>SKCR01025807.1:0-656500 GCA_019454045.1 Zanthoxylum bungeanum
AGCGCGACTTGTTCTTTACTCTGCTTGTCTTTCATTTGAATTGTTGTGCGTCAGCTCTCCAAAGACCACTATAGTTGGCCTTTTTTGCGCGAACAAATCGTTTAGCAGACTTGCGGGGTATGGCTTGTCGTTTTGAGCCACAATGGCCGAATTTTCTCATTCATTCAGAACCCTGGTCGGCCTGTAATTCCCTTCGTACATGATGTATTCTACCGAATTTGTTTCTGCGGCGAAAGGCTTATTATCAGCATGTATTATTTCCACTTCATCTATCTGGTTCCAGAAAACTATGCATTGATGAAGGGATGAATGAATGCACCGGCTTCCGTGGATCCAATCTCGTCCCAAGAGCATGTTATATGCGGTTGGTCCATCTATAATTAAAGAACACTACTGTCTTTGTAGTGCTCTCTACTTGCAAGTCTATTGGGACGATCCATTTGACCGTCGTCGCCCCTTCATTGAAACTTGTAAGCACCACATCTGTAGGGATGAGATCATCCTCCGACTTTGCTAAATGCCCTAGCATCCTAACCGGGATTGCATTGATGACTGCTTCATTGTCAATCAATACTTTGGTGATGGGTATCATGTTGGCCTTTGCTTTTACATACAACGGCCGCATGTGCTTCGTCATTTGTGGTGGTGGTTTTGGAAATATCAACTTCCCTGATAGGCCTACCTCCATTGTTTGTTCATTCCCGACATTGGCCTAAGGTAGTTCTTCCTCCATGTCCCATCTAGAGGGTGGTAATGTGACCGGCGCATCGTGAGAGACATTATTGACGACCAGTCTTCGCTTTTCCGCCCTGGTAACGGCCCGTTTTATTTTGAGCGTTCCGTATAGGACGAGGTATGAGATCGCCCCAAGTCTTCTCATATTGTCCCAACTGCAGGATTTACGCGGCCTCATATAATTCTTTGAGAAGCGGATTCTGTGATATTCTCCTTCTTCACGTTTCAATCCTGACTGATCGGGGGGGGAACTATCTAACCGTTTAAATCGTGGATCAACTGTAACATGTATTAGTCGTCCTGACTCTTTGTGTCGTCCTAGTTGTTGTGTCATCTGGCGATCGTTCTGATTGCTCTTCCTACAGGCGTCCTGTTTGCAAATCGTTTTGTGGCGTGATACCCATTCGTCTTACTTGCTTTTGTCATTTACTGACTCATTCGTCCTAGGGCGATTTTCTTTTGTCAACAGAATTTATTTAATAAATTATATAAACTACCATTCATAACAATTTCAGATAAAGAGCAAAGACCGCTCTATAAATTACTCTATTGGTGGTTGCATACAAAATTAGGCAAATAAAAGGCCGTGATTAGGAATCTGGATGTAGTATTGAGTTGAGATATGCTACACTTTTCATAATCTTATGCCGTGTGTGTCGTAATAGAAATATACTGATAAAACTTAATTCAGCATTGAATCCATGTCCAGTAACTAATGCCCCTCTTTCAAAACATGGCCCCCATAAAAATATTTCGTATTCGCTTTAAAAGTAAAAGTAATTACCTTAAAGAATGATGAAGCGAGCCCAACAAGAAGATCAGTGTAAGTAGAAATGTCATACTGCAATCTCCTAATGCGGCTACCAAAAAAGTTATTATTTATGTCATTGCTGCCAGTTACCACCGCAAATAAGCTTGTTTCAAATATTCTGTTTTTGCCTTCTTCTCCAACAATCGCTTTCAGCTTCTCTATATATTCCTTGAACAATCTTAACTGATCCGATAATGATAACGCTTCTGTCTGAATTTTTATTTACAACAAAATAAATAAATAAAGAAGAAGATTAATTAATTGAAACCAAATTATCAAAATCCAAAACAAATAATATTGTTCCAAAAGAGCCACTCTGCTTGATGCACAAACCCAATTTCATAAGAATATGGAAAAATTATACTACGACGTAAAATTTTAGTATATTCGGAAACGAAATCGAGTGTCTGCATTGGGAAGAGTAATGTTACTGATCATATTGTTCATAGGGATAATTTAGATATGTACCGAAAGTCTTGTTGTCAAAATATCATATCCACTGCCACCTGAAGCAAAGTTTACACCTGTGAGAAGATCTTCAGGTTTCAGATTTGGATCCAAATATGCTGGCGACAGCTCGCTTACGCCCAATTCTTCCACTACTCAAAAATAAATAAATAAACTTAATTAGAAATTTAATCTTATTTGGAGTTAAACTTTTTCCCAAAATACTCCTTGTCTAAACTTTTTTTTTTTTTTTTAAAAAGGAAAAAATTGTCAATTTTTCATATAAAATTAGGCGAAAGTTTGAAAATATTAATTTTTTTTTTTTTAAAAAAAATTATCAATTTTTAACCAGTGTTGTAAAAGAATATAACTTACCACCAACACGGCAAAAATTGCATTATTTTCCAAATGTTAACTTGTAAAAATTTATCATTTTTCTACCTTAAAATGTGAAATACAATACATTTTTAAAAGTTCGAGTGAAAAATAGATAATTTAAAAAGTTTTGTAATTTTTTCGAACTTTCATCAAACTTCAAGTGAAAATGATATAATTTCCCTTAAATAAATTACATCAGGCATGTGATAGTAAGATTTTATGAAATAAGATAAATAGTAAAACTCAAAAACTGTAAGAGAATTGTTTCTTACCCAAAAACTTGAACAATTGCATATTAGAAACTAGAAAGTAAAGGGAAAATAAAAAACCTAAGAAGTCTGAGGGGACCTTTCCATTAGAAAATCTGCCAGTTGGTACTCCTCCCTTGAAATCTCTACCATAAGGAGGGTAATTGCATTTAGCCACCGTTTTGAGATTATTGTTATTTCCTGTATCAACAATTGAATCTCCAAATATAATAACTGCTGATACTGTCAAATTTCCTGGTAGCTTAATGACAGCTTCTGTGCTGCAAAAAGTAACCAAAACAGAAACTAAAAACAAACAAATGGAAGCAGAAGAAGGCAGTTTCATTGGCAGAAACTGCATAATGGAAGAAGTATATATCTAGAGAAATATATATCTCAATTATTGGCTTTGTTGCATGTTAATTCTGTGCCCTTGTATATAATTAGCTTCCCTTGATGTCATTTAATGCCTAGACAAGAAAGAAGATCAAGCTGTTAACTATAAACTACTATATCTATTAAATAAACCAAGATTCTGAACATATATATATTCATAAACATACAACATATTCTAGTTATTTCACCAGCATCACTATCCTTGCGCTTCGAAATTTTCCTCACATCTTTCTTTACCAAAAAATTCAAAATCTCACAGCCATACAGCATTTTCATAATTTTTAATTTTAATTTTTTTATCAAATTAGTAGAAACGAAAGAGGAAGAAGAGACAAGAGCATCTTCTCACATACTTATACCGCTGATAGTAATTTTTAAAGTTTTTTTCAAATACAACGGCAGGATAATAAAAAATGAAAAAATAAATAAAATCAAACTGGAAGGAAGAAACACGTGGAATCTATGTAACGGTGATTGCGGATAAAAAGAGAGAGAGCGAGAGGAGACAATCACGGTGTTCACCGACAGACACAGGGATTTAATTTTGAACGCGTGGCACCTCTATGATTGTGATTGGCACAATCCCACTAATTTTCATTGTGGAAGTTTGACTTTGGGGCCTCGATGATTATATTAGATCTGTCGGTGAGAATAGGAATTATCATCGATTATTTAAATATTCAATAAATTAGTGATTCGATTGATTGATACGTTCTAAAAAAACTAAAAGATAATTTTATTTAATTAAATTTTGATTTTATAAAAAAAAAAAAAGGGATTCCATCTTATTCACCTTCACGAATTTTACCGGTATTTACCGATTTTTTAAGCCACCACCTTATCCACCTCGAACTCCTCTCCGTCCGAGCTCCTCAGCGTGATTTTCATGCTCGTTGACATTCTGATCGATCAGAGACTCTTGAAACCCTAATTTTACTGAAATTTATATATCTTTAACGAGTTCTGTATATAATTTAGGTAAAACTCACATGTACTCTCAATGTTTTTTATATTGCACCCTTGTATTAAATTTTTTACATATTATACCACTGTACTCTCAATATTTTTTACATTGCACTTATGTACTAAATTTTCTACACATTGCACCCCTGTACTCTCAAAAAATTGACATTTCACCCTTATTTTAACGGCAAGTTAACATAGTTGAGAAATATTCTGACATCACTCACTCTTACTTGTGTCATATCTGTCTGGTTTAGGAAGAAGCACCTATGCTAAAAAGAGAAGAGCTAAAAAAATGAGTGTTTGCTATAAATGTGCACGCATGACATGTAATACTCGTTGTCGTTCTTTAGGAATGATGTCTGATAACCGTGAAGCATCTTTGTTTGTTTTTTGTTGTTCATTAATAACACTCCAAGATCGTAGTTTTGATCTAGTTTTTGCAATAATATAGTTAGATTTTTGAATGTATCAGAAGGAGCATAATATTTATGCGCCCCAGCATAACTTCAAAGCAAGAAAATTTGCTAGGTCCGATCCGAAATAAGGGTGGGTAATGTCAGAATATTTCTCAACTCTGTTAACTTGCCGTTAAAATAAGGGTGGAATGTCAATTTTTTGAGAGTGCAGGGGTGCAATGTGTAGAAAATTTAGTACGGGGTGTAATGTGTAGAAAATTTAGTATAAAGATATAATGTAAAAAACATTGAGAGTATAAGAACCTTAATGTGGGTTTTTCCTATAATTTATACATGACAAAGACGAAAATGGAAAGCACTAGACGTGTCTATTCTCCGAACGGACAAATTACAAATTGGAAAATCGATGAATGGGTAATAACATATAGATTCTTTATTTTAATGAAATTACAAATAGTTGTATAGTTTGTAATTTATTTTATGTGAGTCACTGGAGTGTAGTGTGCTCACTGTTGTTAGATGCCTAATAAAAATTCTTCAATAAAAATCGATGGTTTTTTTTTTTTTGAAAAGTCACGGCAGGGATCAACTTGAAACACATCACAGACTATATTCTTTTATATATTTTTACTAAATATTAGGGCTATGCTATCACCTCAAAATCATATATTGTGTCTAATTTTGACACAGCTTATTTTATATGAGAAATACTTTTATTTATAGCCTCATAATTACTCGGCCATAAATGAATTCATCCGTTCATAGATAGTTCGAGGTCGATTCGTATTTGATTTGTTTAGTAAATGGACTAATCGAATTTAAAAATAATAACTCAATTATTAAATGAGACTGACTCACAAAAGTTCGACTCGACTCATTTTTGACTCATGAATACTATTCATAGACTCGACTCGGATATGTGTGTGTGCCACAAACATTTAATTTTTGTAGGAAAATTAATTAATTTTTTTATGAAGTAAATGGAAAAAAAATTAAATTAAATTAATCGAACTCGAACTTAGCCGAATCGTTAAATAATCGAATTCAAATCGATCTCAATATTTTCTAATGAGCCAAGTTCGAATGACACATATAAAACTCAATCAGCTTGAATTCATATAAATAGTTATCGAACTAACTCTCCGACTCGATCACACCCGACAAAAGGATTACATTAGTGGAAATACATTTTTCCTTAAAAGTCTAATATTGTAATTAAATATTTAAGCTCAATAAAAATGTGCATAAATTATTGGAGGCTTACCCTCATTTTGGTGCTTAAGGAACAAAAAATCCTATTGGAATTGTAAGGGATCAGAGACTGACACGGTGGTCAAGTGACTCTAATTATTCTGAAAATTTTATCATTATACGGTGAAATTTGATAATAATATTAACAAACTGGTATCTTTCGCGATTTGACTAATTAAGAGCAAATTATGAAGAAAAAAAAAATCACAAGTTCCTTTGAGTTAATAGATCACATGTTACTTTTGAAATTATGTTTTTAACAATCGATGTCTTTAATCGAAATTACCAGTCAAATTAAAAAAAATCACAAGTTCCTTTGAGTTAATAAAAATGAAGGAAGATAATTATTTCTTATATTTGTCCTTACTTTGAAGGAAGAGAGTTAGGTTTTAAAAATACTTGTATGAACTTATCTACTTTACTTGGATTTATGTTACTGTGTAATAGTAATTACGAGTAGAAATATTTTGAATATTATTACAAGTATGATCTTAGTTTATTGTTTTAATTGTGCAGCACAAAAAGATATGCAAAACTCACTGAAAATAATAAAAAAAAAAATTAAAAGAACATAGAGTTGGGTATTGATGTAGGCAGCATCACCCCTGTTTTTTCAGAGAGATGCTATTTCCAAAATTCGAACTATTGACCGAGTAGATATTAAGTCATCGTGCTAGGCATGACCTTCAATAAGCAAGTCTTGTAATTTATTTTTTGTTTTTATTTTTAATTTTTTTTAAAAAAAAATAAGTGACATATTTGTGTTATATTTCCTTGGCATATTTCTTGCAGGGCATTAAAAATATTTACAACTCAGAAGCAAAGAATGTTACAGAAATCTATAGCTTGGAAGAGTGTTATGATATACATATTTTAACTAAACTAATCAATTTATCTTTTTTCATAAAATTATTAATATGTTGAATTGGTTATAGTGTCAAAAACAACCTATAAACAATGAATGTGGATATTATGTATTAAAGTATATGAGAGACATCATTGAAGATCCACATATATTTGTTATGCAAAAAGTAAGAGTTTAATATTAATTTTACTATTAAATATATTGTTGTTTGGTGATTGAATTTGTGTCATGTGGAGCTACAGAGAGTGAATCCATTATATAAGTGAATGTTAGTGAAACTTGAAAAATCATCTATGAAAAATTGATGATTAATTAATATTTTTTTATGCGTTATTATTGCAGTTTCAATGAATGAATACATACACTCAAGAAGAAATTGATGGGATGCGAAGTGAATGGGCAGAATTTATAGCATCAGAGATATGAAATTTAAATTTACTGATTTTATTTTATTTTATTTTTTAAAACTCAACTACTTTGTTCAAGTGATTTTTTAAGGCTTAGGGTTTTAATGAGGATGAAAAGAAAAAACTGTATAGACAAATTCAAATTCATAAATATTTTTATTGAATGAATTTTATGTTTTATCATATTGTGTTCTAATGATTTTTATGATGAATCATTTAAATTTGCAATAGAAAAAAAAACATATGAATTTTAAGACATCAGTTGACAAAACATTTAAAAACGGTTATGATATAATAAAAACTGATTTCTTTTTTTACTTAAAGACATCATTTTGTATAAGCGATTTCTATTCAAATAGATATGAAGTTGGTTTTAATCAAACCGATTTCATTTTACAAATATAAAGACATCGGAAATTAATAAAAATACCGATTTCTATGACAATTCGAAAGATATCGCTTTTACGAATAACCGATGTCTTTCGAAATATTTATAACATCAGTTATTAAATGATCTAAAAAAAGAAAGTTTTAACACTTGAATAGAAAACACTTTTGAAACCGATGTCTAAACTAATAGACAGCGTTTCAAAACCGACTTCTTTATGCCTTATTGCAGTAGTGAAAGCTTAAAATTATAGGTGTCATAAAGTGTTGACTTCAGTTGCATGCATTGCATGCATCATGCATGCAAGATGGACTCCAGCTAAGTGTGAGTGTGCATGAAACAGCCAGAAGCCAGCAAGCAAACGCGTGAAGCTGGCATGAAGCTGGAAACGTGTTGCCAAAACGTGTGACACTGTAGCACATGTTTTGGAAACTATAAAATGAGCCATAATCCATTAGTTTCAGCATCCCAAAAATTGAGTGAGCATATATGGAGTAAAGAAGTTTGAGAGTTTTTTGTAAAGCTTGGTTTAGCATTGTAATTTTTTGTTTGTAGTAATAAAGAAGAGTTTTCTCTCATTTATCCTCTATTGTGTGAGTTTTTAACAACAAGTGATATCAGAGCTAAGGTTCCACAGTGGGATCCCGAAACTCAAAAACAGAGCTTCGGTTCGGAAAACTGATTCCGACGAAAGTTGTCAAAAATCGGTTTTAAGCATACCATCAGTTTTTTCACGTCGAGCGGGCACAGTGGTATTTTCTGGCGATCGATTGGAGGTCAGACGACGACTCACGCGCCAATCAGAGGGTTTCCCACGCGCGACACTCGCTCCCACGCGCTGCTGAAGCTTGAAGACTCTGAGTCAGCGCCACGTCAGCGTCCAGTCGGCGTCAGGTCAACCTATCACGTACAGTCAGCAGCCCAATCAGCCTGCCACATCATCAGACCAGTCAGCGTTCACGTGTCATCCAATCAGCGACACGTCAGCGCTACGTGTCTGACACATGTCTGCCACATCAGCACCACTGCCACGTCATCAAAAAAACTGGTAAATTTTAGAAAGGTCCATATACTTTCTCGAAATTTCATTTTGGCCCCTGAACTTTTGGAAATTACACTTTGACCCCTATAACTTCTGAAATTTTGTATTTTGATCCCTGTGTCGGATTTTGACAAATGAAGTATCATTTCCACCATTTTCGATCATTCCGGACGCAACAATGAGCTCCATTTTTTGAAATTCTACGATGGATGAGGGCAACAGAAAAATAATTTTATTGACTAGTACCAATTATTTCACATAGAGATGAAGAATGAAAGACCTTCTATATGTGAAAGACTATAATGGATCGGTCTTTCTGGAGTAGAAACCAGAAACAATATCCGATGAAAAGTAGAAAAATCTTCACCAGAAGACATGCAATACTATTCGTTAGTGGATCGACGATAGTATAGTGAACCATGTCAGTGAAGATACAAATGCACGTGTCTTATGGAGAAAGTTGGATGAGCTTTTTCGAGCAAAGACTGGTAACAACAAGCTGTACTACATCAAGAAGATGATGAGATTGAAGTACGACGAAGGTACAGCTGTGGCAGACCATATCAATGATTTCCTCGACACAATAAAATAATTGTCTGAATTGGGCATAGACTTCGGTGATGAGGTAAATGGCTTAATACTCCTAAATACGTTACCAGAATCATGGGAAACGTTCAGATCTACGGTGATAAATTCAGCCACAGATGAGAGAGTCACATTGGAGATGGCAAAGACCAGAATCTTCGAGGAAGAAAATAGGACTAGAATGCAAGGGACGACATCAACCTCAACCTCAGAAGCTTTAGTGACTGAGAAGAACAACAAAAAGGGGAGGAGTAAAAGCGGAGGCCCAGGTAAATCAGACAAGAACCGAGGCAAATCAAGAACAAGAGATATTGAATGCCACCACTGCAAAAAGAAAGGCCATATGAAGAGGGACTGCTACAAATTGAAGAACGAGCAGTCCAGAGACAACAAAATGGATAATGACTTTAACCAAAAAAGAGTTGTTATTGCCACCACTGACAAAACCTCCAAACAATTCTTCATTATCTATGAAGAAAATGTTGTGAATCTTACCAGCCACGAGACCAGTTGGGTGATAGATAGTGGCGCCTCCATACACGCCACATCTCGCAGAGATTTCTTTTCATCTTACACGCCAGGGGACGACGTGTAGGGGTTTTTAGGGGCTAAATCCGGTAACGCAGCGGAAGCGGTGGAAAATCGTATTTTTCGATTTCAAAACTTTTTCTCAGATTAATTAAATAAACACATTTATTTAATTATCCAATAATCAAATTATGAAATAAAATTCAAATGAATCATATTCAAGTGAATTTACCGAAATGCCCTTACATTGGTATTTTGTCCATTTTAGTCCGAAATTGATCAAATCAATTTTGAATGATTCTAAATCATTTCTAAGATGAACTTAGCATGTTCAAAACATCAAAACACCAAAAACAACCAAATCCCCAAATTTGACTCACTTGGCCGAATGCTCCCAATGGTGGGCAATTTGTGCATTTTGTCATTTCATGCATCAAAACACATCAAGATGTAATCCAATGAACATGAAACTTTATATGCATCATATACACATCCAAATACACAACATATATGAAAAGCCCCAAATTTGGAATTGGTCATGAACCCTAATTTTTCAATTTCTTCAAATTGGACAAATTAGACCAAATTGGTTAAATCAATTACTTTAATCATGTTTCTTCCATCCAATCAAAGTCTCAACACAATGAAACAACTCAAGATCAAATCTAGGTCATCTAAGAGTGGGTCAACAACTCTAGATTAGCAACAAGGTTTCCAAAACCATAAAAGAATACTTATAACTACACTAGTCACAAGCTTTCTCCATTATACATGCTCAACACTTTCACCAAACTTTTATCCATCAAAAACACAAAGAATAAAGAATATAAAAACTCAAGAACATCACAAGATGTTTCCCACAACAAGAGGAACAAATTACTCTCTAATGCAAGGTTGGAAATACTTACTATTTTCCAAGTTTTTCTTGATTTTTCTTTTTTTTCTCTCTAGCATTCTTTGCCTTCCTTTAATGGAGTTTTTGGTTAAAGTGTATTAGGTTAAGAATGAAATGAAATGAAAAACAATATATACTTAGACAACATTTGCCTTGGCCGAAATTACCTAGCCAAATACAAGTTTTTGCAATTTCAATTTCATTTCACTTTACATTTGGTCAACTTGCATAAATATCCAAATAACACTTTACTAGATATTTAATTAAGTCAACAAATGCAACTAAGAAAAATATAACTCTTATATTTAAGTGTTATGGCCGAATTTAATGAAAAATAAAGGAAAAAGATATTTTCATTTTCAAACAATTTTGAACAAATATCTTAAGAAGTCAAAATCAATTTGACAACATTTTCCTTTAATGTATAAGTCAACAATTGCAACTTATAATCATTTCTTAACTTTATCATTTGGTGATATATTTATATTTTAATTATATTAATCATTTAACAATTAAATAATTAAATAATTAATAAAATACAAATATATCAAATATATGTATTATATTTACTTTAAATATCTCAAATATATATATTGATGATATGTGTCAAATACCTTTATTTGACTATTTATTAATGTGTATTTAATAATATCATATATTAAATACAAATACACACTAATTAGGAAATGACGGTTCGGCCCGTTCGCATGTATTTTTCGTTTAACGATTAAACGATTTATAAATAATCATCATTATTCATAAATGTTGCTCTAGTGCTCTACGAGTATGTTTCATTATTGAGACTCTCTAGATTCAGGTATATCCGTCACGAAATCCAATTTCATGTGCATAATCTATCCACCCGTAGATTATGACGATCACAGATAAACTAGCTGAATCATACAGGTCGAGGTCATTGCATACGTATAATCCTTCCGTCACAGGTATCCAGATAATCCCAGAGATATAGATGTAAACGTCAAATCTCTATAGGTATTATCTCGTCGACGTATCTATTAGCAATCTCTAAATAACACTCGGAACTTACTTCCGATGTATATTGTGGCCACAGATTTAACAGACTGCTAAATATATATATGGACTACATATGCTCTGTACACAGAACTGACGGATCCTATCTTGACACACACAGGATATCCTGATGATCGATCCACACCCAACGAACAAGCGGAGGTCTGATCTAAATAGATCGGTGACATGACTGCCATCTAAGTGTGGAGGATGTCTCATACATCCACAGTGGTGTCTCAAGTCGAAGGACCACTATGCTACTCAACCCGAGAAATTTCTTATTGATGTTGGTGTACCATACATTAAGAATCTTCGGTGAGCCGTTCAGTGTTTATCCACTATAAACACCTACACGTCTATACGAGTCTCCATAGACTCATGGTTCATTGGGATAAACCATATGACCAAGTCTCGATATACGACATGTACTGGTCTCAACGGATTCGACTAACCGACCCGTGTTAGCAAATCTTAACCAGGAACTATGGTTGGTAATATTCATATAGCAGTGACACTTCCCAATGTCAATTACAAACTAACTTTGTAACTGTGTACTACATTATATATTATCGGGTCTTTGTCTAATATATACATATCACTAAACCACATTTAGTTTCAATCTAATCGTAATCAGATCGAATACGTTTATAAGAACAAGAGGTGCAACCATAAATAAGTAATATTATGGAATAAGGGGATGTTCGTATTCATGAATCAGACATAAATACGGTCCGGATTGGCGCTCTGAGTACCAACCCCAACAATTTCTCCCACTTGCTCTAGTGCCAATCCACGGTATCATATACTCATCTCAATGTGCATCGTATGCACATGGCCCTCAAAAGCTCACCCAGTACTTAAGAGGAAGGCAACAAAAACAAGTCCGCTATGACATTTTGAGTTTGTCAAACAAACTACATCGTTTCCCATAGTCAGCATCATTCATATTTTGTAGAATCTAGATTATACATTAATATGACTCTGATGCTACATCAGTATTGTGCTACATCTTCTGAGTTGTCCAAGTATTTAAGGATCAAATCCAAAATATTGAAGACAACCGCAAGCACAATAACAATTCAAAACTTCTATTTTATAAGGTCACTATGCAACTTCATAAGTCAATACTTTATAAGTTGCATTTAATTCCACTATAAAAGTAGAATCCTTCGTGACACTCCCACTGCATCTTTTGTGACTCTTTATGACGTAGACTGTCTAACTTCATAATTAGTCTCAAAACTAATATGACCCTAATGGTTACAGACTATATTCTCCATGAATTAGAAACTCGTTCTTAATATCTCAAAGATCACAAAGAACGTGTTTCAAGATCCATCATATGGTCTATAGGATGTCAAAATAACTCGTAACAATTACGATTAAATCGACATCGATAATAGCACATAATAAAGTATTCATTATGTTATCATCAAATGATACATAATATTATTTAGACATTCTAATCAATATTTCTTTCGAAAAAGGAATCATCCTTTACGAAAGATGAATACTTTATATAAGACACACTATAACTGTCAAACAGTTATACTAACTGTCATACAGATAGCCTAGTTATGTCCTTAATTAGATCATATCTAATGTACGAATAATAGGAGTATCTCACAAGTCTCTTGGTTTTATATCTTATATATAAAACTTTATATCGTATATAACAGAGACTACTCCCACTGCTTTCACGGAGTTAAGAAGACTTAGGTAAATCTTTTACCTCACAAACATCTCATTATTACTATAATAATGACAATTTCGTTAAGATATATAACACTAGAAAGTAATATGTACACTCCCACTAACTTTTTATCACATATGTATTCTATATACTTTGATAAGATCAGACAATCTGACGATATCAAAAATAGAGAACACATATTCCGAAAGGCTTATCTGAGTCTACAATAGGCTCTATAAGCTAGCACACTAAACTGTGATCTCAGCAGAACACAAACTCTAGGGCCATTTCAGAATGAACTCTTCAAACAAGAAAATCACAACTGATCTCTTATTTGAATAAGTCATCCAAAAACGCCATTTTGCATTCTTTAGCTAAAATGTACAGTTTAATATGAACATTAACCAGTATATCTTTAATTGTTCAATTAGTGTGACAAGAGATAAGTTTTCTCAGAATCTACAATAGATTGCTGAGTATAACATTTCTCACGGTCATACTATAAAGGTCAAACCTTTAATAAGCTCACATTGCTTTCGCTGCGCAAACAATTAGCACATTTTATGAACTAATTCATAATGAAAGCTTAATCAAGTTCAAAACTTGATCGTAGTAAGCTATGAACAATCTTAGATCTATGGTTCAATGGTGAACTTCCAGAATCGATATCAAATATCGCTTCCATTATAAGTTATAGGATATTTTTTCTTCAGTAAGAAAACAACGGAACCATTAAGTATCAAATACTCGTGAATGATTCTGTTATCCTATTGGACTTGTACGGAAGATGTATAAGGGTTGTAATCTTATTAATTACGTAGTTCCATTTATAATTTACCATTCTCACTTTTGACTTCAATAAGTCAAGTCTTTTCTACAATAGTTAACATCTGATGTTACACACCAAGTAATAAAACGATTTTATTACTTAGAATCGTAGGAAAGATATTCTATTAAATAGAATACAATATTCTATTAAACAGAATAAACGATAAACTTTTACTTATACCTCTGAGGTGTATGTAATTTCCATTATATAACTATTATATAAAAGAAAGATTGAAATCTCAAACTTTTCAAGATTCAAATTTTCTACCTATACATATCATATATGCAACTGTAGAAAATAATGGAACATTAATTAAAAAGATGAATTAGTGTTACTGGAGCATAACCCCAAGAGTATTGAAACTAATTCGGTAACACTCAATATCAAACGAATCAAATCATATAAGATTCGATTGCTCCCACTACTCAATTCCATCAAGATGGAATCGTGGAAGAATAATATTGAATATGAATCATATTCACTGAATAACCTTAGAACTAATTGCTTTAAATTCAAATGTTTGATCATATCAAAGATCTTTGAACAGTTCAAAGACATGTAATGAATTTTAAGGATCAAGTTTTCAAAATACTTCAGATTGAATATATTTGAACAAGTCAAAAATATTCAATTTTCGTTTCATCAGAACAGATTGAAAGTTCTTGATACTTTCAAGACTTTCAATATGTGTTCCTTCAGAAACACGTAACTAAGTTATGACAATTCATCAACTAAGTTACGAAATAAAGAAAACTACCTTAAGCAATTATTATTTATTAAACTACATACATCCAATGTATCAGTTAAATAAATCTGGTGGTCCAATGACAATCATTGGTTAAACGAGATCTTAATCACTTTCCTGAATACAATATTCATTAATGGATAAGGATATGTGGTGTGATCTAGTATCAACCATCCTTTACCATACGGAATAAGCATCCAATGCTTAAGTGATTAAATTCATAAAGCACCGTTCTAAATTATTTACTTTACCGAATAATTTTCTTAATGTTTATCTCTACGTCAATGACACTACTAGTTATTATAAAACATGTAACAATTATTTATAAGAACAAGTGACTATCAAATAGTCGCGAGTTCCGATATCAAATATCAAAACAATCGTTAACCAATATTTCAAATAACTAGACGGGAGATCTGGTATCCAATACCTATAGTTGTACTATTTGTGAAAATCAATATATTCTATACACAACTATACGCATCTCCTTTCTTCAGCTTTACTATTTGCATTCAACTATTCACAACAATTGTAATAATTGATTAGCAAATTGTGTCGGACACATTACCTCTAAAGGTAGTTAAAGCTTAGAAACGTCATTATTAGATAAACAAAAACTTAATGGGGCTTTCTTAATGCCAGTCAAGAATCTCGAGACATGAACTTTCTTAATGCCAGTCAAGTCTCGACTGAACTATTCAAGTCATTCTTACTGCTAAGAAACTATCTCTTAAAGTATTATATAAAAGGGATATCTATCTAGATTATCTATCATGACTTAGAAACTAAGTCATTAACCATCTTTATTTTTGAAGAAAATCAGAACAACAGTTCCCGATGGTCTAGACTAATCTAATAATATTCTAGTCTATAGTATCTAGAACCTATTCTAGAATAACTGCAACCAAGAGTCTAGACAGATAACATATCATAATATGTGTGCAGTAAATAAAAGTTTAATTCTATATAAACATAGAATAAGGAAACAAACAAGCGGCAATTTCCAAAATAACATACACTGCCTAAGTTATGGAATATTTTAAACTTAGCAGTGCCTCCCACTATTTTTACGTAATGCCGTAATCCCCAACGGAAAGACGAGAATTCAATAATTAAATCGAATTCCATAATGGGAAGAGGACCCCATGAATATATTTCGACTCTCACACAGAGGCACGGTCTCGCCGACGTAATTCACAGGTAGACAACTAATTGTCAATCACTCACTAGTGACTCCAAGGTTTCGGTCCTGGCCGTTTCTCGTTGTCGCTGCGAAGGCAGGCCCACAATGAGACGTACCAAGGTTAAACTTTTCATACTATACTCAAGTTACTTGCGTAACCCTGACAGCTAGGGCACGTTCAGGATTCCGCTTTCGCTTGAATTTATCTAGTATATAATATACATTCGGCATAAATAATTTCTATCAGCTACACCCTCACAGCAGAGGCACGGTCTCGGATGTAGTCAACGAAAAAGATATTTATAAACCGTATTGACAAGACGGACCAAGAAACAAGTATTCCAAATACTAGTTACTTTAAAACCTTATTAAGCGGGGATATTCCATTAAGTGTCATAACCCTAATCTAATCAAATTAAGATTATAACATGCATGTATAAAGTCAAGAAAACATGATTAAACATGAATAAAATAAGCTAATCATTTTGGAGGCCTAGAACAGACTCGCTCTGATACCATTTTTTATGGTTTTTTAGGAGCTAAAATCCGTAACGCAGCGGAAGCGGTGGAAAATCGTATTTTCCGATTTCAAAATTTTTCTCAGATTAATTAAATAAACCATTTATTTAATTATCCAATAATCAAATTATGAAATAAAATTCAAATGAATCATATTCAAGTGAATTTACCGAAATGCCCTTATATTGGTATTTTGTCCATTTTAGTCCGAAATTGATCAAATCAATTTTGAATTATTCTAAATCATTTCTAAGATGAACTTAGCATGTTCAAAACATCAAACACCCAAAACAACCAAATCCCCAAATTTGACTCATTTGGCCGAATGCTCCCAATGGTGGCAATTTGTGCATTTTGTCATTTCATGCATCAAAACACATCAAGATGTAATCCAATGAACTTGAAACTTATATGCATCATATACACATTCAAATACACAACATATATGAAAAGCCCCAAATTTGGAATTGGTCATGAACCCTAATTTTTCAATTTCTTCAAATTGGACAAATTAGACCAAATTGGTTAAATCAATTACTTAAATCATGTTTCTTCCATCCAATCAAAGTCTCAACACAATGAAACAACTCAAGATCAAATCTAGGTCATCTAAGAGTGGGTCAACAACTCTAGATTAGCAACAAGGTTTCCAAAACCATAAAAGAATACTTATAACTACACTAGTCACAAGCTTTCTCCATTATACATGCTCAACACTTTCACATCAAAATTTTATCCATCAAAAACACAAAGAATAAGGAATAGAAAAACTCAAGAACATCACAAGATGTTTCCCACAACAAGAGGAACAAATTACTCTCTAATGGAAGGTTGGAAATACTTACTATTTTCCAAGCTTTTCTTGATTTTTCTTTCTTTTCTCTCTAGCATTATTTGCCTTCCTTTATGGAGTTTTTGGTTAAAGTGTATTAGGTTAAGAATGAAATGAAATGAAAAACAATATATACTTAGACAACATTTGCCTTGGCCGAAATTACCTAGCCAAATACAAGTTTTTGCAATTTCAATTTCATTTCACACTTTACATTTGGTCAACTTGCATAAATATCCAAATAACACTTTATTAGATATTTAATTAATCAAAAAATGCAACTAAGAAAAATATAACTCTTATATTTAAGTGTTATGGCCGAATTTAAATGAAAAATAAAGGAAAAATATATTTTCATTTTCAAACAATTTTGAACAATATCTTAAGAAGTCAAAATCAAATTGACAACCTTTTCCTTTAATGTATAAGTCAACAATTGCAACTTATAATCATTTCCTAACTTTATCATTTGGTGATATTTTATATTTTAATTATATTAATCATTTAACAATTAAATAATTAATAATTAATAAAATACAAATAATATCAATATATGTATTATATTTACTTTAAATATCTCAAATACATATATTGATGATATGTGTCAAATACCTTTATTTGACTATTATTAATGTGTATTTAATAATATCATATATTAAATACAAATACACACTAATTAGGAAATGACGGTTCGGCCCGTTCGCATGTATTTTTCGTTTAACGATTAAACGATATTATAAATAATCATCATTATTCATAAATGTTGCTCTAGTGCTCTACTACGAGTATGTTTCATTATTGAGACTCTCTAGATTCAGGTATATCCATCACGAAATCCCATTTCATGTGCATAATCTATCCACCCGTAGATTATGACGATCACAGATAAACTAGCTGAATCATACATGTCGAGGTCATTGCATACGTATAATCCTTCTGTCACAGGTATCCAGATAATCCCAAGATATAGATGTAAACGTCAAATCTCTATAGGTATTATCTCGTCGACGTATCTATTAGCAATCTCTAAATAACACTCGGAACTTACATCCGATGTATACTGTGGCCACAGATTTAACAGACTGCTAAATATATATATGGACTACCTATGCTCTGTACACAGAACTGACGGATCCTATCTTGACACACACATGATATCCTGAGGATCGATCCACACCCAACGAACAGGCGGAGGTCTGATCTAAATAGATCGGTGACCTGACTGCCATCTAAGTGTGGAGGATGTCTCATACATCCACAGTGGTGTCTCAAGTCGAAGGACCACTATGCTACTCAACCCGAGAAGATTCTTATTGACATTGGTGTACCATCCATTAAGAATCTTCGGTGAGCCGTTCAGTGTTTATCCACTATAAACACCTACACGTCTATACGAGTCTCCATAGACTCATGGTTCATTGGGATAAACCATCGGACCAAGTCTCGATATACGACATGTATTGATCTCAACGGATTCGACTAACCGACCCGTGTTAGCAAATCTTGACCAGGAACTATGTTTGATAATATTCATATAGCAGTGACACTTCCTAATGTCAATTACAAACTAATTTTGTAACTGTGTACTGCATTATATATTATCGGGCTTTTGTCTAATATATACATATCACTAAACCACATTTAGTTTCAATCTAATCGTAATCAGATCGAATACGTATATGAGAACAAGATGTGCAACCATAAATAAGTAATATTATGGAATAAGGGGATGTTCGTATTCATGAATCAGACATAAATACGGTCCGGATTGGCGCTCTGAGCACCAACCCCAACACGACGATGCTGTAAGGATGGGGAATGACGGCCAGTCCAAAGCCGTCGCTATTAGAGACATCTGCCTTGAAACAGACAACGGGACAAGGCTAGTGTTGAAGGGAGTCAAGCACATCCTATACATACGGTTAAACCTGATCTCAACAGGCAAGTTGGATAATGAAGGCTTCTGCATCACCTTTAGTGACGGCACTTGGATGCTCACTAAAGGATCAATGGTGATAGCTCGAGGTAAGAAAGATTCAACACTGTATTTGATGCAAGCTAAACTTTTTAATAGTAGCATAAATACAGTCAATAGTAATGAGGCAGTCGAGCTATGGCAAAAAAAGCTCGGTCATATGAGTCAAACGGGGATGGAAGTACTGCGCCAAAGGAATATCCTTCCTGGGTTGAAGAACTCACACTTACATAAGTGTGAACAAGCTCCCCGTCTCAACGAAAATCGGAGGTACTTGATCTCATACATTCAGATGTATGTGATCCGATGCAGACAAGAACACTTGGTGGGTCACTTTATTTTGTTATATTCATTGATGTGGGTATACACCTTGAAGACGAAAGATCAAGTGTTGAGAGTGTTCAAGGAGTTTCATGCCCTGGTAGAGATAGAAACCAGCAAGAAACTGAAATGCATCAGAACAGACAATGATGGAGAGTACAAAAGTCCGTTTGATCAGTACCACAAGATGCAAGGAATCCGACATCAAACGACACCTCCCAAGACACCTCAGCTGAATGGCCTAGCTGAGAGGATGAACATAACCTTGTACGAAAGGGTTAGAAGCTTGCTCTCACAAGCCAAGCTACCGAAGACATTCTGAGGCGAGGCACTCAGCATAACCATACATATTTTGAACATGTCCCCAGCAGTCACACTAAAAGATAATGTTCCTAATCAAGTCTGGACAGGATAAGAAGTGTCATATGATCACTTACATGTCTTTGGGTGCAAAGTATTTGTACACATCCCAAAGGATGATAGATCCAAACTTGATGCAAAGACGCGGCAATGTGTGTTTATTGGATATGGTTCGGATGATTCGGCTACAAACTATACGATCCTGTTGATAAGAAGATTGTCAGAAGCCGAGATGTTGTCTTCGTTGAAGATCAGACCATAGAAGATATCAGAAAATAGATAAAGATAATGCCCCAGCAATACAAAAATATTGATGTGAATCAAAAACCTCATACACCGGTGCCAACACATGTTGAAGATGAGGTTCCCAATCAGGAGGGTACATGTGTTAAAGCTCTCAGAGATGATGATCATGATCAACCACCAGTACCAGAAGCTACACCAACAGTTCCACAGAGAAGGTCTGACAGAGAAAAGCGACCTTCAACGAAATACTCTGCATATGAGTATGTGCTATGACGGGGGATAACCCGAGAGCTACAAGGAGGTTGTGGAATCAGAGAACAAGGAAAAGTGAGAGGAAGCCATGCAAGATGAGATGAAATCTTTGCATGACAATCACACTTTCGAGTTGATGAAATTGCCAAAAGGTAAACGGGCTTTGAAGAACAAATGAGTGTACAAAGTGAAGCAACAGGAGCACACTTCACAACCCCGATACAAAGCCATACTAGTTGTCAAGAGATTCAATCAGAGGAAAGACATTGACTTTGATGAAATCTTCTCTCCAGTTGTGAAGATGTCATCCATCAAAGTGGTACTCAGCTTAGCAGCAAGTCTTGATTTGGAGATCGAGCATATGGATGTCAAAACCGCATTTCTTCATGGGGATCTGGAAGAAGAAATTTATATGGAGCAACCAGAATGCCTTAGAGTCAAAGGAAAAAAGGACCATGTGTGCAGACTCAGGGAAAGCCTCTATGGTTTGAAAAAGGCATCGAGACAGTGGTACGTGAAGTTTGAGTCAGTTATGGGGGAGCAAGGATACAAGAAGACTACTTCAGACCATTGTGTTTTCGTTCAGAAATTTTCTGACGATGATTTTATCATCTTACTGCTGTATGTAGATGATATGTTGATAGTTGGCCGGAATCAATCGATGATTGATGATTTGAAGCAGCAATTGAGTAAGTCTTTTGAGATGAAAGACTTGGGGCCAGCAAAACAGATTATTGGCATCAGGATCGGTCGTGATCGGAAAGCCAAAAAATTATACTTGTCACAGGAGGAGTACATCGAGAAGGTAATCCAACGATTTCAGATGGACAGGGCTAAAGCGGTTAGCACTCCTCTTGCTACCCACTTTAGATTGAGTACACAACAGAGTCCCTATACTAAGACAAAGAATGAGGAAATGAAACAGGTTCCATACACCTCAGCAGTGTGAAGTCTCATGTATGCCATGGTGTGCACAAGGCCAGACTTAGCACACGCAGTTGGATTGGTCAGCCGGTTTATGTCAAACCCAGGAAGAAAACACTGGAATGCTGTCAAATGGATAATGCGGTATCTTCGAGACACATCCAAAATGAGACTATGTTTTGGAAGCAACAAGCCAGTGTTGATGGGTTACACCGATTCAGATATGGCAGGTGATGTGGATACCCGTAAGTCTACTTCGGGGTATCTAATTACTCTCTCAGGGGGAGCTGTGACATGACAGTCAAGGTTGCAGAGATGTGTTGCACTTTCTACAATAGAGGCAAAATTCATTGCAGTTACAAAAGCTTGCAGGGAATTACTGTGGATGAAGACATTTGTCCAGGAATTGGGTTTCAAGCTGGAGAAGTACACTTTGTACTGCGATAGCCAGAGTGCTATTTATCTTGGTAAAAATTCTACTTTTCACTCTAGGTCAAAACATATCGATGTGAGGTATCACTGGATACGAGACGTCCTGATTTCAAAGCTATTAGAACTCAGAAAGATTCACACTGATGACAATGGTGCCGATATGTTCACAAAAGTTTTACCGAAAGAGAAGCTTGAAATCTTTCGTGTCATAGCCGGTATGACAAAACACTCCATATAGTCAAAGTATGGAGATACAGAGAACTATGATTGGTTTGATCCCAACTCAGGGTACGTAGGCAGTCATACAGATGCAGCCAGTGGTGGATCCTTTTGGGGATCCGGTTTGGGTGATTGATGGTCGGCTCAGATTTCAGGGCAAATCTTCACCGAGTGGGAGATTTGTTGACTTCAGTTGCATGTATTGCATGCAAGATGGACTCCAGCCAAGTGTGAGTGTGCATGAAATAACCAGGAAGCAAACACGTGAAGCTGGCATGAAGCTGGAAACGCTTTGCCAAAAACGTGTGACACTGTAGCACACGTTTTGGCAACTATAAAAGGAGTCATAATCCATTAGTTTCAGCATCCCAAAAATTGAGTAAGCATATAGAGAGTAAAGAGGTTTGAGAGTTTTTTTGTAAAGCTTGGTTTAGCTTTGTAATTCTTTGTTTGTAGTAATAAAGAAGAGTTTTCTCTCATTTCTCCTATATTGTGTGAGTTTTTATCACAACATAAAATATGGAAAATAATTAAGTTACTGATAGTGCATTAAATCATCTATTCAATGGAAAGGAAATCACATATAAAACGGATTTCCAACTTAATTGAAACGAAAGCATACAGTCAAAAATTGCAGCATCAAGAACGAGATTGCCACGTCTTGTACTAAAATTGCTGCATCTGGTACTGAAATTGTTAAGAAAATTTCAATCACGAATTCACATTCTCCTTTTCATTTCATTAGAATTTAGAATCTATAAGCATTACAATAATAAACTTTCAATAAAAATATTAAACTGTAAATGAATCAACTCAAAATCTTGCAAAAGATCAATTGTTATAATCTATAAGATAATTCACATAATCGCCTCAAAAGAAATTGTTGACGTATTTCTTCACCAGATCAGATACCAAGATCTTATATGCTCTCTCTGTGGGATGGAAACTGTCCCAAAAAAGATAGATATTATCATTTGTACATGTTTGCGGAGAGAATTGATTACATAATATTATAACCTCTATAATTCCCGTGCCACAACACCCTTTATTCGCAATTTCAAATCCTGAACAAAACAAAACAAATGAATTGAATAAAAATATATGATTAAGTAGTAATAAGTGAATATAAATGTCACCGGCAATGTATCGGATACCGTATTTGTCAGGATTTTGTATAAGTTCGAGAAGAGGATTATAGATATCAATGTAAACGATCTTTGCATTGGGCAATTTACTGTTGAGAGAATCCGATTCTGCGGACAATTTTGTGTTGAGTAATTGTGCTGCTTCATTGTAATCTTTTGCACATTCTCTGTTTATGCCTCCCGCTAAAGTTCTTGTTGACGGTAGACAACCAAGTGGCGGTAAACCAAAAACTCCTATCCTTCGTGCCCCGAGTCCATATAATTCCTTGTCAAAATTTAACAGGATATAATAATTTCTTCTATCTAACAAATATTATGTCAAATCAATAAATTTTAGGAACCATCTAATAGCCGAGTGGCAAATAATTTTCTTAATTTTTTGTTTACAAGAATGACATATATACATAATTGTGTATGTAATTGTGCACGAATATTAAAAATATTAAAAACAAAAGATAATTATATTATCCGGTAGTGAAATATTTTTATTTTTTTAATGTTTATGTGTAAAATTATATGAGTTTATTTGATTTTCTATTCACAAACAATGTTTAATATTAGGTCGAGCGCATGACAAGTATTTTAGATAATTTAAGTAAAAGTAGTAAAATTTCCCAAATTTTTTGTGTAATTACAATTCGAACCCCATCTAGAGATGATAAAAATTCCCATTGAGATATGGACCTCATATATCAGAGACGATTAAGAATGTGATTTTATACTTGTTAATTTGACGGGGCCAAATACAGGTGTTGACATCCAGGTTCTAATAGAAATAATATTCTCACATGAACAGGTTCGGTACAAGTTAAATATTTATACTCATTAATTTTACTGATCAGATACGGATATTGACATCTGTGTATAAATTTATAATGTCCAAACTGGTTGCCAATCTTACCTCCACCCCACGCACTAATCAGATAATTACAAAAAGGTCCTTGATGTTTTCTAAACTTTAAAGTTTATCATTTCCTACATATTCAATCAGTTACATCTCTATATATTATTGAATTTCTTTTGTTCTTTAGATCAATTTTTTTTACGGTTATGTTTGCTTAAACAGAAATTTAGGTTAAATATTTTTTAAGTTTTTCATCCAAGTCAAATTTCCTTTTAACAAAAAATGTATTATTATGTTATAATATATTAGAATCGTATAATTTAATTAAGATAATTTTATGAGAGTGGGTATCAACTAGTTCAGTTGCTAAAATCTATAAGTGAAAATAAAATCTATGAATATGAAGTTCAAATCTCATTCACATGAATATAACAGAGATTAAGTTGTCAAAAGACTAAAAAAATCAGGAAGAGTTTATTTAATTAATTGTATAAACTATCATTCATATCAAATTAAGATAAAAAGCAAAAACCTCTCTATAAATTACTTTATTATCGGTTGCATATAGAATTAGGCAAATAAAAAGTTGTGATTATGAATTTGGATGCAGTACTAAGCTGAACTGCACTAAATTTTTCATAATATTTTATCGCGTAAGCTTTAATAGCAATATATTATTAAAACTCAATTAAAAATCATTACATAAAACATAATTCAACACCGAATCCATGTCCAGTGACTAATGCCCCTCTTTCAAAAAAAAAATATATTTAGAATATGCTTTAAAAGTAAAAGTAATTACCGTAAAGAATGATGAGGCAAGTCGAACAAGAAGATCAGTATAAGTAGAAATATCATACTGCAATCTCCTGATGCGGCTACCGAAAAAGTTATTATTTATGTCATTGCTGCCTGCTACCACCACAAATAAATTTGTTTCAAATATTCTGTTTTTGCCTTCTTCTCCAACAATCGCTTTCAGCTTCTCTATATATTCCTTGAACAATCTTAACTGATCCGATAATGATAACGCTTCTGCCTGAATTTTTATTTACAACAAAATAAATAAATAAATAAAGAAGAATATTAATTAATGAAAACAAATAATATCATTCCAAAAATGCTACTTTGCCCTAGACCCAGCCGGTGGTTCGGTTCGGTTCCGAACTGGAACCGGAACCAAACCGTTCGGTTCCGATTCCGGTTCCAACCAATTTTTTTTTTTTTTAAAAATAGAAAATTGAGATTGATAAATCAATATAATTAAAATTATGAATTTGAATTTATTACATTACATAATTACAAATAAAATTATTATCTAAAAAATAATAAAATATATATATTATATAATTTAAACCGATTTCAACCAGAACCTTACGGTTCCAACCGCTAGGATAGGAACCCTAACCGAACCGGAATCTTAGCCAGGTCTACTTTGCCCAATGCACAAGCTTAATTTTATTTCCGAATAGTCAAAAATGATATTATAATATAAAACTTTAGCATATTCGGAAACGAAATCGGGTGTTTGCGTTGGGAAGAATGAGGTTACTGATTATATCGTTCATAAGGATAATTAAGATATGTACCGAAAGTCTTGTAGTCAAAATATCATATCCAGCGCCACCTGAGGCAAAGTTTACACCTGTGAGAAGATCTTCAGGTTTCAGATTTGGGTCCAGATATGCTGGTGAAAGCTCTTTTACCCCCAATTCTTCCACTATTCAAAAATAAATAAATAAACTTCATTAGAAATTTAATACTTGGAGTCAAACTTTTTCCCGCTTAATCTTTATGGTTTTCATAATACTCAGTTATTTTTTGTGTCTAAACTTTCTTTAAAAGAAGGAAAAATTATCAATTTTCCATGTAAAATTATGCGAAGGTTTGAAAATATTATATTTAAAATTTTTTTTTTATCAAATTTCAACCTGTGTTATAAAAGCATATAACTTTCCACCAACGTTGCAAAAACTGCATTATTTTCTATCCGTAAACTTAGTAAAAACTTATAATTTTTCTACCTTAAAATGTGGAAAACAATACAATTCGAAACTTCGAAGCTTTATAATTTTTTCGAACTTTCATCTAACTTCAAGTGAAAATGATACAAATTCCTTTTAAAAAATTACATCAGGCATGCAGTAGTAACATTTTAAAAGTTGTAGTGATAAAAAGTAAAACTCACTGTAAGGAAATTGTATTGTACCCAAAAACTTGAACAATTGCATATTAGAAAGTAGAGGAAAAATCAAAAACCTAACAAGTCTGAGGGGACCTTTCCATTTGAAAATCTGCCAGTTGGTACTCCTCCTTTGAAATCTCTACCATAAGGAGGGAAATTACATTTAGCCACCGTTTTGAGATTATTGTTATTTCCTGTATCAACAATTGAATCTCCAAATACAATGACTGCTGATACTGTCAAGTTTCCTGGTAGCTTAATGACAGCTTCTGTGCTGCAAAAAGTAACCAAAACAGAAACTAAAAACAAGAAAATGGAAGCAGAAGAAGGCATTTTCATTGGCAGAAACTGCATAATGGAAGTATATATCTCAATTATTGGCTTTGTTGCATGTTAATTCTTTGCCGTTATATATAATTATCTTTCCTTGATGTCATTTAATGTCTAGACAATAAAGAAGATCAAGCTGCTAACTATAAACTACCATATCTATTAGATAAACCAAGATTTTGAAGATACATATACTCATAAACATACAGCATCCTTCACAATTTTGCATTCGGTCTATTTGGTGGAGCGTTAACGCTAGCGTTTTAACGCCCTACCAAACGGGTAAGTAAACACGCCCACAAAATCATAATCTCACAACATTATATTATTTTTTGATGCTACCTTATAATCTAGCGTTTGTTACATAACTTATAAGTTAGTTTATACTATCTGACAATACCTCATGCCTAATTTTCAAAGTAGAATTATTAGTTAATTATTAGGTGAATACCTCTTTTTTTGTTTTGCTAATTACTGTTTATTTATCGCTTGTCCGTTTATATTTGATATCTGTTGAATTCATTCCACAACAGCTAGGGATTAGACGCCCTCATTTTAATTAAAGTGATCACATATAAGTTGTTATGGAAGACCCCCCTCATTTTATTAAAAACAACTAACGACATATATGCCAATTTAATCTAAAAATTTATTAAAATATATCTCATAAAATGATAAAAAAAAATCTAATTTTTTAATGAGATAATTTTATTTTATCTCACTGACATGAAGAATTTTTATTTCTTTTTATGAAAATCTAATTTTACTTTGACTGAATTAATTTTAGGGCTCCACTCATGAAAATCAGGCGCCTTCACTTGAATTATTTGTCAAGTATATTACTTATATCCATTCCATTTCATTGTCATATTATATTGTAACTCATTTAATTTTGCCACCTACTTAGCCACATCACCTTTTATATGGAATCCACAAGCAGCTTATCCGAATCAATTAAGAACATGATCGAGATCAATTGCTAATCCACTAAAAAGGAGTGGTATATGATATGAGAATGTCAATATCAATATCTTGTTAATATATTAATATGTAAGAAAATTATTTTTTTATCTGCCCTTAATATATTGGAAACTCATATAGTTATTATTTACACGAGATTTTATCTCTCTTTGAACAAAAATTTCAATACTCATATTTAACTTGTCCAATTAATAAATATACAAAATTATTATTTTACCCGCTTTTAATGTATCAGACCTCGTGGCCAACATTCTCGCGGGAATTTTTGCTATCCCTAATTTGCTGTTGAGGTGCATGTGTCAAACTTTAACGTGCTAAAAACTAGATACATTCAAATGAATGGTCCTTGTTTTCATCGGGACTTCGGTGGGCTCCAAACCACATTAAAATGGGATAATTACATTCAGATACCTAAGTTCTAGATAAATCAGAAGTAAAAGAAAAATACACTTTACATTTTCTTAATTTTATTCGGGATCCTTTACGTAAATTATATTTTAAAAAATCGTTAAAATCGTTTTATTGTTATATTTCAAAATAAAACAAAATTGAAACAAACAAGTCCTTAGGTAAGCTATTTTTTTAATATATAAATATGTAAATATTAGATACTAATTTTGTCCTATATTAATAAAATAATTATGGTGTGTTTTTTTAAACTTTTTTAACGGTCTGAATAATAATTAAAAATTTTAATTTTTGCAAAAACTCAATTTTTTTTGAAAAAATCACAAGTAGTTTTTTTTTCATCAATAAAACTCTTAAAAACTATCTTTTAATTAAAATATAATTTTATCATCATATCACCTTTCAAATAATAATATAAAATACAGCAATATCTATAGTATAGAGGGAAATTATATAAAGTGACCAAAATTTACAGTTTTTTTTTTAAATAGTCATTTTAATGTTTTTTTAATTTGTTATCTATTGTAGCCAACAATACCATAAGGAGATAAAAATACCCTTATAACACAAGAACACCTTTTCAATTTTCATTACATTCTCTTTATGCAAACACTATAATTTTTTCTTTCTCTCTCTTCCTCTTGCATCCAACTTTTTCTATCTCAAAGTCACAAAATATAAGTAATTAAAACCAAAATGGAAATGAAAAATGTATATATAAAATGATGGGAATTAAATATGTAAGATTTTATTTAAAAAATTATAGGTAATAATAAAGAACACAAGATGTTCAATAAAATGTCAATCTTATGTAGACGTACATCATGGTTGTGCGACGGAACTCATCACACGTTATTTTTGGTGTGTCACAGGTGTGTGATGGGTGTCATCACATAGTCATTGTTCTTTGCTGCTATAAATTGCTTTCAAATGTAATTTTATCCAAATATAATTTATTTGGCTAATTATATACACTTTTTTAACTTACTTTTTTATAATTTCTCTATATGATTTGTCAAACTAACACAAGTCACTATCCCATTAATACTCTCAAACTATCAATCAATTTATTTAAATATGTAGGCCAACATATAAAGACAATATTACAAAATCATGACACTCACTCAAGCCAATTATTTATAATAATCAATTTAATGCGTTAGTTCCCTTGGTCCCATCTTTTTAAAAAAATCTATGTATATAATTTATTCATAAATGAATGAACTGGACGCTCTGTGTGTGCATATATTACACACGCATTAGGCTAAAAACCATAAGAAAATACAGATATTTTGTAACACGTCTATAAATTATTTTAATACGATATTTATTGGAACTCTAAATATATACATGTTATAATATTATACAAATAACTATCGAGACACAGTTCAAAAATTTATTCCATATCCATCGAGACATAACTTACATATTTATTTTCTATCTATTGAGACATAGCTCGGAAATCTAATAAAAGGAAGAGATTGGTGTTAGATCAAATTTTAATTTTAATTTTAATTTTAAGCAGAAACTCTTTCCCGCAAATTTATAATGATTACAATTAGGCTTACAATTAAAATTCTAAAATTATAGTACTGTCACAAATCACGAGAAAACAGATTGTTTGTTTACACCGCATATCATAAAATGATTCGGCCTTACACACACAGCAGAGAAAATGAGAGACTCGACCTCGTGGAAAATTTAAGTTGATATAAAATAAATCATAAATAAAAACTTAAATTTTATTGAGTTAATGAGATAATAATTTTAGATATAATAAAATGACATTAAAAAAAAATCATAAAGCATTGTATATAAATAAAGATCAGAATTAACAGGATGAATCGTGTTATCTCTAGATTGTTTGCATAATTTTAAGTTAATATGCGTGTAAGGTTCAAACCTCTTGAGACACAGTCGCAGAAAGTGGTGATTGATTTCAAAAAAAGGCTCAAATGGACACAAGCACACATGTTAGGAAACATAATCCCTAATATATTTACATGTTTATCCTCTTATGATCTAACCATACATATATTACTAGTCCTACATTTATTTACAAACTAATTGAAATAAATTTAAGTTAATCACAACACAATTGCATACATTTCTTCTTGTAGAGACCTCTTAATCAAACTTAATTGATTGTTTAACTCAATAAGCAAATGATCTTATTTAAAGAAGTGATAAGTAGTGATCAAACTTTCAGCAAGTTAGACACTCCTAAGAACAAGTATAGCAAGCTAAATATTTGAGAACATGAAGATCGAACAGAACAATTGCTAAAAAAGTTAAATAAAAAAAAAAACTTACCGAGAAATTTGAGAATCAAAGACGCCTAATGTGAGAATCAAAGACGCCTCCTCAAGCTCAGATGGCAAAGAAATTTGAGTATTTAGGGATTTGGGTGTGACTGCCGAAAGGGAAAGACGATCTTGTTTATTTAAGCTGATTAGCGACGGAATTAATATCTGTCGCTAGTTTAGCGACGGATTTTAATATCCGTCTCTAATTTAGAGACGGATTTTAATTCCGTCGCTAATTTCGCGACGGATTTTAATTCCGTCTCTAATTTTTAGTGACGGATTTTAATTCCGTCGCTAATTGAGCGACGGATTAAAATATCCGTCTCTATTTAGCGACGGACAATTAATTCCGTCTCTAAATTTAGTTACGGAATTAAAATCCGTCGCTATTCCGTCGCTTTTTTTCCCCGCAATTTCATTCCCGCCATAATTAGTAACGGAATTTTTTCCCGTCGTAAAATTCCGAAGCTAATATTGTAATCCCTTTCAATTCCGTCGCTATTCCGTTTCAAAATATAGAAATGGAGTTTTCCGTCGCTAATTTCCGTCGCTAATTCCAGATTTTCTTGTAGTGCAAGTCATTATGTAATCACATGCATGATTACTATTAATCAGGGTCGGTCCTGAGTTTTTGGGTGCCCGGTGCGAAAGGTTAAAATGTGCCATTTTTTATTACGAAAACATATGTTTAAAAAAATAATATTTAACGAGGGCTGAAACTCAGTCGAAGCTGGGGGTTAGGCCCTCACACCCAAATTATATTACTTGAGAAAATATACATGGGGGAACATAGTACCTAAACCCCGACAATAAAAAATACAATCATATACAACCATTCCTATCAAAGCTCCTTAAAAATTTCAACCTTTAAGAAATTGTCTTCTAACATTTTTTGAAGCAAAATCATCAATTATATCATCATACTTCAGGTCTTCAATTTCATCTTTTTCAATGTATAAGATTGCTAATCCATTTAGCCTATCTTGATTCTTGAGTCATAGTGGTCGGCAAGTAAGATTTTAATAATTTCAATTCTGAAAAACTTCTTTCTGCAGATGCCACGGTCACAGGTACAGTCAACAGTACACAATAAACAATCATGACATTAGGACACATGTCAGTTTTTTTTACATGCTTAGAAGTTAGAAAATTCAAATTAATCTAAGGAAAAGTGAAAGAAACTTACTATGGCTGAAAAGAGCATGAAGAATCAATAAATCTCACTCTTTATTGGACAAAAATTTGCAAGAGAAAAAGGAGCTAGAGAGCGAGAGTCAAGTAAGGAAATTTCGTGAGTTTTTATTTAAGAGAGATGATGATGAATAGTACATCTCACGTTTTTATTCAGAAAAAATAGATATTTAAGTAATAAAATATTAATAAAAATTTAAATATTTGGTGCCCCTAATGATTATTGGGCCCTGGACAGTTGCCCTTGTGGCACTGTGCCAGGGCCGGCTGTGCTATTAATCACATTATTAGGATGCATAATGACTTTCTCTAACCCTTCCAAAAATGTTACCATCATAGGTGTACTATATGTTCCCCACTTAACATTTTACTAATTGTTGTTACTTAACAACTATTGTTGTTACTTAATTATTTGATTAATAACTCTTGTTGTTACTTAATAATTTCCAACATTAAATTATTATTAATTGTTGTTGTTTAACAGCACCAAATAATTTATAATTAACAACAATTTCCAATATTATTACAGTCCTAAAGATTACAAAGGTAAGAAATTAAACTACTTGCTCATTTCGAGTCATTTTTTTTTCCATCCTCCTTTTCCCTGCTATGCTTGAGCCTTTTATAATGCATGGCTCCATCAAACGCTCGAACAGTTTCGCCGTCCTCAACTCATTAAGCCCCCACGTTCCTTGCTCACATGTAACTGTTGGATCATGCGCGCAACCGCTGGATCGTGCATGCAACTGCCGGGTAACTTCGTTGTCTTCAGCTCATTAAGCCCCCGGCCACGTTCCCTGCTCACCTGTAACTGCTGGATCATGCATGCACCTGCTGGGTAACTTCCTAGATCGTTGGGGTTCTTGTCTGTCTGTGCAATAACCGTAAGAGCGTCTACTTATAGTTAGTCATGGTGCCTTCGTTATTCATCTCTCATTGTTCTTCGCTCGTTTCTCGAATCCTCATGAGTTGAGTCTTTCTGGGCCGAATTCTTCTTCATCCCATCCAGAACGACACCATGTCTTTTCATCCTTAGGTACATCATGTCTTTTCATCATTTGATATGTTTGGCCCATTCGTCCTTGGGAGAAATTTATTTTCTGTTAACAAAGACCATAATCAAGTTGGTTTTCAAGCATTTTAATAAATCTTGTCATCCAAATTTAAATTTTGAAAAAAATAAGAGGTTAAAAAATATTTAGACTTACCTACCCATTACCTTAAAAAAAAAAAAAAAAAAAAAGACTAGTCGCCTTAGAGTAAGCTATGAACAATGTTGTTTATGAGACTATGAACGAGGATTTTATATGCTCTCTCGGTGGGATGGTATCCATCCCAAAAAATATAACCAGACACATTTGTACATGTGTTGGGATTGAACTGATTACAAAATATTGCCGCCTCTAATATTCCCGTACCACAACACCCTTTATTCACAATTTCAAATCCTGAAAAAAAAATTAAAAAAAATAAAAATAAAATTGAATTAAATTGAATATATAACAAGTTAATACAAATACTTAAAAAAAATAAAAATAAAAACACACACACTGTATATTTAGGTACCGTATTTATAAGGATTTTGTATGAGATCAAGCAGAGGGTTGAAGATATCAAAATAAACAACTCTAGCATCAGGCCATTGGCTGTTGAGTGAATCCAATTCTGCAGACAATTTAGAGTTGAATATTTTTGCTGCTTCGTTGAAATTGTTTGCACAATCTCTGTTTTTGCCTCCGGCCAAAGTCCTTGACGACGGCAAACAACCAAGCGGCGGTGCACTAAATACTCCGATCCTTCTAATCCCGAGTCCATATAATTCCTTTAAAAAAAATTTAACCAAATAAGGTAAGATAAATTAAAATCTCCTGGGGATATCTCAGTTCGACGTAAATAGAATTAACAGGAAATCTCGAAATTTAATTGGGATATCGTGTTGTTCGGTTCGGGAGTTGGGATGAAAAAACGCTTAGAATAAAAATTCTGATTAAAATTCGGGACGACTTTTGGTCTCGAATAAAAAATTAGAATGAGATTCAAAAAGAAAAAAAAAAAAAACATTCCGAATTTTAACCTAAAAATGATAAAATCCCGAACCATTTGATCTGAAATTCGGTAAGATTTTTCATCCCGATTCAAAATATTAGCGATAATAGATTTTTTTTTAAATACCTTGAAGAATGTTGAGGCATGGCCAACTAGAAGATCAGCGTAAGTAGAAATATCATATTGCAATTTTCTGATACGGCTAGCAAAATAGGTATTGTCTATGTCGTTGCTGCCTGCTACCACCATTATTAAAGCTGTATTTAATATTCTGTTTTTTTCTTCTTCTCCAACAATCTCTTTCACCTTTTCTGTATATTCTTTGAATAGCCGCAGCTGATCGGCTAATGTTATTGCTGACTGATTGATTTAGAAGGGGGAAAAAAAATAAAGAATATTGAAATATGAAATTAAATTAAATAATATTATTATTTAAAACAATAATACTATGGATGAATATCACATCATGAATTTGTTAGATTATTTCCTAAATTTTGTTTGGTATTTTCTATTTTGGTTCTAAAAGCCCTGGGACTGTGCTGTGAAAAAAGAAGCTCCAATTTTGAAAAATAATAATTTATAATATTCGAAAAATTCGATTTTTTAATAATAAAGATAACATAAGTTATTTTAATTAATTAAATATGGACTATAACCAATTTTAACTTCCAAACAATAATCACGCAAGTTTTACAAAACATTTAAAATCCGTGGAGCTATTAAGTGACGAGTGAGGACGGTCTCTTTCTCACAATTTAAAAATTTGTTAAAATAAGTCTTATGAATAAATTAAAAAAAAATATGATTCGTTAATAAAATAATTTTGATTTATTTCGTTAAAATTAAATGAATTTATTATTTTTATGAAAATCAAAATTTAACCTACTTAATATTATGACAAAAAATGGAGCCTTAATCAAAGGGAATTGAATTTACAAACCACAAGTTTTGTAGTCAAAGGATCGTATCCACATCCACCTGAAGCAAAAGTTACACCTGTGAGAAGATCTTCAGGTTGCAGACTTGGATCCAAATATGCTGGCAAAAGCTCCTTTATGCCCAATTCTTCCACTATTCATAACAATATAATAATAAATAAATAATCTGAATTTGAAAATTAACAACAGTACCCCTTTTTATTATTATTTTTTTTTATTTTTTTTATTTAACTCTTGGGTGGTTTTTTTTTTAATTATTAAAGAGTTTCAAGAGAGGCAAGAAAAAATATAGCTTGGAAAAAAAAAAAAAAAAAAGGTCACAATACCTATCAAATCAGAAGGGACCTTTCCATTAGAAAATCTGCCAGTTGAAATTCCTCCCATAAAATCTCTACCATAAGGAGGGAAATTACATTTAGCCGGCGTTTCAAGTTTATTGTTATTCCCTGCATCAACAATTGAATCTCCAAATATAAGAACTGCTGATACTGTCAAGTTTCCTGGTAGCTTAATAACAGCTTCTGTGCTGCAAAAAATAACCAAAACAGAAACTAAAAACAAAAAAATGGAAGCAAAAGAAGGCAGTTTCATTGGCAGAAACTGCATTGTGTTTCGAGTTTTGGCTCAATTATTGGCCCTAATTTGTCACCTGTTCATTCTGTTCACCCACTCACTGACTCATATACTGTAAAAATTCTGGCTTCATATCATTTAATGTCCTCGGTAACTACACAGAAGATCAAGCTGCTAACTGTAAAACAATAAAAGTAGGTCTCTCTTAATAAATAATAAGCCCACTCCTCTGAAAATACTCCAAAAAAAATAATAAAAAAAATTACATTTGTTGGTGGTATTTCAGACACTATGATGTTTGAACAGTACAACAGAGGTAGAAATGGTTACTTCTTTTTTACCAAGACCCTTAATGCCGACCCGGCCAGAAGGGTGTTGCCGACCAGATGACATGACACGTGCCAACAGGAAAGGCCGGACACTTGGTGACAAATTGCCGACCACTTCAGCACGGCTGGTCGGATATTATCATATCGGTAGCAGTTTTCTCAGTACAGAGGACCATTGTGACCGACCTCATGAAGACCGAGCACATGATAAGATATTTTCCACCGCCTCATTCTTATATGATAAGATGATGGGACACAATTCTTATAAGATAAGGTGATGTGACATAGTAATGATGAAAGTAAGATATTTTCGGCCAAGTGGCCTTGGGGAAGGAATTCCATTAATGAGTCCACATGGGTAGTGTCATCTAGAGGGGGATAGAACCGTCTCTTTGCTAGTATAAATAGGAGGGGGAACATATTTGTAAGGTTTTGGTTGATTTGTTAGCAATATTGATTACTAAAAAGCTAGAGAGAACTATTCTGTAAACACAAACAGTTCGGTTTCCACACTGACCGATCACAAAACAGGTCGGCCGCGTATATTTCAGTAATAAAACATCCATCCATTTTATGCCCGTGGACGTAGGTTGAATTCAATCCGCCGAACCATGTTAATACTATATGTTGATCTGTGTGTTTATTCTCTTTTGTCAAAGTTTGTTTTTGGTTTCCCATAACCAAACAAATTAACTGTTGAAGGAATATTATCTCGGGAACGGTTTTCCCTTATTACCAGACAAAAATCAGCCACCAAACAACATTCATAATTTTGCATTAGTTCTTATCTCAAAGTATTGTTCTAGAGTCTGGAGTCTAGACTGCTAGTGGGTTAAATTTTCAAAGATCACATGCTTGTTAAATGTTAATGTTTATTGACTGTTCACTCATACCCTTTGATGGTGATTTGATTCTACAAAATCTCAATCTTAAGCAAACAAAACTGAGAAAGTGTTACTATGCTGTCCTATATAATTTGCATCCATTTATATTGATTTATTTTCATTATTATGTATTCGGTGTTGATCTGGATTTTATATTATTTTTTTTTATAAATTATTATTGATAATTATTAGATAAAAATTTATAAATAATTAAATCTTAATCATCTATTATTATACATGCGCGTGTAGTGATAACGATTATAAAAAAAACTGAATAAAAAAAAAATTAATATGAATCCAAATACCATATTCAGATGAGACTCATTTAATTTTCCCACCTACTTGGCTTCTTCTTCTTCTTCTTCTTTTTCCTTTTTTTTTTTTTTTTTTTTTTTCACTTTTTCATTATAATACACTTTTCTTTTTATAAAAATAAAATTGTTGGAAATCCCACCGTCAAACCATTCATTACGGGTTTAAGTGGAACAGGTAAAACTCCCGGTTATCCTAGACTCTTACAAGAAACGTATTCCTTGAATTCAAACTTAATATCTCAATATGAAATCCTGAATTCTAAATCATCAAGTCGCGTCTCTTTGAACTTCATCACAATACACAACAAGGTTCATCTTCATCAACATAACTCAAGGAGGTTTAATGGCCACAAGAAAATAGCTAGTATATATATATAAATAAATAAAGATTGCAGCTGGTGATGCGTAGCCAGGAAAGCTAGATCTCATGATCAAAAACTACACAACGTGAAATGCAATTGAGTCAATTAATATAAATTTGAAAATAAATGATAATCAATGAGGTAGTTCCCTTGGTCCCTCACATCAATTAAAAGAAACAAAATCCACCATTGCTGCATCAATAAATAAACTCTATGTGGTTGTCTTTTGCATTTATTTGGAATGATAGGTGGTCTGATTCAAAATGGCAACTATTCATATAACTGTCCCAACAATATATATCTCTATTTATAACTTCTTGATATTATAATTTGATCTATAATAAAATGATAAAACATAATTTTTGAATATTTAATTAATGATTAAAAATTACAATGATTAATCTAAATTCTTTTAAAAATAAGTTTTACTTAGTTTTTGTCCATCATCAAAATATTAGAAAAAACATCATAATTATTTTTTTAATATAAAATAAAATTATACAAAATCGTTAATGAATCATCGTTTATTCAGCATATTTTTTTTAATCGCAGCACCAAATAGAATCTATGTACTTCTCTTTAGCTTTATTGTTAAGTATTTAAGAGTGAAGTTATATACCTTATATACACACACACAAGTAATTGCATTTACTGTATGGTTAGTGACACTGAATCAAAACAAATGTAATTCACAATAAATATTTTATGAGTATTAGTTTAAAATATTATAAACAAAAATTTTAGAGTTTAAATATTAGAGAAAGTTGAATAGCTTTGCTTAATAAGTATTTAGAGAAATTTATATATTTATTTAGGAAAAACCCACCTTGAGGCCCCTGTACTCTCAATGTTTTTTACATTACACCCATGTACTAAATTTTCTACACATTGCACCATTGTACTCTCAATATTTTTTACATTGCACCCATGTACTAAATTTTATACACATTGCACCCCTACACTCTCAAAAAATTCACATTCTGTGGAAAAATGCTTATTTATAAGCATTTTGAGGCTCAATTTTAAGCATGGTACACTTCGTGTTAGTGGTTGTTATTGAATGATTCAGATACTCCTCCGTGAGTACTTCGAAATGGTATATTCATATGCTTAAAATGGTGCTTGGGTGAATGAGAAATTGTTGCTCAAAGTTCACAATTTTCAAGCCTTTTGTAATTCCATAACAGCTAATTTAATTAGCTTGGTGGTTACAAAGTTTAATCTCCATAAGTGCTAATCTAATTAGCTTGGTGGTTATATAATTAATTTCCATTAGTGCTAATTTAATTAGCTTAGTGGTTACAATAATGTGTAACATCTCCCATTATGAAATTTAATTGGCAAGTTAATTTCTATTAATGAGATGTGTTTTTCTTTTCCTATATAAACAACATCAGTTCTTATTTTCAAGATATGAAATAGAAAATAGAGAAAGACATAGCACACAACGAAAGATCATTTTTTGTTTTGTTTTTAAAAGGAGAGTTCAAACACTTTGTGGTTCGTTGGATACGAGTCTGGTGGTGCCCTTTCTCGTACGTTTCCGTTGTATCCTGGGAAACAATCGTCTCACGTTCTACTGCACCTACGGTAGGGGACGAATTTGTTTTAAGGATATTGTTGTTTTACAACAAGCCTCGGGAAAGTTCAGCATCTGCCAACAGCCTATCTGCCTCAGCATCAGCATCTACCAACAGCTCTGCTCAGCTTCAGCTTCAGCTTCAGCCTCAGCTTCATCTTCTGCCTCTGCTTGCCATCAGCATCTGTCAACAGCCTCTGTCTGACTCAGCATCTGCCAACAGCCTCTGCCTCAGCATCAGCATCTGCCAACAGCCTCTGCCTCAGCATCAGCATCTGCCAAACGCTCTGCCTCAGCTTCAGCCTCTGCCTCAGCTTCATCTTCTGCCTCTGCTTTCAGCCTCAGCCTCTGCTGTCAGTCTCTGCCTTCAGCCTCTGCCTCTGCTCATCAGTCCCTGCCTCCGCTTTCAGGGTCTGCCGTTAGGGTCTGCTCCGAGGATAATAATTATAATTGTAATTTTGTCATATTCGGATTTCCCAATTACCGTGTAATAATTGTAATAATTGTTATCTACAGTCTTAAAACAAATTCGAGACTCTGTGGATATGGAAATCAGTCCAAACACAGTAGATCCGAATATGGCAGCCTCTTCGGCTGGCCAGAATGTTGTGGCAGCCCCCGTGGCTGACCAAAGTGCAGTGGCAGCCCCTTCGGCTGGATAACTTGCATCAGCCTCTGGGCTTAATATGACAGCTGTTGTGGCTGGCCAAGGTGTTTCTGCCTCAATGGCTAGACAACCTGTTGGACATGTGAGCCATGTCAATCCTGCTGCGGAAAAACCTGAAAAATTCAGTGGTCAGAATTTCAAAAGGTGGCAACAGAAAATGTTCTTCTACCTGACCACGTTGAACCTTGCGAGGTTTCTAAAGGAAGATGCTCCTGTACCCAAAGAGGGTGAGATTGATATCCAAGTCATCAGTGCCATTGAAGCTTGGAAACATTCTGAATTCCTATGTCGGAATTATGTGCTGAATGGGCTAAGTGATTCCTTGTACAGTGTGTACGCTGGAATGAAAACAGCTAAAGGTCTTTGGAATCTTTAGATCGAAAATATAAAACTGAGGATGCCGGTACTAAGAAATTTGTCGTAGGCCGTTTCCTATAGTTTAAAATGATTGATTCCAAAACTGTGATAAGCCAAGTACAAGAACTGCAGATTATTCTAGCAGAATTCATGCTGAGGGGATGAGTTTAAGTGAAACCTTCCAAGTAGCCTCGATAATGAGAAACTACCACCTGGTTGGAAAGATTTCAAGAATTATTTAAAGCATAAGCGAAAATAAATGAGCATTGAAGACTTAGTTCTTAAGCTAAGAATTGAGGAAGATAACCGAGTTTCTGAAAAGAGAGGTATGACTCATGAGGCCAAAGCAAATGTTGTCGAACATGGTCATAAGAACAATAACCTCAAGAATAAAGGGTCAAAGATGGGCCCTAAAGGAGGAGTTTCCAAGAAATCAAAATTTCAAGGAAAATGCTTCAACTGTGACAAAATGGGTCACAAGTCTTCTGAGTGCAGACTGCCAAAGAAGAAAAAGAAACAAGAAGCTAATGTGCTAGAAAACATGACTCAAGATGTTTCAGACATTAACCTTTCTGCTGTGGTTTCTGAGGTGAATCTGGTGGGTTCTAACCCAAGAGAGTGGTGGATTGATACTGGTGCCACTCGACATGTATGCTCAGACAAGAGCATGTTTTCTTCATTTGAGCCTGCTGAAAATGGGGCAAAGATATACATGGGAAATTCAGCAACATCTGAGATAGAAGGTCAAGGAAAGGTGATTCTGAAGATGACCTCTGGGAAAGAGTTGACTCTGAACAATGTTCTGTATGTACCTGAAATACGGAAGAATCTTGTGTCTGGATCGCTTCTGAACAAGCATGGATTCCGGATGGTGTTCGAGTCTGATAAAGTAGTTTTGACTAAAAATGGGATGTATGTGGGAAAAGGGTATGTAACTGATGGGCTTTTTAAGCTCAATGTAATGGTTGTTAAACCCAAAAATATCAATAAAGCTAGTTCTTCTGTTTATATTGTTGAGTATTCTAATCTTTGGCATGGTAGATTAGGACATGTTAATTTTAATTCATTGCGAAAGTTAATTAACATGAATCATATCCCAATTTTAAAATTGATAACAAACATAAGTGTGATACTTGTGTTGAGGCAAAACTAACAAGATCATCTTTTCATAGTATTGAAAGAAACTCTGAACCACTTGATCTAATTCATACCGATGTATGTGATTTTAATTCAATACAATCGAGAGGCGGTAATAAATATTTTATTACCTTTATTGATGATTGCACAAGATTTTGCTATGTGTATTTAATGAAAAGCAAGGACGAAGCTATAGAGAATTTGTTCTCTATAAGAATGAAGTTGAGAATCAACTGAATAAGAGAATTAAGGAGTTAAGAAGTGATCGTGGTGGTGAGTATGTTTTCCCTTTTGAATCACTTTGTGAACAAAATGGAATCATACATCAAACCACAGCTCCTTATTCGCCTCAATCCAATGGGATTGCGGAACGTAAGAATCGTACCTTGAAAGAGATGATGAACGCTATGTTAATCAGCTCTGGCTTACCTCATACTATGGGGGAGAAGCTGTCTTATCAGCTAATTACCTTTTAAATAAGGTACCACGGAAAGAAGCAGGGAAACTCCTTATGAAATGTGGAAAGGAAGAGTACCTTCCTATAAATTCCTTCGAGTGTGGGGGTGTCTTGCCAAGGTAGTATTCCTCCACCTAAAAAGGTGAAGATAGGACCAAAACTGTTGATTGCATTTTCATAGGATATGCACATAACAGTAATGCTTATCGATTTCTTGTGCATGAGTCTAATGTACCAGATATTCACAAGAATACGATACGATAATGGAATCGAGGAATGCATCTTTTTTCGAATACGTTTTTCCTTGTAAACTAATTCGAATTCAGATGTGCACAAAAGGGCACATGAGACTATCATTGAAGATAGTCAGGACCGAGAACAAATTAATGTTCCAGAGGATCAACAAGTTGTTGAACCTGAACTAAGACGTAGCAAAAGAGCTAGAACAGAAAAATCATTTGGTCCAGATTTTCTGACATTCTTGTTAGAGAATGATCCTCAAAGCTATAACGAAGGCGGTAAGGTCAGCTGATGGTGCCTTGTGGAAAGATGCCATCAATAGTGAAATTGAATCCATCTTACAAAATCACACCTGGGATTTAGTGAATCTTCCTCCAGGATGTAGACCTTTAGGGTCCAAGTGGATTTTCAAAAGGAAAATAAAGGCAGATGGATCAATTGACAAGTACAAAGCAAGACTTGTAATTAAAGGTTATAGACAACGTGAAGGTCTTGATTACTTTGATACTTATTCTCCTGTAACGAGAATAAATTCCATAAGGATGATACTAGCGATTGCAGCTTTGCGCAATCTTGAGGTACATCAGATGGATGTGAAAACAGCCTTTCTGAATGGAGATTTAGATGAAGAAATCTACATGGAACAACCTGAAGGCTTTATAGCTCCAGGACAAGAAAAGAAAGTCTGTAAGTTAGTTAAATCCTTGTATGGATTGAAACAAGCCCCGAAACAGTGGCATAAAAAGTTTGATGACACCATGTTGGCAAATGGTTTCAAAATCAATGAATGTGATAAATGCATTTATGTCAGAGAGACAGAAGTTGGCTATGTCATTTTATGTCTACGTTGATGACATACTGATTGTCGGGAGTAATGTCAAAATGGTGAAATCTACCAAGAATATGCTGAAATCCAAGTTTGACATGAAAGACATGGGTCTTGCAGATGTCATTCTGGGAATAAAATCTCGAGAAGTCCAGATGGACTTATTCTTGATCAGTCGCACTATGTGGACAAAATTCTTGGTAAATTCAACAATGATGATTCAGCTGTGGCTAGAACTCCCTTAGATGTGAGTTTACACCTATCAAAGAATAGAGGAGATGGTATATCTCAAGTAGAATACTCTAGAGTGATCGGGAGTTTGATGTATCTATCGAGTTGTACAAGGCCTGATATAGCCTGTACAGTAAACAAGCTCAGCATCAGATATACGAGTAATCCAGAGGTTGATCACTGGAAAGCAATAGTGAGAGTACTTAGGTACTTACATTTTACTCGTAATTATGGGTTGCACTATCATAGATATCCAGCTGTAGTCGAATGATACAGTGATGCTAATTGGATATCTGACATGAAAGACTCAAAGTCTACTAGTGGTTATGTGTTTACACTAGCAGGTGCAGCTATATCATATGGAAATCCTCCAAACAGACTGTGATAGCCAGATCTACAATGGAATCAGAATTCATTGCATTAGACAAGTGTGCTGAAGAAGCAGAATGGCTTCGAAATTTTCTAGAGGATATTCTAAGTTGGCCTAAGCCAGTGCAGCAGCAATTTGCATTCATTGCGATAGTCAATCTGCAATTGGAAGGGCACATAACAATATGTATAATGGTAAGTCTACACATATTCGTCGTAGACACAATACCGTTAGACAATTACTCTCTACTGGAGTTATTTCGATTGACTATGTAAAGTCAAAGGATAACATTGCAGATCCGCTAACCAAAGGGTTAATAGAGAGTTAGTTGTGAAATCATCGAGGGGAATGAGACTGAAGCCCATTAGATAAATGTTTATTACGAAGGAAAACCCAACCTTGTTGACTGGAGATCCCAAGATCTAGGTTCAATGGGACAACCTACTCGTAAAAGACATAATTGGATCACTGTGGGGGGTTACCCTCTAGTCCATTCCTATGATGAAATGAAACAGTGATGCTCGTATGGATAGAGGTTAAGCAAAATCTTTTAATGATTCTTATGCGTCGGGAATCCGAGCAGAGTATTACGAGATACTCTTAAATAAGAAATCACCTATGTGAGAGAGAAGTGGGGCCGCTTCAAAGGGAATTGTACGGGGCACAATTTTAGAAACTCTTGCAGAACCAGGTAGATGTTCATGGCCAAAATGAACATAATAATGAGAACTCAAATGTGTAGGTAAAATATATGTGTGATATGTGTTCTCCAATTACATGAACGGCAGTACAGTTCAATGACATCGCGTCAACTGTCAGTCAGTAATGAGATATATTTTCACAAGGGAAGGTTCAAAGGCTGTGGCCTACCTATCCTATGCAGGTGTTGAACCGTTGAACTCTTCTAGGTCAAAATAAAATGTTTTATAAAAATAATTTTATTCGACGTTTTTCGCCAATTTCATTCATGTGGGGGATTGTTGGAAAAATGCTTATTTATAAGCATTTTGAGGCTCAATTTTAAGCATGGTCCACTTCGTGTTAGTGGTTGTTATTGAATGATTCGGATACTCCTCCGTGAGTACTTCGAAATGGTATATTCATATGCTTAAAATGGTGCTTGGGTGAATGAGAAATTGTTGCTCAAAGTTCACAATTTTCAAGCCTTTTGTAATTCCATAACAGCTAATTTAATTAGCTTGGTGGTTACAAAGTTTAATCTCCATAAGTGCTAATCTAATTAGCTTGGTGGTTATATAGTTTAATTTCCATTAGTGCTAATTTAATTAGCTTAGTGGTTACAACAATGTGTAACATCTCCCATTATGAAATTTAATTGGCAAGTTAATTTCTATTAATTGAGATGTGTTTTTCTTTTCCTATATAAACAACATCAGTTCTTGTTTTCAAGATATGAAATAGAAAATAGAGAAAGACATAGCACACACACGAAAGATCATTTTCTTTGTTTTGTTAAAAGGAGAGTTCAAACACTTTGTGGTTCGTTGGATACGAGTCTGGTGGTGCCCTTTCTCGTACGTTTCCGTTGTATCCTGGGAAACAATCGTCTCACGTTCTACTGCACCTACAGTAGGGGACGAATTTGTTTTAAGGATATTGTTGTTTTACAACAAGCCTCGGGAAAGTTCAGCATCTGCCAACAGCCTCTGCCTCAGCATCAGCATCTGCCAACAGCCTCTGCCTCAGCTTCAGCTTCAGCTTCAGCCTCAGCTTCATCTTCTGCCTCTGCCTGCCATCAGCATCTGTCAACAGCCTCTGCCTGACTCAGCATCTGCCAACAGCCTCTGCCTCAGCATCAGCATCTGCCAACAGCCTCTGCCTCAGCATCAGCATCTGCCAACAGCCTCTGCCTCAGCTTCAGCCTCTGCCTCAGCTTCATCTTCTGCCTCTGCTTTCAGCCTCAGCCTCTGCTGTCAGTCTCTGCCTTCAGCCTCTGCCATCTGCCTCTGCCTCTGCTCATCAGTCCCTGCCTCCGCTTTCAGGGTCTGCCGTTAGGGTCTGCTCCGAGGATAATAATTATAATTGTAATTTTGTCATATTCGGATTTCCCAATTACCGTGTAATAATTGTAATAATTGTTATCTACACATTCCACCCTTATTTTAACGGCAAGTTAACAGAGTTGAGAAATATTCTGACATCACCCACCCTTATTTCGGATTGGACCGAGCAAATTTTTTTACTTTGAAGTTATGGTAGGGCGCATAAATATTATGCTCCTTCTGATACATTCAAAAATCCAAATAATTTATTACAAAAATTAGATCAAACTACGATCTTGGAGTGTTATTAATGAACAACAAAAAACAAACAAAGATGCTTCACGGTTATCAGACATCATTCCTAAAGAACGACAACGAGTATTACATGTCATGCATGCACATTTATAGCAAACACCCATTTTTTTAGCTCTTCTCTTTTTAGCATAGGTGCTTCTTCCTAAACCAGACAGATATGACACAAATAAGGGTGGGTGATGTCAGAATATTTCTCAACCTTGTTAACTTGCCGTTAAAATAAGGGTGGAATGTCAATTTTTTTAGAGTACATGGGTGCAATGTGTAGAAAACATTGAGAGTACATGGGCCTCGATGCGGGTTTTTCCATTTATTTATCTTAAACTATCCTTAATATATATGTATATATTTATATTTTCTTCCGGACCTAAATTGGACATTAGGAGCGGTTCACATTATAATTCACATTTATGTAAATAAAAATATAACAGAAAAAATATAACCCAAAAAGATATCAAATAATATTATAAAGACACAATATTATGATTAATCAATCACTTTTATTCGGAATAATTGGAAATATAGCCGTTAAATCACTCATTTTGAACTTAAACGGAGCAATAAAACTACCGACCATCATAATAAACAACTAATAAACCATTACCAACGAAAACAGAATACTCAAGTTCTGTATTCAATTATTTAACCAAAAAAGAAAATAATATCATCAAATACATGCAATTAATTAAGTTGAATATTCAATTATTTAACCAAAAAAGAAAATAATATCATCAAATACATGCAATTAATTAAGTTGAATATTATATGGAACACTTACCTATTGATGTATATAGGTAACTAAAACATTAATTATGGGGTTCCATATTAAGCACACGTCGCCTCTCATAAGAATTTTTCGATATATTTAGCAACAAGTGACGAGACAAGGACTCTGTAGGCTCTTTCTGTGGGATGGTAACTGTCCCAAAACAGATAACTTGAATCATTTGAACAAGTCGTCGAAGTCAATGAATTACATAGAACTGCTACCTCTAAAATCCCTGTGCCACAGCACCCTTGATTCGCAACTTCAAAGCCTGCATTCCCAATTAGGTTAAATAAAAATTGTTGGTTAATTAGACTAATGATCGAAATCCGTGCATAAGGTTCCTACTACAAGTAGCGTATAGAGAATTTCTTTATATATACATAATATAACTTTACTCCGATTAGCATATAGTAAGTTAACATCGTGCTAGTCACAACCTTTGGGTAATCAGACTAATGAATGAAATTAAATTGAAAAAGGAAAACAATATCATTTTTCACTAAAAAAAAGGTCAAAGTCTTTTAAAGTGTATCAATTTCTACCAAAAATTTCTAAAGAGTATCAATTTTCACGAATAAATAGTTGAAAAATGATAATTTTCTTGAAATTCTAGATAAAATTGATACACGTCGGGTAGAAAATAATACATAACAAGTAGCTTCAGGTGGATTGAGTGAACTTTTGATTATTTTTCGAGTGGAAAAATGATAATTTTCTTTTTAAAAAAGGGTTCAATATATTACCAAATTTTGTAGGGTTTTGGATGATATCAAGTAGAGGATTATAAACATCTACATATACCATCCTGCTTTCAGGCAAGCTGATTTTGATAGAATCCAATTTTGCAGACAATTTTTTGTTGAATAATTGAGCTGCTTGGTTGAAATTTTCTGCACAGTCCCTATTAATTCCCCCTGCTAAAGTTCTTTGTGCTGGCACACATCCAACTGGCGGTGCACTAAAAACTGCAACCCTTCGTGCCCCTAATTCATAAATCTCCTTCAAAATCATAAATAAATTAAAATATAACTCCAATGAGAATGACATAAAATCTGGGAAAATGAGGAAACACTCCCCCATATATATTTAGTGAAATTAAGTGAAACTTTCATTGTGTTTTAAAATTAAGTGAAACCCTCCATGATTAAGGTCGGAAGAAAATCCTGAATTCCAATAAGAATTTGGGATCTCATACCATTTGGTATAGCATTGTCCCGAATAAAATTTCAATCAAAATTCGGGATAATTTTTTTTTATCCCAATTCTAAAAATTCAGTCGAGATTCAAGATAATTTCTCATCCTCAATCATAATCGAGACATGACAGTAGAAGGCCGATATAGGATGTGAAGTTTCGATGGCCATCCGAAATAATCCTTTACAATAAGAACATAAAAGGAGATTTCACTTTATTTTAAAATATCAGGAAGAATTTCACTTATTTTCACCAAATATTAGGGTTTTTTAATATATATTTTTTGTTAGTTTTCCCCATAAAATTATATAAAGTAATTAAAATGCGTGACATATAAAAGAAAGCTTACATGCAAGAAATCAGAAGCAGAGTTAGCCATAAGGTCGGTGTAAGCTGGGATATCATACTGTAATTTTCTTGCACGAAGTGTAAAGTAGGTATTAGCAATGTCATCGCTGCCGGCTACGACCAGAAACACACTTTTGGCCAATATGAAGTTTGTTTTGTTTTCTCCCACAAGTAGTTTCAGCTTCTCTATGTAGTCTTTGAAGTACTCTATTTGATCTGATAATGATAGAGCTGACTGATTTTTTTTACACCAAAGTTAAGAAGAATAAAGTTATTCATATGGGATAATATATAATAGGACATATTTATTTTTTGTGGAGAAACTATATATTTTTACGCCCTATAAATTTTTAATACTCATTTATTTATGGAGTTTAAATAATAATCGGAAAAAAAAAAATCTTTTGAAGTTAAAATGTGATTTTTTTAACAATAATAATTCAATTTATTTATGCTGAGTATTGAATCAATTGTCAATATTTATATAACGTGAGCCTCACGTAAGTAATACCTATTTTTTGATTGTTGATTTAGTATAAACTCATCATCTCAATATACGGGGATTTTTTTTATTTTTTTTTTAAATTGTTGGAAATTCTGCCGCCAAACCATCACTTACAGGATTAAGCGGAACACCAGGATCCGAAGGTCAGATCCTAAACCCTACACCACTAAACTACGTCTATTGGGGACTCAATATATACGGGATCCTAATTATATTTCTTAAACAAATAAATTAACTAAATTTAATTGCAGAAGTCTTTGGAAAGATGGACTTACCACTAGCCTGGGAGTGATAGGATCGAAACCGGAGCCACCAGAAGCAAAGCATACACCAGTGGGGAGATCTTGAGATGATAAAGCTGGATCCAAATATGCTGGCACAAGCTCTTTGACCCCCAATTCTTCAGCTGAATTATGAAAAAGAGTTAGCCATAAATATAATTAATAGAAAATGAGCCTCACTAAGACAATTTTTTTTTAAATACGTATGGTAAGATTTTGATTCTTGATTTGCCAGGCCAAAAGGCATTGTATAGGGTAACATTGAGTTGCCGTTAACTTATAGAACAAGCATCATTGAGTTGACCTAACTATATTCCAAAATGTGTGTGGTTTATGATATTTACAAATTGATCAGTAGTAAATTTCTTTTTATAAACATATTTTTTGATATTTGCCATTTCTCTCTTGAAAATACTCCCAACTAAATCCTAATCTCAAAAATTAAAGAGCCACCCACCACGCAATTCTTATGTGATCGGCTGCAGCCCTCTCTCTTTCCTTCTTCTTTTATGTTTCTTTATTTTATTTTTTCTTCTTTTTTCTTCTTCTCCTTATTTTTCATTTTCTTCTTATCTTCTCCTCTCTTCTTCTTCTCCTCACTCCCACTATTCTGAAAAAAAAAAGCCAAGATTGCTATCCGGAGGCCGTCTAGACGGTAGGCGGTGCACATCCTTTCCGATTTATATCCTTTCCGATTTATCAGAAAATAGTGGACTAGACGCAGTTTCTTGGCAAATGCTAGCTGGCTCCGATCGACAAATGGGTGGCGGTGTTGGAACGGACAGTAGGTTCTGAACTTGAATAAAAATAATACTGTTTAGCGCCACCTAATTCGTCCGTCTTGACACCGCCTAGAAGACCTAGGTGTTCTTTTTTAGAACAATACTCACTCTGATATGAAAAATAGATTGGTGAGTTTATTTGATCTATGCTACAAATGGAAAATGGTAATAAAACTCACTATCAACGTGTGTTGTATTATTAGCTTTTTCTTAATTAGGTCGGGTTTCTTGACCTCATTTACACGATGCATGTTAAAAAAATCTCGTTAAACCAGACAAACCGTATTGCCTTGAATTTCCTATATGTCTTTTTTTAGTTCATTAACTTGTGTTTCAACTTTTCCAAACACTATATAAATTTGACAAATTGTCCTTTTCTATCTTTTATTACTGGACCAACGTCTATCGAGATCATCATCTTATTAATTAGTTAGTTGCACACAACTCTCATATAAAGTTTTTTTTTTTAAAAAAAACAAACAAACTCACAAGATGCTGTTATATATTGATAAGGCATATGCTACAAATTATCCAGCATTAACTATATATAACCATTAGAATATTTTTACAAGAACTATAGACACTTTTTTTTTTTTTTTTTTTTTGGAAACGATGGAAACCCGCCACCAAACCACCCATTCTGGGCCGCGGCGCAGGTAAAACCACCGGCTGTCCCAGGCTCTTACAAGAAGTGCACCCCTGGATTCGAACCCAAAATCTCAAGGTGAGATCCTGGACCATACACCACCAAGCCACACCCCTTGGGGACAATAACTATAGACACACTCTACTTAAAAGGATCATTAATTAAGTTCTTAAACTTTTTTTCTTACTAATTAATACACAATAATAGGTTACAAAAGAACACTAAGTTTTGAGTCTAAAATTTCCCAATGAGACTGGATTCACATAGTTTGACTTATGGATTCACTCAAAAAAACCTAGATTCATTTGAGAAGATACTTGTCATATTGAGCCTAGCTAGTAACCATTCTCACGGGGAGATGTGTGAGTTTGACACTCCTCACCCCACGAGGAGAATAGTAAATTTGAGATACCATATCTTCCACGCAATTATTTAATCACATTCATTCATGTATGTGTGTGTGTTTTTTTTAAATCGTTGGAAATTCTACCGCCAAACCTCCCATTTCAGGCTTAAACGGAGCAGATAAAATCTCTGATTGTCTCAGATTCTTATAAGAAACGTACTCCCTGGATTCGAACTCAGGACCTCAAGATGAGATACTGAACCCTATACCACCAAGCCATACCTATTGGGGACCTATATGTGTGTATATATAAAAACACAAATGTTCATAAGATGAGTACAATAAAAAAATTTAAGAAATTAGATTCATTTGAGGGAATCTAGACCTCTCATCTGTTAGTATTTTGAGGGACGAAAAATCTCTTCTATGACTTTATTTCATTAATTGATAGATAAAATATAAAGAACTTTACTTCCAATAGAAATAACAAACATATCTTATAATTTATTAAAATACCTAAAAGGATAAATATTATTATAATTATAAAACACAAAATAAAGATATCTTAACATATTCACCACGTATTATGCTAACGTTATTATTTTTCGAAAGTAATTAAGTGGGACCTGTATTCGGTGATGAGTTCAGTATTGTATTGAATTTTATATATAAAAATTTATAAGTAATTACAATGACGGAGTCAGGGGCGTACTGAGTTGTCCTAAATTTTGAGGTGATATAGACGAGTTCCTAAAAAGATGCCCCTATTCATATACAATAAAAAGTACAAAAATGATAGAGATCACTGTAACTACGGGGAGATGAGATCACTGTAACTACAGGGAGATGAATGTAGTTATTTTCGGTATAAGTGTATGTATGTGTATCACTTCTCAAAAAAGTATAAAAGTCATTACACATAAAATTTAATATTTTGTTTAGATTTTGGATAAAATTCTGGGAGCCCTATGAATGAATTGTTTGTTGATTGATTTAAAGCGGTGGCCAAGGAAATTAACAAAAATAAAATTAGAAAACATAAATTTTTATCTTAAGATTTGATATTTTTTAAAATTTTAAAATTTTAGAAGGGATTTTTATATTTATGGACGCATGATAAAAGATTATAAAAAAAAAAGACGAACGCATTCAGATAAGAGATGAAATAGGCAGAGAGAGAGAGAGGGAGAGGGAGAGTTTTGATTTGATACCTAAGAAGTCTGCAGGAACTTTTCCATTACAAAACCTTCCAGTTGAAACACCTCCTTTAAAATCTTTACCATAAGGAGCGAAATTGCACTTCACTGCTGTCTTCAAGTTGTTATTATTTCCTGTATCAACTATCGAATCTCCAAAAACGATCACTGCTGGAATCGTTTCATTTCCTGGTAGCTGTAATGTCAAAGCTTTTTTGCAACTGAAAAGCATCATGAAACAAATAACAAATTTTGAAAAACAACATGAGGAAGAGGAAGAAGAAGAAGAAGACAGCAGTCGATTCATGAATAGAAAATAAATTAAATTTATCAACTGGTTTCTTTTGTCAAATCTTGTTCTATGAAATAATAATTGATAGTCTTTTATATATATATATATATATTTATATGGCCAATGCTAAGGTACCCAATGGTATCAAATATCATTGGGTACAAAACATGCATAGCATTGGACATGCAACTTAAACCATTAAACGTGTAAATTTTATCAATAAATATGCAACTAATTTCATGTTTATTGACAGAGTTTGCATATTTAATGGTTTAAGTTGCATGTTTATTGATAAAAATTACATGTTTGACCCAAGAATATCAAATACCATTAGGTACTATAGATGAGCCCATATTTATATAAGCAATGATACACTCACACACACTTCTACCGAAACTTTTACAAACTCTCTCACTTTAGTTACAGTTATCTACCGTAAATCACTGTAGCTACAGTGAGAGGGTTTTTAAAAGTTTAGTGAAAAGTGTGTGTGAGTATATCATTTTTATATGGAAAAACCCACTTTAAGGCCCCTGTACTCTCAATGTTTTTTACATTACACCCCTGTACTAAATTTTCTACACATTGCACCCCTGTACTCTCAATGTTTTTACATTGCACCCCTGTACTAAATTTTCTACACATTGCACCCCTACACTCTCAAAAAATTGACATTCCACCCTTATTTTAACGGCAAGTTAACAGAGTTGAGAAATATTCTGACATCACCCACCCTTATTTCGGATTGGACCGATCAAATTTTTTTACTTTGAAGTTATGCTAGGGCGCATAACTATATGTTAGGGCGCATAAATATTATGCTCATTCAGATACATTCAAAAATCCAACTAATTTATTGCAAAAATTAGATCAAAACTACGATCTTGGAGTGTTATTAATGAACAACAAAAAACAAACAAAGATGATTCACGGTTATCAGACATCATTCCTAAAGAACGACAACGAGTATTACATGTCATGCGTGCACATTTATAGCAAACACTCATTTTTTTAGCCCTTCTATTTTTAGCATAGGTGCTTCTTCCTAAACCATGCAGATATGACACAAATAAGGGTGGGTGATGTCAGAATATTTCTCAACTTTGTTAACTTGCCGTTAAAATAAGGGTGAAATGTCAATTTTTGAGAGTGCAGGGGTACAATGTGTAGAAAATTTAGTACAGGGGTGCAATGTAAAAACATTGAGAGTACAGGGGTGCAATGTAAAAACATTGAGAGTACAGGGGTGCAATGTGTAGAAAATTTAGTACAGGGGTGCAATGTAAAAATCATTGAGAGTGTAAGGGCCTCAAGGTGAGTTTTTCCTTTTTATATTTATATATATAGAAATGATGCATGGAAATGATATTGCAATTACCCATTAAAGCAGTTATGGTGGTACGTAGTACGTACACACAACAAATAAAAAAGATATTATTTCTTATATGCAAACGTTTAAATATTTATGGACATTTAAATAGTACTATTGTTCATTTTAATATATGGTTTTATTAAGCTGTATAATTTAAGTGAATTAATTATTAATGTATTGTTTCTTAAATCTTTTTTCTAAAATTTTTAATTAGAACCATAGATGCAAATATCTAGACATTTATTTTCAACATATTAATTATGCTTGAATATAATTTTATTTAACAGATGACATAAATTTAATCTTGGTTCATGTTTTATGCCCCATTGACGTTTTATTCTTCCTACGATTCTCTTGGGATCCACTCTCGTGGATACCTCCCACGCCTCTCACTTATGCTCTAATTTAATTCTCATTCCCTAATATTTAGCTATCTCGATTAGGGTTTGCAATCAAATAAGATAGATAGGGAGTTGTCAATTTCAGTCCTGTCTTATTATTATTATTATTATTTTTTTTTAAAAAAGTTTCATTCCATTAAATATCATTCAATCACGTTTGTTGATGGTGTTTTTTAAGCACTATAATATTTAAGCAATACGGCATGGGTAAAAGGGTAACTCCCTTCTTGATCGAGACCACTAATGCCGACCCGACCATTCGATGTTGCATACGCCAACGGTAAGGGGCCGAGCACCTGGTGATCAGTGACCGACCACTTAAGCTCGGGTGAACAGGTATTGTCAAATCGATAACAGCATTATCAGTTCAGAGGGCCATTGTGACCGACCTCATAAAGACCGACCAAATAGCGAGATATGTTCCAGATGATAAGTTATCATATTCTTATGGGATAAAGAGATAAGTTATCATATTCTTATGGGATAAAGAGATAACTTATCATATTCTTATGGGATAAAGAGATAATTTATCATACTTTCATGGGGAAAGGTTGATGAGTCAGTATCCTAATAGGATATGAGAAGTGAATGTAGTTTTCAACTAGGAATCCTTATGGGAAAAAGAATCTGATTTCTTCACTATTATAAATAGAATGGGAAAGTGTAAGTAAGAAAGCATCAATATCATTATCATCAGACTTGTAAAAAACAGAGATATTAGAGAAGCATATCTTAGTAATAAAAGTATCATCCGTTCTGTGCCCGTGGATGTAGGTTGGATCTAATCCGCCGAACCACGTTAAATCTCTTTGTTGATTGGTGCATTTATCTGTCTTTTGCCAAATTTGTTTTTGGTTCCCCCCATAACCAAACAAATTCACTATTGAGGGAGGGTTGTTATGGGGGTAATATTCTCATATTGCCCTGAGACCAAAATCAGCCGTCAACAGTTGGCGCCGTCTGTGGGGAGCTCCAACAAAAAGCAGCTCGCGTGGTAAGACGATGGTAGAAGATGGAAATCACCGGTCGTTAGGGAGTTCAACAGCAGATTGGATGGAGAAGATGAAGGAAAATATGAGGAAATATATGGAGGAAAATCAAATCCTTCTAAAATCCATGATGGACAAACTGGAGAGGATGTAAGAGACGAATAATGAGGGGCTTGAAGCAGGAGCCAGTCGGAGAAGAGGCGAAAAAGTGGAAGGCAACATATCCCAAAATGTGAGTAAGACCTCTTCTGTTTTAGGCTAACATTTGATTATGCTTGTTTGTTATGACCCACACAATGGTTTTGATATTTGTTTTACGGTTCGGGTCTGCTCTTGTACCGCCGAGTCCGTTTTGTTGATATATGTTTTACGGCTCGAGTCTGCTCTTGTACCGCCGAGACCGATGTTTCTTTCCAGCTCGGGTCTGCTCTTGTACTGCCGAGACCGATGTTTCTTTCCGGCTTGACTCTGCTCTTGTACCGTCGAGACCGATGTTTCTTTCCGGCTCGGGTCTGCTCTTGTACCGCCGAGACCGATGTTTCCTTTCGGCTCGGGTCTGCTCTTGTACCGCCGAAACCGATGTTTCTTTCCGGCTCGGGTATGCTCTTGTACCGCTGAGATCGATGTTTCTTTCCGGCTCGGGTCTGCTCTTGTACCGCCGAAACCGATGTTTCTTTCCGGCTCGGGTCTGCTCTTATACCGCCGAGACCGATGTTTCTTTCTGGCTCGGGTCTGCTCTTGTACTGCCGAGATCGATGTTTGTTTCGACTCGGGGCTGGATTTCGTTCCGCCGAGGCCGCTTGATTATTCGGCTCGGGGCTGGATTTCGTTCCGTCGAGGCCTTATGGTTTTTTAAGCTCGGGGTCGGGTTACGTCCCACCGAGTCGGTCTTTTGGACTGGAGACGTAACATTTCCCCCAGTGCCAAGTGTTTTTCTCAGCTCGGGGTCGGGTTACGTCTCACCGAGTCTGTCTTTTGGACTGGGGACGTAACATTTCCCCCAGTGCCAAGTGTTTCTCTCAGCTCCGGGTCGGGTTACGTCCCACAGAGTCTGTCTCTTTGGACTGGGGACGTAACATTCCCTCAGAGCCAAGTATTTCTCTCAGCTCGGGGTCGGGTTACGTCCCACCGAGTCTGTCTTTTTGGACTGGGGACGTAACATTCCCCCAGAGCCAAGTGTTTCTCCCAGCTCGGGGTCGGGTTACGTCCCACCGAGTCTGTCTCTTTGGACTGATGACACAACATTCCCCCATAGCCAAGAGTTTCTCTCAGCTCAGGGTCAGGTTATGTCCCACCGAGTCGGCTTCTTTGGACTGGGGACGTAACATTCTCCCAGGGCCAAGTTTTTCTCTCAGCTCGGGGTCGGGTTACGTCTCTCTGAGTCTGTTTCTTTGGACTGGGGATGTAACATTCCCCAGAGGCAAGTCTTTCTTTCAGCTTGGGGTCGGGTTACGTCCACCGAGTCAGCTTCTTTGGACTGGGGATAACATTCCCCCAGAGCCAAGTCTTTCTTTGAGCTCGGGGTCGGGTTACGTCCTACCGAGTCGGCTTCTTTGGACTGTGGATGTAACATTCCCCAGAGCCAAGTCTTTCTTTCAGCTCGGGGTCGGGTTACGTCCCACCGAGTCGGCTTCTTTGAACTGGGGATGTAACATTCCCCCAGAGCCAAGTCTTTCTTTCAGCTCGGGGTCGGGTTACGTCCCACCGAGTCGGCTTCTTTGGACTGGGGACGTAACATTCCCCCAGAGCCAAGTCTTTCTTTCAGCTCGGGGTCGGGTTACGTCCCACCGAGTCGGCTTCTTTGGACTGAGGATGTAACATTCCCCCAGAGCCAAGTCTTTCTTTTAGCTCGGGGTCGGGTTATGTCCCACCGAGTCGGCTTCTTTGGACTGGGGATGTAATATTCCCACATAGCCAAGCCTTTCTTCAGCTCGGGGTCGGGATACGTCCCACCGAGAGACTTATCATCGGCATGGGATCAGAGCATCTCCCTCATGGTCGGCCCTCTATTGGTATAGGGAGGTGACATTCCCCCAGAGCCAAATGTTTTTCTCAGCTCGGGGTCGAGTTACGTCCCACCGAGTCGATCGTCATCAGCATAAGGGCAAATCTTTTTCTCCACTGGTAGATATCGGGATCCTCGTTGACTGAGCACATGAAGGTGGCAGGAATGATCAGATTTGCAGCCAAGACATTTTTCTCTGCGGTTCCTGGAGTGACCACCGACAGATTCATCGGCACACCATTTTTTTTTAAAGTTCCCGGCATCAACTCGCAAACTCATTGTTACCGATAACTATGGGATAGATGTTGATGGTGTTTTTTAAGCACTATGATATTTAAGCAGTACGACATGGGTAAAAGGGAAACTCACTTATTGATCGAGATCATTAATATCGACCCGAACACATGAGTGAGGGGCCGAGCACTTTACGATCGGTAAATCGACCACTTAAGATCGGATGACTGGGCATTATCAGATCGACAACAGCATTCTCAGTTCAGAGGACCATTTGTGACCGACCTCATAAAGACCGACCAGATAGGGGTGAGCAAAACTGGTTTCGGTTCCGGTTCCGCATGGAACCGGAACCTACCCGGAAAAAAATCGGTTCCTAATTAAGTGGAACCGGAACCTACCCAATTAAATAGGGTACCCTATTATTCGGTTCCAATTCGGTTCCGGTCCGATTCCGAATTACCCTATTAATATAACATTGTCATTAAAGTCATGGGTTTCCATTTGTCTGGTATTGTTCATGCAAAGAAAATTTTTCAAAAGTCCACGTTTAATGAAGTCAGTTTAATCATATAAGACTGTTCTGCATTTTTGGCTCATGGAATTGGCACAACATTGTCTTGGGCTATTAACCAGTTGATGACTACCTGTCCACAGAGAACAGGTTATTTGAAAAATAACTTTTACAAAAAAAAAAAGAGCAGATTTGAAACCCATGAATAGGGTGAAGTAAACTAACAATAATACTAGGGTAACAAAAATATATATTGACTAACAGAAGATATTAATGGTTTTATTATCAAAATTCATCTGTAATTTATTCTGTTGAATTTAGTTCGATACATAAATAAAATATTTATTTTATGTCTTTGATATGTGATTCAATTGTTTTTGTTTGTGTCTATGCTGGGTGTTTGTGTGCCTAATATCTTATTTAATCCAACCACAACAATATAACGATGCAATGAGTGTGTATTATCATCTTTGTAGCTAACTATACTTGTTACCACTGAAATACGCAATGAATTTTGGGACATGAAAATATGAGTTACAGTCGGGCATAATAAAGCATGACCATATGCGAAAGGAGTTCACCTTGAGCAATAGGAGAATATGGTCAGGTTCTCAAATGCGGGTATTAAAATCGGGTATCCAAATCGGGTATCTAATCTGGTTCTCAAATGCGGTTCTGATTTCGGTTCTATGGTCCAGTTCCGGTTCCGGTTATTCTGGAACCGGAACCGGACCGGTTACAACCGGTTCCTTATATTTGGAACCGGAACCGGACCGATTACAACCGGTTTCGATTCCAAACCCGGATTTCCGATCCGGTTCCAACCGGTTCTGGGTAGACCCGGAACCGATGCTCACCCCTACGACCAGATAGCGAGATATACTCCAGATGATAAGTTATCCTATTCTTATGGGATAAAGAGATAAGTTATCCTATTCTTATGGGGTAAGTAGATAAGTTATCATATTCTTATGAGGTAAGGAGATAAGTTATCCTACTTTCATATGGAGAGGTTGATGAGTCAGTATCTTAATAGGATATGGGAAGTGAAAGTAGTTTTCAACTAGGAATCCTTATGAGAAAAAAGAATCTAATTTCTTCACTATTATAAATAGAAGGGAAAAGTGTAAGTAAGAGGTATGAAGAATGAGTATGAGAATAATTACCATCAGACTTGTAAACACAAGAACAGAGCAAAGAAGCATATCTCAGTAATAATTACCATCAGACTTGACGGATTCATCGGCACACCATCTTTTTTTATAGTTCCCGGCATCAACTCACAAACTCGTTGTTACCGAGAACTAGGGGATAGATGTTTATGGTTTTTTTTAAGCACTATGATATTTAAGCAGTACGGCATGGGTAAAAGAGTAACTCCATTCTTGATCGAGACCACTAATGCCGAATCGACCATTCGATGTTGCATACGCCAATGGTAAGAGGCCGAGCACTTGGTGATCAGTGACCGACCACTTAAGCTCGGGTGGACAGGTATTGTCAGATCGATAGCAGCATTCTCAGTTCAGAAGACCATTGTTACCGACCTCATAAAGACCTACCAGATAGCGAGATATGCTTCAGATGATAATTTATCATATTCTTATGGGATAAAGAGATAAGTTATCTTATTCTTATGAGATAAAGAGATAAGTTATCTTATTCTTATGGGGTAAGAAGATAAGTTATCCTGCTTTCATGATGAAAGGTTGATGAGTCAGTATCCTAATAAGATATGGGAAGTGAATGTAGTTTTCAACTAGGAATCCTTATGGGAAAATGAATCTGATTTCTTCACTATTATAAATAGAAGGGGAAAGTGTAAGTAAGGAAGCATCAATATCATTATCATCATACTTGAAAAAAACAGAGATATCAGAGAATCATATCTCAGTAATAAAAGTATCATCCGTTATGTGCCCGTTGATGTAGGTTGGATCTAATCCGCCGAACCACGTTAAATCTCTTTGTTGATTGGTGCATTTATCTGTCTTTTGCCAAATTTGCTTTTGGTTCCCCCATAACCAAACAAATTCACTATTGAGAGAAGGTTGTTTTGGGAGTAATATTCTCATATTGCCCTGAGACCAAAATCAGCTGTCAACAACGTTAAAAATTTGCTAACTTATTGTCTTATCTCCTCTCGTTTGAAATTTCATAATATTATTTTACCATGTTTCATCCCGTTGAAGTCTCTCCCATCCCATTTGAAATTTCAAAATAATTTTTATCCTACATAATCCCACCAAAATCTCAAATAGGAAAATAAAAATATTTCTCAAATCCTAAATAAGACGGAAAAAATTTGTCCAACCCTAGTCTTTGCTATCATTGCGATTTACTTGAAAAAAATACTCAAACCTTGAAAGTTTGCCCTAATTGAAAATTAGCTTCTACCATTCTAAAATGGACAGCTAAATCTCCAATGTACAAAAGTGAATATCGAAACTCTATTTTGTTAGTAAATTCTGTCTAATTAGATAATAATAAGGGTTTCATAGTACATTAATTTTAGTAGACATGATCATTTCACATTAATTTTGGTGGGGGCTATATAGTACATAAATCTTATCTACATCTAAATAGACAAAATTTAATTTAAAAAATGAATTTGATTTCGGAAAATTTAGTGGTCCGCCTTAAGAATAAACTTTTCCTAAATTAAGTCCAAAATCAAAATCAAAATCTACAATATTTACGAGGCCAATAATGCCTAGAAAGTAAGGGAATGAATCTATTAGGGATGGGTAAATTTTTGGATCAATCTCCGATCCGCGTGGGTTTTTCGGGTTAATTTGGTCCGACCTGATACTATAATATTTTTATTATTTTTTTAAAGTTTTTACTATTATTTCATTTATTTATTATTTTTATTGTCTTGAGACTTTATATATATGATAATTTTCGAGACATAAAATAACTAATATTTATATTTCAAAATTATTAATTCATAAAAAAATTATTTTTTTGGCCGATCCGACCTGATCGGATTTCGCCTCTCAAATTTTAGATTCGGGTTTCCCAACCCGCGTGATCCGAAGCCTCACAAAATTCAAAAAAACTAATGCGACCTGACCCGACTCGTGAATACCCCTATCCAGACCCACATTAGCCATTAGGCTATACAGCTGTGGTGCTAAATCTAAATTATACAAAGTATTGGTAAAATAATTGATACCAAATTCAACAATGTAGCCCTTCAAAATAAATAAATATCATTAAATTAGGAAACTTGAAACTAAAAATTGATTGGAAAAAAGATAAAATTTCACAATCTAGGGCAGCCAACTGCCCCTCTCACAACTCCCTAAGCATTAAAACTTACAAGCTTTGCCGTAAGCTAAGTAATTAATGCTATTAAATATTTATTTACACATCACTGAACATGTTTAGGTAGATATTTAATGAGTTTAATTAATACGACTCGATCATGAAAATCACTCCTATAATTATAGAAATTGAACGATACTTCCTTTAACATAGAGAAAATATTAATGTGGGATGGATGTATAAATAATGTCTGTCTATTAATATTTTGATATATATTAAATTTAAAAATTATCAATAATAATGAAAAAAAATTAATGATTAATATAGGAGTAATAAGTTACAACTTACAATAAGTTTGTTAAAGGAAACAATTTGTAGACAAGGAATCTTATAATTTAGGATTCTAAATGATATAATTATTTAATTGTAATATAATTATTCTCCAATTTCCTTTTTTTTTTTTTTTTTTTTTTTTGTGGTAAATGAGAAACTCAGCCCTTCAATGAGCTGATAAAAGCACAATGAGCTAGTGATGCTACCCACAAGCTACGACCCCGCTTGAGTACTTGTTTGATATAATTTATCCACCAGTCAAAGTGTTTTTTTTTTTTTTAAATCCAATTTTTTTAAAAATAATTTGATGGTGTTTTATTATATTTTGAATAGAATTTTTAGAAATTAAAAAGATTATTTTATCTATATTGGAAACGTTTAAAATTTGGGATTTTATAAGAAAATGTTGTAAAAATTTTTTTACAGAAATAAATTATATAGAGTACTCTTATTTTATTTATTTCATAACACAATTTTAAAAAATACGTACATAAATTAATTTTATTAATTTTAATAGAAACTTTCATTAACAATCGAAATAATTAATTTTTTTAATAAAAAATAACAATTTTAAAAACTCTATTAATAAAATCTATTTTTGAAAAATAATATCTAAATCACTAATATGATCTCTTAGATAAATCGAACTCAAGATTCCTTAACCACACTTTTTTTTTTTTGAAACTTCGCCGCCAAACCACTCGACCTGAGCTTAAGTGGAGCAAGTAAAATCTCTGATTATCCCAGACGCTTACAAGAAATATACCCTACGAATTCTAACTCAAGACCTAACAATTAAATTCTAAGCATTTTGCCACCAAATCACATCCTTTATAGAACTAACCATATTCCCTCGTTAGCTGTTACGACTTAGCCAAAGGTAAGCTATTATTCTTCAACTTCACCCGTATTCTAAACGTAAGCTTATGACCACAACAAAAATTTAAAATCTACCGCAAAACATTAAAAAAAAAAAAATCAAATGATTTGCATGAATAATGTAGGGTTTAATAATATAATACAGATCTGTAAAGTTGGTGTAGAAAAAATTGTGGTGCAAATAGTGTCATTAAACAATAAAACAACATGCTACAAACAATTCAACCAGAAAATATCAATTAAACTATCAAAACCCTAAAACCTAAAACATGAAAACTGAAGATAAAAAAACCTGGAAAATGAAAAAACCAAATCCAAGTCGAGATTTCTCTGTCCTTAAGAACTTATCAGCCTCCGTCACAGGTGCTTTACGGATTTGACTTGGCCAACGTTCTCCCAGGATAACTTGGATGCTTCTTGTTCAAGGAGCACTCCTTAGCAAGTGTTTGAACTTGGAAATTGATGGAACTCTCTCTCAAAAACAAAAGAAATTTGTGACTCTTAAATTCAGATTTCTTGTTTCATCTCTTGTTGTTGACATGATGCCTCTTTTATAAGGCATGAAGGGGTGCCAAAAGGGCACCTCTTGGGGTGTGATGCAACCCTCATAAGGATTGCAACATTCACTGACACATCTAGTGTCAAAAAGACATAAACACCCATCCTTTAATGAATATTGTAAGAATTTCCAACAATCCCCCACAATTCTTCTAATATTCATGTAGACACTTGAGAGAGTTACCATGAGCTAAATCTGCATCGAAATATATAGTTTTCGCCTTGAACCTTTCATAGTTAATGACAATCGGATTTACTAGGCAAATCAGTGACTCATAGTCTTGAACTGTTCTGCCGTTGGTGTAAACCAAGACAATTGCCAACACACAGCTTTAATTCGACCATTTTCCCGTCCTACGGTTGTGTTCATTTTGGCCCTGAACGACGGTCATGGATTAATCAAGTACTTTAGGGTAACCCGCCTTTAAAAGTTCCCATGGAAGCGGCTTCACTTCTTACTTGAAATATGTGATCTACTATCAACATGTAATATGTCTTTACCCACATTAGGACTCATCTCCTAATATAGTGATCATTAAAAGCCTTAGCTTATCCTAACCAATGACAGACAGCACTCAGCGTCATTATCGGAATGGGAAATAGTACAAAACTCTTCAGTGTTTGTTTTGAATTGCACAAAGTTTCTGTTGTCCCTTTTGAACCTAGATCTTGGGATCTCCGGTCATCTAGATTGGGTTTCCACAGTGACAATTCTTAGATTATAGGCTTCAAGCCCATTCCCTTCGATTACTTCTCAATTTGCTCTCGAGGTAAACCTTTAGTTAGTGGATCCGCTAGGTTTTCCTTCGACTCAACATAATCGATCGTTATTATGCCACTTGAGAGCAGTTGATGTATGGTATTATGTCTCCGAAGTATGTGTCGAGACTTACCATTATACATTGTATTTTGGGCTCTCCCAATAACCGATTGGCTATCACAATGTATGTTGATCGCTGGCACCGATTTGGGCCAACTAGGAATATCCTCCAGGAAGTTTCTAAGCCATTCTGCTTCTTCCGCTGTTTTGTCTAACGCTATGAACTCTGATTCCATAGTAGACCGGGCAATACATGTTTGCCTCGAGGATTTCCATGACACGGCTACATTACCAAGTGTGAAAACAAATCCACTCGTAAATTTGGAATCCACCGTATCAGATATCCAATTAGCATCACTATATCCCTCTAGTACATCAGGATATCTCTCGTAATGTAGCCCATGTTTTGAAGTTTCTCTCAGATACCTCAAAACTCTTACTATGACTTTCCAGTGGTTATATCATGGATTTCTCGTATATCTGCTAAGCCGGTTCACAGCTTGAGCGATATCAGGTCGTGTGCAATTCGTGAGATACATCAGACTTCCGATGATTCTCGAATACTCTAATTGCGATATGCTTGAACCAGTATTCTTTGATAGATGAAGAGTTAGGTCTACATGGGTTCTAGCCATATTTATATCCCATTGATATATTTATCAAGTATCTTCTCAATATAATGAGTCTGAGATAATATATATCCGTCTGATGTCCTAGAAATTTTAATTCCTAGGATCACATCAGCTATTCCCATATCTTTCATATCAAATCTGCTGGATAACACATTTTTGGTAGACTGAATCATTTCATGATTACTACCAATTATCAGCATATCGTCTACATATAGACACACAATGACATATCCTTTTTGAGTTGATTTGGTGTACACACACTTATCACACTCATTGGTTTTGAACCCACTTGACAACATCTCTTTGTCAAATTTCGCATGTCATTGTTTAGGTGCTTGTTTTAATCCGTACAAGGATTTTACAAGTTTGCACACCTTTTGTTTTTGTCCAGGAACACTAAACCCTTCCGGTTGTTCCATGTAAATCTCTTCATCCAATTCACCATTCAAGAATGTCGTCTTTACATCCATTTGATGTATTTCAAGACCAAATATAGATGCTATGGCTATGAGCATTCTTATCGATGTGATACAAGTCACTGGTGAATAGGTGTCAAAGTAATCAAGACCTTACTTTTGTCTATAACCTTTTTATGACAAGTCTTGCCTTGTACTTATCTATTGATCCATCCGTTGTCATCTTCCTTTTGAATATACATTTGTAGCCCAGTGGCTAACAACCTAGTGGAAGATCAACCAACTCCCAATTATGGTTCTGTAGGATTGAATCAATCTAACTGTTTATAGCCTCTTTCCAAAGAGGTGCCTCCGGAGAAGACATAGCTTCTTTATAGCTTTGAGGCTTATTTTCTAACAAGTATGTCAGAAAATTGGGACCAAACGACTTAGACGTTCTAGCTCTTTTGCTACGTCTAGGCTCGATTGTCTCAGCATTTACACGTTGATCTGATTCTTGGTCAACTTGATCATTGTCCTTGACAGTATCAATTATTCTTTTTAGAGACTCGGTTCTTTATATTTCCTTACAATGAAATGTCTCTTAAAAAAATGTCGCATTCATTGACTCAATTATCATATTCGGATTGATGTCAGGAATCTCAGACTTGTGTACCAAGAATCGATACGCACTACTGTTGCGAGCATATCCAATGAATATGCAATCAACAGTTTTTGGTCATATTCTAACCTTCATAGGTTTAGGAACCATTACTTTGGCAAGACACCCACACTTTTAGGTACTTGTAAGAAGGTACGAAACATTTCCACAACTCATATGGTGTCTTGTCCAATCTTATGTGAGGAAGCTTGTTTAGAACATAGTTCACGGAAAGCAAGGCTTCCTCCTACAAGTTCTGGGGTAAACCAGAACTTGTCAACATGACGTTCATCATTTCCTTCAATGTTCGATACTTGCGCTCAACAATCCCATTTTGTTGAGGAGAATAATGAGCAATGGCTTCATGAATAATTCCGTGCACAGAACAATATTCACCGAATGGTGAAACATATTCACCACATCTATCACTCCTGATTCTTTTGATTTTTTTGCCAAGTTGATTTTCAACTTCGTTTTTATAGTGTACGAAGCTCTCAATCGCTTCAGCTTTGCTCCTCAGCAAGTACACATAACAGAATCTTGTGCTGTCATCGATAAAAGTGACAAAGTACTTTTTACCGCCTCTTTTTTGCATAATATTCATATCACACACATCAATGTGTACAAGTTCTAAAGGTTCAGAACTGTGTTCAACATAATGAAATGATGTTCTATGTATTTTTGCTTCAGCGCATGCCTCACACTTATGTTGGCTATCAATTGCAAATTTAAGTATAAGGTCAATGTTAATTAATTTACGCATGGTATCATAATTAACATGTCCTAACCTCTCATGCCATACATTTTGTGACTCAATAATATAAGCAGAAGTACTAGCTTTATTAATAGCACGATTGACAGTCATTAAATTTATCTTGAAAAGGCCCTCAGTTAGGTATCATTTTCCAACATGCACATCATTCTTAGTCATTACAAACTTATCATAAACAAATACAAGCTTAAAACTAGTCTAACTAAGAAGAGAGCCTGAGACCAAATTCTTCCGAATATCTGACCGGCGTAAACACACACGTATAACGCAAGCGCACGTATCGTTCAAGTAGTATAAAAATATCGATCCCACGAGGACTTAATTCCTACTGTTGTTATTAATTGTTGATACTATTTATTTACAAATATCTAATTATAGGGAGAAGGGAATTGATTGCTTGAAACGATTTGATTTGTAGATTTACTAAATAAATAAAAAGACAAAAGATAAAAGAAAATACTAAGGAAAATAAAAAGACTTAAAGATCTAGGGTTGTGAATCTTTCTAATATCTATTAAAAGATGAAGTAGTTATATTATAGTTGGGTAAAATATTGAATTATTAATCTGGAACACTAAATTATGTAAAAGCCTCTTCCGAATGATCATTTACAAATACCTAGTATAATCCAATTGAACCATATGTCTATGTCAATTAAATTACCTAGATTCATTAAGGTTAAGTTCCAATTAAGACTACCCCCGCCCGACAGGTATATTCCTATCCTGTAAGGAAATCTATTAAAGGTTTATCTATCCTTAAGGAAGATCGTGGGTTGTTGAGACTAAGGTTTTAAACTTAAAATCCCTATGTCTAGTTCATTTTAAGTTTACCTAATCAATTTTATTAGTGATCAGTTAATAAAAAGCATTAAGATTATGACTCAATAAATAACTCTTTTAAATTACTCAAACTATAATCTAACCCTTTTAAAACCGGTTATATTAGATTTTATCACAACCCTAGATATTTAATTAGTTACTATACATAATTAAAACTGATATAAACTTAAAAGACAGAAAATGAAATTGCAGAAAGTAATAAAATAAATAAATGAAATGCTAAGGTAAAAGGAAATAACTTCTACTATATACTATTTAGATATCTCCCATAAAATAATAATATATTAACTTGTGATATTTTAAACCAACCGTCCAGAATGGCGGTATCCTGATTAAGTCAAATTCAAATATACCAGCCATAAGGCGGAACAGAAATATAAACTTAAACCAACCGTCCAGTGTGGCGGTATCCTCATTAAGTCAGGTTAACCAGATTAAATTAAATAACCAACCGTCCGGAATGGCAGTATCCTTTATTAATCTGATTTTAAATAGTTGATATATCATATTTTAAGGGAGATTAATCTAAAAAGCAATAGTAAAAGAATTACCTTATTACCTTAGCATGAAGAGGTTACCCCCTCATGGATGGATAGAATTACTACTACAAAGCGTAAATAAAACTGAATAAAAAAGAAGAAAATAAGAAGACTCTATTTTATTTATAAGGATTTCAGAGGAAGAGGTACATTTGAAACTAAAAATTCGAAATCTATTTATAGGCAAAAAAATCTAATTTTTTATTTTTTTTTGATTTTTGAATTTTTTATTATTTTTCTGATTTTTATTATTTTATTATTATTATTTCTTGAATCGCTGAAATTTCGACACGTGGCGGTGGTGTGCTAAAAAAGACGGCTCGTTGAATCTTTGACACGTGGCAGACGCCCAAAATTACCAAAATACCCTTTGCATCGGGACGTCCAAAATTACCAAAATACCCCTTTTGCCAAATTTCACAGTTTTGCTTCAAATCACCTCCAGAATGTCTTGAAATTTTATTTCGGTGTCGGGACAATTACCAAAATACCCCTTTTGTGTCGGGACGTCCAAAATTACCAAAATACCCTTTTTGCCAAATTTCACCAAATTTCACAGTTTTGCTCCAAATCACCTCCAGAATGTCCTGAAACTTTATTTATCTGCAAAATAACACAAAACACATCAAAATATTCACAAAACTCAAGAAACTATACAAAATATTAAGTTAAATGAGTGGGAAATAGTGATAGTTTTACCACTCATCACACCCCCAAACCTAACATTTTGCTAGTCCTCGAGCAAAATAAAATAACATAATAAAATTTAACTAAGCCACTTTCGTAGGGATCACGATTGCATTTAGCATATGCAACAAGCCTTTAAACCCCTAGGTGTCCCTAATGGACGAGTTGTAGTCTCGTGAAGGTTTACAGCAATGATACCCACAAACATTTTATAAAAGTAAAAAGGTAGTGAAACTAATGCACACAAAAGCAAAAAGACAAGAGAAATAAAAAAGTTAGTGACTAATCATGTGAAACTTCTACTCCAAGTTATTAGTTGTTTTGTTTCATTTTAAATTACTGAATAAGTAAATTCTCCTATTATTTTTACCATTCTTCATATACACAGCCAACAAAATATTAAACAACTCATTTTTGCCCACAACAGTTATAAGTGCAGTTGATAAGAGGGTAATATTTTTGTCCTAAAGTTCTATCAGATTTCACACCTTTTGTAGTAATGGAATAAATTTTCTGATTTTTCTGATTTTTTCTTTGATTTTTTCTTTTCTCTATTTTTTATTTATATACAATACCTTCCATCTATGTAGCGAGCTTTGGGTCGGTGACTCCCAAACCAGTTGGCTTTAGGGCATCAGGTGTTAAAACACCCCTATGGACTTAATTACTCAGACTTCAGATATTTATACATATATATAAAATTTTCATCATTTTTGATCCATGTAACGAGCTTTGGGCCAATGACTCCCAAACCAGTTGGTTTTAGGGCACTAGGTATTAAAATACCCTTACAGACTTAATAACTCGGATCTCAGATGTAATTTGTTTTTTTTTTTTTTTTTTTTTTTTTTTATTCCATCACTTTTTTAGATGTTTCTCCAATTAAACTAGATCACTAAATATTACAAACTTTTCAATTTTATCCTATGTCTGTATGTATGTTACCATGTATGTTGATAATATCTGCTAACTAAGTATATGAAGATTCATTTTAGTCAGTTTTATGGAGAATTTACAGATTTAATAATTCTAAAGTGAATAAACAAAAATTAACTTGTTTTGAATTAGGTTTGAAATACGTCTCAGGAGTGGGAATTCCTTACACAGCTATTTCTTACCAATTTCATCTTTTTAGTTAACATAACAACCACATATTTCTACTAGTCATATAACTATAATTTACATGTTTTTTTAAAATTTTAATCAAAGGCTCAGTTTATGGTGTGTGACTAACTGTCGAATGGACTTCCCGTTGTAGATTCCCCAGAGGGAAGGTGGAGCGAGGCTCACTTAAGTACCCTAGCCCCTTAGGCTCTTATCGCTTGTTGTCAGGAATAAACAACGAGTCCTCCAAACTAGTCTGTCACAACACGCTACAAGTGAATGATTATCTAGGTGCCTCCACAGCTTTTCCTTATAAAAAGGTAGTGAGTGAAGGAAGACACCAAACCATCACCTAGCTTAAATATGCCCTTTGTTTTTATTAATTTTTAATTTTTTTGTATTTTTCGAAAAATTTTGGACTAAAACACAAAAACTAAAAATCAAGATAAAAGGAGAATTAAGAAGATAATACCTGGTTAAATGGGTTGCCTCCCAGCTAGCGCTAAATTTTTCGTCTTCAGCCAGACGTGACTGAAATCCATTTTTCAAGGCGGTTTTAGCGTCGTTTTGGATGTCCGATTAAAGACATTCCCATGTGCGTTGCTTTTGAAGGGTCTCTTCCAACGGTAAGGTGGTAAAAAGAATTTTGTTTCATTCAGTGCTCGTGCCACCTTTTTGCTCCTTGTTGCTCCAGTGATTCCTGAAAAGAAAGAAAGAAAATCAGGAGGTCTCGTATGGTGCTTGACTTGGAATGAAAGTTCCACTCTGTCAAGCTTCTGGTTAATATCTTTGGTTTGTACTCCCCAAAACAGCGATGTTTTTCCTGAATGTTCTGGATCTTTAATAAGGTCAGACATTTGCTCTTCCATTTGCTCTGCTTCTTGCTCCACCTTTTCTTCACAGATGTATTTGAAAATTTCTGCATTAAGCTCTTCATCTGTCATATGTGAAATACATGTTTCAAAATTGTTAACCTGAGGATGAAAAGAAATGTCAGATTTTAGGTCTTCATCCTCTGATCTGGTTGAAATGATTGGCTCAGGTAGATCTTCATCAAAAATTTGTGCAATGGAATCTCCAAGATCTTCATTTTGAGAATACAGAATTTCATCCTCAATTTTTGATGCAGTTGGCACAAACAGCTCAGTTTCATCCTCGTCAGAATCTGAAAAATAGAAATCAAATCGAGACTTTGTCGGTTCGGGTTCCTGAACTGATACCTCTGGTTCTTGATTCTCCTCAGCCTCCTCTTTTGCTAAAGTGTCATCGTGAAATGTTTGGTACTCTGAGGCTTCATCTGAAAATGATTCTTGAGGTATATAGCTCTGGTTTTCTATTAATTGTCTGATCTGATCTGTCATTCTCTGTATGGATCCTGCGTTACTCTGAATTTGTGCATCAAATCGAACTGCTTGTTCTTTGAACGTGTGAATCAATTGATCTTCCTCAGATGGTTCTGGTTCTTGATAAGAATCGAAGGAAGATGGTGGATAAGATAGAAAATGTGATGATTCTTCGTACCTTGGTTGATTCCAAAAATTCTGCCACTCTGAAAGGTAAATACATTGATCGCTCGGGTGGTTGCCATCACAAATTACACATCTCCCCATTTCATTCTGTTGAGCAAATGTAGTATTGCTTGATTCTGAATTCCAGTGATAATTGTTGGGCTGAACAACAGGCCTCAGAAAACCGGACTGTTGCTCCCAGATTTGGGGTGTATCTTCTTGTAAAGCTTGTAATCTTTCAATCTCCCAGTAATGTTCCATTTTTTAATCACCTGAAAACAAAAGAAATAAAAATTACAAAATAAAATAAAGAAAATTAGATATAAGTAAATTAGACAGCTTCAAAATTAATAACTCAAGAAATATAAGTCCCCGGCAACGGCGCCAAAAACTTGACCGGCGTAAACACACACGTATAACGCAAGCGCACGTATCGTTCAAGTAGTATAAAAATATCGATCCCACGAGGACTTAATTCCTACTGTTGTTATTAATTGTTGATACTATTTATTTACAAATATCTAATTATAAGGAGAAGAGAATTGATTGCTTGAAACGATTTGATTTGTAGATTTACTAAATAAATAAAAAGACAAAAGATAAAAGAAAATACTAAGGAAAATAAAAAGACTTAAAGATCTAGGGTTGTGAATCTTTCTAATATCTATAAAAGATGAAGTAGTTATATTATAGTTGGGTAAAATATTGAATTATTAATCTGGAACACTAAATTATGTAAAAGCCTCTTCCGAATGATCATTTACAAATACCTAGTATAATCCAATTGAACCATATGTCTATGTCAATTAAATTACCTAGATTCATTAAGGTTAAGTTCCAATTAAGACTACCCCCGCCCGACAGGTATATTCCTATCTTGTAAAGAAATCTATTAAAGGTTTATCTATCCTTAAGGAAGATCGTGGGTTGTTGAGACTAAGGTTTTAAACTTAAAATCCCTATGTCTAGTTCATTTTAAGTTTACCTAATCAATTTTATTAGTGATCAGTTAATAAAAAGCATTAAGATTATGACTCAATAAATAACTCTTTTAAATTACTCAAACTATAATCTAACCCTTTTAAAACCGGTTAAATTAGATTTTATCACAACCCTAGATATTTAATTTAGTTACTATACATAATTAAAACTGATATAAACTTAAAAGACAGAAAATGAAATTGCAGAAAGTAATTAAAATAAATAAATGAAATGCTAAGGTAAAAGGAAATAACTTATACTATATACTATTTAGATATCTCCCATAAAATAATAATATATTAACTTGTGATATTTTAAACCAACCGTCCAGAATGGCGGTATCCTGATTAAGTCAAATTCAAATATACCAGCCATAAGGCGGAACAGAAATATAAACTTAAACCAACCGTCCAGTGTGGCGGTATCCTCATTAAGTCAGGTTAACCAGATTAAATTAAATAACCAACCGTCCGGAATGGCGGTATCCTTTATTAATCTGATTTTAAATAGTTGATATATCATATTTTAAGGGAGATTAATCTAAAAAGCAATAGTAAAAGAATTACCTTATTACCTTAGCATGAAGAGGTTACCCCCTCATGGATGGATAGAATTACTACTACAAAGCGTAAATAAAACTGAATAAAAGAAGAAAATAAGAAGAACTCTATTTTATTTATAAGGATTTCAGAGGAAGAGGTACATTTGAAACTAAAAATTCGAAATCTATTTATAGGCAAAAAAATCTATTTTTTTATTATTATTTTTTGATTTTTGAATTTTTTATTATTTTTCTGATTTTTATTATTTTATTATTATTATTTCTTGAATCGCTGAAATTTCGACACGTGGCGTGGTGTGCTAAAAAAGACGGCTTGTTGAATCTTTGACACGTGGCAGACGCCCAAAATTACCAAAATACCCTTTGCATCGGGACGTCCAAAATTACCAAAATACCCATTTTGCCAAATTTCACAGTTTTGCTTCAAATCACCTCCAGAATGTCTTGAAATTTTATTTCGGCGTCGGGACAATTACCAAAATACCCTTTTGTGTCGGGACGTCCAAAATTACCAAAATACCCTTTTTGCCAAATTTCACCAAATTTCACAGTTTTGCTCCAAATCACCTCCAGAATGTCCTGAAACTTTATTTATCTGCAAAATAACACAAAACACATCAAAATATTCACAAAACTCAAGAAACTATACAAAATATTAAGTTAAATGAGTGGGAAATAGTGATAGTTTTACCACTCATCAATATCTGGATCATGCAGTACATTCTTCAATGTTAGCTCCTTTCCAGATGTCATATTCAGAACCACTGTGCCTTGTCCAACCACCTGAGAGGTAGACGAGTTTCTCATTGTCAGATGATCGCCGCCATCGACCTTCTGATACAAGAAAAACATCTTGCTATCTGCACAGATATGAGGAGTAGCCCCAGCGTCTACCCACCATTCTCTCAGATTCCCAACTATGTTGGCTTCGATTACCATTGCTGATAGTTCCATCTCTGAGATCTCATCAGTCAGCTGCTTACCTTCAGTGACATGGGCCTCATTTTTCTTTTTCTTGCCATTGTCCTGAGACTTCTTATTTCTGCAGTCCTTTGATATATGACCGCTCTTTCCACAGTTATAGCATTTCCCTTTGAACTTCTTGTTCGAAGAATCAACTCCACTGTTCTTTCTCTTCTTGCTACCATTTACACCCTCAATGATATTGGCCTTAGACTCCATAGTCTTGTAGCTGGCCTTCTCGGACATCTTGTTGTCCTCCTCGATTCTCAATCGAACACTAAGGTCTTCAAGGCTCATCTGCTTCTTTTTGTGTTTCAGATAGCTCCTGAAGTCCTTCCATGATGGAGGCAACTTTTCAATTATGGCGGCAACTTGAAACATCTCACAGAGTTTCATTCCTCATCCAGTATTTCATGAATGATCAACTGCAGTTCACCCAACTGAGACATCACCGTCCTTGAATCTACCATCTTGTAGTCCAGGAACCTACCCACGATAAATTTCTTTTGTCCGGCATCCTCAGTTTTGTATTTCTTCTCGAGAGATTCCCAGAGAATCTTCGCAGAAGTCATGCCTTGGTACACATTGTACATGGTATTGTCAAGACCACCCAAAAGGTAGTTCTTGCATAAGAAGTCTCCAGACATCCATGTCTGTTCTCGCTCTTCCTTGGCCATTTCCGATTCACCCTCCACAGGACCCGGAGGATCTTTGAGGAATTTAGCCAACTGGAGAGTTGTCAGGTAGAACAAAATTTTGCTCTGCCACTGTTTGAAAATTTGCCCCACCAAATTTCTCCGGCTTTTCTCCATGAGAGACCGGTACTGTGATGTTTCTGCCAGCCATTTGTAACTAGAAAATCCAATAGGGGTCAATTAGTCTACAAAAGACAAATTTCACAACGATCAACGAATGAACTTGTTTAAAGTGATATACTAGGTAACCACTTGTTGTTCTATTGGACGGTGGTTCCAATAAACACAAGTCTTTGAATTTCAACTAAAGATTCTTTAGAAAAATAAATAAACGAATATTCACAGAGGACGAGGGGGGTCCAGAGTAACCACTTAAGTCCCTGACCACTTAGGCTCTTATCGCTTTTTTGACAGAATATTCTTTAAACATTTTTTCAATAGGATCTTTTAGCAATTCAAACCAAGAATTACACTTCTTCAATTGCACAAATAATATACGATATGTGTAGATATATATATATATATATATATATATATATATATATATATATATATATATATATATATATGTAAGTGTCAATCAAGATTGGATGGAATTTCTTGTGTATGATTACACTTTAAATTCTCACCCAAGTATGCAACACACAATCAATTTCAACTTTATCACTATGTGTATGCTTGTGATAATTGAACAACCTAATAATAACTTAAATCTATACTACCAAGATTAATGTGTTACAGTATATGATTTAAGTCCCTGACCACTTAGGCTCTTATCGCTTTTTTGACAGAATATTCTTTAAACATTTTTTCAATAGGATCTTTTAGCTTTTTTTAAACCCAGAATTACACTTCTTCAATTGCACAAATAATATACGATATGTGTAGATATATATATATATATATATGTAAGTGTCAATTAAGATTGGATGGAATTTCTTGTGTATGATTACACTTTAAATTCTCACCCAAGTATGCAACACACAATCAATTTCAACTTTATCACTATGTGTATGCTTGTGATAATTGAACAACCTAATAATAACTTAAATCTATACTACCAAGATTAATGTGTTACAGTATATGATTAATGTGTCGCGTTCGTATCTACGTTCGAACGAGACGTCCAGTGTGTGTGCGTTCGTGTAGCGTTTGACAACGCGTTCGAACGAAGAGTTTCCAGAGAGTTCATGTTCGAGTAGCGTTTGATAACGCGTTCGAACAGAATGATTCCAGAGAGTTCACGTTCGTATAGCGTTCGAAAACGCGTTCGAACGGAATGATTCCAGAGAGTTTGCGTTCGAGTTGCGTTTAGGACGCGTTCGAACGTTCTTAGGCAGAATGCTTGCGTTCGAGTTGCGTTTGAAGACGCGTTCGAACGTTCTTACGAAATTTCAGATTTAAGCCTTCGCGTTCGTCGAGCGTTCGAACGCCCTACAGGTTTTTAATGCACAGTTCATATTTTTCCAGAAAATTTATAACCAGCATGCGAATTACAATCTAACAACACTAGTGTTGATAAGTTCTTAAGATTGTGGTGCAAATAGTGTCATTAAACAATAAAACAACATGCTACAAACAATTCAACTAGAAAATATCAATTAAACTATCAAAACCCTAAAACCTAAAACATGAAAACTGAAGATAAAAAAACCTGGAAAATGAAAAACCCGAATCCAAGTCGAGATTTCTCTGTCCTTAAGAACTTATCAGCCTCCGTCACAGGTGCTTTACAGATTCGACTTGGCCAACGTTCTCTCAGGATAACTTGGATGCTTCTTGTTCAAGGAGCACTCCTTAGCAAATGTTTGAACTTGGAAATTGGTGGAACTCTCTCTCAAAAACAAAAGAAAATTGTGACTTTTAAATTCAGATTTCTTGTTCTATCTCTTGTTGTTGACATGATGCCTATTTTATAAGGCATGTAGGGGTGCCAAAAGGGCACCCCTTGGGGTGAGATGCAACCCTCCTAAGGATTGCAACTTTCCCTTACACCCCTAGTGTCAAAAAGACATAAACACCCATCCTTTAATGAATATTGCAAGAATTTCCAACAAAAATTTGATTATAATCTAATACAAATTAGGGTTGAATAATCTAATACAAATTAGGGTTTAATAATCTAATAAAAAATAGGTAGGTCAAGCTTTTGCCTTATGCATTCCGTTTCAAACTTCCCACATATACAAAATATTAAATTTAATTTAATTCATGTTGAAGCAAATAAATTATATAACTTTTAGGAATTTAAAAAAAAAATCATTTTAGGATTTAAAAAATAATAATAATAATAATAATTATAAACAGACAAATGAATGAGTCTTAAAAGAGGAAAAAAATTGAAAAACAGGAGTTTGTATTTATATATATTGTCACGAACCACTTTTTTTTTTTTTTTTTTTTTTTTTTAAATCGTTGGAAACCACCCCGTCAAACCACACGAATTACTTTCTTCAAAAAGCAAAAGCGATTAAATGGTCTATGCACATCTTGTGTCTTATAATGAAAGATATTTTTTTTACTTCGTGACTCGTATGCTCTCAGTGTTAAGAGTTGCATTTCATCACATAAATTTGAACTGTAACCTCTTGTCTGGCCAATATCGAAGTAGAAAAGCAAAAGATATGAAAAAGTTTCAGGTTAATATTGTGATGAGTTTCAGGTTACGAAAATTATATTATGTGCCGGGTGTATATATCATCTCTCTCACAGCAGGCGAGCCCCATACCACCTCTACAGGTTAATAAATAACCAATACACGTGTAAAGATGATATGACTCATGACTAAAAAGAGTGCATGTTTAGGGTTAGCAAATAAATCGGATTTGGAAAAAATTATATTCAAATTCAAGTGTTATTTATTAATATTTATAAGATATTGAAAAAGCTTGATTTCTTAAATTTTAAATTGAGATTTTTTTTTTCAAATCCAAACTTAAATTAAAAAACATTTAAAATATAGTTATATGTTTCAAAGCCGGTAGGGGTGTTCGCGGTGCGGTTCGGGGCGGTTTTTTCGTTTTTTACTTCAAACCGCGCGGGTTGGCGGTTTGAGAAATTAGAAAACGAAACCGCAAATTTGATAAGGAAAACCGCGACGGTTCGGGTTGGCGGTTTAGCGGTTTGGGCGGTTCGGGTCGGCGGTTTGGATTATAAATTTTTTAGCTAATGACCGGGAAGATATTAAATTATCATCATATGCAACTATAACCTACCATCAACAAAAGGAGGGAAAACAAATACTGCAACTTCGAAAATCGGAGGTAATACATGATTTATGAAGAAAGAGTAAAATGTAATTCTGCAAGATCCCAGTTCTGTGTTGAAGGGAGTGACTAGAGAGTTCCCTAATTTTCTATTGACACAAATCCTATATTTGTTGCTTTACCAATAAAAGTGCAAACTTTATAAAGCTTCAAGTCAGCAAGCTGTTCTAATTCTTTGTAAGACTCCTATCCATTAAAATAAACTTGTGTGTCATGACTAAAATTTACGGTTTGGGCAGTTTGCGGTTTGACATGAGTCAAAACCGCACACCGACCCGAAATTTGCGGTTCGATTCGGTGCGGTTCACGATTTGACCCGAAATTGTGTTAACCCCTAAAAGCCGGACCCATTTATCAACCCTATGCGTGTTAGTGCAAAATAAGTTGCTACCTGCATTAACATTGGAGATGATGCAGCAGCATATTTTGTACAATAAAACATCATTTTCTGAATCAATTAGTAAAACATACGTCCAGATGTGAAGCTGACCGTATATGAGTATGTATATATGTATATAGGATGTATGGGTTGAAGGTTACAACTGTAGAGATTTATTTTCAGGGGAATGGCATGTCGCATTCTCTCTTTCATATTTCTATACTTTTGAATTTATTGCAAGAATGCTTGTTAGCTTTTAAGAGTTGCCAACCAACTTTGGAGAGCAAAAATCTCAGTACCTAAGCCTTTGCTGCAATCTGTTTGGCTGGTATATTAAGGCTCTGTTTGGTATATTGTTATCCACGCTGTGCCTGACCTCGAGTCTAGCTCATATAAACACTGCCCTAGCAATTTTATTATAACAAATCAAAGATCTTTGTACAATCTGTACGCAGGCATCCATGCGAAATCTTCCAAGTCAATAATCCAACCACATTTTAACCATTTTAACTTGAAAAAGTTCCAGATTTATGGGATGTCACATGCAAGAACAATTCAATAGATGAGGTAGAGCGTCAACGCTATATCAAACACCTATTTTAAAGCTAGTATTAACGTTAGCACTAACACTCACAAAACCATAATATCAAAACATGAGCTTATTTTTTTACACTAAATTATACTCTAGCGTTTGTTCTCTAGCTTATACTTTCTGACAATATTTTCTACCAAACGCACCCTAAGTAGAGCAAAAACAATAGTTGCATTCTCCGTTAAGTGTCAATTTTATAAACAGATAAAACTTGACATGGACTTGAACGAACTCCATACGCACACTACTGATTACAAAACAGTAGACATCACGTCAATAGAATTCACAGAACAAACCAAGAATAGATAATAATCACAAGCCGAACAAGTGACATAAGATCAACCAGAATTACTCTTGTTAGGCCTTTGGGAGCCTCCCCCAGTAGCAAAGATTAATGAGCACTGACAAGGAAAGGATGCTGGCAAACTCCACACTCAATAGTCTCAGAACCTGAGCTTGGAACTTGGACCTGCAACAATTCTCATAATCAACCATAATGACGTAAAGAATTGAATTATTGCAGTTTAAATCACTAAGATAAAATCTGACCCATGCCATTTTCAATGTGCATCAATTTTGCATATGGCACATGTCAAAATAAATCTTAGCCTTCTTCAAATGCAGCGATATAACAGTCTAAAACAAGTGACGAAATTTGGGTTTGGGATAAAAATAAAAATGCTACTGATCTTGTACAAGGATTACAAACCTGCAAATGGACAGTGCAAGTTGGACAAGCTACTTCCCTCATCCGTCTACCAGATCCATCAGACTTGGAGCCTGAGAAAGCAAACGGATATAAAGTCTCAGAATGAGGGAAATGAAACTACTGAGACACAGGTAGAAATAATGCATCCAAGTAAAACTTCATAGGGAAGCAAATATACAGCCAATTCCACTTTTGAAAGAATTAAATACCTGATGATGCCTTGCGATTTTTCTCCATTTCCTCCTGTCACAATTGATAGGCAACAGATGAGATTACCACCATCCATTTAAGTTTAAAAGTTACATTAACTCAGCAACAACTAATCAAGGCATGAATTACCAGACAATGATTACCTGAAGCTTCCTCGCAAGATCCTCATGGCTCTGTAATGCAGGTCTATTAGCTGCTTCTTTAGCATTAGTTAGCCTCTGAGTCACTTCTGCCTGTAAAGGATAACGACACTATAAGAATAATCCTAGAACATTGTAGACCACGTATAATACACCTGGAAAGGGATCACTGTATACAGTACGTCTGTGATAAAGTGGCTTTGAATAGAGACAGGTATGCGTCCCAAAAAATAAAAGATAAGGGAGGATGATTAGCATACCTCCCCTTTTATATGAAGCATGCAAATTGAATGACTACATTAATCCATTCATTATTTAACCACTATATATTTGCATGCTTGCTGTATAAATGCAGCATATTTCCTTCAATGATCAATGGGGTGAAAAAAACATGAAAATTATTTCGAGTAATAGTTTGATGATTAAGGAAAAGAATCCAAACCATGCCAGCAATGATTGTCCCCATCTAAGATTGTCAAAAGGTCAGAGAAATCATAAGGATTCACTTCTGAGAGATAGACTCAAAAAAGGGGAAGTAAATGGATATCGCAACTTATGTCCACCTAAATCTGCATGTCTTCAGACAATTACACTGCCCATCAGCATAAACTATCTCATTATTCCTTGCTGACTATGAACAGAAGTATTTTTCTTTATTTCAGGTTCATGGAGAAATCAACAGTAACCAACTAAATCATGCAAACTCCAAAATCGTTCTCAATCAACTTCATGGCCTTCCCCAGGAAGCTCAAGAATAATCATGACAATAGCTTGTCAAAGACACCGCAAAAACTTGAAAAGAAAAATATGATTAAAAAACATGCTGTCACATACCAAAAACTTTTCTTAACAGCAAATAAACTAAATTTTCTTAAAAGCAAATTGTATAACCCAGCACTGTTAAAATTTTAGCTTCCTACCATGCTAGAACACAGGACCAGCATGCTGATAGAAATCAAAAAGAAAGAAAAAATAAAGAAGGCCCTTGAGATATAAGAGAAGGTCAGTAAGCAAATCCATCACACATACCATACATCGGTCACAAACTCGAACTGGCTGAGCATTCTCATCAGCAGTAAGAGCAATCCTACCGTGGGTACACTTGTCACAGAAAATATCACCACAGTTCCTGCAGTGATGCTGCAAAAGGTGGGGAAGATCATGAGGTTGAGTACAAAAGCATGCATAAATCATAACTCATGAAACAGTGTACCTTGCGTATAAAAGCCGAAAAATCTGTCCCACATGCCGTACACTTTGACACAGCTTCATCAGGGACCTAAGAAAAACAAAATAATAAAATAAGAAGAATTTAGAACTCTAAGAATACTAGTACGCATGCATCTTTCTTCAAATTACAAAATGGATTATATACAAATACAATGCAAAAGGTCAACATACAAGGTGAATATATAGAAGAAAACACCTCTTTTAAAATCTTACCCAATGATCTTTCTCCTCATTGCCAGGTTTCATCGAGTTCATCCAATCAGCAAAACCTTTCTTCTTCTCCCCAGGCTGTTCAGCTGTCTTTAAGGAGTCAGAAGACCTGCTTCTTCCCCCACCCATCTCCTTGAACTGCAATCCAAAGTAACACAAGTAAATTTTAGTTATTACAAATCCATGAAATACTTATGTTATAACACCTAGATAGAGGATTTGAAATAAAATCAGAATCCTGTCATACGTATTCGACAATTTTGATGAAAAGGCAATAAAAACTCTCTAAAAGTTAAGCATAATATATAACTATATAGGTCATGCAAAGTGGCATTGGTATGACAAACAAGAAATTAGCTTTAATGAACATAATAGTTATTCCCATCTTATTTGTAAATTGTGAACTAATTAAAAAATTTTGAATTTTCCCGACAATATGCTATTAACACTTAAAATTACATACAAACCCAGATTGAACTTCATGAATCAAGCCATAGCGGATCATAAATAAACTGAATTGAGAGAGTACTAAAGGTACACTCTTGTTTTTCAAGCCATTTCTGGTGAGACTTCTAGTTCAGTTATAAGTTATAAAAATTCATTCTCCACATGATTTTAATGGTATTAATTCATTGACAAATTCCGAAAAGCATTAAATATTACTTTTCACATCTTCTTTCTACAGACAATAAATTATCTTTTCACATTAACTATTAAGAAAACCGAGACAAATAAATTATCTTGATTCTTGACTCTTGAGGCAACAAAAGTAATATTTTCATGAGTTCAATAACCCAACCTGTACAGTTGCAGCTGTCACTATGTCCAAAAGGGTTGTGGCGGTGTAACTGTTTGATTGTAATCTAATACGTCTCGGTTCAAAGTCCACGGAACTCTTTGACCAGAATGCCAAAGTAGACGAATCGGCCAGCTACATTAAGAAACAAAAATGCATCTCAACATTAAGCCAGAAAGTACCAGTGAGAAATTCAAAAAGGGGAACCAACAACTCACTTCGCATCTTGTGATGTTCTCAAGAGGATATATTCTCAATGTCCGGCTAGTATTTGGATCAAGCATACGGATTCCATCCAAGCCAATCTGCAAAATAAATTTAACAACATATGTTAGAAATGCATCAATGAATCATAAATCCTACAGATGAAATAAAAGATAATGACAAATGTTGCCAAATAAAATCTACAAAGGATCCTCCAACTCCAAGCATCTGCCCAAAACTCCAATACGTTTTATATACTATTTTATAAAAATCAATAACTAAATACAAACCAGAGTCACAAATTATGCAGAAACTGAATAAATCTCAATACCATGAATACATATCCAACTTGATAACTGCATTCTACTTGATAGTTTATTATAATCAGGACATTTAAAAAAATCCACAGCATTACCAATAAGACATGTCATTGAACTAATAATTATGCAAACAGAACTAAATCAATACAATTTAACTAACCTGGCAGAGAACATCCATAGTGCTCTGGCCTCCACTTTCAGCCAACAACTTGACCCGAAACTTCTGAACCCCGCTCTTCACATCCTGCTGGGTCTCCGCCTTCGGAATTGCTCTCACAATCTTACTTGAACCCGAGCCCCCTGATGATCGTGATTCCTTTCCAGATGGCAAACTGATTGATCGCCCATAATCATCAAACAAGGTCGAATTCGATGACTTTGAGACTGTACCACGTGCCCCATACGGCTCCAATTTGCCCCCTTCATACGCATAAACACCATCCCCATATCCATCATCGTACCGCGGAAAATTGACACTCTCCGATCGCTTTCCATAAAAATCGGAACCCACATTCGAACGGCTTCCGTTATAACCTCCGAATTTATCATCAACATACCCACCACCGCTATCAAATTTCACCGAATTTGGATTCTCGTAGAGATTATCATACACTGGCGGGACCATCGATCCTCCGTGGCTGAAAGAAGCGGAGGAGTAAACGGATGAGTAAGTCGGATTGGGATTAGGGTTTGACGGGGCGTAATTGGGGACCGTCTGATTCTGATCAAACGGCGGGTAATAAGCCGGCGGCTGCTGCGGTTGTTGTTGCGTGGTTTGTGGCGGTGGTTGGTAAGGCCCATGGGAATCGTACGGAGGGAATTGTGAAGAAAGCGAATTAGGGTTTGTTGGGGGCGGTGTCGCCGCGGGGGTTACTTGAGCGTATGTAGGAGCCGTGGGAGGAACAGGATCGGGATTTTGAGAATACGGAGGGTAATTTTGGGAATATCCCGAGTAATCGGAGGGAGAATAACTGGTGCTAAACGGTGGTGCTGATGCGTATGACATCGGTTGAAGATCCACCGTTGGATTGGGATTAGGGTTAGGGTTAGGGTTAGGGTTAGGATATTGATGGTAATAGGAGCTGTAATCTCCTTGTTGCATATCGGAAATTGATGATTGATGACTGAAGATCAAAGGCTTAGGGATTTGTTTGTTCTTTGAGGTTTCTATTGGACGCTAAGGCGTGGAAGAAAGAAAGAGTAGACCAGGAGGAAAAAATATTCTCGAGAGTCTTGTGTGTGATTCTTCTACAAGCAATTTTGGGTACTGTGATTTCGTCTGATTGACACGTGGCAATATAGGTCGGTGATGCAAATCGCCCATAAAGAGGAAAGTGGACCCCACGGTTTACTACTAATCGCGGTGTTAGTGTTACCGTATGTCGTATGATAAAAGAAATCATTTCTTCTTTACTCGGTCTTCGCATCCCGCGTTTAATCCTTGACGTAACACAATATCATTAGTATTTTAAGAATTTCAATTTTTAATTTAATGAGAAAAAAAAAATCCGCTGATATTTACTCGTGTTTGAAAATAAAATGATTTGAACTTCTTTTTAGCTCGCACTAAATTACACCTAATGATATAATACATGTATCATACCAAATGCATACTATGCATTTAAATAGCAGTATAGTTATTGATAAGTGTCAGTCAAAAGTTGACGTTATTATCCAAATAGCTTGTACGTAGCAAGACCGATTAGAAGAATTCACTATTAATTAAGGCATAAGCATATAACATTCAACCCTCTAAGAAAGATCTTAATCAAACATTACGTACATGCAAGCCTAAGTTGTAGAAAACTTCCAACGCAAAAGCCTAATAAATTGAATGTAACAAATATTCACATTAATAATAAATAACAAGTCAATTAATATTTTACATATGACAATCAATAACAAGCAACACAAATTAATGTACAAATTATGTATCATAACTATATAATTATAGCATTATTTAATTAAATTATGGAATGTTCATTTTTGAAATTTAGATCAAAATCAGGCATTTCTTTAGGCTAATGACGTGGCAAATTCCAATTTACAATGCAAAAGTTAGCTGTTGGTTCTCTCTCAAATATCTGTTCAATACCAGGGACCCGCAATCCCAGATTTTATTGATCATACATCATACCCACGCGGATGCTTCAAAACAACCACCATTTATCTCTCTCGATGGGGGAGAAAATCTATAATTTAATAATTTATTATTATATATATTAAAATATTAAAAAATAAATTTTAAATTATATATATAATTTATTAATAATATATTCGTTATATAAAAAATTTTACTCCCGGCCTTTCCTTTCTCATAAAAAAAAACCAGTTTCAATTTGCAAAACGGTTGCTTTGTGAGACCCAAACTTGCATCATCCACATTGTGGTCCCACGTGACATTCAACGTGGGTCCATCATGTTGCAAAAAGGGCAAAAAAATTTGAAAACAGTATCTTCTAGATTAAACAATCAAAGGGCTGTTTGGGGTTAAGATTTGACTGGGTTTATTTTCCTATTTCTAGGCAAACCCTTAGTGTTAAGGCAATTAATTTCAATTCATTGGAAGCAGGAAACAAGATAATGGCGGTGACAGTTCCATTCCTGAAAATATATTCAAGTTTCTTACTTTCAAAATCTTTTTGTCAGTCAAGACAGTAAGCTTTTACGGCTAACTGAGGCCATATAGCTGGCAATTTTTTTGGTAAAACAAAACGAACCAAATCAATCTCTCACCATATCAAAAGGAATTTTGTTTATTTTTGTTTATTTTCATTTTTCCTTTTATATTATCTATAATTCCTGAAAAGGTAAAAAAGTAAAAAAGATTCTCACCATACTGGTGCCATCACCATGTCAATTCATTCATATAAAGGGTTGCAAAAAATCTGTCAACATTGACCAACAAAAACAAAAAACAAACCATAATCATAATCATAATGCCAGTACATGTATCAAACAACAAGTGTGCTTCCCAAAATATAAAAATTTCATATCTGGTTTCTTTTTGTTTAACATTTTCTTTGCAATGTGGCTGGCTTTTACTTGTTAGAACCAAAAGACCTCAATGCTTGCTGCCTTAGCAGATTTACAGACAGGACATGAAGCAAGAAAAGCTTCACATTGCTTGCACGAGCATAGGTGCCTGCAAGGTAAAAAAAGAACACACGAGTTCCTAGAATTGCAGCGTTTACAAGCTATCTTTTTACTCTCAGCTTCTTTCAGTTCTTGTTCTGTATCATCATCATCACCACCACCATCACATGAAAGATAACAAACGGATTCTGCATCCTCTGCTCTGTTGCTGACCAAGACCATTCTTTCTTTGACTTGTTCAAGTGTGTTGCTTAGATCCATCACCATAGCTTCATTAGCTCTTGCCAATCTTTGCCATGACTCCCTCTCCATTTCTGTTTTCCTCAAACAAACTTCAAGCTCCATTGCTTTCTTTGTTGCTTGTGCCAAGTCGTCATCTTTTTGTCTCATCAAATTCATGGCCTTTGATTCCACGCACTTTACCAAGAACCCCAATTGTTGCTTCCTCTGCTCTTGCAAAGCAGATCTTAATCTCTCACTCTGTTGATAGTTCATACCAAATAAATAAAAATAATAATAATTTATAAACAAAAATAAAAATGAAAGAGAAACCCATTAAAGGTTGTTACCTGAACATGGAGAATGCAGTCAAGCTCCTGCCTTTGAAGCTCAAGTTGGGCATGTAAAGATTGTGGAAGTGCTGCCATTGATGAGAATATATTTGCACCACAAGTTGATGAAGGAGAAGATGAAGCACCTCTATTAGAATCAAAGCCCAAGTTTTGATGAGCAAAGAGAAAATGGTGTTGATGATGGGGTTCTTGAAAACTGAAACAAAGATCAGCATCAATGGCAGCAGAAGAAAGAGGAACAAGATCATTTCCCACCCAGTCCTGCTGCATTTGCAAGCCACACATGGGTAAATTACCCAAATTCTCAGGACACAACTGTGCTTGAACAGCCATATTACAATAATAATATAACTGCTGCCAGAAACTGAGAAAGAAAGTTTAAGCAAACGCCAAAAACGTACGTCCCTTTCTTGTATATATCCAAGAGCTATTAATAGATAACAAGAAAGAAAAAAAATAAATTAAAGAACGGATGTGAAATTGAAAATGGGTAGGTATAAAGCTAGAGAGATTTCATTTTCATGTTATTGTTATATCAGAGGAGATGCATGACCCACTATCTCTCTCTTTATGGCGTAACCATTTACCATCTTTGTAGTTTTGGTTTCTGGTTTTAACTGAATTAGACTATAATCAAAGAAGAGAAAGAATCCCGTGGAAGGTATTTATATAAAAAATAATTTTGGGAAACTGACAAAATCTGTTTTTTTTCAAAATGTTATTATTATTATTTTGTTTTATGGATATAATTTGTTCCTAATGAGGTAATTAAGGAACTAAAAATGCAAAAACAAATGAAAAATATAGCCTACGAGTACGTAATCTTCTATTATTATTTTTTTGTCAAATCAAATCCCAACAGCAGCTAACCTGCAAAACCAACAAAAGTGCATTTACGAGAGAGATACAACGGTGGCGGTAAACGACGACGTACAAACACGCAGATTTTGTGACAGCAAGTCACAGAACTATCGGGTCATAAATATTTTAAGAGAGAGAGAGAGTCAGACGTTATGGGAGAAATTGTCAGTTTAGTCATTGGGAAAGGCTGAAGAATAGCAAATTTTTTATTATTTAATTTAATTTTCTAATTTTAAAATTTTGAAATTTAATTCCATTTAACACATTTTCTATTTCTTTGCCCTTGTATTTATGTGGTATCAAGACGACAAAATTTCATTGCTCCACTTACCGTATACATACGGGTCTCATCTGGACCGTTCGATTGGACCGAGCAAATACGTGGCAGCTTTACCGAGCATGTTCTGCTCCACGTTTCATTTTAGGGGGCCACTAAGTCGTTTTCAGATCTAAATCAATCACTAAAGCTTCAGTATTTTCAGTAGTATCACCCGGCATGTTGATAGCTTCCACAATAAATCATAACACCTAATTCTAGCCAATATCCATTTTCGTAATTTCAAATTTATAAACCAGACAAGGGCTTGCCACGTAGCCACTCCATGCAAAAGCTGATAACTTTCTTGGGTACGTGTCAACGGAGAAAATAGAACAGCGTAACGTGTAAAACACAAAACCCAAAATGATTTTTGATTTGATAGTTGATTGTGATGGCCCAAGAAGTCTAATTTATTGCTTTAAAAGGTTAATAAAACAGCGTTTTAACCGAGCAATAGTGTGTTACCACATAACGGTTACCTAGATAATGCCCTACGGGTAGCTGTTGCATTAACCTAAATATAAATAAAACTAACAACATAAGGCACCGACAGTTTTGGCAATTAAGAATTTTCATTTTTGGTTGGTGTAAAGACAATTAAAATATGGCAGGACCATTTGGTCCATAAAATTATCGCCCAACTCGACTAATCCTGTTTAATTTTTAATATTTTAGATATTTATCTATTCGGATATATTTTCGGGCCTTCGACATATTTTTCGGATAGAATAACACGGCTCTTTAATCTTATGGCATTAAGAAAGTGAGAGATATCGTGAAAAATGTACAAACTACCCAACAGTGAAATTATTGTGATACCAAAAAGCCTGAGTTTGACCTTACAGGAGGAGGAGGTCCTCTGCTTATGCAAAAGCCAAAAAAATTGGCAGAGGGTAAAAATAATCTTGGGAATAAAGAGTGATAGGAAGATAAAACTAGAAGGATTGTAAATGCGTTTGCAGTTTGTAAGATCTTGCCCAAAACAATCAAATAACTTGCATTATTATAGAATGGAATCTTTACATTATTTCACTATCTTAGGTTGCCACATAATTGTGTAATCAATGTGGAAAATGTACTACTTGCTTGGTCGGTCTTGAAAAATAAAACATAAAAGTACACGGTAAATTTACGTTTAGATAGGATAAAATTCTGAAAATCGATCGGAATTTCAAGATTTAAGATCAGGAATTTTGATTAAGCAAGCTTAAGTACCTCGCTCTCTGTTGGGCAAACCTAATTTCTTTATAATTTGTGTCGCGGACCACACAAATAGATTTGTGGCCGACAAGAAAATCTTTGGTGCAACAGTGGTACCACGTCATCCATGTAACAACTCAATCATCCATTGTCATGCGTGCTAAAAAATTAAAAAATAACTAAAAAATAGATATTAAATTATACATGTCATTTTTTAATTCGCTGGTGGTACCACGTCACCCATACCACTGTTGCACCAAAGATTTACTCGTGGCCGACAGCGAAAAAAAAAAAAAAAAAATCAAAATCATATTAGATCCCTCTCATCTTTCCCCTCCTTTTATTTTGTTCATATCTCTCTCTATCTCCTCCATTTTTCACCATTTTCTCCTTTCACCTCTCTGTCTCTTTTCTCTAGCCTTTTGTGTTTTGTTATTGCCCAACTCCCTTCTTTTCTACTGAGACTCACCGGAAAGTGGTGAGCTTACCGTGCTCCTCGTCTCGGAGTTGGTATTTTAGTATTTTTGTTTCCTAAATTATTTTGATATGTGGATCCACTCATTGGTGGTGATAATATTCCCAACTATATGTGGCATTTTTTTGTTTTGTTTCTATATTGCATTTATTTTCTTCACATGATTAAAGATTTATTCGGGAAAGATGGTGGATCAAATTTTGGAAGGGAAGACCGAGAGGTGGAGTTTCCTTTTAGATTTATTGATTTCTTTGTAATAAATAGGATATTAGCTGTTGTAAAATTGCATGTTCTGTCTATTGCGTTTATTTCATGTCCGTTTCCAATGTTGTATTCATCAATAATAATAGCATAGATTAGATATTCCGACCGTTCGTAAAGTCTTCCAGTACCTTCAACAGTTCAAACAATTATAAGATATACAATATTTAAAATTTATGTTGTTAGGTTTTATCGTAACCAGCTTGAGTCTTAAGTTTTCTTTAAGTATTATTCTTGAGCTGTAATGACCATATATTTACATAAAAATCAGGAACCGTTGAATTTGAGACGATTTTTTACATCGATTCAAAAATTGATAAAAAATCGATGACTATTTTTCTTCTTGAATCTTTAATTAAGACAAGATTGGAATTGATAAATATAAATCCGTCCTGGTTCCTAACCAATTGCCTTCTCTACTCTGGGGTTGTGATGCCTATAAACCTCTATTTCACCATGAAAAATAACTTTATTAACAGTACTAACCAAATAAAAGATACCAAAAGTCACCGAGTAAATACAAAACACTTATTAGGCAAAATATGCAATAAGTTGCTTCCCCCATCAACTGGAAAATGTAATCTCACTCTAGTGATTGCTTAATAGTGACATTTCTAATTTATTTCATTACATTTGAATTTGATGACTGATTAAGAAAACTATTCGACTCTTACTCCTTGATCCTCGAGGAACCCACGCTGCTCTCCATTCGAGTGTACCAATCCCCGATACGCGTATGCTCCACCATGTCTCTACCAGACTTCAGGTGTCGAATGGGCCTCAAAACACCGAAAACAGCAAGATCGGCTAAATTTGGTTTAGAGCCACCTATTAGAAGAGAGCCAGTATAAATATTAAAAGTCAGTTGCACTGCATGCAATATCTACTAAGGAAATGAACAAATTACAGTTGAACAGACCAAGATAATGCCGGCCCTCCAAAGCATCCACCCATGTTTCCGCAGCTTCATATAAGGAGGCTCGTTCATCAGTGATATTGTGCCTCTTCTTTAGTTTCTTCGACACAAAATACATAGCAGCTGCTCCAGCATATTTTGCTACTAACCTCTCTGTGAAACTGAAATTGCCTGCATTTACATGGGAAAAGTCAGAAAAACTTCTGTCTACAATGAGCAAACAGGCAGTTAAGCAATCAACTGACAATCAAAATTTGTCAACACATGATGGAGCATTCTCTTTCACACTTGGTGCAAAACCTGTCCACCATGTCATCTGTTTAGATGATAAAATTTAAAAACAAACATTTCAATAGCCAAGAAATATCTTGAACAGTATTAAGTAATATGAAACAATCCAGGCAGAAAGTTTCCTCTCCATAGTAGTGAGAAAAATTGTGGAGCCAAAGATGGAGCATTTCAGACCAAAATGTCAAAGCATGATAGCAAGAAAGACGCAATTCAACTAATGAAAGTCCTCAAGTGCTTGGTCAAATGGGTTGAGCCTTGACCTGCCATTTAGGAGACCATGGTTCAACTCATGGGAGCAACATTTGTAAGAGCCTGGGACAACACCAGGTTTTAACTACTCAGACCGAGGTCCAATAACACCCGATATGAGATGGGGAAGGGTTTCCCGGTATTCCAAAAAAATAAAAATCAGCTAATGAAATGGCTATTTATTATATGTGAAAAAAAACCTGTTAAACATGGTCTATTCAAAACTACAACAGTTAGCTGGGAATATCAGTGAAAATTTGAACTTGATTCTTTTGTTGAATACTCCGTACTACATAAAGTGATGGCTTACTCATATCAACTCTACAGAAAAATCCTTTATCACCTACGACCTGCCTACAGCTAGAAAGGTGATAAAAGGCTTGAAATTCCAATACTGAAATGAAGTCATGAGCCTTAATGTGTGTTACACAAAGCAGTCCCATATTTAACAGTAATTTACTTATATCCCTAATGCCGCTCCCATCAGCACATTCTTCCCGCCAACAATACCAACAGATAATAGAGCCGTGCATAGGCATAACCTGGCTGGTCTTGACCAGAGACAGCCCAAGCAAGCCCAGCTCTGTAAAGCATCAATCATAATTGGCAAAGGCATAAACCCCCAGGCCAATCACCAGTCCCAGCCACAAAAGAGGGAGAGATATTGGCAAATTTAAGCCTGGCCTAAATTCAGTAGGAACTGAATACTGTAAATAAATATGATATATTACCTTGAGTGGTGATATAGTCAAATGATTCTAGTGCTTCAGAAGCAGATCGATATATGTTTGGAGATAAAACATGCACCAAGTGATTATCCACCCACCTGGATCATCAGTGGATACATTATCAGTTCATTTTTTTTGTCAACTTTTTTTAAAATGAGAAATGGAATAACTCCTATCGATTAAGATACTGTGTCAAAAACTACATTGCAGTAACGATAACATGTGATAAGGGGTTAGTTTTAACCACTATATTATAACATTAAGACTGGCAACATAACTTGCTGAAACAAGTTTGAGCTGCTGGACCAAACATATAAAATTGCACGAAGCATTCAGAAAGATTGAGGCATGTCAGAAACAGGAATAATTTGACAGGCTTAAATGTTGAGCAAAGAAGAACATAAAGTTACCCACGCCACTTCTTCTCTTCATCACTTTGAGAAGCAGAGTTGTCAGGATTAATCTTATGGAACAGCTTATCAATTATATCTGCATATATAAAACAAAAAACTTCAGAGATATAATCACACTGACACAATTGAATTTCATGCTTTCATTCTATAAAGTCACTAAGGGGAAAAAAATGAACTCCAGTGGAAAGACATTAGAAATCAATCAGGAACCTGAAGAATCGACCATCTGTTCACCATCGACTTTCAGTATGGGCACCTTCTTATAATCAGACCACTTAATCTCTTTTTTATTGATGGGATTGACCTCCACAACTTTGTAAGGAATCCTATGATAATCCAAGAATGCTGACAACAAAGATAAAAAAGTGTTACAAAGAAAGAAAAAAAAATTCAATATAATCAAACTTATTAATCAATTGTATCAAAAGTTTTGAGGATTTAATACTCCACTCACAACCATCCTAAACCAACAAATGCATATTTCAGTTGAATTAATTTTAATTTTTTAAGTTCATCAAACAAGATATTAAGGTCTTAGAGAAATAGAGTTAATTCAAAATAACAAATCTCTACTGTAAAAATAAAAATAGCACAATTTAATTCATTCACTAGGAAATTAAATTACAATAAGTCATTTTCTAAGCAAATTAAAATCAAGAAAACGTTTCCTTACAAAAATGATAAACAGTATCAAATATAGAACAGTACTTGAAATGAAAGATGATAAAATTAACAACCTTTAACTTTGTTGCAGAAAGGGCAAGCTTCATACTGATAGAGAACGACGTCGTTAAACTTCTGAGACCGAGGCTGCTCCTTAGCCTGAGCTTCTTGAGCTAGTGACGTGGCAGCCACAGAGAACCCCGCGACTCCGCCAGCGAAAGACGGACCAGATATTCCAAACCGACCGACGATCTTTTGAGCGAAGCCTTCTTGGGAAGATGAAAATGTGCTGAAGAGAGCCGCCGGCTGAACCAGCTGATGATGTTGTTGAGTGGCTGATGAGCCGACGGCGCCGCCGCTCGCAACGGCTCGGCTAAGGGTGGCGAGTCGGTTAAGTCTCATCATCGTTACCAAAATTGTGCTGTAACTCGTTCTAGAAGCCTGTATGTTTTCTTTTGATAAAGAAAGAGTCCGTGTCTTAGTTAAGTTAGGGGTTTATCATTGACCAAGATTTAGGGTTTTGACTTCATCCACGAATCATTAATCACAACCACACATATACATTGGACGGATGCTTTTTTCTTTTCTTTTTTTGGTTAGCAATGGATCCGTTATTAAGAAATTATATTATTTTAATATATTGAAATAATTAATAAATAATCCTTAAATTTAGTGATGAGTTTTCCCAAAAAATCTCTTAGCGTAATAAAATATTTACAATTGGAATGTGACAAATTTATTTTTAAAAATTATTAAGAAAATTGATATGCATTCTATTCTATTATAATTTAAAATTTTTATTTATCTGTTTGGGTGTAGTATCGGTTGAAAAGTATAGGAGATAAATACGATTAATATGATTTAGATATGTACAACATAAATATTTAAGTGCATTTGTGAGAAAAATGAGCAAATGATTTTATTAAATATAAAACGAGCTGATCGGTTCAAGAAATCAAGAATCGATCTAAATCGAATGGTTAAAACCGAACCGAATCGATATTTTTGGTCCTGTTCGGTTAATTTTCCCACCCTTAGTCGAGAAGACGTAAGTTGACATTGATATAAATTATAAATAAAGATTTTTATTTTATAAAAATTTAATGAAACTATAATTTCGAATATATCACAATAATATTAAATGATTCATAAATCCCACCAAGTGGGAAAATATGTTTATTTGGTTTGATATACAATGTTTAATATGTACTATTTAATTAATAAATATTCATATTTATATTTAAATTTAAATTTAAATTGTTTGTTTGATAATTTCAACAAAAAATTTATTAATCCCACAAAAAATTGGTTATTCATTTTATTTCTTGATTTTTAAAAATAATTGTATTCCTTCATAAGGGGACGAAATAAGTTGTGATTTATTAATCTCATAATTCCCAGTCTCATATCATGATTTTTTCGAGACAAAAAAGTCATTCCGTCACATTTCACTAACTCTAGATTTATTCCGAAAAATCTCATCTTACGGGTTTTTTTTCATCATATATTTGCTTGTCTCATTTTCAAAATAGGATAATGAGGTGAGGAAAATTGCCAACCATTTTTCTTAGTTAAATACCTTTTATGTTTTATTTTCTTTCATTGCAAAAATAGCGTTGGTATCCAATTTTTTTTTTTTTTTTCCATTTTAAAAAAAGCGGCGGCATCCTAAGAATCCTTATTGATGAGAGAGTGATCTCCCCCCCCCCCCCCGCCATTTCTTTTTTTTGTTTTTCTCACTAAAATTCCGAAAATGCCCCAAATCTTTCTCAAAAATTCAATTTTCAATAACCAAATATATCCAATTTTTTATATATTGATATATATATATTTAATAAATATTAAAATTTCAAACGATAATTAATTTCACACAAGAGTACCTAAGAATCATTTTATTTGTATAAAACGAGGATCGTAATTCTGATCGTGAAAAATGTCAAATTGAATTAAGATAATCTCTTGAATTTACTTATCTGAGCCTTTAATATATATATATATATATATTTGTTTAATAAATATTACAATTTCATATTTATTGTTATTTATTTTGTGTCCATTTATTCATTTAATTTTTGTGATTCTTTTTTAATTTATTTAACACTATTTATGTATTATAAAAATATTCGTATGTGTTAAATCAAAATATATATTCTAATACATGTTGCCTTCAAAGTCTCATCCTGACGTACTTGGTGATATATCCAATATTTCGTACCAATTCTAATTATTTTATAAATTAATTTTATTTGGTAAAATTAATATTTTTTTTTATACATAAGTAGTGTAATTAAATTAAAATGAATCAAAAAAATTATGAAATAAATATGTATTTTGTAATATTTATAACAAAAATAAAAAAAAAAAAAATAAAAAAAAAAATATATAATTAATAAAATGACAAAGAGAATTATAATTAGTATATAATTATTTTAAATTAATTATATAAATATAAAATTTTTGCCATGTATAATAATTGAATGTGTGATAAATTACAAAAGGGGGCATTGTGGTCTTTTTATAGGGAGACAAAAAGAGGGGAGTGGTCAGAGGGGGGGGGATGATCAATTTTCTATTTGGATTAGAACAACTTTATTACGTGTTTTAATTTGCACCGACATAAAAAGTCGGTTAAGCCCTTGGCTTTCACTCTATAAATATACCTCCTTACGCGTGAAATAAAAATCACACGCCTCTTATTTTCTTGCCTCTGCAGCCGCCGCCCCTCAAATTCCTAGGGTTTCATTCTTGCAAGCAATCGACAAGCAATTGAACCCTAAAGATTTAATTAGTAAAGCTTCGAGCTTTTTTATCGTTAAGATGTCAAGGTGCTTTCCTTACCGGCCTACGCTGTGTGCGAGGAACGGGGCTAGTGGTGAGGCCTTGATCGAAACGATTAAGGTTCGATGAGCAATCTTGGTTTCTTGCTTTTATTGCTCAACTGCCTGATTATCTTGTAAATAGTTTATTATAATTCGTTTGTATGCCCATTAATTAGTTAATTAAACTAATCACCAACAATTTATATGGGATTAGGGTTTTGGATCTGAAGAATGAAACCATAGTTTTAGCGTAATCGATTCAATCTGATGAATCTTTTTTTTGGGGTTAGGGTTTTGGATCTGAACGATGAAACCCTAGTTTTCGCGTAATCGATTCAATCTTATTAATTCCTTTATCTGTAATGTTATAATGTATGTAATTGAAGAATTATTTGTAAGTAAAAAATGTTGCTATGTATCTTTGGTATCTACATCTTAGTTAATTGTTACACTCTAGCCCTTAATCATTATATTATTTGATAATTGATATATCAGAATGTTACAAATAGAGTGTATAGTACTTGTTTGATGGTCATGTTAGAAGAAATAAGGTTATGTTTTTCCAAAGATCCTGTTTGATGATGACGAAAGCTCCTGTTTAGATTATGTTTATTATTGGGTATTTTAGATGGCTAGCAGATAATCTGTAACATAGTGTTCCAATTAAATTCATTATTTTTGGTTAAACTGATCCAGAGAAGCGAACAATGTTTCTTTTAGACCTGTTGATTTTCTCCTTATCTTGATCTTGATTATACTTCGAAGATTGCCCACTTTGTTAGTCTTGTCTTTCCATTCTTCGTCTCTTCCCTAGAACTCTATTCTAAAATGGTTGTTCTGGTGCATTAAAGCCCCATTGCGAAAAGGTTAAGTTTAAAACAGAATCATTGAAAGAAAAGAAGAGGGAGAGGAAGGAGAAAAGGAAGGAGGGGAAAGAAAAGGAAGTGAAACCTTGTGGTTTTACTGATGGGAAAGTCAAAAAGCTCAATAACGAAAAGTGTTGCCTTGAAGAGAAAAATAGAGCTCTCTTAGCAGAGCACCTCTTAAAGAAAAATGAAGATGAGGAAGCTGAACGTTTGGAGAAGAGTAGTTTGACTGATGAGCACAATGAGCCTGTATGCTACTTGTCTGATGGTACCCAGAGCAGCAACAAGAGGAAAAGGGAACCCACACCATCCAGTGCTCCCTCTACCACACCATCCATCACGGTTCACAGTGAGTTTCTCCTTTTTTAAGTGTGTCTAAAAGCTTATTAGAAGGTCTTACATTATCTGGTAGTTGCTTGTATATTGACTTTGAAATCTTGTCATCACAATAGAAAATATCCTTCGGATTCGGCTGCCATCTCTAAAGCAAAGAGAATCTGATCCATCTCTCAGCAAGGGACAATTATGCCCTACCGTTGGAGGAGCGGTTGATTCTCTTGTACATCAAGTCCCATATAAAGAACAATGCCAAATTACAAATAAGGTTGAGGAAGCCTGTCAGATATCCGATTCATTGAGGAAGGATGGTATTGCTCAATTTGATGCTGGCAACCGAACCACATCAAATGAGAAAAATGTGCCAGGTACAGGGTCATTTTACAAAGCCATGATAGAGGACTGGGTTCCACCTCCATTTCAATCTGCGCTGAATGATAGTGATGATGAAGATTGGCTTTTTGGGACAAAGCGGCAATCACAAGAATTAAAAAGATTAAAGCCTGGGAATGATGTGCTTCCATGCCGTCAAAGCTCTGCTCTGTGGCCTCGGGCTCATTACTTGCCGGAAGCTGACATATATGCATTACCTTATTCAATACCATTTTAATGTAATTCAAACCTGGGAGACGTGTGAAAACGATCCTCCCAAACATTTTTGTAGTAGTAGGATTGTAGTATGAATTGAGCTCTGATGAATCCATTCGAACTGGGTTCTTACCATCCACGTGTACAGTTTATATAAATGAATGATTAAAGCAAGATTTCTGAAGCAATTTCCTTTTCTTTCATCTCAAATTTACCCAGGCACAATAAATTTGCTGATGTTTACATTTGAACAGACTTGATTTGGAAATGTTCTTGCTATGATTAAGACAGCGAATGAAGAATGTTCAGTCTTGCTTTATTATCATGTAATCTCTCAGCTCAAGATGCTGCTTTTGTTCTGTACCCAAAAGTGATGTAGCATCTACCATGCTATTAAGTGATATGGCGTCAGAATCTATATCCAAAATTGAAAAATCCAAACAGGGCTTTCCCCCAAAATCGTAAGAGTCATCATCCTCTTCGTTGCCTGATCTTTTTACATCATCAATATGGGAATCGACCCACTCTTTTGCATCCTTTTCTCCTCTCAATAGTTTAAGAATCTGAATTGCAATTGCATTTGAAGTCTCTTGTCAGCTATAAGCCTCTTTAATTCCTCTTTAAACAAAACAAAATTTTAATTAATTGCAAGATAACATATTAGTACCTGGTTCATATTAGGACGAAGTCGAGGTGACTGAGTGATGCAGAGGTTTGCTGCAAGGACCATTCTTTGCATTTGAGCAGTGTCATAGTCATTATTTAATTTTGGATCCAGTAATGCTTCTGCTTCCCCATTCTTTAATATTGGTTTTGCCTGGATTATATCATAACTTTTGTTTAGGCATTGAAGGAGATTTCATAGTAGTAGGGTTGTTAGCCAAAACTAGAATATTAAATAAGAAAGGAATTCAAATTATTAAAAAAAGATCTTACCCATTTGATCAGACTCTCTTGTCCTTTCAGATTTCTGGAAGGAAGTGGTCTTCTTCCTGATAACAGTTCAAGAAGAACTACACCAAAGGAGTAAACATCGATTTTGTCACTGACCTTCCCGCGCATAAAATATTCTGGAGCTATATATCCAAAAGTCCCTACCACATCTTCATGAATCATGTAAGTAGAATCTGTTGGTCCCCATATAGCAAGTCCGAAATCAGACAACTGTGAGAAACAAATTGTTAAAAGAGACAGCAGCACTATGAACTCAATTTAATCAACAGAGAAGTGGAGACAAGCCTGAAATACAAGTAGCTAGCCATGTCTCTCGAGTATAATACCTGAGGCTGAAACTCATTGGAGAGAAGAATGTTGGAAGATTTTACATCCCTGTGAATAACAGGCCGCAGACATTCATTGTGCAGGTAATTAAGAGCCTCAGCAGTTGCAACAGCCAGGTCGAACCTCGCCTCCCATGGGACCACAGATTGCTTTCCAGCACCTGTATCACATCCAAAACATTATCAACATTAACAATTTAACCTTGCAGCAACTTGTACACAGAAGCAAATATTTCTAAGTTATGCAAGTTTATTACCATGAAGGCTTTCCTCCAAAGTCCCCTTGGGAAAGAAGTCAGAGACCAATATAAGATTATCATCTTCAGTACATATACCAATTAGAGTTGTTATGCTTTTGTGCTTTAATGAAGTTGTGATATCAACTTCCAAGGAGAAGTCATTCCAGGCTTCCTTGCAAGATTTCAGAACCTTGACTGCCACTTGCTTGCCGTCTGAGAGACATCCTTTGTACACATTGCTACACCCTCCCTCTCCAATCAGGTTATCTGTTCATAGAAGAAAACTTAGCTAAAGAGATTAATAAATTTTGCCTCTTTCTGCTTTGTAAAATTTAAAGTCTATTCCCCAACAAATAGAGCAAAAAATTAAACCTGAAGAGAATTGAGAAGTTGCTTGCTTGAGCTCCTCATAGCTGAATTGTTTGCAGTTAGACGAGACTAATTTCAAGAAAAGCTCTGTTGATGGTGTTAAATTATTCTCATCATCGCGTGCCACAGGATAAGGAATCTGCCTTTGACAATGATTTTCTATTTGGTCTTCAGATTCTCCTAAAGAATCTGAGGTCACAGGAACTGCTATTTGAAGAAGTGGCCAACCATAAACAACAGCTGAATTAGATTCATCTTTTTGATCAATCGAAACCCCTTCCTTAACAGTACCAGCTTCTTCCAAAGCACACGGCTTTCTGTATGTTTCCTCATCTTCTGGGTTCCTGCTGCTATCTGTTGATTCATCTTCAGCACTGTGACTGGCAATAGAGCTTCTTCTACTATGTAAGCTCATTACCCATTCAACCACAGACATATTTCTTCCGCGGCGGCTACTCAAAACTTGATGACTCATATGAGTCCTTCCAAGAAGAGGCCACCCAAGACTTGATTCAGCAGGCAGCTCTCTTTTAATTAATGAAATTGATCTCAAAGAAACTGTCTCCTCACAACCACTGTTAGGCTTGAACTTTTGATCATTCAAGTCTTCACTATCATCTTTCCTTGCATCTTCAGAGCTCACAAGTGAATTGTTTTTGATACAGAAGTAACAAAACTCGGGCTTTGAATGCATCCTGGAACCTGCAAAACTATAGTATTTTTAAAAATTACCCATATTGAAATATTTAGAGAAGCTTGTTATATAGCAATGAGTAGATAAAGAAGAGAAAAAATAAAGCACGTTGAGATCAAACATGAAGAAATTCGAGCAATAAAAAAATAATAAAGGAATTGAAAATTCAAGAAAAGAAAGATAAGAAGAGACGACAGGATTCTTCATAATATTGAAATTTGACCGTTGTAATTTATTTACTTAACAAAACTCAATAACCGTAATTTAAAAATATGGATGAAGCAATAGCCGCCGATGTTATTAGCTTGCCTAACGTGACTGTAATTCTATAAAATAAAACATGGTGAAAGCGTATTTAATTTTGATTTGAAAAATCAAAGATTCAATTGGGGCAGGCGTTTTTGAAGAAAAAACAACCCACCCATGTCATCCAAACAAGATTTTGAAAAGGGCAATTACAGCAGTCGAAAATGCGAAGCTGGAATATTTGACTGGATTAGTTTGGACTGAACCCACTAGTTATTACTGCAAAATAGTTTTAAGCTTTTGAATGAGAATTTCACCTACAAATACTGAATATTACTGCTAATGAGAAAATTAAAAACTTCAAAAGAAAATTTAGAATGCAAGAAATCATCTCTCTTCTTCTTTTTTTTTAAATCATTGGAAACCTCACCGTTAAACCACTCATTTCAGGCTTAAGCGGAACAGATAAAATCCCCGACTATCTCAGACTCTTATAAGAAATGCACTCCCTGAGCCCCACACTACCAAGCCACGCCCCTTAGGGGACAAGATATGAAGATATCATCTCACTCATGCAATAAACTACTAAAAAATAATAAAAAATGATAGTTATATGATATCCGTAGGAATGTGATTTTCTCATGTACGTAACTAGTATATTAATTAAAAAGATAATTATTTTTAGCTTCATTTGAGATCAATCTGGTAATAAATAGAAAATTTTATCCGTCTAATATAATAAAACAAATAGGAGGAGGAGGAGTAATCTGCTGTGTTTTATTGAACAAACTTGCAGGTATTCTCTATTCTATCTTTAAAATAATTCATCATCAATCATATTACAATCAAGAAGGATGCTCAGTAATAGGACACGACTGCTTGAAATAATCAATAAGTTTTTACCTGAATTTGACCGCACAAAAAACTGTCGTTTTGAGTTTTATTACACGATTAGGTTACAGAAGCCTATATAAGGTGACAGCGAGAATAAAACCCTTTAACAAAAGAAATCAGATTTATTATCATTATGACACACACACAAAAATTTGAATTTAAACTAATTTTTGACACTTGGGTGAGTTTGTATTTACTTTCTGGAGATTGTCTGTATAATGCTCAGCTAAGTCACACCTTGATGGGATCATATTTCTCGCCCATTGCACCGCCTTTCTTTTTCTGGAATTCAATATATCGTATCGTGCTGGCAAAGAAAGCATTAGCAGCAGGATCTGCGGTTAAGGACTCACTCTGCATCTCAGTAGTGATTAATTCAATCAGACTTTGGATTGCTGAACTTGTTATCTGTGCATTTCCTTTCTCGAAATAGTAGAGGTACCTGAAACATATCAAGCAACGTTATTAACGTGTCCGAGCAAAAACACCATTCATTTGGCTAGTGTAGATCTTCTTTCCCTCCATCAACGGTGACCAAAGAGATATTATTCCACAAAAATGAAAATCATAATGGTAAAACTAAAGCTGTGAAACGACAAGGAAGAATTTAGCAAATCTTTAAGTGACTAACTTGTTAAGTATTTCAACAAAAAGAATGACAGGCCCACTGCTACCACGCGCAACATTGGCCATTTGTTGAGCAGCATTAGCAATCCGTAAAGCACGCTTAAGGCATAGAAGAACCCTGCAAGCATGGAAATACTAAGAATCATATTCTCTTCCATAATCTCTAACAGTCGAAGAAAGCTATAAGTTACTGTACCAAGATGACAGTTCCATCACCATAAGAAACAAACCATTAAAATATGATAGAGTAATGACACACTGCTCAGCATATAAAGATGGATACAAATTTGATGCATGAATTCAAACCAGAGTTAATATCATTTGATGGTTAAGTATGAGGCTATGCACCTTTCTCCATCCTTGATACCATCTTGATCATTATCAACCCAAAAGAGATGTGAGCATGCATAAACAGCTCGGCACTGATCGGGTTTCTTTAAAAGCCTTGCAGAGTACTGACCAAAGGAAAAAAAATGTTAAAAATATTCTGGGATACCAACCACAATAATCAGATGAAAGCCAAGCATTATTACCCCTGTGGCCTTGTGCGTCAAAGTATCTCGATTCTCAACACCAAATACACTCATCCTCTGTAGAGATCCAATTATTAGATGTATTGCTGTCACCTGGGTTTTGGAGTCCTAAAAGCAAGGAGATGTACACGTTAAGAATGCAAATTAATGGGGCCAAGTTGACATCATCATAGCGATCATGACAACTACATAGATTCTTCTTTTGTGTGTAATTTAATAAGAAAAACTATCCATGAATGATTACCGCAATTTCTTCTTCATATAACATAAACGCTTGGGTGAAAAATTCATAGGCAACAGGCTCCAGATCACAGTCATTAGCAGCCTGATTGTCAACAAAACAAAATGATTAGAGAATAGAGAGTAAGCCTTGAAATAAATTATAACTTAAAACTGATAGTAAGTAAACTGTAAAAGATCCATTATTAAAAGAACTAATGCTTCATATGAGATTTATGTTTCTAGCACAATCTCAACCATATGGAAAAAAGATTTCCATAAATTTCAAGGATGCTTCGGCCTTCATGCCTAAAATGTGGAAAATACATATTTCAAGGCTCAAGCATCATATATTTATGCAGCAATGAGATTAGCCAAAACTTACCTCAGCACATTGCAGATATAATCTCAATGCCATTTCAGGGTATGGAACAGATAAAAGAGCTTCAATGGTCTGAAACCAAAGCAGATTGTATAAGCATAGATATGATTATGAAACAAAAATCAGACAAGATCGTGCTCCGAATAAGAGCTTACTGCAGCATAAAACACTTTCGTCATAGACAATAGTATGGCAACAAATGAAAATGTCTATGTTAACAGTTTTATTACATAACTGCATAGATGAAAATAATAACCTAAGGATATCCAGATTGTGAAACTTTTTTCTAGAAGAAACTATAACTTTTATTAAACAGTAACCTGGCTCAAGAGCTGAAATATTTTCTTTGGTGTTGCGGGCTCTTCGTCTCCAGCTACATCTCCATCCTGACACTGCAATAGCCTAACCAACTGCAGGACAGAAATCACAACAGAGATCCCTCAAATGTGTCATTCTAAAATATCATGATTGCGAGTCCTGTGCATTCAGGAGGCAACTTCTGCAGTGTGTTTAAGTGCATCAAACCTCCATGAGAAAATAAAGTAGTGATGCTTACTTGATGAATTCCAAAGAATATAAACACAATCTAAAATTATTGTCCTCTTTTAAGTTCAAAACCATTATAATAATTTACAATAAAAAGGGGTAAACGAGAAACTGAGAGCAAATTACATTCTGGTCCCTCAACTCCGGATGCACTGCTCATGTTTTTACACAATTGAATGTACCATGTTCAAGTGCTGTAAAGATGAATGCACTAATATAATAAAGAGACAATCTTTAAAAAAAAAAAACTTACCCTGAGTGCAGAAAACACAAGAGGAGGAATGGTAAACGGCAGTCGTTTCGGTCCTCCAGTCATAATATGCTTTCTCACAGTACATATTATCTGAATATCAGTAAATCATAAAATATAACTGTGTTAGCATCCGAAAATAAATAACCAAGATATAACAAAGAAAGCTACACTGTTCTAAAAAAGGGCCTAGGCGGCCCCTAGGCGCTGAGCGGTGCCTAGCCGTTCTAATTATACATAAAAATGATTGCTAGGCGGTGTCGGGCGATTCTAGGCGGGTCAAGTAGGTCTAGGCGACCGCCTAGACGGTTCCGGAGAGTCTGTACGTTTTTTTCCCAAATTTTTTTTTAAAATTTTTTGAATAAAAAATAAAACTGCCTAATACCGCCTAGCCTATCCTTCTAGACGGTGCCTAGAAGGCCTAAACGCTAGGCGTCCCCCACCGTACGCCTACCGTCTAGCCGCTAGCGTTTTTTCGAACATTAGCCACGACCAAACCTAGGAAAGAGTTTAAAACAAACAAGCTTGCCAAACAGATCCAAATGTCTCCGGGAGAAAGGGATATGATAAGATGCGCACTATAAAACATTTTAAATGTAAAAATGCTATATAAGACATTTCAAATGTAAACATTCTCTACTGACCTTCAACATTTCCTCTGAGTCATCATTATAAAGCATGTGTATGAGACGAGCAACAGAATTTTGTTCCTCCTTAAAGTCCTCCTCGTCAAGCTATTGGTAGATATACAATCCCAACCCCCCAACACAAAAGGGTGTCACTACTCATTTATAACTTAAGTAACAAAGATAAATCCCAAGAACAAGATATAACATAAAAATCAAAGATGAAAAAACAGCAGGTTAACGGATAATCTAAAATTCAAACACTAGTTTACAACAAAATTCCTACAGGAATAAAGGAAGAGAATTTTTAATATGTACCTCATCCTGAGCAGTTCCATCCAAATCTTTGATGAGCCCTTTTATTAGTTCAAACAACACCTCGACCTACAATGAGCACATTAAGCACATTTTTAAGAGGAAAATTTATTATCACTAGAAATAACAGAAAACTATACCTTATCTGGTGTTGATATGCAAGTGCTGTTTTTCATTATACTTTGAATAATAACCATTGCCATTACTTTATTTGTTCCATCATCAAGGTGGTCCATAACTCTTGGATAATTAGAAAGTCTCAGGGCAGTGACAATATCATTGTATTTGTCCAATGGAGCACTTAAAAGTGCAACAACTTGTTTTGTTGCCCTACTGTCTTCAAGCTTTGGCACACTAGATAGCTTCTTAACACATGCTCCCTGTAAGATTATTTAGCACATCAAAGAACCATCAAGCCCTCTACGGCATTCTCCATTGTTATGAACACGTAAATAAGAGTAAAAAGATGATGCAACCTACGTAATACAGATATATTAAGCAGCAGGCCCTGCATGTCTAATGGAAAAGAAAAAAATATGAGCACTTAAAAAAAAAATCTTGAAAGGAAACATACCAGTACTTGATCGACATAATCAAGCCGATCAGGATGAACTCGGAGTGTAAACGTAAGAAGAGAGACATACAAAGATATAGCCCCAACAATAGGCATGTCAACCTGTGCTTCTATCACCTGCCATTGAGAAATGCTGATAAACTTATGTGTAAAATAACTCCAGACTGTGTGTTGAGCAAATCATAGAAATTCCTCCCACTCATCATTAAATCCACGCTCAGTTTTCACACAAGATTTAAATTAACAGAAATGCACCTTTAGTGTTTTTTTTTTACACTCATCATATCATCACCCACACGGATTTCGCATAAAAGAATTATGGAAAACTCTTCCTTCAGATCCCATGTTTCATGTCTCTCTTGGCTTACAACCAAGGACCTTTTAAGTTGTACATCGAAAATTATGTATCTTTCAGAGAATTGCAAAAAATACAAAGTACATTTGCAACTTCAGAACAGCGGCCAAGTTACCTTCCCAATGGCATTGCTTAATTTAGAAAAAGCTTCGACTTGAAGAAATTCAGGTAGTACCTGGCACAAAAAAGGAAAAATAAAACCATAATCAACAAAATGTAACAGCACAACATGCAAACATAGCATATATATAACTCACATCTGCACTTGAAGCAGCATAATTTGACAACCTATCCATTAGTCGAGAAAGCACTGTTTTGATGTCCACTGTCAGCTGAGAATAAAAAGATGATGCATAAAGGAAAATAGTAAGAGCATATTTCCCCCATCCAGAAAGAAAGAAAACTATATTTGACATTTAGCATAAACAAAATTTTATTGTTAATTTTAAATGAGAGCTGTGTGTCTCCATTGTTCAAGGCTAAAGCAAGAAAATCAGAAAACTTAAATAACCTTGTAGGCCATATAGGGAATGTTATATGAACCATGTAGTTTGATAATCTTTCCCAATAAAAGTTCCACATTTCTTAATCATGTATAACACCAACATATAGTGGCAGGTAACAACATAGAAAGATCAGAAGCTCAGCAGTTTGATAATCTGAAGAGGAAATAATCTCCAGTTTAAGCCATGCAAACAAACCTGAAGCTGAGGGCAAGCGCCCAATAGTGTCTCAAGGGTCTGCAAGTGGTACTCGTCTGGAAAGACCTGAATTATGCAATCCATCAGATAATATTGGGCAAGTTCATCTTTACAGTTTACAACCTGCACAAGCCAGTATGGATTTATCTTAGAAAGATAATCAAGATATTATTCTCTAAATCAGAACAAAGCTTTTGATAAGAAACACATCATTTGACCTGCTCTAAGACTCTGGGAAGAACATTGTCTTTGTACATGTCAAGGTCCACACCTTCAATCTGACTGAGGACGTGAAGGTTTTTTCCCACCTGATAATAGAAATTCAGCACATAGAAGTGTGACATCTCTGTGGAAACACTATATATGCATGCTCTGTTTCGTCTAGCAATAATATTCAGATTTTGACATTACGAGATCACGAAGCTCATTCCTTTCCTTTTCCAGCTTCTCTCTTACACGACCAGGTCCCTGCAGACCAGAAAGCCCAATTGAAGGCCTCAACTCAGGATCACCAAAGAGTATGAATGATTCACAAGCACCATAACACCTGAATGGCCAAAAATCATGGTCTCATGATTCATTTCTACTTTTATGGCATGCAAGTATTCTGGTGCCATGCATGAACAAACACTATAAGAGTTATGAGAAGCAAAAAAAAAAAAAAAAAAAAAAAAAAAAAAACCTGATGCTGCATTCGAACCCAAAGCTTATTCATCTCAGTAAAATTCTGTAGCACAAATTCTACAGCATCCATCACAGTCTCATCATCTCTGCAAAAATGGAGTCAAACACGCAAGTTAAAGCAGTCAAATAAATCCAATAAAACGAACAACTCTAAATTTCATAACAATAAAGAAGATATTAAACCAGATTATCTTCTTACCCTTCATACTCAGAATCAATATCAGGCAGCTTATCTCTGCTGACTTGAGCAAGGTAACTTCTCAAAAAGAGTCCACGTATTGGATGTTGAACACCGCGACACATTTCAACAAGATCTTTAAGGACATCCTTCGCAGGAGCCTCTTTAGATTTAATGTACACAGAACCAACAGTACATAGCAGATACCTGGTAGTAAATTTAGCAACAGGAATTTCAATTTAAGAAAATCATAATGTGACTCGCAAACAAAAACTTTTAGGATTTTATCACTTTCACTTACAATCTAGGCAATATATTTCCAGCGTGTTGAACAAGCTCATATAGATCAATGATTGACACACCGTGCCTGCTTTCATCTTTGAAAAACATTTCCAGTTTCCTTAATTCATCGAAAGCTCGCATGTCTTCATTAAAAACCCCACAATTAAACCTAAAATTACTAAATAAATCAAAATTACAAAATGAAAGAAGGACAAAAAAGGAAATTTTACAGAGCTCATAGTATTTGTGAGGGGAGAGTTTGGAAGTTCGGAGCTCGGAGAGCATCTGAGCAGAGTATTTGAGAGCTTCTCTTAAATTGTTGGAGTCCTGAGATGAGATAACAAAATTAGAGATTAGATCGATGCGATAATTGAAAGCTAGGGTTTGTTGGAAATAGAATTTGAGAAAGTACCAGAGCGCGATGCATGTAAAAGGCGTTGTGTTGGACGCCGGCGATCCCTTCCGCCAGCCATTTGTCTTCGTCTTCGGCTCCGTTTAACATCATTTTGCTTTCTAATTTGATTTGGATTGGCGCCTCGACTCAAGAGGAATTTGCCGGAGGGATAGAGAAAAGGAAAGCACTGTTAATTCAGTTATGGGAAAGTAGCGTCACTGATGTTTCTGTATTGTTGACTGCAACATAGAAAGGTCGACGCCCCTCAGATGGCTTGATTGCATTCGGAATTTTTCAGAAGTATTATTAGTTGCATGACCCGATCCAAGCCAAGAAGTTCAGGCTTAAGATATATCAAGTCGGATTTTTATCGAGTCGGATCTTAGGTTTGTCAAAAAAATGGAGGGTATTTCGGGTTTGATTTGATTTTTATAGTAATTTAAAGACCAGAGATTGAGAGGTGTCAAGGATCAGATGTCGGATAATGGGTTGGCCTGAGTCGATTCGGAATCACTAAATAATTATATTTAAAAAAAAAAAAAAAAAAAATAACTAAATTAATAATACAAAAAATAAAAAATCACCTCTTTCAACCCGTTAAACCTGGAATGGGTCATTGGTTTAGTAATTGATCCGGTCGATTCAGTGGGTATGAGGCCGATTTAACTCCTACCCGGGTTGAAAGGATCACCAGGATCTTGGACCATATCCCGATTTAATCGATCGGACCAGGTTTTAAATAACCGAATTTTTGTCAAATTTCGATTCGATTTTAGAATTGCTTACTTTGGTTTTTGGAACCATTTTTGTCAAGATTTCACTTTGGTTCGATTTTGATCATTCGGTTTGAATCAAAAATTACAATTAATTACATCAAATGATGAAATAATATATAAAATATTAATTTACAATATCAAATATATCATTTTGATGTATTTTGAAATGTCATCAAGTATCTTTGAAGAATTTTCAAATTACAATTAATAATTATGCATGTACAATTGTACATATATGTAAATTTATATAACTAGTCATTTCTATAATTTTTTATTTTATTTAATTCAATCATTTCAACTTACATATATTTTTGTTAATGAATGAAGAAGATAAAGATATAACAATTTTATTATGATATGCACCATAATATCTATTTAAAATTTATAAAAAATATATATATACAAACAAACCATAGAAAATATTAACATTGTTAAGAGATAGACGTTTTAGATATTTTTATCAAATTTCAGTTTGGATTCAATTCGGTTTCAAAACCATTCGATTTAAGAGCTGCACTATTTGCCCACCCCCATCAAAAATTCTTTTAATTAGTTGATAGAAATATTTTTCATTTTTGTACAATAGTTTTTTAAAAAATTATTGGACTATCCTATTGAACAAACATATAGTTTTAGAAATTCAAAGCAGACCATACAAGCTAGCAATGAAATGACCTTTATCAAACACTTGAAGGTCAACATGAAAAGCAAAATAAGGAAACAGTTAGTGATTTATATAATAGGGATTCTTCCTCGCATCTAAATCTTATTCATACACGAGGAAAAAATACAGCATGAAAAGCAAAAGAGGTGAACAAGTTAACAAGGAATTGCTTAGTCATCAAATACACATCACGGCTAATAAAGGAAAAAAAAAAGAAAAAGAAATAAACCATCTGATGATGCTTTCACAGAAATCCCTTGAATGAGATTATATACCAAGCTAGCTTGCTGCTTCCTTTCGAATGGGCACAGAACGGGATTAAGAGATACAGCCATGGAAAAACTGCAGTTAGACCGGAAAAGTCATTTTTCCCCTTCTTCTGTCAAGACCTAGTCTTTCCTGTGATCACAGTATGGAGCACATGCTCTGGGACTTCTTTTTCTTTTTCTTTTGCTTTGGAGGCTGAAGCACCACTTTTATTGCGGCATCAAAAACTACTTTCACATTCTACAATGACATCGCATAAATCCCATCAATAACAAGAGTGTGACACGATTTCTGTATATACAAGTGCTGAGTGATGAAGAGAATTTTGCATACCTGTTGTGTCTTTGAACTACATTCGATATATGCAGGAGACCCAATCAGCTTCCTCAGTTCCTCTCCCTTCACGGAAAAAGCAAATTCAGACCAAAAAGTTGAAAAGCTTTAGGGGAAGGAATAAAAAGAGTGTTCCACAATTAAAAAAATTAATCACAAGATGTGGTACTCAACCTGAGCTGAAGTAATCGGCACTGCACCTGGATGATCTATGAAGAACTGATTATCATCCCGAAGATCTGCAAATGGAAAAGACCATATAAAAGCTGAGGGCAACTTGCACAGAAAGAAAGCGATTTCAAAGCATTGATAAAAATTAACATACTGCAGAAAACAGGTTAAAACAGAGTTATGAGATAAGAAATTTCAACCATAGGCAAAGCATCAATTGGAGTCTAAGCATAATTTAGGTTGCGATGGCCATCGCAGAATTGAAGGTAAAAATGAAAATACAATTTTATTAATCCTTCTAGAAGAAATCAGTAACTGAAACGCCACTGATTAATTCATCATTGAGAGAAATAATATATAGAAAGCTCAAAAAAAGGCAACGTATGATATATTAAAAGAATACAAATTAGTTATTAAGAATTGAAATTAAAACTATGAGAGCTGAACTACCACAAGAATTGCCACAAAAGTTAGTAAAATCCTAAAACGAATTATCTTCACAACCAATCATCCCCAGCCATTGAACAGAAAACCATACAACGAGATACTAAAATTTAATGAAGAAAATCATCCTGAAGGCAGGAACAATCAATCAATCAACACCATGGCAAAATTTAGGTGACCACCAAAATTATACTTGCTTACTCTATCATATAATATAAGGCTACAACATCTTATCATTGATACCTTCAGAACAGATAACAAATATAAATTCTATAAATGTAAATAGTAAATACATAAACGCCGAAAAAAATAATAATAACTTGAAACTTCTTCATCTCAATTCTCAATAAAGCCAAGTTAGATGATGTTGATCCCGATCCATATCTCAAAGCACATGTTCATGTATGACAGAAGGATAATGAAACTAAATGATGTAAATTGCATACCCACAGTGCAGTGTTATCAAAGGCGCGCCTCAGGGGCGCCTAGGTAGAGGCGCTAGCCATTGCGCCTAGAGAGTATCCAGGCGAGGCGACGTGCATCAGGCGCGCGCCTAGGCGATGAGGCGCGCGCCTGATGCCAATGAATGAGGCGCGCCTTAGGCGCATAATGCCAAAAATCTTGGTTTTTGACCCAATTTCGTTGATTAAAGCTTTTTTTTGTACTTTTTTTGGTTTTTTTCCAACATACAGAGTTAAAAAAAAAAGAATAATAACAATAAATCTCATAATTTAACTTAATTTATTTACTTTTGACATGACTCTTAGATAATTTGTTGGGATTGTTTAAAATTATAAGAAAATGTTATATTTTGTAAAATATAAATGTTTGCCATAATAATAATAATAGATCATACATTTATTATTATTGGGAACATAATTTTAACCAAAAGATTAAACTAGTCAATAATAAAATTGTACATAAGACAATATAAGTAAATATTAATATCTTATTTATAATAGCAACTTAGTTATGAAAATAGTGATGTATATAAATTTAATTGAGTGCAATAATTTATAAATATTTTGTCATAATTTGGTCAAAATATTAAAAAAGACTCAAAACACAATGATTAGAAGAATATAAATGTTCCTCTTTCTATTTGAAAAATTATATATACAAATATGCGCCTCACATTCCTCAGGCGCGCGCCTTGCGCCTTGAGGCGCGCGCCTGGGCTCCAGGACCTTTTGCGCCTCGGTGCGCCTTGCGCCTTTAATAACACTGCCACAGTGCGTCCCTAACTTCAGTGTGAACAACAAAAACAAAACCACTGTTTCCATTTGTGTTAGAATAAATTGAGAGTCTATCTATTCTCTGACGCTATATCACTTGAAAGCTAGCCTCCCGAACCAATAAACTGGCCTGTCTGCGTGGAGCGGGAAAAGGGAGATCACAGTTGTGATACAGACCCCATAGAAGGTCTTTTAAAGATATTGTTCCAACGTGTCACTATTACAGTATTCCTCACTGATATTCCAATCAGTAATTTTTAATTATTAATTGCTTATTAGTTTCCTAAAAGTATCTTCTGTGAAACATGACCAAATCTCTCTTACTTTCATTATAGCCACTCTCTTCTCCCTATGTATCTTTTCTTCACAAACATTCTCCTCTTGTCCTTACATTTCACAGCCCTTAACCCCAAAATTACAATCCCAAAATATTTGCCTAAAACCTGGTTGCTACAGAAGCAAACCAATCACCATCCACAAAAATAACAATACATTCTAGTAATTAAAATGAGTGTCATAACTAATAAGAAGGGGTGATCACGAAGAATCTTACCGAGCTTAGTTCCAACAAGAATTACTGGAACACCAGGCGCATAATGCTTCAATTCCGGAATCCACTGAAACAAAACCAAGCAAACAATTCATCAGCAAACATAAAGCAATCTGAACACAACTCATATCAAATGTGTAACATCTCAAGAGAAGAAACCATAAAGAATTCAAAACCTTCTTGGCAACATTTTCATAGCTGGCCTTGCTAATCAGCGAGAACGCAAGAATAAACACATCTGCTCCTCTATAACTTAAAGGTCTCAATCTATTGTAATCCTCCTGACCTGTTTCACAAGCAATCACAATTAACTCAAAACAGAAATAATAAATAAGCAAGAAAATATAATATATAAAAAATTTACCAGCAGTATCCCATAACCCTAAGTTGATCGTACTCCCATCAACAACAACATTTGCACTGAAATTGTCAAAGACAGTTGGCACATAGTCCTGTTTCCAATTCAATATTACAAATTTTGTAAATAAATCTCAGGATTAATATTGCCGAAACGGCATGAAAATGCAACAAAGAATTCAAGAAAGAAGAAGAAGAAGAAGAAATAGTAACTGACCGTAGGGAAAGTGTTGCTGGTGTAAGAAATAAGCAAGCAAGTTTTGCCGACGGCACCGTCGCCGACAGTAACGCACTTTATGAACCTCGCAGCGCTCATTCTCGAAACCAGATCTCGTTCTCTCTTCTTTTTAATTTATTCCAACAATGCCCTTGGAAGACTAATCTCCACACATATCGTCTCGGTCTCAGATTTTGTTAATTTCGAAGGATAAAAAAGAATTCGTCAACGTCAGCGGGAGCTGAGGAAATGAAACGAAATATTGAATCGTAAGTAGAAACGGTAATTGAACCCTAATTTCAGTGAGAGAGAGCGAGAGAGAGAAGAGGGGAAGGGCAATAAAGGAAAATGAGAGAGAGGAGCCAAGGATAGAGGAAACAGAAAGGGGAGCTACCTACGAACAAGATTGCTTTGCGGTTGAAATGAAAGCTGACCTAGCCAACCTTTTGCCAGCTATGTAACCAACAACTCCTCATCATTTTACGGATTTACCATAATATCTTTCATTTCCCATTCAAAAATATATAAGTAAATAAACAAAGTTATTTTCCAAATCATTTGTTTAAAAAAACAAATAATAATGGAATGATGAAACTGCCTGGCACGTTTATAGTGGACCCACTCTTTAATTCCACCAATGTGTTTTTTTACGTGGCAAAATCTTATTGGTTAATCGGCCGAAAAAATTAATAATAATAATTATTATTTTTGAACACTGATTTTTATCGGATTATTATTATAGAATCTAAAACGGACGTGCCTTTCATGGTGTATTCACACGTCTTTAATAATAACTGAAAAGAGAGAGGAAAAATAAATCCAAATCTATCTTCCAGAGTGTTGATAATTTCTATTCCGTTAATTACGCAAATTAAGTACAAATTGCTTTTAATCTTAGGGTGGCACGTGAGATGGGGATGAGTTTTGGTACCAGGCTTATTTAAGGATAGTATTTGCCGACTCTCTAATTATCATCTTAATAACTTAAATTTCTCAAAAATAAAAATTGCTCAATGGGCTGGCCCAATTTATTTCTATACTCTGGCCCAATTTACTAGGCTCAACATTTTCTGCTGTTTGCCCCCACTTATATCACTCTAGACCCATAAGCCGTTTTTCCCTCATTAGTGGAAATGTACTCAAGTTTTTATAACCTTTTGATACACATATTTTAATATAGCTTATTTTTTTTTGAAGGCCGAAGTTCTTTTCAAATTTATGTGTAGTTTTGTTATAAGCACATAAGACATATGGTTTGGTGGTGTAGGATTCAGGATTTCATTTTGAGGTTATGGATTCGAATCTATGGAGTACGTTTCTTGTAAGAATTTAAACTCGGAATGAATGATTTGGCAACGAGATTTTCAACGATTCCCGAAAAAAAAAATGGATGACTAAAATAAATTATCTTGTTCTTGTCTCTATAGGGAGAAACTCAAATTGTTGATTTTCTAGGGTAGACTTTTTAACATATTCAAGACATACTTTATTCTAATCATAGCATAATATTAAAAAACTTGTTATAAAGATAATTATTTACATTTTGTTAAAAGCTATAATTGAAAATCCTGAAAATGAAAAGTTATATTTATAAAAATTATAAATTACAGTTTAAAGAAATTTTTATTAAAAAATATATACCAAACAAACCGTTAAGCTTATATTGTTCGATAATATTCTAAGAAATTTAAAAGCCAAAAAAATAAAAATAAAAATAAAAATCAGTAAAAGGATTGTGAAAATATAAGAGTATAAAATTTGTTATGCTGAAGTATATAGATGATGTGTGTCAGATTTAACCACTACTCAATCAAGCAGCTGAGCAACTAAACAAAAATCATTTTTATTTGGTTCAAACAAAATAAATAAAAAAATTTCCATTAAGTGTGATGAGGAATACGAATCATTTAATATAAAAATTATCGTCTCATTAAGTTTAATAAAATTTAGAATTTAGAATTATCTAATAATTGTGTCATACAAACTGGACGATTTAGTAATAAGGAAATTTATAGCTGAATATAATTTGGTACCTATAACAAAAGTAAGAAATATAAGAGTTTATTGTTCTATATAATTATAGAGATATTGTATACAAAATTAAAGGCTTTGGTCAGTCTTGGAGGACAATATCAAATGTTACGTGCCCGATTAAGGACGTAACGGGATTGTATAGGATACTTAAAATTCGAGATATACCAATCTTTTTGAATAATGTTAGTTGAAATCTTAAACCCTTTACAATAAAGATTCATAGATAAAATTATTTAATTTTAGACGACAATTATAACCCGTAACTAATTATTGTCCTACTAACTAATAAATGATCAAATTAAATTGTAAGACTGTTACTGGACATGCGCATACCTCTGTTGAAAACATGCAATTAAAAGCAGCAGCAGGAGTTTAAAGAACACAAAAAGAATATATTGGTTCAGCAACTTTTTGCATCCACTTTTCAATAGTTTCCAGATTTCATATTTCACTAACAATTGAAATTACAAACACTTATTTATACTATTTCATCTGCAATTAGTATTTTTGACATCCTCAAAAATACCCCTAAACCATACGGCGGGACCTTTGGCCTACTTCGCTACACTCTCACAGGCCTACAATCCTTTTGTTATAGTGTATGTCCTCAAACCCGTTGTGCATGTTTTGGTTTTAGACGCAATATTTTGTAATACAGTTTATTATTTATTAATAAAAGACATTTGTTTTCTGCACATCGTTGTACGGGCCAAATTTGGTCAAAGGACAATTTCGACCTTTTGTTTCAGGCTCAATACTAAATGCACCCAAGACTCCCAAAACAGTCCCCAAAATGAGGTCCAGGCCCAAGTCGCCCTCTCAAACCCACAAGGAAGGGCTATCATCCTGCAAACACGGGAGCCCAATTTAAGGAGTGAATGTCGGCCCAACATTGTTACACCAGCCCAAGAAAAATGCCATACCAAGACCATGTCTCAGGCCTGCCATACGCCAGCCCACGAAACGTTTAGACTCATAAATACCCCTCATAACCCAGTCGTTTTCAGTCTTCATGAGTGTCCATAATACTCTTTCATGACACAACCGTTACCAACACACGAAACGTATGTCAGTTAACGCATTCATGAATCTCACCTCAAATAGCCTATAAAAGGAACCGAGATCCAGAAGAGAAAGGGGGACAAAAAGTATTACAACTCTCAGCTTAGTCATATTCTCTCCAGAGCTCCCAAAACCTCCGACCTACCGCCCTCACGGCAATCCACGGGGATCAAGGTAGTCTCTAGCCTTGCACTTCCATTACTTACAGCTCGTCTTCATCACTGACTTGAGCGCCAGAATGTCTAAAGCACCCACCACACCGGTGGGCAGTAACATTCACGCTCACTTTACCTTTGTTTTGCAGGATCGCTAGTGCCCACAACCTATAAATCCTCGATTGTGGACCTCGGGCGAAAACCAGCATCCACAATTTGGCGCCCACCGTATGGCCTTAACGATTCATAGTAGGCAAATATCTCACAGTTTACGGCTCCTAAAACACAGCCAACCATGGCTTATAGCAGTGAGCAGACACCAGATCCTATGACAATGCAGTTGGCCATACTCCAAGAACGATTACGCGCCTTAGAAGAAGATAATCAAGCCATGTGAATGTTGTCAGAACTGGTGTCATTAAACAGTAATACAAACATGCAAACAATCAGATCAAACAACAAAAGAAGATCTAGATGCATGAAACCCTAAAACCAGAAAACCTTTAAAACAAACCAGTAAATGGAGATTGCAGATTTGTGCAAGTCGAGATAATCTCTGTCCTTAAGAACTTATTGGCCCCGTCACAGGTGCTTTACGGATTCGTAATTGGCCAATGTCCTCCCAGGATAATTTGGTTCCTTCTTGTCCAAAGAGCACTCGTTGACAAGTATTCGAACTGGGAATATGGTGAAACTCTCTCCAAAAACAAATAAATAAAACAAAATGTCTCTTGCAAAATTCGGATCTCTTTTCTCTATATCTTTTTTTGGATATAAGCCTTCTTATATAAGGCATGGAAGGGTGCCAATATGGCACCCTTTGGGATGGGGTGCAACCCTCCAAAGGGTTGTACCCCTCACAAGCACCCAATCCAACCAAAAGACAGAGTTACCCTTAATGAAATATATTGAAGAATTTCCTACAGTCCCCCACAATTCTTCAAATATTCATAGAGACACTTGAGAGAGTTACCATGAACTAAAGCTGCATCGAAATAGGTAGCTTTTGCCTTGAACCTTTCCTAGTGAGTGACAATCGGATTTACTTGGCAAACCAGTGACCCATAGTCTTGAACTGTTATGCCTTTGGTGTAAACCAAGACAATTTCCAACACACAGCTTTAATTCGACCATTTTCCCGTTCTACGGTTGTGTTCATTTTGGCCCTGAACAACGGTCCTGGATTCATCAAGCACTTTAGGGTAACCCGCCTTTAAAGGTTCCCATGGAAGCGGCCTCACTTCTTACTTGAAATAGGTGATCTACTATGAAGAGGTAATCTGTCTTTACCCCCATTAGGACTCATCTCCTAATATAGTGATCATTAAAAGCCTTAGCTTATCCTAACCAATGACAGACAGCACTCAGCGTCATTATCGGAATGGGAAAGAGTACGAAACTCTCCAGTGCTTGTTTTGAATTGCACAAAGTTTCTGTTGTCCCTTTTGAACCTAGATCTTGGGATCTCCAGTCAGCTAGGTTGGGTTTCCACAGTGACAATTCTTAGATTATAGGCTTCAAGCCCATTCCCCTCGATGACTTCTCAACTTTCTCTCGAGGTAAACCTTTAGTTAGTGGATCCGCTAGGTTTTCCTTCGACTCAACATAATCGATCGATATTATGCTACTTGAGAGCAGTTGCCTATGGTATTGTGTCTCCGACGTATGTGTCGAGACTTACCATTATACATTGTATTTTGGGCTCTCCCAATTGCCAATTGGCTTTCACAATGTATGATAATCGTTGGCACCGGTTTGGCCCAACTAGGAATATCCTCCAGGAAGTTTCTAAGCCATTCTGCTTCTTCCGCTGTTTTGTCTAATGCTATGAACTCAGATTCCATAGTAGACCGGGCACCACATGTTTGCCTCGAGGATTTCCATGACACGGCTGCATTACCAAGTGTGAAAACAAATCCAACCGTAGATTTGGAATCCACTATATCAGATATCCAGCATCGCTGTGTCCCTCTAGAACAGCAGGATATCTCTCGTAATGTAGCCCATATTTTGAAGTTGCTTATACCTCAAAACATTTACTATGGCTTTTCCAGTGGTTATGTCCTGGATTGCTAGTATATCTGCTAAGCCTATTCACAGCTTGAGCGATATCAGTTCGTGTGCAATTCGTGAGATACATCAGACTTCCGATGATCCTTGAATACTCTAATTGCGATATGCTTAACCCAGTATTCTTTGATAGAGGAAGAGTTAGGTTAGCTACTCCTAAATCTTTCATATCAAATTTGCTGGTTAACACTTTCTTGGTAAACTGAATCAACTCATGATTATTACCAATTATCAGCATATCGTCTACATAGAGACATACAATGACATATCATTCTTGAGTTGATTTGGCGTATATACACTTATCACACTCATCGGTTTTAAACCCATTTGACAACATCTCTTTGTCAATGTTCTCATGTCATTGTCTAGGTGCTTGTTTTAATCCGTACAAGGATTTTACAAGTTTGCACACCTTCTGTTCTTATCCAGGAACATTAAACCCTTCTGGTTGTTCCATGTAAGTCTCTTCATCCAATTCACCATTCAAGAATAACGTCTTTACATCATTTTGATGTATTTCAAGACCAAATATAGCTGCTATGGCTATTAGCATTCTACTGATGTGATACGAATCACTGGTGGATAGGTGTCAAAGTAAACAAGGCCTTCTTACTGTCTATAATCTTTTATGACAAACCTCGCCTTGTACTTATCTATTGATCCATCCATTTTCATCTTTCCATTTGTAGCCTAGTGGCTTACAACCTGGAGGAAGATCAACCAACTCCCAAGTATGGTTCTGTAGGATTGAATCAATCTCATTGATAATCGCCTCTTTCCACAGAGGTGCCTCCAAAGAAGACATTGCTTCTTTATAGCTTTGAGGCTCATTTTCTAACAAATATGTCAGAAAATCGGATCTGACTCTTGGTCAACTTGATCACTGTCCTTGACAGTATCAACAGATCTTTTTGAGAGACTCTCTTCTTTGTCTTTCCTTACAAGGAAATGTCTCTTCAAAGATATTACATTCCTTGACTCAATTATCACATTTGGATTGATGTCAGGAATCTCATTCTTGTGTACCAAGAATCGATACGCTCTACTGTTGTGAGCATATCCAATGAATATACAGTCAACAGTTTTGGGTCCTATTCTAACCTTCTTAGGTTTAGGAACCATTACTTTGGCAAAACACCCTCACACTTTAAGGTATTTGTAGGAAGGTACGAAACCTTTCCACAATTCATATGGTGTCTTGTCTAGTCTTCTGTGAGGAAGCTCATTTAGAACGTAGTTCGCGGAAAGCGGGGCTTTCCCCCCACACGTTCTGAGGTAAGCCAGAACTAGTCAACATGACATTCATCAATTCCTTCAACGTTTGGTTTTTGCACTCAGCAATCCCATTGAGGAGAATAAGGAGCAGTGGTTTCGTGAATAATTCGTGCACAGAACAATATTCACCGAATGATGAAACATATTCACTACCACTATCACTTCTGATTCTTTTGATTTACTTGCCAGGTTGATTTGCAACTTCGTTCTCAGTGTATAAAGCTCTCAATAGCTTCAGCTTTGCTCCTCAGCAAATACACTTAACAGAATCTTGTGTTTTCATCGATAAAAGTGACAAAGTACTTTTTACCGCCTCTTATTTGCACAATATTCATGTCACACACGTCAGTGTGTACAAGTTCTAAGGTTTCAGAACTTCGTTCTATGATGTTCTATATATTTTTGCTTCAACACATGCCTCACACTCATGTTGGCTATCAATGCAAATTTAGGTATAAGGTTCATGTTAATTGATGTACGCATTGTATCATAATTAACATGTCCTAACCTCTCATGCCATACATTTTGTGACTCAATAATATAAGCAGAAGTTTCAGCTTTATTAATAGCACAATTGACAGTCATTGAAAAGACCTTCAGCGAGGTATTATTTTCCTACATAGACATCATTTTTGGTCAATACAAACTTGTCAGAAACAAATACAAACCCGAGACCGAGTTCTTCCGAATATCTGGAACATGCAAACATTCTTATATGTAAGCTCTGTTCCGGATATCATTTTCAGAACTATTGTGCCATGTCCAACCACTCTAGAGGTAGACGAGTTTCTGTAGGCACTACATTTTTACACATAAGTCCCTATGATGAGTCTCATTTTGGAGACACTACCTTTTAAGTCACGGAGGTCACAGGAAACGGACATCGGAAGGGGAAATTCAGAATAAACAAGGTTCACTGTTTTCGTTCGTGCTGCGTTCGTGTTTACGTTCGAACGTCAAACGGATTGCGGGCGTTCGAGGAAGCGTTCGAACAGTGTCGGTAATTCTGGTTTTGCTGCTAGCCTCACATCCAGCCCATTTAGCCCCCCAAAGCCCATAAAACACATCCCAATTTAAATAAATAAATATTAATTAAAACATTAACTAAATAATATAATAATTAAATTAATTAAATGATTAAATAAAACATATACCAAACATAAAATAAACAATTACCAACTTAAACTAAAATCATGCCTAAATTAAACAAATCACATACTAAATCAAAATATAATCATGCCTAATTAAAATCAATCAACCAATTATATTCCCAATCTAATAAGATTATTCCCAAACTTAAAATATTGTATTCCTAATCCAAGCCAATCAAATATTCAACCTTCCCTATCTAGCCAAGATTTGTCCCCCCTCAATCTTTGACTTCCCTTAACCAAACCAAATCAAATCTCTCTTCAATTAGCCAAATCTCTTTCCTTGTCAAGCCTAACCCTTTGCCTATAAAAAGAACCCTTCACCAACCTTATCAACCCTAGCTAGCTAGTCCCTAACTCATACAAACACACATAAAAATTACAGGAAGAAGACACCCAAAAACAATAAGCAAAAGATAAAGAGGAAACAGCAGCGAAACCACAAGGAAACAATAGCAAAAGACGGAGAACGACGACTCAAAACAGTAAGACAACGAACGAGAACAGTGAACCAGTGAACCGGGAGAGTTGCGGAGCATCCACCCTTCCGACGATCGTGTACCGTACATCCGAGAGGTGATTTAAAAGGTTAGACCTGAGGGTACCTTTTCATTAGTTTATATTCGTTTTTTTTATTATTATTATTGAATTCTATTCGCATGGGAGTCGTTTATGAATGCATGTTGTGGCTTGAATGAAATGGAAGAGTGTCGTCTCTTGTGGTATATAGGATGGAAACCCAGACGTAAATTCCGTAGCCGAATCCGAATGGACGATAGTGCGGTCTGTACATGGGACACAACTCCACGTACCACTTGAGTAAACGGCACCTTCTCTTGTGTGGCATTGCTTTGGTTTATTTATTTCTTGTCATTTAAATTCTGTATATTGCTTATTCCTATATGATGTGATCGAGTGCATGGGCTTAGTAAGTGCGATGAAAGGTTCCTTAATTGGAGGGGTTAAAATCCTTCACCACGACGCTTTGCCGCACCGATTGATGTGTGTTCGTTTGAATGCGAGATACGTTCAATCGAGCATACCTAATTTGATATGATTGTCTTTATTTCCGTATGCTTGATTCAACCGAGCGCATGGGTTTAGTAAGTGCGATGTGAGATCCCCTATGGGGAGGGGCTAAAGCCCTTTACCACGATGCTTTACCGCGCCGGTTGATGTGTGTTCGGTTGGATGCGAGACACGTTCAATCAGACATACTTAGAATAATATGATTGTCTTTATGCTTGTATGCATGATGTGATGTGACGCGCATGGGCTTAGTATGTTGGTCTAAAGGTCCTCTCTTTGAGAGATCAAGAGCCCCCAAAAGGCCACATTTACGGCAGTACTTCGCCGCGCCCCTTTATTTTGTTGTTTATGTATTGCGTCCCATTTCATGCATTAGGTCTGTTCCCGTTCGAACGCGTTTACGAACGCAACTCGAACGCGCATGCATTTTTGCCTTATCATGCATCAGGTCTCATTTCCATTCGAACGCGTTTACGAACGCTACTCGAACGTGAGCATTCTGTTTCATTTCCGTTCGAACGCGTTATCAAACGCCATACGAACGTGAGCATTCTGTTTCATTTCCGTTCGAACGCGTTAGCAAACTGTTGGTTTATTCTAAGGTCCCAAGATCAAATCAAGACATGAAATAATGCGCGAATACATCAACGGAGGTAGCGGAATACTCACATTGATCGGTTATGTCGATTTGAAGACGAATCAAGGCCAAAAACGTACTGCCCTTCACGCCAAACTGCAACAGTCCACTGTCCCTGCAAAACAGAATTTCGGGTCTCAAAACGAAGCTCCAAACTCCGTCGGATGAGTCCCGCCTCATGGGTGAACCTCCCTACCACCTTCGCAAGACTCGTAGTGTGCTAGCACTTGCGGTTTTCACCATGAAAACCCAACTCTTGCTCCCCTAAAGTCACGCCCAAACTGGTTTAAAACCAGTGAAGAATGGCCACCATTGCCGTGAGAGGAAGAGAGAATTTGAGAGAGATTGAATTGTGTTGTAATTAAAATGATTTACCAAAAATCAATTTATATTTATGCCATAATGTTTATTAAATAAATAATAAACTTATGACACAATACATGCAATGGCTTAGAGTGTCAAACACTCAATTTCCATGCAAAACCATTGAGTGTATTGTACACTATCACCATGCAATGCATTAGAATTAAATAATGCATAAAATGACATGTGTCATGTGGGCCCCACACGTTTCCAAATGAAAGTGGGCCCACGTGCACTAACGCGTTCAGGTTCGATATTTCCGAAATACCGAGCTTAAGTCGCGACGTTAATTCAATCGAATTTAAATAAATAATTGCGCCTGGCGAAATTATTATTTACGTCGCTAACGAATTAATTCTAAATTAACTCGTTTGCCCGAATTAAAATCTAAATTTAATTCCGCGTCGAAATCTAATTTCGTTTAATATATCGAATATATTAATTTACCGATTAATTCCAAATTAATCGTTATCTCTCTTTAGATGATATTTTATCCTAGATAAAATATCTCCGTAATTAATCCTAGATTAATTTTCTCTCTCTTCTATTATAATCCCAGATTATTCAAGAGTGCGAGTTGTGCGTCATCGGTGGATTATCGGGAAGCGACCCATGAGATCCCCGGATAATCTGGCAGTAAATACGGTCGTCGGAGTATCCGAATCACGTACGTACCAAGTACTACGTTCTACCGATTTACGAGACAAGGTCGACTCCTAGCAAAGCACCAAGTCTTCCCAAGTTCTCCGGACATATTCATCAAAGAATATCAAAGATCTGTATCAAGCGTAGTATACTAATGTATTGTGCATATCGGCCCAGTATCGGATAGTCACGTGCTAGGGCTGGGGCTGGATAAGTGTCTGCCCCGTCCGAAACACATATCGGATGTCTGGTAACTAGTCTCTATAATCGGATATTCATGACCTGGTCATAATATCACGATTGGATGCGCATCACTTAAGAGCACTAATACCGTATCCTGCGTGACATCATCTCCACTATGACTGGAGTGATACTTCCGTCTCGACATCACATCCAATACACTACGATTCCTGATAAACCCAGAAGAGGTGAACACAGAACCAGTTAAGATCCCCCACCACCAAAACCAAAGTTTACCGATTGTCGTAAGTATTAGCGATGTAAGTCTCAGGTTAAGACTATACACACCTACCTTGATTTCGGCCTCCCATAGACACCTAGTCATAATACCAATGGGATTCCGAAGGGTCTATCCAGAGCGAAGCTGTTTCCCGTACCATCGGTGAAACACGACCTCCTATCGCACTTGCACAAGTATCCAATACTTATATATATGAGAACTATGCCGTTGTGCCCTCACAACGCGCACAAGTGCAATACTAGCCTATTCCGCATTATCGATGTCCAGTCTCGATAATACTACGGCTAGGGATATTTAATGATTAATCCTTCGTGGACTGATACTGTCTCATATCATCTCAATCCAGGAACTAATCATAGGGACCTCTCTTCATTTATATATCTATGGTGATCTAATCACAAAATGATGAGAGTGCAATTTCCTTGTTACATAGTTAATTTGCTACAACAACACAATGATCTGTGCAAATAGTGACGCTATGGGTCATATTATCCAACACAAACGCCATACGAACGTGAGCATTCTGTTTCATTTCCGTTCGAACGCGTTAACAAACGCCATACGAACGTGAGCATTCTGTTTCATTTCCGTTCGAACGCGTTTACGAACGCTACACGAACGCGAATGCACTGAACTGAGACATATTCATCACATGCTATGTATAACTGTTTCTTAGGTGATTTTATTTGTGGAACCACACATAATCATTCTTATCTTTGTGCACGTAATAATGAAAAGCATGTTTATCCCATTAGTTGTGTCATTTGCCTTAGTCTTGATTCAATGCATTGCGATTCATATACCATTGCCATGATGATTTTGGAGTATTATTTCTTGTGATATATCGGATGGAAACCCATACATAAATTCCGTAGCCGATTCCGAATGGACGGTAATGCGGTCTGCACTTGGGACACAATTCCACGTATCACTTGGAAAAGTGCTCACATGTATGCTTGTGCTGTTATTATGTATGCTTGCGTTTTTTATGAATATGATGTGCTGAATGAAGTTGTGTGTTTGTTATTACTTTGAGGTATTTTCAGGCATGTGTTCCTTTTAAATGTGAGATATATGAGAAATGCGTACATAAGTTTTATTTTGCATATGAGAATTTAGAAGCATGATACTCTTGGAAATAATTGTTACTTAAGCTTGATTAAATTATTACATAAATCCTTTCATTACGAGTGACATAAGTAAGGGACCATTCCGAACCCAACGGTTTGAGGTCTTCCCTTGCGAGGGGTGAGTGCGGCCTTAAATCTTTGTCCCGGTTCACACCGGGTGGCGACTCCATGTTATTTAGTACTTCCCAAACTAGGCCGCGAGCCTAGGAACGGCGTCGCCCAGGTCCTGTGTCCTACACGGTACGATCTCAGATACTCCATTTTTGGAGACCATCACTTCCATTGAGCTACCAAGGAAGTTCAGTCCTCCAGATATGAAGATGTATGATGGATCAACTGACCCAGACGACCATGTTGTCCATTACAAATACAAGATGTTATCAACGGGTCTGGCTCCTCATCAATGGGAAGCTGGTATGTGCATAGGATTTGGAGAAACATTAATTGGTCATGCCCTCACGTGGTTTATCAATCTCCCATACAGATCCATCGAGTCTTACCAACAGCTAGCAGACAAATTTGTGGAGCATTTCGCAGGTTCTTGCAAGCTTGAGAAGACTACTAATGACCTTAATGCCATCTAACAAAGGAGAGTGGAGTCCTTGCGAAACTACGTGGCTCGCTTCAATAAAGAGAGTATAACAATTCCAGATCTCTATTAGCCTACTGCAGTGGAAGCATTCAGAAATGGATTACTTTCAGAAAGTAAACTCTACAAAAAGCTCACTAAATTCTGATCATACACTATGGATCAAGCCATGACTCGAGCCCACATTGAGATTAGGTGGGAGGAAGATAAGAATAACAATAAGAGAAGAAGCTCCACCAACCATGACAATGAAAGAAGTTTGAATATTCCCATGCGACATATTAAATGATGTGCTAGTAATATTTGTCAATAAGATATCACCTGATGTAATTAGACAAAAAAAGGGCCAGAAGCCACATATTGTTGCCTTGGGGACATCAAGCATCCCAAACAAGTATTCATTGGTTACTTTAAAAGAAAATGATCTTCACGAAACTACAACTTAGGGAGAAACCCATTTGCTCCAATCGAACACATAAAAAATCATTAAACCCAATCGATATACTTCTTCCATTCGACATGAGAATACCCTCATATTCCTCCAGCATACCCAGTCGACCAATAAGTATTCTCTAGGATAGTCATCTCTTCCAGCCAACGTCGAAGGATTGTCATTTCCTCCAAAAGACATAGATGAATTGCCATTTATTCCAAATTACATGGAAAGATTATCATATTCTCCATACGATAAGATGGATGGCCATCTGGCTATATAGAAGAATTGTTATCATTTTCATACGACATTGAAGGACTGTCACCACATTGAGACGACTGAAAGGATTTTCATCTCATCCATATTACATGCATGGATTGCTTTCAACTTCATACTACATTGTTGGATAATCATCTCTTTTCAGGCGACATGAGAAGATAATTATATTCTTCACCTTATATGAATGTATTGCCATCGACTCTACACTCCATTCGACCATAGTCTCATGGAACCTCATCAGGAACAAGACGCGTCCCTTCAGTGGAACCATTTTTCCTACCATTCACCTCATATGATGAAGAGATATACTTGGCATGAGAAAGATGTCTCAGTCGATATTACCCGAATGAAGACTTGGCGTGGACATCCCAGTCGACATTACCAGGTATGGCTTGCACTTTTTATATATAGTTGACATTACAATTTATAGTTTGGGACTTGTTATGGGTGTCCCAGTCGACATTACAACATATAGCTTGGTAATTGTTATTGGTGTCTCAGTCGACAATACAATATGTGGCTTGGCACTTGTTGAGTATCCAACTCAACACTACATGTATGTAGAATTGGTATTATGATATCCCACTCGACACTACATATATGGGGTGATAATTTTCCAGTCCACATGTTTGTATAAAGACTTTGCAGACATTTCAGTCGACACTACATGTATTAGGACTTGGAGTGATGACATTCCAATCGTCATGTATGTAAGAAGACTTGGCAAGGATATTCCACTCGACACTATATATATGGAGACTCAGCATGAGGAAGATGTCTCATTCGACACTACACGTGTGAAGCTTGGCACTTGTTAAGGATCTCACTCGACACTACATGTATGGAGACTCAGCATGAGGAAGATGTCTCATTCGACACTACACGTGTGAAGCTTGGCACTTATTAAGGATCTCATTCGACACTATACGTGTGAAGCTTGGCACTTTTTAAGGATCTCATTCGACACTACACGTGTGAAGCTTGGCACTTGTTAAGGATCTCATTCGACATTACACGTGTGAAGCTTGGCACTTCTTAAGGATCTCAGTCGACACTATCATGTGAAGCTTGGCGCTCGTTAAAGATCTCATTCGACACTACATATATGGTCTTGTAGAATGAGGAATGGAAACCCTCACTGACCATTATCAGGTCTTGTAGAGTGAGGATTGTAGAATGGGGAATGAAGACCCTCACTGACCATTGCCAGGTCTTGTAGAGTGAGGATTGTAGAATGAGGAATGAAGACCTCTATTGGCATCTGTCATGTATTGTAGAATGGGGAATGAAGACCCTCACATACCATTGTCAGGTCTTGTAGAGTGAGGATTATAGAATGAGGAATGAAGACCCTCATTGGCCTCTGTCATGTATTGTAGAATGAAGAATGAAGTGTTGGTTTCTATTAAGGTCATAAGATCATAAACAAGCATGGAATAAGTGCGAATACAAATTAACGAAGTTGCGGAATACTCACATCGATCGGTTGAGCGACGCGGAGATGAACAAAATAGACTTTCTGCCCACTGTCACAGATCACGGTAGTGAGGTTTTTGGCCTCCATGGATTCGGCTTTTGAGCTCCTTCGTCAAGCTCCAAACTTCGTCAAATGATTCTCGGCTCATGGGTGGACTTCCCTATCACCTTCGCATGTCTCTCGGAGTGCTAGCTCTTGTGATTTTTGCCACAAAAATCACACACTCATGCTTCCCATTGCTCTCAGTTTTGAGCAAAAACCAGTGAGCAAAAACAGCCCTTTGGGCGTGAATAAGAGGAGAGAGTGTTTTGATTTACAAAATGTGTATTAGCTTTTGTTTTTCCAAAAAACAAATAATATATACCATTTCACTTTTATAAAAAGCAGAGGCAATAAAGTTTGCCAACCACTCTCATCATTCAATCAATCTCATCAATCAATCAATTGTCACATCACTCAAAGTGACATGTGATTTGACGCTTGATGTGACTAATGATCAGTGTTCGAAAATGCACTGCCTAGGCGCTCGGCGGTGGCCGAGCGTGGCGACTACCACCAAATCGTTGGTGGTAGTCGCGCGCTCGATTGGGCGGCGTGAAATCGGTGCCTATGCGCCGATTTCAACCCCAATCAGTCGACTACGCGCCGATACACGGCCGATAATCGGCCGTGTATCGACGTTAAATTTTTTCTTTGAATTGGGCATAAAACGACGACGTTTTGGGGATGTTTATAAATAAAAAAATAAAAAATAAAAAAAAAAAAAAAAAAACCTAAACGACTACTTCATTTAATTGAAAATTACGGCTTCTCTGCATTACTTCTTCTTCTTTCAGCTTACTGCTTACGGCTTCTCTGCATTTCTTCTTCTTTAATTTTTTCATCACATCAATTTGGGAAAACTAAGGTAAAATTATTATTTTATTTTTTTATTCCAACTTCATTTAATTGAAAATTAGTTATTTGAGCAATTTTTGAGTATTTTGAGTATTATTTTAAGCTAAAAAAAAACCTAAAGTCTATGATTCTGAGTAATTTTTTTTTTAGAAAGTCCAAGTTTGAGATTGAATTAGGTTTTAATTTGTTACGGGATGAGGAGATTTTAGGGAAAGTAGAGTTATGAGTAATTTGTTAGGTTTGAATTAGGTTTTTTAGAAAGTCCAAGTTTGAAATTGTCAGATTGAATTAGATTTTAATTGGTTTCTTTTTTAGCTTTTTTATCAAATATATTACTTCAATTTCTTTAAGGATTTTGCTTGATTGGTATTTTTGTTTGATTGGTATTTTAACATTCAAACGAATAATCAATTGGTATTTTTGTTTGATTGGAAATTAATTGTTCTACTAAATTCCATAATTCGTTTAATTAAGAAATAAGAATTTAAGATAGATTTCCACATTATAAGAATCAGAATATTAATTGATAATTATAATGACATTTACTAATCAAATTCGTGATTCATTCTTAGTAGGGTTAATGGCTTCTTCTTCCGCGGCTTCAAATTCGCAGAGTAGTCTCGTTCTTAAACGGAATTCAAATGATGTTGGATGGGAGTATGGGCTTTAGTGGATCCGAATAACTTGGATAAAGTGAAATGCAAGTTGTGTTCAAAAAAATTTTCCAGTGGAGTTTACCGAATGAATGAACATATTGGACATATATCGGGGAATGTTGCAAAATGTCCAAAGTCTAGTAAAGAAGATCAAGAGAAGTGTAGACAAGCCATTTTAGAGGCAAAGAATAGGAAGAAAAGAAAAGAGAAGCATGTTAGTGAGATAAGGCAAGGAGTTAATATTGGGGGCGATGAAGAAGAAGCTGAAAGTCGTGAAATAGAAGAAGGGTTAGATTCAAGACCCCCTCGGCATAGTAGCCCTTTGGATAGGTGGACAGTGGTAACCCCTCCTGATTCTTCAGCTAGTGATGGTAAAACAATGAGGCAACAAAATATTAATGAAGCGTTTTTTAAAGAAAAGACGCATAATGTCAAGCGATTTGTTGCTAAGTGGGTGTATGAATCCGGTATTCCTTTCAATGCTATTGACAATGACAGTTGGATAGCGATGATGGAAGCAGTTGGTCAATTTGGACCGGGTTTCAGAGGTCCTAGCCAATATGAGTTGAGGGAGCCATTGTTGAAAGAGGAAGTTGCAAGTGTTAAAGATTTCCTGAAACTACATGAGAAGGAGTGGATGGAGAACATGTGTTCAATCATGACAGATGCTTGGAGTGATAGGAAAAGGAGAAGCATAATGAATTTGTGTGTTAATTGCACAATAGGCACCACTTTTCTTTCTTCCAAGGAAAGTTCTGATGTGGCGCATACTGCAGAGCACATTTATGAGTATGTGATGACGGGCATTGAACAAGTGGAAGCGGAAAATGTGGTTCAAGTTGTAACAGACAATGCCTCGAACAATATGGCCGCGGCAAAGTTGTTGAAGGCGAAGATGCCAATTATTTTTTGGAGTTCATGTGCTACTCACACCATCAACATAATGCTTGAAAGTATTGGGAAATTGCCGAGATACAAGAAAACCATTGATAGTGCCAAGGCTTTCACCATTTTCGTGTATGTCCATCACAATACTTTGTCCATGATGAGATCGTTTACAAAACAGAGGGACATATTCAGACCAGGAGTAACTAGGTTTGCTTCAGCTTTCTTATCCTTACAAAGTTTGATCGAGAAAAAAGAAAGTTTGCGAACCATGTTTGCTAGCGCGGAATGGGATGAGTGCATATGGTCGAAGCAAGCTAAAGGGAAAGCTGCATTTGCCACGGTGATGAGTATCTCTTTTTGGAATGGGGTGACCCAATGTTTGAAGGTGTTTGCACCTTTGGTGAGAGTGCTTATATTAGTTGATGGGGATAGAAAGCCATCCATGGGGTTTGTTTATGGAGAGCTAAAGATTGCAAAAGAAGAGATCAATGATGCATTGAACAATATTGAGAGTAATTATCGGCCAATCTTGGAGATTATTGATAGTAAAATTGAAGGGCGGCTTGATACTCCATTACATTGTGTTGCTTATCTTTTAAATCCTTACTATTACTATAAGGATTCAAGTATCGAGTACGATGTGAAAGTAATGGATGCAGTATTTACGGTTGTGGAGGCTTTCTTCCCCAATGACATCGACATGCAGAGTAAGGTGATAAATGAAGAGTTGGCTTCATACAAGGCAAAAGAAGAAGCTTTTGGTAAAGAAGTGGGGGTAAAAGCATGTCGAGTATCGATTGATGTTTTTAATCCAGGTAAAAACAAAGTATTCATTTGAATTATTTTGCAAAATATATAAAAAAAATCTTATATTTCATTCAAACTATTTATGTTCATTTGTAGTTTCATGGTGGCGTACATATGGATATCATACAACGAACTTGGTAAAAATGGCAAAAAGGATATTGTCATTAACCACTAGTTCATCTGGGTGTGAACGAAATTGGAGCACTTTTGAGGGGGTAAATATTTAACATTAGCTAAATTTTGATTATTTTATTTTGTAATTATTAATATTAATTGATTTATTTAAATTATTTATGTAGATTCACACGAAGAAAAGGAATAGACTAGATGTGAATCGATTAAACAATCTTGTCTATGTTTCCTTTAATGCCAAGTTGAAGAACAAGCGCAAAATGGAGAAGGATTTGAAAGTTGATTTATTAGAAGCCAAAAATGCTACTAATGCACACGGATGGATCGTTGAGGGTGGTGACTCTGGTGATGATGAAGAAGTAGAGCCCGGTTCAGGGCTTACTTGGAGGATGGTTGGAGAAGCATCTGGGGCTGATGACATATTACAACCTCGAAAAAGTGTCAGAAATATTGAATACAGAGAACTTGATGAAGATGATTTTGATTCTGATGAAGAACTTCAAGATGATGAGTTCGAATTAGATGAAGAATTAGATATTTAGTGTAGTTCAACTTTGTTATATGATGATGAACATGAACTTAATTAAATGATATTTTATATCATTATGTGGTTGATTGAGTTTGATTAATGGTTTTATGTTTATTACATTTTGTTTGAATTTATATGATTTGGATTATTTATGAATTATCATGTTGGAAAATATTATATTTTTAACTGTCTGCCGACTAATTGTCTAGGCCCCGCCTAGGCGCCCTAGGCGCTGGGTCGTCGCCCGACTAGCGCCTAGCGCGTTTTAGAACACTGCTAATGATTTGACGCTTGATATGACTTGCGTGCCGCACTCGAATTCGAAATGTGAATGCGCTCGCAAACAATCTCGGGCTCGGGTTCGCTAATTCCAAATTAACGAATTTTTCGTTGAGACGTAATTAAATGATTACGCCTAGAGAAATCACTATTCACGTCGCTAACGAATTAATTCTAAATTAATTCGTTCGCCCGAATTAAAATCTAATTTTAATTCCGCGTCGAAATCTAATTTCGTTTAATATATCGAATATATTAATTTCTCGATTAATTCCAAATTAATCGGTATCTCTCTTTAATGGATATTTTATCTCATATAAAATATCTCCGCAATTAATCTCAGATTAATTTTCTCTCTCTTCTAATTAATCCCAGATTAATTTAGAGTGCGAGTCATACGTCATCGGTGAATCTTCGAGAAGCGACCCATAAGATCCCCGGATATGTTGGCAGTAAATTCGGTCGTTGGACTATCCGAACACGTAAGTACCTCGTACTACGTTTATACTGATTTACAAGACAAAGTTGGCTTCTAGCAAAGCGTCATGCCTACCCAATTCTCCAGAAATATCCTTACATGAATAAATGATCTATATCAGGCGTAATATACGTAATATTGCGTATTTCTGTCCAGTATCGGATGATCACGTGCTAGGCATGGGGCTGGAATTGTGTCTGCCCCGTACGAAGCACATGTCGGATGTCTGGTAACTAGTCTCTATAATCGGATAAACATGACCTTGTCATTTTATCCCGATGACTGCAGTACTTAAGAGTACTAGTACCGTATCATATGTGACCATCATCTCCATATGACTGGAGTGACACTTCCGTCTTGACATCACACCAACACACTACGATTCTCAATATTCCCAGCATTGGCGTACACATAACCTGTTAAAGCCCTGGACGACCGCAACCAAAGTATATTGATTGTCGCAAGTATTAGCGGTGCAAGTCTCGGGTTAAGACCAAATACACATACCCTGATTTCGGACTTCCATAGACACATAGTCATACTACCAATGGAATTCCGATGGGGTCTATCCAGAGCGAAGCTGTTTCCCGTACCATCGGTAAAACACAACCTCCTATTACACTTGCATGAGTATCTTATACCTAAATATATGAGAACTATGCCGTTGTGCCCTCACAACACGCACAAGCGCAATACTAGTCTTTTACGTATTTATCGATGTCCCATCTCGATAATACTCTGACTAGGGATATATAATGATTTATCCTACGTGGACTGATACTGTCTCATATCATTCTCAATCCAGGAACAAATCATAGGGACCTCCTATCATTTATACATCTTGGTGATCTAATCACAAATGATAAGAGTGCAATCTCCTTTGTCACATAGTTAATTTGTACAACAACACCATGATTTGTACAAATAGTGGCGCTATGGGTCATAATTGTCCAACATGAAGACCCTCACTGACCATTGTCAGGTCTTGTAGAGTGAGGATTGTAGAATGAGGAATGAAGACCCTCATTGGCCTCTGTCATGTATTGAAGAATGGGGAATGAAAACCCTCACTGACCTTTGTCAGGTCTTATAGAGTGAGGATTGTAGAATGAGGAATGAAGACCCTCGCTAACCTTTGTCAGGTCTCGTAGAGTGATGATTGTAGAGTGAGAAGTGAAGACCTTCCTAGACATTTATCAGATCCAGTCGACCATAGTCTCATTTGGACCTTCATCAGGACTAGTGGAGTGGAGACATTCATATACTTTCATTAAGTACAGATAACATTGAAGACTCCTCCGGTCCTTTGACCCGTAGTATGGGGATTATCATGACCTTCATCTGGTTCAGTCAACCGGGAACATTCCACATGGCTCATGTAGAGTCAACTCGAAGACCCGGCCTTCATCTGGTCCAGATGACATTGAAGGCTTCCATGGTCCTTCAAACCGTAGTATGGGGATTATCCTGAACCTTTATCTGGTTCAATCGACCGGGGACATCCCTCGTGGACTTATATCGAGTCAATTGAAGACATGGACTTCCCACAGTCCATACGACAATGTCGTGTGAATTAACTCTTGAACCTCCATCTGGTTCAGTCGACCGGGGACATCCCCTGTGGACTTATATCGAGTCAATTTAAGACATGGACTTCCCACAGTCCATACAACAATATAGTGTGAATTAACTCATGAACCTCTATCTGGTTCAGTCGACTGGGGACATCCCATGTGGACTCACATCGAGTCAATTGAAGACATGGACTTCCCACAGTCCATACGACAATATCGTGTGAATTAGCTCCTGAACCTTCATCTGGTTTAGTCGATCGGGGATATCCCCCGTGGACTCAGGTCGAGTCAATTAAAGACATGGACTTCCCACAGTCCATACGATAATGTCGTGTGAATTAACTCATGAACCCTAATCAGGTTCAGTCGACCGGGGACATCCCCATGGACTATTGTCGAGTCAAATGAAGAGATGGACTTCCTTCAGTCCATACGACATGTCGAATGAAATATCTCTTGAACCCTCATCTGTTTCAGTCGACCGGGGACATCCCACATGGACTCTTGTCGAGTCAAATGAAGAGATGGACTTCCTTCATTCCATATGACATGTCGAATGAAATATCTCTTGAACCAACATCTGGTTTAGTCGACCGGGGACATCCCCAAATGACTCATGTCGAGTCAACTGAAGACATGGACTTCCCTCAGTCCATATGACAATGTTGTGAGAATTATCTCTTGAACCTTCATCTGATTCAGTCGACCGGGGACAACCCCCAATGACTCATGTCGAGTCAACTGAAAACATAGACATCAATCAGCTTTGAGACTTCGTCAGGTTCAGTAGCAAGTATCTCGCATCCTGTTTCATTCGACAAGCATATAAATACTCTTCAAGTCAAGGACTTCTATACTTAGAGAGTATGAGACAAACTATACGGGACAAATTTGGTCCAAGGGTAATTTCAACCTTTTGCTTCAGGCCCAATACTAAATGCACCCCAAACTCCAAAAACAGTCCCCAAAATGAGGTCCAGTCCCAAGTCGCCCTCTCAAACCCACAAGGAAGGGCTATCATCCTGCAAACACGGGAGCCCAATTTAAGGAGTGAATGTCGGCCCAACGTTGTTACACCAGCCTAAGTAAAATGTCATACCAATACCATATCTCAGAGTCTCAGACCCACCATACGCCAGCCCACGAAACACTTAGACTCATAAATACCCCTCATAACCTAGTCGTTTTCAGTCTTCATGACTGCCTATAATACTCCTTAATGACACAACCGTTACCAACACACGAAACGTATGTCAATTAACGCATTCATGAATCTCACCTCAAATAGCCTATAAAATGAACCGAGATCCATAAGAGAAAGGGGGACAAAAAGTATTACAACTCTCAACTTAGTCATATTCTCTCCAGAGCTCTCAAAACCTCCGACCTACTGCCCTCACGGCAATCCACGGGGATCAAGGTAGTCTCTAGCCTTGCACTTCCATTACTTACAACTCGTCTTCATCACTGACTTGAGCGTCAGAGTGCCTAAGGCACCCACGACACCGGTTGGCAGTAACTTCCACGCTCACTCTACCTTTGTTTTGCAAGATCGCTAGTGCCCCCAACCTATAAATTCTCGATTGTAGACCTCGGGCGAAAACCAGCATCCACAATTGTTACATCCATATTTTATATATATGTTCCGATACATTATGTCAGATGAATATCGTTAATCCAAAAGACATTTGTGATTATGAGAGTCAATGATATTTGTACGAATAAGTCTCAAATTAAGTTTTTGGTAAAAGACGATTATTATACAATACAATAATATATCACTCGACCAATATTATTGTGTGTCGCCTAAATTGACATTTGATGTTAGAAGAATAAATGATGAATCTCATATCATAAGGACAAAAATACTAAATGCTTTCAGTAGTATAATAAAATGTCGAACTCGACCATAGAAACGTAAGATCAGATGATAATATTATCTAAAGTCTTTGATTTTCGTAATAATACACTAGTGTCGTTATATCATATGATCTGAGTTCACAAGTTGACTTATATGATAGTACTCATGGTTCACTAGTATATCATCATTTAACTAGTCATATCATATGAATAAATATTATATGGTCTTGAGCTATTAACATACGAAGTCATGTGTGCTACATGAAGGGATCTGATAGTTTTGATAATAAAAAGTAAACTCAAAATTGTGGATAAAAGTCTTTGACTAAAGCAGTCAATATCTTAGAGATATCAAACCGCAAGTTCGAGTTTGAAATATATCGACTGTATATGATTTGACCTTCATGATCTCAGACTCGATAAGGAACATCAATATCGGAAGGAATGAGATGACATGTTCGAAATGTATTATAGCAAGTTCATATGTTTTTCCACTTAATTCATCGACTATGGGTCATGACATGCAATTAGGTGTTTATCCATGGTCTGTGGGATATCATATACATAAAATATTAAAGAGTTAATATCATTCAACTACTATTCGATAATGAACTTATAACGGTCGCACAAATATAGTTCTCGCATATATTAAAAATTTGAGGATGTTGGTTAAAAGTCAATAAATGATTATTTTGGCAATTAATATGAAAATTTGATTTTCAATTAAAATAAGATATTCTAATAAGATTGGGATGTTCGAAATATTTCGGAAACATTAATCAGATTAATAAATTCAAAATATAAAATAAAATTTAGATTTAATTATTTAAATAAATATTTGGTGTTTATATTAAATATAATTAAATATAATTTTGATTAATTATTAGTTAAATTAATTAATTATTAGGCCAAAATAATATTGAATCTATTGGGTCTTAGTTTATTGAGATAACACCATATTTAGTTAAGTCATAGTTTAGATTAAATAAATAAGTTTTATTTAGTTAAGTTTCCTAATTCAATTTGAGAACGAATCTTAAAGATGTCAAATTTGATTTGGAGATATATTTGATTATCCTTATTATATTAGAATACAAACAAATCAATCTATAGTATATTTAAAGAATGAAAAATTCGGCAACTTTACTTTCTCTCTCTCTCTCTCTCTGGTTATTCCAAATTTATTACATGATTAATTCAAAGAAAATTTATTTCTTTGATCTCTAATCTAAATTTCAAACATCCAATAATCATTTTCTTTATTTTCAAAGTGAGAGTGATTTCTTCGAATAAGAGATATAGTGTGTCAACTATAGATGCAATATTTGAAGCACTAATACAAGAGAAAAATTAAGGAAAAAAACTTAAGAAAGACTCAAGCAATGAAAATACAATCCAATATGTTTTTCCAATTTGTTGAACTTTATTTATATTGGTGAATAAAATTACATACATGTTTGTTTAGATTAATTGAGATTAATTAATGACATAATTTTTTTACATCAATTACGACATAATCACCATCCTTAAAATGATTTTAAACGAAAATTTTAAATTTCAATCATATAAATATTTTTACTCAAATCTTAAAACTTGACATCTTTATGCTCCAATAACTAACTATTTACATATTATAACACTCTTCATCTCCCAAACAGTACTATTTTAATTCAATCAAACAATCCTCTACTTTAATTCAACCAATTGACATCGACTTCACACCACCCACCAATTAAGCACTTCGCCTCTTTCACGTGGCACATACACATGCAGAATTGAATGCATCCGATATACGTACATTTCCCCACGTTTTCACATAAGCATGCAGTGTCCCTAACTCCCCTCACATAACATAAAATCTAAATAGATTTTTTTGTAAACGTTGAAAAATCTTTCATCGAATCACTCGATCCGAATTCAAGCGTAACAGATAAAACATTCGACTGTTATAGATTATTGTAAAAAATGTACCTATGAACTCGAATTCATAACCTAACAACCAAATTCTAAATTCTTTGTCACCAAATTATATCTGAAACATAAAATCTAAATATTGATTGAAAAGATAGAGCAATAATTGTAATATCAAATCGATTCCACATGCATCACTTGGCTCGCTGGTCGTCCTTAAGATATATATCATCATGATCAATGGTCAGATTCAGTGGTAAATGATGTTCTTCATTCCGAAAGCAGCTTATTTGTCATAGGGTCCCCGATACTGAATGCTTAAGAACACGATTAACCCTCTTCTAAATTTATTCATATCATATAGGTGTTGATAAATTTTTAGTAAATTATTTTAACACTAGAAATGAAATAGTGTATTAAAATATATGAGGAAATCCTAATTGGTAAAAATAACCAATAAGTGAATGAACTAGCAAATATGACAACGACGGTTACAGAACAAAAAAATATCAGAAATTTCAAATTAGACGGACGAGATGGTAAACGGGATGAAATTTTAACGGAATGAGATTGATGAACGGTTAATATCTCTACATTTTCCGTCCCTCTATCTTAATGTTTTGTACGTTATCTCGAGTTATATGAGTGTTTTGATGTGATTCGGGTTTATTTACAGGTCTGATAATATTAAGACTCAATGGATCCAATAATTGATTAAAACGGTAAAATATGGAACAAACCAGGCCAATTCGGAGTCAAAACGCGCGTTCTGACGTTGTAGCGTGTGTCGAGACGCGCACATTAACAAAAAAAATGACTAGATAAGAAACCAAGCGTGTTGTGACGTGCAAACGCGTGTCGCAACACCGCCAATCATTCAGAACTCGATTTTTGAATAGGAAACACTATGCAGACTCCATATATATATATATAAGCATAGTTTGTCCAGAGTCATATAACATTATTTTGAAGCCTCCAAAGATATTTTGAGAGAAGACGAAGCACATCAAGCGAGCACATCACATAAGCTCAACAGTAGAAAGCGAAATACTGCCGATCTCAACTGAGTTTCTTCTTTCCTCTGCTTCCATGATGTTTTATTTATTATTGAATATTTATTTAGAGTTTTTGAGCATGTGTAGTAACTAAGCTTTTATTTTGGGGTTGTAATGAAACTCATTATTTCAAGTTTATAAAATTAGATTTATTATTTATTGTATGATTCTTTAGCTTATTTATTGAATATCATGTTTAATGCTTCTTGTTACTTAATCACCAATAAGATTGATGTGGTAAATTTAATTGAACTTAACAAAAGAATTTTAGATTTATCCTTAGATTCAATAGCATACGATCTCATCTTAGAGATTTATTTACATGATATAAATATACATGTAGGGCGTGTGTAACCATAATTAGAATCTTAATGAATCTTGCATTAATTAGTTGACATATGTATATAGTTAATTAATTTACTATGAACACATGATCATCAAAAGAGGTTTGTGGATATCTAATTAAGTATTTCAGGTTAATAAGTCAATGTAGGCAACAGAAATGGATGACGCTGTTCCGGGCTCACGGCCCGATCGGGAGTACGGAGTAACCCGCGGGGGAACTAAACCGGAGAATAAAATGGAGTCGCCACCCGGTGTGAACCGGGAAAATGATTTAAGGCCGCACTCACCCCTCGCAAGGGAAGACCTCAAACCGTTGGGTTCAGAATTTAACTAAGTCTACATAACATACATGTCCAAGAATAACCTAAATCTAGTTCGCATTCATAAAAATAAATCCTATGTCTAAGTCATCATGCTTTAAAAGTAAGTATCACAACGGCAAACATACGATATCACACAATGAGCATGTTGGATTATCAAACACGAAAAATAAATAACAACCTAAACATAAACATAAATTAAATTCCTAATGCGAAAGAAAGTAACTAAATCATGCATAAATAAACAATATACTACAACTAAATCATGTTCAAACACAATATTGGACGAAATGAAATATGTGTGTCTCTCAAGCGGTACGTGGCATTGTATCACGAGTGCAAACCGTAATACCGTCCATTCGGATTCGGCTACGAAATTTACGTCCCGGTTTCCATCCGATATACCACAAGAGAGAACACATATTCCGTTCACCCGGAAATCACATCATGCACCAATTCACAATACTCATGCGAAATAAAGTAATAAAATAACTAAAAATAAAGGATAATAAATAAAAGGGTGCCCTCAGGTCTAACCTTTTTAGTCGCTTTCCGGTAGTGCGTTTCACGGTGCCGGAAAGGTTATCGTTCCACTGTTTTTACTAGTCCACTGTTTATGTAGTTCTCACTGTTTTCACTGGTCCGCTGTTTCTAATGTTTTGTCTATTTTTACTCGCGGTTTCCCTCGCTGTTTTGTCCATTTTTACTCGCGGTTTCTGCTCGCTGTTTTCTCTGTTTTCACCGCAGTTTTCAGTCTATTTTGGGCCATCTCAGGATGATTTTTGATCAGTTTTCTGTCTTGGTTTCAAGGGTTATTTGGGCTGGTTTTACGTATGCATGGGGGCTGTTTTTGTGCGTGTTGGTGAGGGAAGTTTGGTCGGCGGTTGGGTGCAAGTCAGAGGGTTATTTGTTGCTGTTTTAGCGTGAATGCCTTGGTGACTTTGGGGTGTGTTGTTCAATGAGTTGTGGCCGAGTGTGAGGGCTGGTGAGGTGCAGTTTCAGGCAGTGAGCTGTGGCAGTCTAAGACTTATTTGTGCGGCAGTTTAAGGGTAGATTTTGTGAAGGCAAAGGGGTATATTCGACAGTGTTTTGGTGAAGGCTGTGTCGGTTTGGTGGCAGTGAGAAGAGAATGGATGTAAGGGCTGTTAGGGCAAGGTTTGCTGTTGTTATTATTCTAGGCGTGAAGGGGGCAATTAACGTGAAGGCTCGGTGACAGTGGAGGTTGAAGGATGCGTTGAGTTGTGCAGGGGGCAGATTCAGCGTGGCTTAGGGAGGTACGTGTTGATGGGTCTGTGGGTTAATGATAATGAGTTTGTCATTTGCAAAGTGGTGTGGGCATGGCGTGGTTAACGTGAGGGATGTGAGCGTGAGGTAGGTGGTTAAGCGTTGAAGGTTAGTGTGTGCAGGGTTATGAACATGGCTGAAGGTAATGGATCAAGGCTTGAGGCGTGGTGTTTTATAGCTTCTTTTGATAATGCCGAGTGTGAAGAGAGTGGCTGGTTCATGGGCTTGCGTCAGTATTTGTGAGTGAGGGCTGTTGTCTTTGTGCGTTCATTGTGTGAGTGGTGTGAGTGCAGTTGACGTGTATAAGGTTTGCTATTATGATGAGTTAAGGGGTTGTTAAATGACGTGCATGGCTCAGAGTTGGGGGCTGTGCGTGGATTATGTTTAGGGTTTACTGGTCAGTGAATGGCGTGAAAGAGGAGGGGTAGGCTGTGTCGTGAGTGGCCTGGAGCTGGTTGAGTGTGTTTGAGAGGTGCTGAAAGGTGATGTCGTGTGAGGCTAATGGAATGCGCTTAAGGGCTGATGGCTTGCGCTTGCTGCTGCCGATAATAGAGGGTTTATGGAGATGGAGGGGCTGAGTCAATGAGGCTTACGTGAGGCAGTGAGGGGTTTGTGTGTGTGTCCGGGGCAGTTTCGTGAGCTTGGAGAGTAGAGGCCGAGAAAGATGGGTTTATGGAGATAGTGGTTTTTGGTTATTTGGGTAGGAATTATGAGTTATGGGTTTGGGTCAAGGATAATTTTAAAACTGAGACCGAACGAGCGAACCCGAAGCTTGAACGAGCGAACCAAATCCAACAAAAAATGTCAATTCTTGACCCTTCCCTTCCGACGACCGCTTTCCGCGATTTCCGCAACTAAAAAGGTAGTGCCTCCATTCGAGGCTCATCGTCGGGACTTACATGCAAAAATGCAGTGCCTACAGTCGCCCCCACTTTGATGGGACTTGTGCAGTGTGTGACAATGACAATCATATCAAAGTCCATGCAATACATTTTTACTTACCTGGCTCGCCAGCTGCTACCTGGTCTGCCTGTTGCTTCGAACTGAGTTGATATGGTGGTGAGGTGCATCGACCTCTGGGCTTTGTTCCCGAACCACCGAATGTGAACTGTGATGATGATGCAGTGGGCCCTCGACCCTGGGACGCATCCCAAAACTGCAACCGATAACGGGGGCACCTCGACCCAACACCGCTGACAATAGGGACCTCGCCCTCGAACTGATGATGTAGTGGGCACCTCGACCCGGAACTACAACCGACAACGGGGCCACCTCGACCCAACACCACTAACAATAGGGACCTCGCCCTTGAACTGATGATGTAGTGGGCACCTCGACCCTGGACACCTCGACCCGGAACTACAACCAACAACGGGGGCACCTCGACCCTGGGCACCTCGACCCAACACCGCTAACAATAGGGACCTCGCCCTCGAACTGATACTGATGTGGGCCTCGCCCCCAGACTGAAACTGATGTGGGCCTCGCCCCAAACTGATATGGGCCTTGCCCCAAACCGATACTAATGTGGGCCTCGCCCCCATACTGAAACTGATGTGGGCCTCGCCCCAAACTGATATGGGCCTCGCCCCAAACTGATACTAATGTGGGCCTCGTCCCAAACTGATGTGGGCCTCGCCCCCAGACTGATATGGGTCTCGCCCCAAACTGATACTAATGTGGGCCTCGCCCCCAGACTGATACTGATATGGGTCTCGCCCCAAACTGATACTGATATGGGCCTCGCCCCCAGACTGATATATGGGCCTCGCCCCCAGACGGATACTGATATGGGCCTCGCCCCAAACTGATACTGATATGGTCATCGCCCCTAACTGATACTGATATGGGCCTCGCCCAAACTGATACTGATATGGGCCTCGCCCCCAGATTGATACCGATGTGGGCCTCGCCCCAAACTGATACTGGTATGGGCCTCGCCCCAAACTGATACTGATATGGGCCTCGCCCCAAAATGATACTGGTATGGGCCTCAAACTGATACTGATATGGGCCTCGCCCCAAAACTGATATTGATGCTGATGTGTCTCCATACCCGGAGTGCCGTACCTGGCAGAACTGATCTGATGTTTCCATACCCGGAGTGCCGTACCTGGCAGAACTGATCTGATATCTCTATTCCCGGAATGCCGTACCTGGCAAAACTAATCCGATATCTCCATACCCGGAGTGCCATTTTTGGTGAGTGATGAGACAATGGTCCATTTTCGAACCGTCGTTGTTGTGAAATTGGTCCATTTCCGAACCGTTGCTGATGTGAGAGTGGTCCATTTCCGAACCGTTGCTGATGTGAATGTGTCTTCGTACACGAAGTGCCATACCCGATGATACTGATACTGATGTATAGGGGTGAGCACCGGTTCCGGTTCTACCCGGAACCGGTTGGAACCGGACCGATTTTCCGGGTTTGGAACCGGAACCGGTTGTAATCGGGTAGGTTCCGGTTCCAAAAATGAAGGAACCGATTTTATCCGGGTAGGTTCCGGTTCCAAAATGGTCGGAACCGGAACCGGACCATGGAACCGGAACCGGAACCGCATTTGAGATCCAGATTAAATACCCGATTTTTACCCATTTTTAATACATGTAGCAGCATATTGTTTGATCTCCTGTTTGCGTCTAGGGTTTGATTTCTTGTGTAGGATTATGTTTTTATGGATAAATTGAAGGAAACAGAGCAAGAGTTCTTGTTATTGTTATTATTATTATTATTATTATTATTATTATTATTATTATTATTATTATTATTATTATTATTATTATTATTGGTTTTGTCTAATATATAAACACAACTCTTTCAACGCAGTTTACTTGTACCAATTACAAGAGCAAAAGCCCTTCAAGATCAAAGATCAAGAATTAGTCTGAGGCCTTTTCTTTTGCTTTTATTTATGTTAGAACAAGCAATTAGGATGATCATTAACCCAATAAATAAACAACTTTATTCTGCCTCAACAAATAGATGCCACTGGCAATAAGATTAAATGCATGGCTTGCAATGCATGATCATTTGTATACTTTGTTAATATATTTCAAGCTTATTGATCTGACAATGTTATATTAATAGGGTAATTCGGAACCGGACCGGAACCGAATTGGAACCGAATAATAGGGTACCCTATTTAATTGGGTAGGTTCCGGTTCCACTTAGTTAGGAACCGATTTTTTCCGGGTAGGTTCCGGTTCCATGCGGAACCGGAACCGAAACCGATTTTGCTCACCCCTAGATGTGATGTGGGCCTCGCCCCTAGAATGCCATACCCGGCGAAACTGATACTGATGAAGGTGTGGGCCTCGCCCCCAGATTGCCATACCCGGCGAAACTGATAATGATGATGTTGTGGGCCTCGCCCCCAGAATGCCATACCTGGCGAAACTGATACTGATGATGTTGTGGGTCTCGCCCCCAGAATGTCATATCCGGCGAAACTGATACTGATGACGATGTGTGTCACGACCCCGTCCCTAGAGCGGGCCCAACCCTAGAAAGAGGTTCGCAGACTTCTTTAGCTCGAGCATTCTATATGTCAATCAACCACTCAAATGCACACAAATATTACATCACTTATTACAAATCCAAACAGTATACACAACTTTTGTGGTTTACGACACAATACAAAGGAAATAAATACAAAAGGTGACACAAATGTCTGGTCCAACCCGAATATACAACTGTGGCACGTGGATCAAATCTGGTACTGCTACTACTGTGCAGACGGACTACCTGAAATGTAGGGGTGGGCAAAAAAACCGACCGAACCGAACCAAACCGCAAACCGAATCAAACCGGACCGAATTTACGGTTTTTTTTCTAACGGTTCGGTTTGCGGTTCGGATTGGCCCACCCGAAACGGTTTACGGTTCGGTTCAGGAGCTAATCCGAACCGCACCTGTTAAACCGAACCGAACCGTTATATTTAAAAAATTATATATTTTTATTAAAAAATTTGTATTTTTCTTTTAATTTTATTAGTATGTTAATATTTTTATTCTTAAATTTGTTGTTAATATATTTATTTATTAATACTTTTGTTCTTCAATTTATTTGTTAATACTTTTATTCTTAAATTTTTTATTTTATGGTAGCATCATTATTCTTGAAAGTAAGATGTTGGATTTGTTTCTTAATTAAAATGATGGTAGCATTATTATTCGAGGTATTTTTTTAAAAAATACAAGAATTAATTGTGCCTCATTTTTCAATCATTTATGGAGTGCATGTGTTCCCTGGAGTCACAGCTTACACCATAGCACTTCATACTATTTGTTTAATAGACTAGTTTTTTTTTTTTCACTTAAGTGGATAAAAATTTGTTTTAAATATAATAATCCGTAAACCGAACCGAACCAATCCGTAAACCGTTGGTTTAAAAAATTTTCAATCCGAACCAAACCGTTATTGAATGGTTTGGTTTGAGAGGTAAAAAATCTGAACCGTAAAATATGGTTTGGTTCGGTTTTTAGCAAAAACCGAACCAAACCGAACCGCGCCCACCCCTACTGAAATGTTAGGGAAGAGGGGAGTGAGCTTAAAAAGCTCAGCAAGTAAACACTCATTCTCTCAACATGACCTCACCAACAAAATATGGTTATATATATGTATTTATATATATAATATAATATATGAAAATAGCATATATTATAATATCATCTCGCACAATCATCCCACAACAATACAAACATCCATCAATATGGTTGCTAATCCGGGTTTAGTATAACATAGGATTGAAACCAATGGGAGAGTACCTCAATGACAACTCTCAAGGTTTCCAACCATATCAACTCGTAAAATGTGAGTGAAATATAATCAATGGGGGAGTCCCCGTATACCCCCAAATCAAAAACCAATGGGAGAGTACCTCAATGACAACTCCCAAGGTTTTCCATCAATCTCATACCATATGATGTATCATCACATCATCTCAAATCCGACCACTATTATACAAAACCCGGCAGCATAACACAACAACACACATCATCCAATACAATCACATCTCGCATCAAATCCATCAATCTCATCTCAACAATCATGATTTCATATTTATCATGCTTTTAATATCTCAATATAATATCTCACAAATATGTAAATATATATATATATATATATATATATATATATATATATATATATATATATATATATATATAAAATATAATATAACAATATATATATATATATATATAATTATACCAATATATATATATATATATATATATATATATATATATATATATATATATATATATATCGACTCTCACAACAACCATCAATCATCAAACAATTATGTTAAGAGAATCACCACAGAGTGTACTTACCTCAATCCACGCAAAAGTCTCGAATATGCATATATTCTCGTTAAAAATCTCAATCGGTCGCTCAAATGGCAAAGTCGACAACGTCAACCAACTCGATATTTCCAAACGACTATGCTGAGTAGAAAAACGGCAACGAACAGCTCCGGAACTAGTTGAAATGCTCAACGAGGCAAGCGGGCCCCACAACGAAGATCGGGCCCCACCACCAAAAATTGGGCCCCACAACCAGATACTATCAACGGTGAATATATATACCAAAACGCTCGTATTATCAAGAGCATCAATCTGATGCGATCGGATCGCTGATCCAACGGTCGGATCTCGATTTCTAGTAATATTCTAGAATTGCCGGTAATTACAAAACGGAAAACAACTCAAACGATGTCGGATCAGGAAGTGACCACTGGCGTTGGAAAGATCTTGGCCTGAGAAACACTCACTCGCCGGAGGTGGCCGTCAGAAGTGACCGGAGACGGCTGAAAATTGCAGAAGAAACGGCGACGTATCGCTCCCTTCCAGCGGCGCGTGGAGGCGCGTCCGGCGTCCTTTCGGCTCGTGCTCGGCGGATCTGGAAAACTGACGGTGGCAGATTTCAGGTGGTCCGACGCGTGGTGGTTGATGGCCGGCGGTGAAGCGGCAGCGGCGGTTTGAAGTTGGCAGAGAGAGAGAGTATTTGGAAGAAAAAAAAGAAAAGAAATGGGAGAGAAATAAAGGCTGAGAGAAAATGAGAGAGAGAAAATTTTTTTTTAAAAAAACACGTATGCCTCTCCTTGTTTTAAAATCTCTTTTCAAAGTGAAAAGAGTCAAAAGCATTATTATTATTATTTTAGCCACACATGAGTCCCACTGCTTTATAATCTTTCACACTTTTTTTAAGGTATTATAATGTGGGCCTCGTCCCCATAGTGCCATACTCGGTAAGACTGGTCAGTATGAAACATCACTGATTAAGATCAATGTCCAATCTGCACTTCTTGCCACGATCACCATCTGTCCAGTCCAATTTGGAGAGGATAGGGTCGAGCTTCGGTTCAAAAGCTAGGATCTGATCAATCAACTATTCGGCCTTTGTTGCAGTCAAGAAAATATCTTCGACAGATTTGGTGACGAATTCATGTTTTTTGGCTTCCGCGAGAAATACAAACAGAAAATCGAAGAAATGCTCAATGTTGAGTATCCCAATGGGCTTCCGATGAATGTTTAAATGTGCCCATGATGCTACCGTGAATATTTCTTCAAGGGTACCAAGTCCACTTGGTAACGCAATAAACGCATCCGCAGTATTGATCATTTTATGGAGTCGTTCAGACATACCTGATACGATGCGTTCATCTCCATTTGTTGGTCCAATTAAATGTTCGTCCGCCAAAGGTTTTGGAATGATTCCCAAAACATGACCACCACTTTCCTGAACGGCTTTTGAAATGCTTCCAATTATCCCAAGATTGCCACCGCTATATACGAGGTGCATATTTCTCTCAGCCATGACTCGCCCCAATTTCTTCGCAGCCTCAATGAATTCTGGTTTATTACCAGTGTTGGATCCACAGAAAACACAAATTCGCTTGAATCGCTGCTGTGAAGTTGCTTCCATTTTCTTTCTCTTACTTGGATGTATATTCAATACGCCACTCGCTTGGTATAAATTCATTAGGATGTGTATCAAGAATTCTTTCTTTACTCAGCCACCACTAATGAATTAGCTCCCATCCTTGTGATTGCCCAAACACCATTCATTCCGTCTTAAAATGCTTCGTCTGGGCTTTTACCTACAAAAATAACACACAAAATTAAAAATTCTACAACATGTATACACAAAACATGAAAACAGAAATTACAACAAAGTGCAAGGGTTGCCTCCCTGCTAGCGTTAAATTCATCATCTTCAGCCAGACATGACCGAAATCCACCTGTCAAGGTGGCTTCAATGTCGTCCTCAGTGCTTGTGCCACCTTTTGATCTTTGCCGCTTTCCCTTTTTCTTCTTTAAAACCTGCGAATACAAAACAACAGAATAAAGACGTGTGCATGTAATGTATACGTATACATGTGTGGAGATACTTCTTGTTCTTGATGGGTGAGACCCCCATTGTGCTACTTGGCGCCATGTGTTTCCTCCTGCTAGTTCTTCCATTTCTGTTTAAAACCTGCAAACATAGGACAAACACAAGAATTGCAAGTACGTTACGTGTATGCATGCATGGATATGTTTCTTATCCCGTTAGGCTAGGCCTTTCGCCAATTCCCTTGGTGACTGCTCAGTCTTCTTTCCTTCAGGCAAAATACAGCTGCAATATGTCCCTGTTATTGGCTATACGGAGTGCGGCCAAATTGACCACAACATTGGTCAAAACTTGCAATATCTCAATAATTTCGATTACTTTGGTCTCCAATTGATCCAGGCGGGATCCCTCGTTGGCCGACTCGCTCATGTTGGCTGATGGTCTTTCGACAAGTCTTCTTTCTTCCCTAACCCAACGGGTATCTATGATGGCTTTTAAACACAAGGGTTAGCATGATGCGTGTATGCATGAGATGCATGAGTTGTGTGCGATGTATGGAATATGTAAGCTCATAAAAATTTCATACTAATTGGCCTATTATCATTTTAAAGTATTCAATCACATTATTGCGCAGTGCAAACTTGTCCCAGTTGAAAAGGCCCAACAAGTTTATACTTTTGCGATAACATGGCTAAACAACTTCAAATAATAAGAGGCCTAAACACAAAAATGGCCCATCATCATTTTAGAAGCTTTTGGCTCAATTTGTCAAAGGACGCGAACTTGTCCCAGTTTAAATGGCCCAACAAGTTCATATCTCTTGACAAGAGGTCCAACAGAATCCAAATGATAATGGTCCAAAACACAAGCATAATTAAATATTTTTCTAAGGGTCATACAACTAAGGTTCACATGTAGGCTTTATGAGTGTAAACAAAAGCTCTCGCTGACGAAGGATTTCCCACAACTATGACTCCTCACTCAAGGGTTCAAACGACCAAGTGAGCGCACCTTTTTTATACCTCACGGTACGTGCCAACGAGTTACGGTGTGTGACTGACTGTCAAATGGATTTCCCATTGTAGATTCCCCATAGGGAGGGTGGAACGAGGCTCTCTTAAGTACCCAAACCCCTTAGGCTCTTATCGCTTGGTGTCAGGAATAAACAATGAGTCCTCCAAATTAGTCTATCACAGTAGGCTACAAGTAGATGATTATCTAGGTGCCTTCACAACTTTTCCTTATAGAAAGGTAGTGAGTGAAAGAAGACATCAAACTATCACCTAGCCTTAATAATGCCTTTGATTAAACTCCCTAAACCCACAGTAGACATGGTTAATTAAAGCACAAATCACAAACATTACAAGACATTATTTCGGGGCCGATTCTATATCCTCAGTGGAGTCACCAGACTGTAGGCAACAGAAATGGACGACGCTGTTCCGGGCTCGCGGCCCGGTCAGGAGTACGGAGTAGCCCGCGGGGGAACTAAACCGGAGAATAAAATGGAGTCGCCACCCGGTGTGAACCGGGAAAATGATTTAAGGTCGCACTCACCCCTCACAAGGGAAGACCTCAAACCGTTGGGTTCGGAATGGTCCCTTACTTATGCCACTTGTAATGAACGGATTTGTGCAATAATTTAACTAAGTCTACACAACATACATGTCCAAGAATAACCTAAATCCAGTTCGCATTCATAAAAATAAATCTTATGTCTAAGTCAACATGCTTTAAAAGTAAGTATCACAACGGCAAACATACGATATCACACAATGAGCATGTTGGATTATCAAACACGAAAAATAAATAACAACCTAAACGTAAACATAAATTAAATTCCTAATGCGAAAGAAAGTAACTAAATCATGCATAAAGAAACAATATACTACAACTAAATCATGCTCAAACACAATATTGGACGAAACGAAATAGGTGTGTCTCTCAAGTGGTACGTGGCATTGTATCCCGAATGCAAACCGCAATACCGTCCATTCAGATTCGGCTACGGAATTTACGTCCGGGTTTCCATTCGATATACCACAAGAGAGAACACATATTCCGTTCACCCGAAAATCACATCATGCACCAATTCACAATACTCATGCGAAATAAAGTAATAAAATAACTAAAAATAAAGGATAATAAATAAAAGGGTGCCCTCAGGTCTAACATTTTTAGTCGCTTTCCGGTAGTGCGTTTCACGGTGCCGGAAGGGTTATCGTTCCACTATTTTTACGGGTCCACTATTTCTGCAGTTCTCACTGTTTTCACTGGTCCGCTATTTCTACTGTTTTGTCCATTTTTACTCACGGTTTCCACTCGCTGTTTTGTCCGTTTTTACTCGCGGTTTCCGCTCGCTGTTTTCTCTGTTTTCACCGCAGTTTTCAGTCTATTGTCTTGGTTTCAAGGGTTATTTGGGTTGGTTTTACGTATGCATGGGGGCTGTTTTTGTGCGTGTTGGTGAGGGAAGTTTGGTCGGCGGTTGGGTGCAAGTCAGAGGGTTATTTGTTGCTGTTTTAGCGTGAATGCCTTGGTGACTTTGGGGTGTGTTGTTCAATGAGTTGTGGCCGAGTGTGAGGGCTGGTGAGGTGCGGGGTTTCAGGCAGTGAGATGTGGCAGTCTAAGACTTATTTGTGCGGCGGTTTAAGGGCGATTTTGTGAAGGCAGATTTTGTGAAGGCAATAGTGAGTATATTGTGTTTGTGAAGAAGGCTGTGTCGGTTTGGTGGCAGTGAGAAGAGAAGGGATGTAAGGGCTGTTAGGGCAAGGTTTGCTGTTGTTATTATTCTAGGCGTGAATGGGGAAATTAACGTGAAGGCTCGGTGACAGTGGAGGCTGAAGGATGCGTTGAGTTGTGTATGGGGGCAGATTCAACGTGGCTTAGGGAGGTACGTGTTGATGGGTCTGTGGGTTTATGATAATGAGTTTGTCATTTGCAAAGTGGCGTGGGCATGGCGTGGTTAACGTGAGGGATGTGAGCGTGAGGTAGGTGGTTAAGCGCTGAAGGTTAATGCGTGCAGGGTTATGAACATGGCTGAAGGCAATGGATCAAGGCTTGAGGCGTGGTGTTTTATGGCTTCTTTTGATAGTGCTGAGTGTGAAGAGAGTGGCTGGTTCAAGGGCTTGCGTCAGTATTTGTGAGTGGAAGGTTGTTGTCTTTGTGCGTTCATTGTGTGAGTGGTGTGAGTGCAGTTGATGTGTATAAGGTTTGCTATTATGATGAGTTAAGGGGCTGTTAAATGGCGTGCATGGCTCAGAGTTGGGGGCTGTGCGTGGATTATGTTTAGGGTTTACTGGTCAGTGAATGGCGTGAAGGAGGATGGATAGGTTGTGTCGTGAGTGGCCTGAAGCTGGTTGAGTGTGTTTGAGATGTGCTGAAAGGTGATGTCGTGTGAGGCTAATGGTTTGCGCTTGCTGCTGCCGAGAATATAGGGTTTATGGAGATGGAGGGGCGTCAATGAGGCTTACGTGAGGCATTGAGGGGTTTGGAGGGTAGAGGCCGAGAAAGATGGGTTTATGGAGATAATGGTTTTTGGTTATTTGGGTATGAATTGTGAGATATGGGTTTAGGTCGAGGATAATTTTAAAACTGAGACCGAACGAGCGAACCCGAAGCTTGAACGAGCGAACCAAATCCAACAAAAAATGTCAATTCTTGACCATTCCCTTCCGACGACCGCTTTCCGCGACTTCCGCAACTAAAAAGGTAGTGCCTCCATTCGATGCTCATCATCGGGACTTACATGCAAAAATGCAGTGTCTACAATCAATTTATTACACAAATATAGGAAAACCAATTAATCTGTAAAATAATATTGGGTAGATTCACAACTCTATATGTCGTTTTATCATTGATTGCCTTTGAATTTTTCATACTTATCTTTATTTTCTTTAGCATTAGTTTAAATTCGATTTAACTTCATATTTAATTTCAATTAGATACTTGTATGCAGTTAGCCTTAATTATTAATAACGTAGGTAATAAGTCATCGAGAGATAGATACTTTTATATAACTTGAACGATACGTGTTTTTACGTAACATGTGAAAATTACGATGAGAGACTGAATTTAACACGACCTGACATAATTTAACAAAATACAGAATGAGACATGATAATTTTTTTAATCCTAAAAATTTATTATGAAACAATATTAAAATATTTTTTCTTATGTAAACAGGACGGTACTACGATTAATAGATTTCGGCCCATTATGGAACCCTTTCCAACCCATGTCTTCGGCTTTTGAGTTAAAAACTTTAAAACACTACAGCAATTTCTTGACGTATATTTATTGAAATTTACTGAAAATTGCTCCTTCCCCTCCTGACCACTCCCCCCTTTTGTCCATCTGTAATTTTACCACAATGCCCATTTTTTTTTGTAATTTATCACCCTTATAATCATTATACATGACAAAATTTTTATATTTATATATATTAATTTAAAAATAATTATATACTAATTATAACTTCATTTGCCATTTTATTAATTATATTTTATAATTTTTTGATTTTTGTTAATAAATATTACAAATTGCGTATTTATTTATTCATTTAATTTTGTTGATTCATTTTTAATTTAATTAACACTACTTATGTATAAAAAAAATAATTTTACCAAATAAAAATAATTTATAAAATAATTAGAATTGGTACGAAGTATTAGGTATATCACAAAGTGCGCCATGAGGAGACTTTAAACTTTAAAGGCAACATAGATTATAATTTATGTTTTTATATTTTTAAGTGTAATTTTTTATGTTATTATTTGTACTATTTTTTATAAATATATATTTTGATTTAATACATACAAATATTTTTTATAATACATAAGTAGTGTTAAATAAATTAAAAGAATCACACAAAAATAAATGAATAAATGAACACAAAATAGATAACAATAAATATGAAATTTGTAAATTTATTAAACAAATTAATATCTATATTATAAAGCACAATGGTGTTGGAGGAAAGAGAGTGCTCCAACGGCTCTCTTTATGTGGCTTAATAACGGCTCAGATCATTTCATTGGTAATTGGAGGAAAGAGAGTGAATTGATTGATGGAAAGGGTCAATTTTCAAATTTCAAATAAAAAAATAGAAAGTTAAAATAAAATCATTTAATTTTGTAACAATGTGCCGTAGGCACGGGCCAAATACTGTAACACCGTGCCGTAGGCACGGGCATCATTAATTAAAAAATATAAAATCATTTAATTCTGTAACCACCGTGCCGTGCCGTAGGCACATGCATCATTAATTAAAAATAAAATAATTTAATTCTGTACTCTGTGCCGTATGTACGGGCCAAATACTGTAACACCGGCCGTAGGCACGCGGCAAAAAACTAGTATATATATATAGCACAAAAATATTTTAAAAAAATTAAAAAATTATAAAATAAAAATTTAATTAATAAAATTAAAATAATAATATATTATGTTATATTTTAAAATAATATATATATATATATATATATATATAATATATAATTTATGGGTATATCTAGTTCGTCGAGGGAGGGAAATTTCTAAAAATTAAAGGGACAAAATCGAAAATATCCAAGGGGATTAGATGGATGTTGTTGTCAGAGGGGGTGAGGAGTATGCCTCAATTTACTTATCTCCGGTCCCCCTCCCCTGACACCACACCCCCTTGTCCCCTCCCAAAAATGACAAAAATCTCCATAACTTTAAAAATAATTACCTCTGATCCCAAATATATATTATAAAGCACAATGATGTGGGGGAAAGAGAATGTAACAGATGGTTATGATTAAGAGAGATAATGTATCAAAATGCTGTCTTTATATGGCTTAATTGGCGGCTCAAATCATTTCATTATAATCTAATGGCTGATAAAGAATCATTTAAATTCATTATAGAATATCTATAAAAATGGAAAATGAAAAATACTAAATAAATTAAAGAATAAAATCATTTATTAATGGAAAATGAAAATCACCAAATAAATTAAAGAATAAAATCATTTAATTAAAAAATAAAATCATTTCATTATAAACCAAATTAAATAACAGAATCTCAATCTCTCTATAAATTATGTAACAACGTGTCGTAGACACGGTATATATATAAATTTACAAATAACATATATATTTATTTTATTTTATTAATTAATTTTTTTTATTTTATAATTTTTATTTATTAAATTTATATTTTTTCTCTTTATATATCTATTCTTTTTTTGTTTAATAAATATTACAAATTTCTTATTTATTGTTATTTATTTTTTGTTCATTTATTCATTTAATTTTTGTTATTATTTTTTAATTTATTTAACACTACTTATGTAATTAAAAATAATAGATATTTAAAGAGTAAAAAAATATGATTTTAACAAAAAAAATTAATTTATAAAATAAATATATTTAATTAATAAAATAACAAAATAATTATTTAATAAAATACATATAAATACTTATTTTGGGAAAATTTTAAGAAGAATGATAGTTATGTAAATTCATAAGGAGATAAGAGTGGGGAATTTGCGGGAGAAGGGGGGAAAAGTAGTTCTCATATTTATGTAGCACCCTTCGTACAAAGTTAGTTGGCCATTTAAATAATTAAATGTTGTACTTACCACGTCATCTGAGTCACTATATATGTCCGAGAGACACTAACATGCTTTCCATGTCCCATTAATTTATCAGTTGACAAATCAAAAATCTGCTGTAGTATTTACTACAAAGACTCTTCAATGGAAGGCATGGAGCTAGCCTCAGCTGGGCTTAACGATAACGATGGCGTCGGCGACTCAGTTCCAAAAGAAAACCAGCAAACAAGAAACAGCAAGAAGAGTCTTGGCTTATTATTTGCTGCTGCAGATAAAATGGACTATCTTTTGATGTTCGTTGGAAGTGTAGGAGCATTCATCCATGGAGCTACACTTCCTGTATTTTTCATTTTGTTTGGTCGTATGATTGATTCTTTGGGACATTTATCTTCAAATCCTCACAGTTTGTCTTCTCGTGTCTCTCAGGTAAAATTTATAACTCCATTCATCAGCTTCAGTTTGATTTATTTTTACTTTCTTTATTTTTTTATATATTTTAGAACTTTATTGTTAGATCTTAGGTTCAAGTTCAATGGTGTATTTTTTGTAAAAACACGTGCTAGTTGTGGTTTTACCTACTCTGCTTAAGCTCGAATCGGATTATTTGATAGCAGAATTTCCAACATTTCAAAACGATTAATTAACTATATAGTATCCTATTTACTAATTACTTATTAATATTTTTATGGGTCACGTGATTGGAATCTCGTGTTTGTATTTGTCTTATTTCTCCAAGTATACGATACAGCCAAGGTCAGAGTTAGAGAATTGTCTCACAAGCGGGTGCATGTTGAATAATAGTTAAAAAATTATAAAATAAGAACAAATATGAAAGATGGATAAGGTGAACAGACTTTTAAAGTGAACGAGTAACAAGAACAAGAGTAATATTTGTATACGACTGTTATACGTACGAGTGAATTAGTATCACCAACCAGTCATGTGCACGCGGAAGATATTATTGAGTTATTATATAGGTGACCTGGTGTCAATGGCGGAGGCATGATTTTATTGTAGGGATGGTAAAATTTTTCGTAATAATATTGATGCGGTAAATATTTCATTATTATTTTTTGAAGGAAAATATAAAAAACTACGGGACTAGCACCAAGCTTTTGTTGGTAATAGCTAGTTATTGATAAATGTTAGACTTTATATCCCAGGAAGGGTATTGAGAGTTGAATGTGCTTATAAGGTTTCTCACACCTAATAGCTTAAATTTGTGTTGAAATGTTATATAAGGAAAATTATTAGAAGGAAATATGAATATTTGATATATATTATTTAAGGTAATTTAATTAATTATGAATTTTAGTTTTTGACAGTTTTTTGGTTTAAATTATAAAACAGTTAAATACGTATTCATCTTATGAAAAAAATACAACTTCTTGTACTTTTTCTATTTTCTTAATAAACGTATTTTTAACATGTTATTGGGAGAAAATTTATAGATTTTGCTGTTTAGAAATTCTCTGTGACTTTGTATATCCTGATGAAATTGCCATTATTCCGACAACAACATAATTGAGGCATAATTCATTTAAAGACAGTAAATACACGTTCAAAGCATCTATTTTTATTTATTTTTCTAACAGCTTTGGCATGAACAGTTGACTCAATAATTTTTCCAAATACAATGCATGCACTCAAGGGTAAAAAAAAACAGAAATAAAGGGGGAATTTATGTAAAATTAATTTTTTTTTTGTTTGAATCCTTTATGTTTTTGAAACAACAGATAAATTACTGGGGGCAAATACTTTCATTAGTGAAATTTTGTGAACTAATTATGTCAACACATACTTAAATTAGATGGAAACTGAAATAAATTTAGGAAAAAAAATTCTAAAAAATCACTATGGGCAATAGCATACCGTCAAATATTTAAAATATGATGATGATACAGTTACAAATATTTTTATACAAAACTCTTAAATGCTATCAATTATTTGGTTAGACTTATAAAAATGACTTAAAATGATGTGGTTGGGTGGTAAAAGAATTATTACTTAGTTGTTAGGTCATGAGTTAAGTAGATGGGTATATTTTTTTATAATAGTCTGAGACAGCCGAAAATTTTTCTTGATCCGCTTAAATAATGATAAGGTGGTTTAGTGGCGGAGTTTCCAATGTTAAAAAAAAAAATCCACACAAAATTCAACCAATCAATTTATGCTCATAATGTAAAAGATTAGAGTGGAAGAAAATTAGCCTTGAGCGATGTGAGGCGCGCAAATAGCTGCAGAATACGAGGTGGTATATCATGTGTCGGGTGTATATGTCATCTCTCTCAAAGTAGGCGGGTCTCATATAATTGTGGGGCCCGCCTACTGTGAGAGAGATGACATATACACCGACACATAATATAATTTTTCGGCAGAGTAGAGTCCACTTAATCTTAGCTATAAGCCTATAACTAACTACTAATTAATAAAGATTTATTAAACCCAGAAATAGCCAACGGTAGTCAACATCAACTAACTAACTAATTCATAAAACCCATCCAATCAGAGAGCGCCGCGTCACCAAACGCTAAAACAGACTTCCCCATGTAAGCGTATATTTATGAAGTTAAGCAAACACACCCCTGATACTTTGGAAACTTTGCAAAAACACCCCTGTGTTCCTTCAATGATCACAGAATTTGAGGCACACTTCAACCAGGGACCTGGGTTTAAAATAAATTACCATTTCCATATGAAATCTTATAGTTTTTCTTTCCTCTTTTGTTTGCAGCATGCTCTTTACTTGGTATATATTGGACTTGTGGCTTGGGTATCTGCATGGATTGGTATGTTTTCTGGGCACAATTTTATCTTTCATGGCAGCTGCATTCATTTTCTTTGGCTAGTTCAAGAAAAAAAAATTCATTTTCAGGTGTTGCATTCTGGATGCAAACTGGGGAGAGACAGACAGCTCGCCTGCGGCTCAAGTATCTTCAATCAGTTTTAAGAAAGGACATAAGTTTCTTTGATACAGAAGCTAGAGATACCAATATCATTTTTCACATTTCAAGCGATGCAATTCTAGTACAAGATGCAATAGGTGACAAGGTATATGATATAAATCAATGTGTAAAACTGCTTGTTATATTGTTTTATTTAACCTATGTGGAATTTTGAATCTTAGCAAACGGGGGACAACGTACTTATACCGATCTCATACTCATCATGGTGTTTACTCTAATACTAATTGTTATAAATCCGTTGATAGAACTGTTGTGATTATCTGATCACTAAAGAGTATTTTGTGAGGAAAAATAAATATTTTTTATTACTACTTGAATAAAATTTACAAGTATTACGAAACTTATAAAAAAAAAACCTCACAAACTAACTACATTCTCTAAGCTCTTTTACTTAGAGCTTCTTGTTGGGTATGATTTGAGCTCTCAAATGAGCTCCCTATTTATAGGAGAATACATGACTTAAAAGTTAACAAAATAACAAAATTACCTAAAGATAATTTGGAGGTTTGCTCAAAATTTCAACAAAGTTGATCCTCATTTCTGTTGTGATTCTCTGATCACTATAGAGTATTTTTGAGAAAAAAACGAATTTATTACTACAAAAATAGATACTTTTCAAGTATTACAACTCTTTACAAAAACCTCACTTCTACACTCTTAAAGCCTTCTCTCTTGAATCTTTACAATTTAGGATGATTAAAACTTACAACCAAACTCTCTATTTATAGCGAAAGATTGGCTCTACAGTGCCCATCATTCACTCCCTAATTTCATGGAAATGCAAAATCTCCACCTATAGTTTGTTGTTTGCTTGTTCCATTTTCAACATGCACCTAATTAAGTTGGCTCGGAGGCTTGTGAATTGTTGATGATGCTTTCTGGATTTGCTGAATTCATTACGCTTTCAACAAAAATTAATTCTCTACGGAAAGTAGTTTTGGAGGATTCTTAGAGGTGAATTCATGCATGTCACGTGTATGATTTACAACTGGATTCAAGAGAGAATCCATATATATATATATATATATATCATATTTATATTGTTCAATTTAATCCACCTGTGATTTTTTTTTGTATCTTAACATTACATCAACAAACAAGGGGATATGCATATGCTTGTAATTAGTATATATGTTAGACAAAAACTTGATTAAGCTAATTAAGACTATGTATCTTCATATATCCTGATGATGCAGACAGGCCATGCTTTGCGCTACCTTTCTCAGTTCTTTGTTGGATTTGCTTTGGGATTTACATCGGTATGGCAGCTCACACTTCTCACATTGGCTGTGGTTCCACTGATAGCTCTTGCAGGGGGAGCTTATACTATAATCATGTCTACGTTATCAGATAAAGGTGAGGCTGCTTATGCTGAAGCTGGGAAGATTGCAGAAGAGGTACTCCACTCGCCTCCTCCATAAACTAAAACATAGTTAAATACTTAGTAAGCAATTTAAGGGTAGAATATTCGCCCATCGCTATTGCATTGGTTCGATTTGGTTGAAAATCATCGATTTTGTTTTCCGTCAAAAATTCTCGATAAATCGCCGATCACTATCAAAGCTATCCGATTTAGCCGAAAATCATCGAGTCCCCACAAAAGCAGTGGGGACTCAAACATTCCTCTTTAGGAGGAAGAAGTTCTCCTATATGAGTGGAGTTGATTCCCAAACTGTGTCTTGGCTGATTTAGAATTTGTAAGTTCCGAGCTACGTCTCGGTTGATTTCTAGACAGTACTATAATTGTATGTATCTAGAATCTCAGTTGATAACATATTATAATATATGTAGTTTGTAATAATTCAAAAACTGTGTCTTTTTGAATTATTATAGTTTGTATCTATAATAATTTAAAAAGCAGTGGGGACTCAAACCTTCCTCTTTAGAAGGAAGAAGTTCTCCTATATGAGTGGAGTTGATTCCCAAACTGTGTCTTGGCTGATTTAGAATTTGTAAGTTCCGAGCTACGTCTCGGTTGATTTCTAGACAGTGCTATAATTGTATGTATCTAGAATCCCAGTTGATAACATATTATAATATATGTAGTTTGTAATAATTCAAAAAAAAAAAAAAATTTGCCGATCGCTACCAAAGGTCCAAAGCGATATGATTTAGTCGAAAAATAGTGATTTTCAATTTCTAATTTTTAGCAAATTTATTAGAATACTCTTATTATTCTTTTCCTTAATTTTCTTCTTATTCTTTAGAGATTTTAGTCATTTCTCTGGAATTTATGATTGTTTAACTCTTTTTAATGATAATTGAAAGATTTTTAGTTATTTTTGGAGGATTCTGATGTCGATTTCCGATTAAATTGTCAGTACACAAAATTTTATTTATTTTTTTCCTGTTACATGTTGCCTGGATGATCAGGTTATTTCGCAAGTTCGTACTGTATACTCATTTGTAGGCGAGGTCAAAGCAATAGAAGCGTATTCCCAGTCAATGAAAGGCGCCCTTAAAATGGGGAAGAGTAGTGGAGTTGCTAAAGGGATTGGTGTTGGCTTTACTCATGCACTGCTGTTTTGTGCTTGGGCATTGCTTCTCTGGTATGCCGGCTTACTTATCAGGCATGGACACACAAATGGAGGCAAAGCATTCACAACAGTTCTGAATGTCATCTTCAGTGGATTGTAAGTTCAATCCAAATAATGTTATATCTTTTAAATGGTCATTAATCATTCTGATAAGAAATGGGATTCTTGTTTCTGCAGTGCTCTTGGTCAAGCTGCTCCAAATCTTGCTGCAATTGCCAAAGGCCAGGCTGCAGCTGCCAATATCATCAGTATGCTTGAAACAGAATCAATTTCCTCAGAAAGGTCAGATGATGATGGAGTTGTGTTGCCAAAGCTGGCTGGGAAAATTGAATTTTGTGAAGTCTGTTTTGCATATCCCTCGCGACCCAATATGGTTTTCGAAAACTTGAGCTTTTCAGTATCTGCTGGCAAGACCTTTGCATTTGTTGGTCCCAGTGGATCTGGAAAGAGCACAATCATATCCTTGGTTCAACGTCTATATGAAGTAACCTCAGGTATTTGATTCTATTTAGCATAGGCTATTATCAATTTCATATAAAGCTTTTAGATGTTGTTTAACATGAGGACCAACTGTTACTAGGTAAAATACTGTTGGATGACCATGATCTTAAGAATCTTCAGCTTAAATGGTCAAGAAAACAGATGGGATTGGTTAGTCAAGAACCGGCTTTATTTGGCACAACTATAGCTAACAACATTCTGCTAGGCAAGGAAGATGCAGCCATGGATCAGGTTATAGAAGCTGCTAAAGCTGCTAATGCACATTCTTTTATTCAAGGATTACCTGATGGTTATAATACTCAGGTTTGTCATTTTCCAAGCCACTTGAACTTATCTAAGAAACTCCAATTTAGGATATCTTTTAAATCTCTAACTGCTATTTGATGGTTTATTGAATTTAGGTGGGAGAGGGAGGAACTCAGCTTTCTGGAGGACAAAAACAAAGAATTGCGATAGCAAGAGCAGTGCTTAGAAACCCAAAAATATTACTTCTAGATGAGGCCACCAGCGCTCTTGATGCAGAATCAGAACACATTGTTCAGCAGGCACTCGATACCATCATGTCAAATCGGACTACAATAGTTGTTGCCCACCGCTTATCCACTATTCGAAATGTGGATACAATTATGGTCTTGAAGAATGGTCAAGTTGTTGAGAGTGGAACTCATGTAAACTTAATATCCAAGGGAGGTGAATACGCGACACTGGTGAGCTTGCAAATATCAGAACATCTTACAAATCCCAGCACAATATGTTACTCTGATTCGTCCAGGCATTCTAGCTTCCGAGACTTTCCTAGCAGTCGCAATGATGAATCTGGATTTGAGTCAAATAAAACAAGAGAGATCTTCTCTCCCACACCATCAATTTGGGAACTACTCAAACTAAATGCACCAGAGTGGCCCTTCGCTGTGCTTGGATCAATTGGTGCAATTCTGGCCGGCATGCAACCTCCTCTCCTTGCCCTTGGACTCACCCATATCTTGACTGCATTTTACTGCGGGGATAATTCTCAAATGAAACGAGAGGTTGATCGGGTAGCTCTTAGTTTTGCTGGAGTGGCGATTGTCACCATTCCTATATATCTATTGCAACACTACTTTTTTACATTGATGGGAGAGCATTTGACAGCTCGTGTTCGCTTATTAATGTTCTCAGGTTCTTCCCCCTTATTTTTTCAGTTTTTGTAATTTCTTCCAATCATACTCGCAGCATTACAGATTAATCTGAAATCTCTCCTCTTTTATCAACTGCAGCTGTCCTCTCCAATGAGATTGGTTGGTTTGATCTGGATGAGAACAGTACTGGCTCATTGACATCAACATTAGCTGCAGATGCAACCATAGTACGTAGCGCTCTTGCTGACCGCGTGGCAATAGTTGTGCAGAATGTGGCTCTCATAGTGACTTCATTTGTTACAGCCTTTATGCTAAGTTGGCGTGTAGCAGCAGTTGTTATTGCCTCCCTTCCCCTTCTGATTGGTGCTTTCATAGCTGAGGTATGTACAAGAAATCACCAAGTGATTTTTCAGTCTTATCCATGGCCTGTAATTACAGATATTGTGTTTCACTTATGCTCTCTTTTCTTCAGCAACTATTTATCAAGGGTTTTGGAGGAGACTACAGCCGCGCCTACTCCAGAGCAACTTCCGTGGCACGTGAAGCAATTGCCAATATACGTACTGTTGCTGCACTTGGCATTGAAAACCGGATATCAATGCAATTTTCCTCAGAATTACGCCAACCCAACAAGCAAGCATTTTTGAGAGGCCATATATCAGGTTTTGGCTTTGGTGTATCACAATTTTGTTCTTTTTGTTGCTATGCTCTTGGCCTTTGGTATGCTTCGGTTGTTATCAAACAAAAAGAGTCCAGCTTTGGAGATGCCATGAAATCCTACATGGTTTTGATAATGACAGCAGTTGCAATATCTGAAACGCTTGCCCTTGCACCAGACATCGTAAAGGGGTCACAAGCGCTTGGATCAGTTTTCCGAATACTCCACAGAAAAACTACTATACAACCTGATGATCCTGCATCAAAACTGGAAACTGATATCAAAGGAAATATAGAGTTCAGAAATGTGAGTTTCAAGTACCCTGTGAGGCCTGATATCAATGTTCTCGGAAACTTATGCCTCAAAGTATCAGCCAGCAAAAGTCTTGCCATAGTAGGCCAAAGTGGGTCAGGAAAGAGCACTGTGATTGCGCTTGTCATGAGATTTTACGACCCCACTTCAGGGACAGTTTTATTAGATGGATGTGATATCAAAACCTTAAACTTGAGATCCTTAAGGCGAAAAATAGGACTAGTTCAGCAAGAGCCTGCATTGTTCTCGACAACTATTTACGAAAACATCAAGTATGGAAATGAGGACGCGTCAGAAATTGAGGTAATGAATGCAACAAAAGCTGCAAATGCTCATGGATTCATCAGTAGAATGCCTGAAGGATATCAAACTTATGTTGGTGACAGAGGAGTGCAATTATCAGGTGGGCAGAAGCAAAGGGTGGCAATTGCTAGAGCAATATTGAAAAATCCATCCATTCTTTTACTAGATGAAGCCACAAGTTCATTAGACACAGCTTCTGAGAAGTTGGTTCAAGAGGCTCTTGATATGCTCATGGAAGGAAGAACAACAATTATGGTAGCACACAGATTGTCTACTATTCGCGACGCAGATAAAATTGCAGTGCTGCGACAGGGGAAAGTTGTTGAAATTGGAAGCCATGAACAGCTTATCAGTAAAGCAAATGGTAGCTATAAGCAACTAATCAGACTGCAGCAGGATAAGAACACTGAAGAGGAGTAACATATAATAATAAATGCTGCTAAATAAGAGTTTTATTTTCGAGTTTCTTGATCTAAGACTAATGTACTGTCGTGTCAGAATTGCAATATTTGGCTATCAGTTGATTCTAATATTAATCACATGCGTCTTAGCAATTACAAACGAGTAATATGAATTTTCTCAATATAATGTCTAACATCTATACAAATATATTCACATTACAGTGTTAAATTTTGAAAATGTTGTCTCTAGTTTTTATCACCTGCAAATAGTATTTGGATGAAGGGCTAAACTGATATGAACAAAAATTATAAAAAGAGACGGAACTTTTATGCAGCTTAATAAAATAATAATCCCATATAGAACATAATGACGTCAAAAGATGTTACCAGCTCGATCTAGTGGGAAAAGGATTGATTGTTTTAGTTTGATTTGATTAAATTATATTTGGACTTTGTGTTAAATTTTTTATAATCTAATAACACATGTGTATTAATAATATAAACGGTTAGTATTCAATTACATATAATTTTTTATTCAATAACCTGAGTGATGTAAAAATCTATTAGTGTTGAATCAAAAATTATGAAAAAATATTCAGCGCAATACCGAATCTAAGTCGACTGAATGACCTGAGTGATACTTACTGGCCACTGGGCAACTTTGAGAGAGACAATGTGAGGCATTATCAGCTGATGGGTAATTTTTTCTATTTGGGCTAAACTTTGCTGGGCTTAGCCCACTAACCAATAACCCATTAACCAAAAACGCACTCTGCGGCCCAAATCTGGCCAGGGTTTATAATTTCATCCTAGGGTTTATAATAAACTATTTCTTTCAATTCTGTGTACTAACCTTTCAATCTCTCATAATACTCCGAATCAAGGTACGTTCTCAAATTTCTGTTTAATTGTAATGCCCGAAAGTAAAATTCTGTAGCTTATTGTTATTCATGATTTTGTTGTATATCTTGCGTCGTCTTCTTCTTTGCTGATTCTGTTTCATTAACTTGTAATTCGAATGTATCAGTGAACAAATTAACGGATATGAATTATGAAAGATCTTTGAGATAGTATAAAGACTATGCTATTTAGTTCTTTTTAATCGTACACATGTTTTTGACTTGTTCATTAATTTCTCTTTTTTTTTTTTTTGGAACTGCCTTATTCAGTAAACTTGTCATCGAAAGCATATTTATGACATCCATGGAAGATCCTTTAGGACGTGATTTCCTGTTCTGCAAGTTCTGTGGGACGATGCTACGTATGGAATTGAGGCATGTCGTATGCCCCTTGTGCAAATTTAAGAAAAATGTCCAAGGTATAGCCTGCGAACCGCTTAGTACTCAAATGGCATGCATGATTTTATTTAATTATTTCGGAATGATTTTTAACTTTTCTGAGATTACTACGACTGCGTGCAGATGTTGCTGACAGGGAAATTAGTTATACAGTTACTGCAGAGGTATGCCTTAAACTTGTTTACTGATACTTGCTGTTGACATGTTGTTCTTGAAATAGTTGCTTAATGTATGGTAGGAAGTAAAAAAAGAAAATTTATGACATAATATTTACAGTTTTGCTAAATTTCTATAATCTTTCTATTTTTAGTGAGAGACCCTAGTCTACAATTATCCGTGCCTCTGCTGTATCAATCATTGATTAGGTTGATTGTCCTTTAAAATGGATGTTTCTCCGCAAGTCAAATTTAAGTAGTTTAAAAAGTCAGGATTGTGAATGAATTACAATGTTGACAGGGTAATAATGTGGGAAAAGTAGTGATGCTACCAAAAAGGTGATATTTTCAAATGGAATGGGACTCTTAGGTTCTGATGGATGCATCTAGTTATTTCATCTTAATTCATATTGCTTTCAGGAAAACAATATTTCTGGTACCAAATAATATAGTCCATGTGCTTTCTGTTTTTCTCTTAAAAATCAGAATTTATGTTGGTTAGGCTCCTTGATTGCAAAGTATCAATCTGCTATACTTATTGAATTTATAAGCCATATAAGACATGGATCAATTTATGGGATCTGCTTGTTGATGGGTGCCTATTAACTTAATGCTTGATGGGCACGCTTAATGTAATGAAGTAGCTTCCTAAACAATAACCTTTAATTAAACTGATTATTTTGCATGCTTGATGTCAACACTTGTATGTACATGGGAATTAGTTAATCTTATATTTGACTTCAAACTCTGAATCGTCTTCCTTATATTAATGTCATTCCCACTGTGAGTCTGTTTCTTGATGTGTTCCCTTGTATTTCAGGAAATTAAAAGAGAGTTGGGCATATCTTTATTTGAACAGCCTCAGGGGGATAAAGGAGGGTCGCAGTTGTCCAAGGTAACTGCATTTTAAAAACACTGATTTACGTATTTGATATTTCTGTTAATCTACCGTCTCTTTTTCTAATATCATTTTTGGTTTGATAGGTGAAAAGGGCTTGTGAAAAATGCCAAAATCCAGAGATGTATTATTCAACCAGACAGGTAAATTCTCTATGCCAACGCTCACCCTTCAAAATTGATTGTCATTGAAAATGGTCTCACTTTTCCTTTTCTATCTAAACGCAGACAAGATCAGCCGATGAAGGGCAGACTACATATTATATTTGCCCCAGATGTAGTTACCGATGTCAAGAGAGTTGATGAGTTCTTGTCTGAAGATTCCGATTCAATGAATCAGAATCTTCAATTTTGGCCCCCTTCAATATTCAATCATGGGTCCACCCCTGGTTATTATACACGAAGCTCAAGATGTCGAAGAGAAGTACCACACAAACCCTTCTGCACGTATACTTTTCACTGGAACACATAAATTAACTGTTACATGCATAATTTCTCTATATAGTTTATAGTGAGAGTTCTGTGCATTATTTTCTCCATGCAAACATAGACCAACCAACTATTCTAAATTTTATTTTTGCATGCAATTTTCTATTTGGAAACTTTGGGATATATTGTTATAAACGTATCCGACTTTGTGAACAACCAAAGAATCCAGGAGAAATACCATCTTATTGATTCAAAGAATGGTCGGATTCAAATTGAGGTGCAATCGAGAGCTTTGTGATCTTCTTAGGGCCAGTGTGGTGTAGTGTTGGTGAAGCGCTAGCGTTTTAACGCTCCACCAAACGGGTAAGTTAACGCTAGTGTTAACATTCGTAAAATCATAATCTCACAACATATGATTATTTTTTTATGCTAGTTTATACTCTAACGTTTGTTTCATAACTTATAAGTAATTTTATACTCTCTGGTAATATTCTCTACCAAATGCACCCTTAAAGTGTTGAAAGTTAACATTTGTGGCTTTCATTGTAGTATTTATTAATACAATGCTTCAGATTTAACTTCTGTAATACACTTAGAAAAACAGATTGGTTTATTCTTCAATTATTTTTTTGGTTAAATGAATCTCTGCCTAGTGGTGAGTCAAATCAGTTTCGATTACGGTCTCAAAAAAATCGGTTCCTAGTGGAATCAGAACCTACCCAATTAAATATGGTATTTTATTATTCGGTTTCTAATGCTTACCCAATCTCTTCCTCGCGTACATCCCGCTTGCTCAGGCTACGACCAAAATCCAAGTTGTTGAAGCAATGGGCTCAAAATTTTGTCAATAAATGGCCTAAATTTGGAACAAAGCCCAATTTTGATGTGACCCGATAGAGTAAAAACGAAAAAGGAAATGATTTGCTTAGGCGAAGGATGTGACATTTTGCCCACTGTCATACTCTATATGTGATAGAACCTGAGGAGAAATGATTCCATGGTTGAACAAAACGTAAAATTTTGTCCATTGAAAGACGTGCTGCTGCTTTTTAATTGTCTGGTCCATCATCAATCAATCCATTATCTATCATTCATCTAATTTCCAAAGCGGTGAAAAAGGCAATGGGCTTTACCAAAACCAGTAAAAGAAGCCATTATTGCCATCTTAGCAAAGTTGCTTTCCAAAATCGTACCCTCGATTCTTCTTCAGGCAAAAGAATCATTTTTGTTGAAAGACCAGGCAAAAGAATCTTGATTTGCCCATTCAATAACTTCATTTGTCATGTTACTGATTTGGACAACTATGGAATGGCATTAATTATGGTGCATTTGAAGATGGATTTCGAATAGGAAATGTTTTTTTAATATTAATATTAATTTTTATAAAATTATAATCTTATAATATGAAATTATCTTTTGATGTTAATTTATGTTATGGTACATTTGAAGATGTATTCAATTTCATCTTGTTGAGTAAATCATTTAACTACAAGTCTTGTTTTATATCTTTTGACATTATCTAAATAATCTCTTTTGATTTTTACAACTCAACAAAGATCATAAAAATTGGTTATTAGCCATTGAATCCATCTCATCTTTCATGGTATTAGACCATAATGTGGATCTACTACTACACATAGCATGTGAAAAAATGACGGTTATTTTCAGCATCAATGTCAATGTCGGATTTTCCATTATTTTTTTCATAATTTATAAATTAATTTAAATTCTTTATACAATACTCTTTATCAGACACACCTTATGAATTAACTAATGTTTTTTCTTTCTAAAACACGGTAAAAAGCTTTGAAATTATATATTTAATTCAAAATTTGAAATAATAATTGGAGAAAATACAAGACTTTGTTTAAAATTTGGTGCAAAATAAAATTACTATTGGGATGCTCCAAGGGTTGTCTACAATTTAAACTATAGCATCCATGTCTTTAGATTTTGTTGTTCATGCAACACCGTTTGGTATTATTTGTTTTCATTTGTTTTTTGATTTTTTTGAAGTTATAGTTCTATGGAAATCAACCATTTTTTAATTACATAAATCTTGTTTTTACACGAGATATAATAAACAGAACTAGTTGCCTCGCACTCCTTTTTAAGTGTTATATTATAATTTAATATTACAATCAAAATTTACAAGAGCCTCAAATATTACAATTATGATATTTATAATATATATTTAGCAGAATTTGAAATTTACGTTACTCTTTTTTTTTTTTTTTTGAAATTAGAAATTCAGCCACCAAACCACCCATTCTGGGCCGTGGCGCAGGTAAAACTACTGGCTGTCTCAGGCTCTTACAAGAAGTGCACCCCCTGGATTCAAACCCAGAACCTCAAGGTGAGATCCCGGACCCTACACTACCAAGCCACTCCCCTTGGGGACGAAATTTACGTTACTCATTGAAGGCAAATAATAATTTCTTAATCAAAGGAAAAATGCAAAAGGTTTTTGTTTTTGTTTTTTTTTTAAAAATCATTCAAAACCTCACATCAAAAAAATAACAAAATGTGCTAATAATGCAGAGAGTGGAAAATGTAAATGACACATGCTCTAAGCATTAGGGTTTCTGAAATTGTGGTTTGGATAATGTCAGATATCTTGTGATCCAGGCTGAGTTAAGGTAAATTTTGAATTCAACGAGTCGAGTTAAGTTGGTGAGTCAAATTTTAAAATTGAACCAAACTTACCTTCATTAAAATCGATTATATAGGTCAGTAGAGTTTTAACTATTTTGTCCCTAACATTTATACATATTGGATTGATCAGGTCAAATACAATATTTAAAGTAAATTATAAAATCGAGATACAATCCGATCAATTATATACTTCAAATCTTATCAATTTAAAACGGATTGGATTGATCCATGGATTGACCCGAAATTTAAATATCCCTAATGGGCATTGTTGAGATTTTCTCTAATTGTCTTTTCTTCGCAAGATCTATAGTGGCCCTAAAATAACAATCAATCAAAGATATATACAAGTTTTTGTTTTTAAAAGTTGTTATCTTTATTCTCCATATCCCTAAGTTAATATTCGTCTCCTTCCAAATTCCCATTTAATGCAATTTAAAGGATGAGACGAGAATAGAATTTGTTCTTCAACAAGAAGCTAGTGGAACTTTATTCTTTAAAAAAGGAACAAAACTAATGTTCAACTCTTCATTGCCACACATTTTACTAGGCTTTCAACTACTATTAATATTAAAAGAAACGATGCCGTATCATCTTCAAAGTAGTATAATTTTTGGCATAATAACACTTATAAAGTCGCTTTATTTATTTAAATAAATAATCAACTATATACTACATTTTATATCAAAGTCTACGCGAATCAATAATGTTATGTGATACGTTAAGTGATTACTATTATTACTAACTCTATTATTAACTATTATTGTGTAATTAAGTGACACGTATTGTGTAATTAGGAGACACGTGGTTATTATAGAAGTTTAATATTGTACTTATCACCTTAAATTTGCATTAAGCTGGTAGCATATACCAGCTGAGAATAGACAAAAGTTAGGTAAGTAAACGAAATGGAAGGATCGTATTGGCCATTTGACTAAGGTCCCACAAACGGACGGTCCAGATCAGATTAAAAAGAATAATGGACAAAATAGAGAGTTGACTTTCAGATTATTGTAAGAAGAGTAATGGACAAAATAGAATCAGAAACAAATGTCTCAGGCAAAAAGACAAAGACAGCCTTTGCACTGGGCCCCGCTATTCTTCAAAACCCATCCAATATTTCATAAGTTCACAAAAAGGACCACATCCACGTCGATGTTTGATGATCCCAAAAGCTGAGACTAAAAATAATCACAAATGTTTAAACGACAGCGTGTAAGAAGAAGTCTAAAATAAGTCCAGCATTCAAATGTATATTGCCAAAATAAATTAATTTTCTTATTTGGCAGATTGTGTAAAATCAATAGGGGAAAAAATTGGAGCCCGCTTAAGATTAAATGGTCCAAATCTAAAGATAGAAATAATTTATTTATTCAATTTTTTTTTTAATTATTTAACACGTGAATAGTTGGATGAGTGTTGTTGACGGTGGATTTTGGTCTCAGTGTAATATTGGAATATCACTCCCGAGGAAATCCTCCCTCAATAGTGAATTTGTTTGGTTATGGGGGACCAAAGGCAAACTTAGCAGAAAAAACAGATAAATACACCAATCAACAAGGAGATTTAACGTGGTCAGTGGATTTGGATCCGACCTACGTCCACGGGCACAAACAAGATGATACTTTTATTATTCAAAATGCGCTTCTCAGACCGTTATCTGTGTTTTACAAGTCAGAGCTTGGTGATTCTGATATCAACTCTACCTTGCTCTCAACTTGTTCCTCTTATTCTCTCTTTTTTGTTGTTCCCCCTTTCTCTTCACTCTACCCTCCTATTTATAATGGTGAAGAAATCATATTCCTATTTGTACAAGAGTTTCCTAGTTGAAACTATTCCTTTTTCCCATAAGGATTCCTAGTCAAAACTATTCCCTTTTTCCATAAGGATTCCTAGTCAAAAACTACATTTACTTCCTTTATCATACTAGGACATTGACTTACTAGTTTACCCCATGAAAGTAGGATAACTTATTATCTTACCTCATATGGATAGAATGCCTTATTTTCCCGATCATGTCTTGCCCTATGCTCGGTCTTCATGTGGTCGGTCATGATGGTCACTTGTGCTGAGAATGCTGCTGAATAAACAAGTGGCCTCGGCGGAACGAATCCAGCCCTGTGCCAGGTAATCTTTGGGACTTGCTCAGAAGGGAATTGAATCAACCTTGTGAAGCCCTACCGAATCTGGCACGGGCGTCCCCTTGCCAGACCAGCGAAAAACAAAATCAAAACCTTGAAAAACAAGACCAAAAAGGTGGGGGGTGACTCGGCACTTGTCCCAAAAGAAAAATTTTTACAAATGTAAACAACAGCACGGATGCCTCAAAACAGCGTCCTGCCTTAGGCCTCCAAAACACAATTCTGAATCTTTCAATTCAGTGTCCCGGCGAACCAGGATTCGGATCAAATAGAGCGTTTGATTGGTAAGGGCACATCCTCTACACGTCGGTTCACTGGGGAGCCTGTGTATCATATGAGGGCTCCTCCTTACCACGCTGGAGTAGGCACACGCTACAGGGGCACCACTCATCCCCGTGCTGCATCTCTCGCGGATCCGAGGTGATGAATGGATCAAAGAGTGTCCGGGATACTAAGGGCACATTCCTCCTTAGGCCCGGCATCACTGGAGCTAGCAATCGTCACGGGGGCATCACTATCCCCCGTGCTATGCTTTCCCACGGATCCATTACATCGGGTAAGTGAGGATCAGAGAGTGTTCGGTAACACTGGAGCAAGCAATCGTCACAGGGGTATCATCCCTCCCTGTGCTATGCTTCTTACGGATCTTATGCATCGAGTATGTCCCTGGGGACCCCGAGCTGAATGAAACACTTGGCTCTGGGGGAATGTTACCTCCCCAGTCCAAGGGAGCATGCCTCGGTGGGACATAGCCCGACCCCGAGCTGAAAAAGGCACTTGGACCTGGGGGAATGTTACCTCCCCAGTCCGAAGGGCTGACTCAGTGGGATATACCCGACCCCGAGTAGAAAAAGGCGCTTGGATCTGGGGGAATGTTACGTCCCCAGTCCGAAGGGCTGACTCGGTGGGATATACCCGACCCCGAGCTGAGAAAGGCACTTGGACCTGGGGGAATGTTACCTCCCCAGTCCGAAGGGCTGACTTGGTGGGATATACCCGACCCCGAGTTGCAAGAATCACTTGGTACTGGGGGAATGTTACGTCCCCAGTCCAAAGACATGCTCCGGGGGAATGTTACGTCCCCGAGCTGAAAGAATCACTTGGCACTGGGGGAATGTTACGTCCCCAGTCCAAAGACAGGCTCCGGGGGAATGTTACGTCCCCGAGCTGAAAGAATCACTTGGCACTGGGGGAATGTTACGTCCCCAGTCCAAAGACATGCTCCGGGGGAATGTTACGTCCCCGAGCTGAAAGAATCACTTGGCACTGGGGGAATGTTACGTCCCCAGTCCAAAAGGCAGACTCGGTGGGACATTGCCCGACCCCGAGCTATTTATCTCAGTGGCCTCGGCGGTACGAAATCCAGCCCCGAGCCGATAAACAAGTGGCCTCGGCGGAACGAAATCCAGCCCCGAGCCGGATAAACATCGATCTCGGCGGTACGAGAGCAGACCCGAGCCGTAAAACATATATCAACAAAACGGACTCGGCGGTACAAGAGCAGACCCGAGCCGTAAAATAAATATTTAAAATCATTGTGTGGGCCACAACAAACAAGCATAAATAAATGTCAGCCTAAGACAGAAGAAGTTTTACTCACATTTTTGGGATCTGTTATCTTTCTTGCAACTCTACAAGGGTTACTACAAGTAAGACTCTTCTTAATATGTCCTTTCTGTATCTCAGCATTCCACGCATCCGACCGGATGACTTTCACTATCAACTTGGTCGTCCTCGTCTCTCTGTCTCTTCTTGGTGCCTCTTTCCACGCAGAGGGTCTCCCGTGAGTAAGTGGCAAAACAGCTGCGGGCTATCTTCTGGCTTCCGCATATGATCCCGATCCCTTCCCGTGTGGGGAACTTTAATTTCAAGTAATAGCAGGACATCGCGGCTTTGGTTTTCATCATGAAGGGGCGGCCGACAATGACTTGATAACTGCTAATGCAGTCTACTACTGTGAAGTTTACCATGATCGTTCGGGTTTTGGGGGCAGCTCCGATCGTCATTGCTAGTTGAATTCTTCCCAGTGGGACGACCGTTGAACCTCCGAAACCGTACAGAGGGGTGATGTCCTCGGTTAGAGTTGTGTATTCTACTCCCAGGCTCTCCAAGGTATCCTTGGAAATTATGTCTACTGCGCTCCCGGGGTCCACCAAGATCCTGTCCACTTCTGTGCCGCCGATTGTTGCTTTGATTATTAGTGCGTCGTCATGGGGGAAACTTACCCCCTGAGCGTCTTCATCGGTGAACATGATGGGTTGTCGACCGACTTCCTCGGGTGTTTGGGATTTTTTCTGTTTTCAGCACCTCTGTCCCCCGTGCTCGGCTATAATTTTTCCTCGACCGGTTAGAGTCCCCGGCCAGCGTTGCCCCTCCCGCGATGACGTTCACCTCTCGATTCCTTGCCCTTTGTCTGGCGGTCATGATCTCGTGGTCTATGTAATTGTTCAGGTACCCGTTCCGGGCCAGGTCCTCCATTTGTTCCCGCAGGTCCTTGCATTCATCGGTTGTGTGTCCTTTTAGATTGTGGTGCAAGCAGTAGGATCTTTTGTTTTTTCTGTCTGGGGGGAACCTCCTGAGGTCGGGCTCTATTAAGAGACCTTTCTCCCGTATCTCCATGATGATTTCCCTTGGCGGCTTGCTTAGGGGAATATACGCTCCCTCTCGAACCACATGGTTCACTTGAGTTGCGGGCCCTTTGCCTTGATCCTTTTGTGCCATCGGTTTGAACTCTCTGGGTCTTGGATTGAACTTCCGGAATTCTCTATCCGGTCGCCGATGGTCTTCTCTCCTGGTTACCCTTTCTCTGGCGGTTGTTCCTCTCCGGGATATCTTCTCCTCGCTTTCTAGTAGAACGTACTTCCTGGCCACCTCTAGTGCGGCAGCGTAGTCTGGTGTCTCGTGGATCCTCAAGTGGGTCCACAATTTCCCGACTCTTAGGGCCCCTTTCAGACTTTCCAGGGCTTCCTGGGATTCGTACCCTCCGACCTCGAGTACAGTGTTGTGATACCTTTCAATGAAGCTCTTCAGTGTTTCGTCGTCTCCTTGCTTCATGAGCCTTAGTTCTCCTATTGTTTTTTTAGGGGTGCAGGCTCCTTTGAAATGTCGGATAAACGACTTCTTAAGTTGGGAGAAGCTCTGAATGCTCCTCGGGGCTAAACTTCTATACCATAGGATGGCAGGTCCCCCTAAAGTTAAGGGAAACACTTTGCATATGGCGTCGCCCGTTACTCCCTGTACTTCCATCAGGAGGACAAAGTTTTCAATGTGGGATTTTGGGTCGGAGTGGCCTTTGTATGGTGCCATGGTCGGCATGCTAAATCGTTTCGGAAACTGTGCCGCCTTTATTTCTTCCGCAAGGGGAGACCCCTCTTCCTCGTCTCGGGTGTCTCCCGCCCCGATCTTCAGGCTTTCTCCCCATCTGGTCATCTCTTTTTCAACCAAGATTTTATTTCGCGGGTTGTGCCCCCGTGCCGCCTCCTGTGTTCTTCTGTTCGCCTGTCGCCCCGGGAGTGGCGTTCTTTGAACTCAGAGGTCTCCTGTACGTCCTCGTTATACTTTCTATCTTCCCTCTTGGAGTTGTAAAAACTGTCGGAGGAGGGGTCGGGCGACTGTTCCTCCTCTCTTCTTCCCATGTGTCTTCTGATCTTCTTACCACCGCAGATCTTATCCCATATGGGCCTCTCTTTCTGGGTCCCTCGTCTTCACTTACATCTACTACTCTTTTCCATTTTTCTCTCCTCTGTCCGGCCTCGGTTTCAGTTCTCTCGTTGTTTATTCCTTCCATTCTTTCTAATCGATCCATCATAGTCCTCATCCCATCTTCCATTCTTTTCATCCAGTCTATTGCCGGACCTCCTGGTTGGTGATTTCCGTCCTCCGCCATTTGTCTTATCACGTGAATTGCTTTTTGTGAAGTTCCCCACAGACGGCGCCAACTGTTGACGGTGGATTTTGGTCTCAGGGCAATATGGGAATATCACTCCCGAGGAAATCCTCCTCCAACTGTGAATTTGTTTGGTTATGGGGGACCAAAGGCAAATTTAGCGGAAAACAAGAGAATACGCCAATCGGACAAGGTGATTTAACGTGGTTCGGCGGATTTAGGAATCCGACCTACGTCCACGGGCAAGAACATGATGGTACTTTTTATTACTGAAATATGCTTCTCGGATCTATTCTTTGTCTTTTACAAATCAGAGCTCTATGACACTGATCTCTTACTCTTGTGATGATTTTTAGATGCTCTTTTACACATGCTCCTACTACCTTCTATTTATAATAATACAGATATCAGATTCCTATTTGTATAAGAAATCCTATTTGAACCCAATCTTCTCTTCTTGTAGGGTTTCCTGATCCGGTATTGCCTTCTTCTTTTGCTTTCCCTTTTGGACTCTGACTCTCTCTCCTTGTGAAAGTAGGATGTTTTTCTCTATCTTATCCATAAGCATGGTGTGCTGTTATCTTGAACGCGGTCCGTCATCTGGTCGGTCTTTAATGAGGTCGGCCATGACAATCTTTTATGCTGAGAGTGTTCCTGCCGACCTCTATAGTGCTCGGTCATCTGAACCAATGTGGTCGGTCTTCACATGAACTGGTCGGGTCGGCTACATGATCTCAATCAGACAGCGATTTTACCCTTTTGTCCTTGTCGTACTGTCTTAAATGCTGTAGCGCCTGAAAACACCATCAACAAGTGTAAAGATTATGGGTGGCAAAACGAATCAACGAATCGAATATGTATCGAATCCTAAACGAATAATAAAACGAATCATAAACGAATAAACGAATCAATAAGCTTAAATTCGTATTCGATTCGTTTAATAAACGAATAGAATAGAATTGACTTATTTCTTAAACAAATCAAATTTTTTTAACCCGTATTCGCTTTAAAGCGAATAGAATCGAATGAATAAACGAATTCTAACCCAAATTGCCACCCCCAGTAAAGATGAGTAGTTTTTGATGCTACGAAGATATGAGTGACGTGATATTATCAATAAATTAATAAATAATATTATGATGTAATATTTATTTTTTTAATTATTTTAACAGATTATTACACGAATAGCATACTAACTCATTTATACGAGCACTCCAATAGTAGAGCGCGCCCCCATCCCGAAAAAAACTATCACCACAATAACAAAATACGACTCGCTGGTCTGACAGCAGAGTGGAAGCAGCCTGCAAACATTATCATGCCTCGGTCTTTCAAACCGCCCGTCAAAAATCAACTGTTAAATGAGTACGCACCCAATAGGCCCTTAGGTACTAGGTAGTATTTACTGTATACTTCTGTTAGCCTATTTAACACCGTTACATTTAACGCGAACGTTGAATGTTCAATTAACCATCAAGGTAAACACCGTCAACGACAGTCAAGTCGGTGTTACGAGTACAACCTATAGGCTATAGCCATGCCAAGTTGCAGGGAGACGAGATAGGGCACCATATAAATCTTTCAACTTTCAAGCACTCTCTTTTCTTGCCCCTTTGTTTTTCTTCTCTCTCTCTCTCTCTCTCTCTCTCATTCTTTTACTTTCAAGATTTTTCAATTGTTTATTCATTCATTCAAAGTTTTTTGATACTTGAAGGATACGATTGTCTTTACATGGCGCACTGCAGAGGTCTACTGAATATATAGATATTTGAAGCCAACTGTGATTGCATGCATTGATCTAACGCTACATTTATTCCCACTTGAAGAAGAAGAAGAAGAAACACCAAAAATAAAAATAAAAATAAAAATAAAAATAAAAATGAAAATGAGAGCTGGTGCAAGTTTTAATCTTTATCTCTACATTTCTTTGTTTCTTATTCTGTTCTCACTTTGCTATGCGTACGGTGATCTTGATGTTTTATTGAAGCTCAAATCCTCAATGATTGGACCAAAAGGTTCGGGACTCAAAGACTGGGAGCCATCATCTTCTTCTTCACCCTCAGCTCATTGCTCCTTCTCTGGTGTCACGTGCGACCAAGACTCACGTGTGGTTTCTCTGAACGTCTCGTTTATGCCTCTCTTTGGTACGGTTCCGCCGGAGATTGGGCTGTTGAACAAGCTCGTGAACCTCACTGTCAGCAATGTTAATCTTACCGGGAGGCTTCCTTGGGAGATGGCGAACCTCACGTCTCTCAAGGTCTTCAACATCTCCGGCAATGTCTTTAAAGGTAATTTTGCTGGCCAGATAGTTCGCGGAATGACAAAGCTTGAGGTTCTCGATACCTACAACAACAACTTCACTGGCCCACTTCCTGTTGAAATTGTAAGCCTCAAAAATCTCAAGCATCTTTCTTTTGGCGGCAATTATTTCACCGGCGAGATACCGGAAAGTTACTCTGAAATTCAGAGTTTGGAGTACATAGGCTTAAATGGAATCGGACTTGGCGGTAAAGTTCCGGCGTTTTTGTCTCGGTTGAAGAATCTTAGAGAAATGTATATCGGATACTTCAACTTGTATACCGGAGGAATTCCGCCTGAGTTTGGAACGTTGAGCAAACTACGAGTTCTTGATATGGCCTATTGCAATATATCCGGTGAGATTCCTACGAGTTTAAGCCATTTAAAGCTCTTGGATTCATTGTTTCTTCAGATGAACAAACTCACAGGTCATATTCCCCCTGAACTCTCTGGTTTGATTAGTTTGAAATCACTTGATCTCTCGTTGAACTATCTCACCGGAGAGATACCAGGGGGTTTCTCGGCGTTGACAAATCTCACTCTCTTGCAACTGTTCAAGAACAATCTCCACGGTCAAATTCCCTCGTTCGTAGGAGAATTTCCAAACCTTGAGGTGCTTCAGCTTTGGGGAAACAACTTCACGTTGGAATTGCCTGAGAATCTTGGCCGAAACGGGAAGCTCTTGATACTAGACGTTACTTCGAATCATCTCACCGGAACAATTCCTCGTGATTTATGCAAAGGAGGGAAATTGAAGTCGTTGATTCTCATGCAAAATTTCTTCATCGGTCCAATTCCTGAAGAGCTTGGCGAGTGCAAGTCCCTGACCAAAATTCGATTGTTGAAAAACTTCCTTAACGGCACAATTCCTGCTGGTCTCTTTAACTTGCCGTTCTTGAATATGATTGAATTGGACGATAATTTATTATCAGGTGAACTTCCAGAGAAGATGTCAGGTGATTCACTCAATCAGTTGAAAGTGGCCAACAATAACATCACAGGCAAAATCCCTCCTGCAATTGGAAACTTGCATGGCCTTAATATTCTTTCCCTCCAAAACAACAGATTCCAAGGTGAAATTCCTGTTGAGATCTTCAATCTAAAGAAGATTACGTCGATTAATATCAGCGGCAACAACATCAGTGGTGAAATTCCCTCTTCAATTTCTCAACGCGACTCTTTGACCTCAGTTGATTTTAGTAGAAACAGTATCTATGGGGAGATTCCACCAGGTATTTCTAAAGTGAGAGATCTTAGCATTCTTAATTTATCTAGAAACCATATCACTGGCCCAATACCAAATGAAATGCAAAACATGATTAGTCTCACTACTCTTGATCTCTCTTACAACAATTTTATTGGCAAGATTCCTTCTGGCGGTCAGTTTCCGGCCTTCAATGAAACCTCGTTCGTTGGAAATCCTAACCTCTGTTTACAGAACAACATCACTTGCTTATCTCTGATCAACTCAGCTACACACTCCGGTGATGGCCATACGTCGTCGTTTGGCACATCTAAGCTTGTGATTACAGTCATTGCACTTGCCACTTTCCTAATATTGGTCATCGTCACGGTTTACAAATTGAGAAAGAGGAGACTCCAGAAATCAAAAGCCTGGAAGTTAACTGCGTTCCAACGGTTAGATTTCAAAGCAGAGGATGTACTCGAGAGCTTGAAAGACGAGAACATCATAGGCAAAGGCGGTGCTGGAATTGTCTACCGAGGGTCCATTACTAACGGTGTTGACGTGGCAATCAAACGATTAGTTGGTCGAGGAACTGGACGGAATGATCATGGATTCTCGGCGGAGATTAAAACTCTGGGTCGAATCAGGCACAGAAACATAGTAAGATTGCTGGGTTACGTGTCAAACAAAGACACAAACTTGTTGTTATACGAGTACATGCCCAATGGAAGCTTGGGAGAGATGTTACATGGAGCCAAAGGAGGGCATTTGAAATGGGAAACGCGGTACAGGATTGCTTTGGAGGCTGCTAAGGGTTTGTGTTATTTACATCACGATTGCTCGCCGTTGATCATTCACAGGGATGTGAAGTCTAATAACATTCTGCTTGATTCCGATTTTGAGGCTCATGTCGCTGATTTTGGGCTCGCCAAGTTCTTGCAAGACGCCGGTGCCTCCGAATGCATGTCATCTGTTGCTGGCTCCTATGGCTACATCGCCCCAGGTAATTCAATTCAATTTTCTCCAATTAGTCTCCTGCATTCTCCATGCACTAATTCTTTGTTTGCTAATGTTAATAATAACCATTTTTAGGGTTGCCAATGGATCCGGCGACTCAGAATTTACCATATCTAATCTCGGACTGACCTCATCGGATGAAAAAATCGTCTTCAATCTTAATTTTTCAATCGAAATAATTTATTATTTCAAATTTTATATTAAACAGTTGAGTCTAAAATAAATATTAATTGGGATTCGGATTAAATAATACGGAGATGACAGGCTCAAAATTCAGAATTTTCCTTTGTAGGCTAACCTTGCAAAGTTGTTGCTTCCTTGGTTGACTTGACCATTTAGATATTTTACTGATGTGGAAAATGGACTATCTGGGGTCCACTGACAGCTCATCACGTATTTGGGCTGATCTTTTTAGCCCAAGTAGTAGCCCATTCTAATCATTTTATTTTTTGTGGAATCTGATTTGATATACCAACTGCTACATAATAATTATTTAATTTGAAGATGTGATTCCATCTACAAGATTTCAAAATTTCACGTTTTGACTATGACATAAGCCATATGAAATCCTCATCAATCTCTATTGTCTTTTATGTACTCGACAGAGTATGCCTACACGTTGAAAGTGGACGAGAAAAGCGACGTTTACAGTTTCGGTGTAGTGCTTCTGGAGTTAATAGCTGGGAAAAAGCCGGTGGGTGAGTTTGGAGATGGAGTGGACATAGTAAGATGGGTAAGGAAAACCACATCAGAGCTTTCTCAGCCGTCTGATGCAGCATCAGTGGTTGCAGTTGTGGACCCCAGGCTTAGTGGGTACCCACTCACAGGTGTCATTCACTTGTTCAAGATTGCTATGATGTGCGTTGAGGATGAAAGCTCTGCTAGACCCACCATGAGGGAAGTTGTTCACATGCTTGCTAACCCTCCACAGTCTGCCCCAAGCCTAATCACTCTTTAATATATTCAGACTGTTCTGATCAGCTTACGCGTTTCTCGATTAATCCCGATGGTTGTGGTTCGTGCTAGTAAATAAAACCAAAACAAATTGTAATAATATTTTGACTAAGATGATGTGGGGGATGTTTGCTGAATTGTTCTTTACTTACTGTTCTTGTTTGTAAAACCTACTCTGTGAAAACTAATCCATAAGTTGTGTATATTTGATAATTTTCTTGGTGAATTTCTTAAGATTCATCCGAGTTTCATCAACTGCATTGAGTTTGGTTCAAAATTTGTACAGAATCATTATCAATTCATCATCTCATGTTTTTTTTTTTTTTCTTTTTTGTAGATGCGTTGCACAGTAAGATTAGAAGACCTAAAAATTACTTTGGAAAACTTAATACTCGTTATGAAGACGGTCCAGACATTACGTATTCCCCACAACCAATAAAAAAATGTATTTATACTTAAAATTTATTGTGATACATGAAAAATTATAAAACTGACATGATTATCCTATCTCTATATGGAAGATGAATAATATAATGTACTAATTAATATAAAAACTTTTACGTCAGTCTATTATAATAAATTTGATAAATCAATTATAATGTACAAACGTCAGGACAGGCTTTATGATTTTTTTAGATAGTTTTAGATGTTGGCTCTGTTGATATATCACATGGTATTTTTTGAATGGTGACAATTTAAATAAATTTCGATTTTAGCTGTGTTGAATTTTATATAATACACGTAATAATAATAATGAATAGTAAATGATTTAATTATCTAGAATGGTAAAAAAATTAATTACAAATAAATTTTTATTCAAGAATTATTAATCACAGTTCATAGGAAAAATTCATCACCGAATCCAAATTACATTAAAATATGCTCTAACTATTGTTAGGCTACCAACTATTTATTCGAGATAAAAAATTATCCGAATCCCATATAAAATAAGACGAGATTCCTACCAAAATTCAAGATTTTCTGCGTATCCTATCTCCAACCCGAGCTCCAAGCTTTATTAAGATGTCTCTGGTCATGTGGCGGTTATACATGACAACGGGCCGGACTCGGGCCAGACTTATATGGAATTAGGCCCGGGCCCGAGAAAAGCCCAGCCCGGGCTGTCATCGGGCGGGTCAGCTAGGCCCTGCTTGGGCTCGGGCTCAAGCCCGGCCCGATTTTTTAAATAAAAAAATATAAATACAAAAATTTATTTTATATATATATATAATATTATTTATTTTAAGCCTGTGCTGGGCCGGGCCCGGACTATTTTGGTTGAGCCCGAACCGGACCACATTCCGGCCTCGAGCTTTCGGCGGTTAATTTAACATTATATATATTTCCAAGTAAATGAATTTGGGCCGATTAGGCCTTTCATCCTCGGAAAGTTATGATCGGCCTTTGTTGTATGATCAAATCCAAGCTCTACCAAGCCCAAACCCGTATCCAAGTTTTGGAAGAATCCAAATCAGAAGTTACAGTGACCCCAGCAGCAAAAACCTTACTGGTTCGACTGTTAACCAAATCGCACTGAACCGGTCCTTGGCTCCTTGCCTCGCCATCTCTAAACGGTTGAACGTTCCAATCCGTTAAATTTCTCTAATATTTTCTAAGTAATTATATTTTTGAAATAAGAAAACGGGTATATTCTTTTTTAATTTTGTTTCTGAAGTCATATTGAAGTTCAAAGGAATCATTTTGGTTGCGCGTGGTAGTTTGATCTTATGATAATTGAAAGTATGCACAGTCAAATTTATGCGAATAAAATTATTTTCTGTATTTTCTTTTATGGAGGCTGGGACATGTAGCTGGTTGCGAAATATTTAAGTACGTGATACCATCGGCTAATATCGGATTTCGTGTGGTTTAATTTTTTAAATTCTATGTGTTAGGACCGTCTGTTGATTTATTTTAGGAAGAAATATTGCTTTTGAGTGTCTGTAGATTTGTCTATACATCAAATTTAGCTGGTGTTGATGTTCCTTTACCAAATTGATTTTATAATTTTTCTTGCTGATGATTGCTTTTCTTTTGCAAATGAATTTGAGTAATGGAAGCATGATTTACTTTGGGGAGTAGAGGAGGTGGGTTAAAATACCTTTTTTTTCTCCTTTGAAATGTTTGAAACCCCGGCTCCAAACCATCCGACCCGGGTTTAAACGGAGTAGGTAAAACCCCCGGTTGTCCTTGACCTTGACTCTTCCAAGAAACCCACTCCCTGAATTCGAACATATGACCTTGAAGCCAGATCCTAAACCTAATACCACCAAGCCACTCCTATTGGGGACGGTTGGTTAAATTTCTTCATGTTGCCTTTGAGTTACATATGATTTGCATGCAGTGTTGCTAAAGGCACATGCCTGATGAAGGTGAGGCATAAATTGAAAAAAAAATATAAGTATCCAGTCAACTCAAACACAGATAAATCATTGAAAATATATAAAAAACAATTACAATAATACAAATACTGATAATGCAAATTAATTTGGTTGTCGAAATTTAAAGTCCACCCTAAAACCTATAATAATTTTATAAAATTATTATACAACTTGATTTCGGTTTGGGTGAGTCAATTTGGATAGGGATTTCCTCACACATTTTTATGAGGCACGCTAAGCCCATCTCAAAGGCGCGTGCCTGATGAAGGTCGTTTGGCCTGATCCTTTACGAGGCGCAGTGGTTTGAACCTGAGCCTGATGTGCGTCTTTGACAACTATGTTTGGATGGTTTCTGTTTCCATTGAAAGAGGAACTAACTTGTAACTCGTTGAATCTCAACTAAAATATTAGAAATTCATGGAGTATAAAGTATATATGGGTCATAGAAGAGGTGTGCACTGATAAAAATCTAATACATTAGTTCTGCAATGTAAAGAAGTTACAAATATTTTCTTTTATGTAATTGAATTCAATCTCCATGAGCTTCAATGTTTTCTTTCTTTAGCTGTTATTGGCATCAATGGTTGTTCAAGTTTTCGATCGGTTAAAATTAGTCCGATCTTTTGGTAAAAGTAGTTGCAAATGCAGAAAACGATTGTTTATGACAGTCAGTTGATTGCAAATGCAGAGAATATTTCTTGATTTTAACGCTGCTTGCGATGCTGTCACCCGTTCCTTTCTTTTCTTAACTGTTTGAGGTTCATCTCACGGTGATTCTGGATATTTATCGAAAGAGTGCTTAACATCACTCTGCTTTGACATGTGCAGTTTGAACTGATACTCTGTACATAAACCCGAAGAAATTCGGTAACATCGCAAAGCCTTGCATGAGGGAAATGATAACATTCCTCAACTACTTATCCCTTAACCAGATGAGTAGTGAGAAGCGTGTTAGGCAAAAGGAACTTTTGACTGCCTGTATATGGAAAAATTATATTATGTTTGAGGTGTATCTGTGGGATCCAGCTGCTGTGAGAGATGACATATATACCCGAAATATGATATACTATCTCCTGTATATGGATGCACGAGTGATTTAAATTTTATTTCTCGTCTTTCAACATATTGATTTGGATCCTCGTGCTATCTATTCGATATAGCGGTCCTTAAGTTTAGAATTACCTTTTTTGCAGACTAACCAAAAGAGAAAACATTGGGGAAGCATTAATTACCACTTGCATAGGTTCAACATGGGAGGGAAGTAGTTTGGACTCGGGAAAATAGTATGTAAACTTAGTGCATTGTTTCTCAAGTTCATCAATTCAAATGTTTAGCAGTAACAATTGACAAAACCTGTTTGTTAATTTGGATTTGTCACTTTAAATTAACACGTCCACTTTAGGAGTTTTCGAATAATATCCCATCGGGTTTTTTCTCTTTATTATAATGTAGAGAATCAGAATCAGAATCTCAAACTCATCCATTCTCTGCTCTTTTCCTGTTAATAATTTTATAATCTGTGGTAGAAGATCTTTTGAAATAGGGATGGGCAAATAGTTTGGTTAGAATTGAATCGAATTAAACTGAATTAAATCGAATGAAATTTTGATAAAAATCGAATGATTCTAAATTTTTAAACGAATAGTTTCAAACTTGAACCAAACCTAAATTGAAATTTGGTAAAAAAATCAAATTGAATCCGAAATGCCTATCATTTAACAAATGTCACAATTCTATAGATTGGGATTATCCGTTATGATTTCATATTTTTCATCTCTTATATATATTTATATTTAAGTCAGTATAATTGAATTAAATAAAGAAACATATATGTATAATTTTCCCTGAATGATTCCTAATTATAAATTGAACAAATCTTCAAAAATGTTAGAGGACATCTCAAAACAGCATATTGGGCATAGTAAAATAACCGAATTAAACTAAACTAAATTGAACTAAAATTTTGAAAAAAAAAAACATAATGGTTTCAAACCCCTAAACAAGCAGTTTCAAAACTATACCGAAATTTGACAAAACCCTTAATCGAACCTGAAATTCCCACACTTGATTTATAATATAACAATATCTTCTTCATCATGAGTTTGCATTTTAGAAACAATCTATTTTTTGTTATTATTTTTTTTTAAAATCAAAGATAAAACTATGTACATTAAGCTACATCATAACTTGAGGAACAAGAGTTAAATTACTTATATGAGGAACAATGATAAGATTGTATATAAATTCGGCTATGATTCCGGTTTGAAATCGAAATCGAACCGGAAGGAAACCATGACCATTTTTTTGCACAATTTAGGCCCACATAATTTACCAAAAATTTATAAAATATGGGCCAAGTTAGGCATATGTGATTACTGGTTATTACAACAAAATATAAAACAGAAGAAACCCACGACTAATAACATTAAATTAGATAATTATTTATTAACAAATTTCTAGTTTTCTGCTTAAAAGTTTGTAAGTAAATTTTTTTTCTTCAAATAATTGACTTGTGGAACAGACATTAAAATATTTATATTGTTCTATCGATTATTGTTAAAGAGGTGCTGACAGTACATGTTTCACCATTACGGTTGAACATGCCTTTAGCTTAGGAGGAGATATTTTGGGAGCGAGACGACCTTCATTACATCCAAACACCTTAAAAGCAACAACATGTGTCGATGATTGGACCCGAGCTAATGTAAGACAACAAGAATATACCCCCGATGATTTTGAAAACTTGTTCGACAATGCATCTGCAAGCAGAATGAGAGCTGAATGATCAACAATAGGAACAAATAATGATGATGAGTAAATATTTGTAATGGGGTTAACTATCGTAAACAAATAATGGAACTACGTTAGTTTTGATTATTCTCACATCAAGAGAATACATAGACTGTTTAAGTGTTTTTTTAAAAAATTTAAGTTAAAGCTCATTATTTTATTTTTAATTTATGTTTTTAATTTAATATAATAAAATTCGAATAATTAATTTTTTTATTATATTTATTTGATAATAATATCCTATTATTAATTTATTTAATAGATTTTCATTTTAAAATTAATCTTGTTGAAAAAAATATGGAAGCAGAACAAGATCAGAACCGTCCTGTTAGATACCGATTTATGATTTCATAAGATTATGGAACCATAAATCGTTCGTTTCCAACCGAATCGGTCGCCACATGAGGACATACACGATATTCCCCTCCTGCTAGATCTATACAATCAAGTGATCAACAGAGAGAAAATCAGGGAGAGAAATAAAACTTCATTAAATTAATGGTTTGGGCCCAACTAATTTTAGTGATATCTTGACCCAAGCCCAATAGCTTAACCGGTTCCCAGTTTATTTCCAGCAATACTTCCCATTTAAGATTTCAAATTCTTCGTTTCCGCCAAATTCCGGAGAACAATCAAGAGAAAATGGAGACGAATAGCTCGCCGACGACATGTCCGAAAACGGTAACAGTCCGGCGAAACCCACAACGGAAAGCTAGGCCAACGCCATACACAAGCGCCGCAATCCAAAATCCCACTCCTTCAACAAACCGACCCCAGATTTCTTCTTTCCCCATCGATGAGATTCTCTCCATTAAAATTCCCCAAAACTCCCAACACGACTCTTCCGCCACGTCATCACCAGAAAAGCTCAAAGTTTTTCTTAGAATTAAGCCTCTCATTTCTCCCAAAATTGGCGATCAAAATTCTAGGTCGTTGAGAGCTAAAAACGTTTGGCCCCAAAATCCACTCAAGAAGAACGCCGTCAAGGATAAAAATGTAAAAAGCAAGCGTAACGAAGAGTGTATAACGGTCAATGATCCTAACTCGGTTACGCTTGCACCTCCCTTGGCGTTACAGACGTCCAAGAGGATCAAGTCCGAGGTTTATCAAGGCTTCTCTTATGTGTTTCCAGCAAAATCATCACAGGTTTGAACCAATTTGTACAAGTTACTTTGATAAATGCAAGAGCTAGGGTTTTTTGTTTTCAATTATTATTATTATTATTATTGTAGGGTGAAGTGTATGAGAAGATGGTAAGCCCTTTAGTGGAAGATTTTTTGAAGGGTAAAAGTGGAATGTTAGCTGCATTAGGGCCGAGTGGCTCTGGAAAAACTCATACTATATTTGGCAGTCCTCGGGAGCCTGGTATGGTTCCAATTGCGCTTAAACGGATTTTCAGAGGGACGACTAAGAGTTGTTCTGAATTGTCAAGGTAATTGGTGATCAAGTTGTATCTTGTATGTTTGATGTTTTTGTACATTACCTATGTGTTTTAACTTTTAATAGAAATTGTTGAATTGGTCAGCCTCTATTTGTTTGTTTACTCATTCAGAAAACAGAGTTAAAGAGTGTTCTTAGTGCAATTTTAGTCACAGTTATGTGTAAAGAACATTAAAATTTAAAACAATGGAATGTTGGTTTACCTTGTAAAACCTCTTGGGTGGTACAAATGATGTGGGGTTCAAGCTCCGCTCACATGGGTGGGGGAGGGGTTTGGTTTCCATATTCCATTCATGCAATGTTGTAAGTAGAAAGACTACTTTGATTATATAAATGGTGCTCTACAGGTCATTCTACTTGTCAATATTTGAAATATGTTCTGAAAGAGGGAAAGGGGAGAAAATGTTGGATTTATTGCTGGATGGAGCTGATTTATGCATGCAGCAGTCAACTATTAAAGGTCTACAAGAGGTTGATAAAAATAATTATGCTTTATGTTAAATTTTTTATTTTTTTTCCTTATATGTAAACTCATGATGGATATTGATAATGACTTTCTTCTGTTTAATTTTGTAATGTAAACAGATTATCATTTCTGATGCAGCTCAGGCAGAATCCTCGATAGCTCGTGCAATGCTGAAACGTGCCACTGCTATGACAAATACAAACAGCCAATCTAGGTGCATTGAAATCGATTGACATTTCTATTTTACAGTTATGAGACTATGTTCTTCGATGGATTCTAAGAATTTGGCAGGTGTTTTGCTACTAGAATTAAATAAGAGTATCCCATTCAGCATGAAACGGGATGAGTTGTTGATTTTGCTAGAAACCATATTCAAGTGTCTGGGGAAAATAAAAGTAAAATTATGCCATTAGGATTTTCTATTTTCAACAAAATTATTGTTATAAGTTCATGAAATCATCTCGAGTTGTAGTCTGGATAACAAACCCCACATAAATGAAAAAGAGGTGCCATAACTTCTACTACAGAACTAATCTCTGAAATATGTTTTATTGGGTGGTTAAGTTGTTCTCTCACACTTACTGCATATGTTTATTATTTGCTTGAAACTCTCTATTTTGTTTATCAGTATCATTGTTATATTTGCCAGTCGGTCGCAGTGTATCATCAACGTGCGCTGTGTTGTCAACAAGCTTGACAGAGAAGATGATTTTCATGCAAATGATTCTGTCTTAACCATTGTTGATCTTGCTGGAGCTGAAAGAGAAAAGAGAACTGGGAATCATGTTTGAATCTATTTTTCGTTACTTATTTTTCTTAAATAAGTAATTGTGCAGTTTTTCATGTTTTGAAAACTCTGCGGATAGTGACATCTGAAAAAGACTTATTGATGCTATTTATGTCAGCTTCTGTTCTATCTTCTTGTAGGGGGCGAGATTGATTGAAAGCAATTTTATCAACAATACATCAATGGTTTTTGGCCTATGCCTAAGGGTATGTGAATTAAGAATGGATCTCCAAGGCATCCTTAAGCCTCTTGATGATAATAATGTTTCATTGCAAACTTGCTTGCTTTTAGAATATTTTAATACGTGCACTTGTGATTGAGAACCTCTAATCCCTTTTCCACTATTCTCTTTCCCCTGCTTTTTCCCCATGAGTATAACTCTATTAGTTCTTTGTTTCCAGTCCTTGTTGGAGCACCAAAATAATCCAAAGAAGCCATTGCAAAAGCACTTTCAGAACTCCTTGGTAATGCTTCTCCAGTGCTCATCTGACTTTAATTTTTGTCAATCCTCCTCTTTCTAGTGGGTAGCATGTTTGGCTTTTTAATTGGCATTGAATAATATCTTTGTCAACATAAGGTACGAAATGTGACTTTATCTCCAAACAGTTGACCAGGTACCTTCGAGACTACTTGGAAGGGAGAAAGAGGATGACATTGGTATGCAGTTTTCATTTCCAACACTGGGTTGTTCAATCAAGTTCCATAATTGAAATATTGTTAAAGTTCTCATAGCTTTCTAGTCTCTATAGTAATCTTAAAAAAGAATTAATTTGCGAAAAACATTTTATGTATTTTTTTCCTTTTATGTTTGCAGATTTTAACTGTAAAATCAGGAGAGGAAGAATATCTTGATACATCCTACTTGTTAAGACAGGCTTCTCCTTACATGAAAATTAAGTAAATCCTTCATTGTCTCCCTCAATCTTGCCAAACTCAAGTTTCAGTTTTATATGATTTTGTATTCACATCTATAACTTATTTAGGTTTGATAATGTTGAGGACTCGTCGAATCTGGTTTGTAACAAGAGACAATTGCACACTTCGTCTAGAACCGAGCAGCTTAAAAGAGTGAAGTTGAGTGGTCCCGAAGCTGGCTCGGTATTTTTTTCCTTTTAGATGTTATCAATTTGGATCTTACTTAAATGGACTTTTGAAAGATGATTATGCTTCTTTCATCTTTTTAAGAGATGGCCTTTTGGTGATGCTGCCTTGAATGCATGGCTAAACCAAAGGAAGTTTCCAAATTTATTGTAGTCCAAGCCTTGGACTTGATTTTAGTGATGGGCATATAACTTGATCCAGATTTTCAGTTTCTCATTTTGAAAACCGCAATACTTTTTTTTCAGAATGAAGAAGGTAAAGGCTCTGAGGAGAAACACCAACTTTCCGAAGAAGGTTATATGAAAGGAAGAATTAATTTACATTCAGTTTTTGTCCTCTTTGGATTTTCCGTTTAAACTGTCTGAAATTCTTGCTCACTTCATTTACAGAGCCAAAATTGGGTATTCAGAACCATGCCTTTGTAGATTTTGATCCCACTGACTTGGCAAAGAAAGAAAGAAACCATCAGATTACACAAAAGTTTGCAAAAGCTCTATGGAATGTTTTGAAGCAGTATAATGAAAAGCTCAAGGTAATGCGATGGGCCGATGGCAGCGATGCACATCACTTTGAGCTTAAACTTTCCATTGAAGTATTATTATTTTGATTATTGTAGGTTTCATTATGCATGTTGTTGTTATTTTATGCATATTTATGCAAATTCAGATTTCAGTGGCAAACTCATTATAATAAAACTTGACAACTCTTGTAATAATCAGGTGGCAGAAAGTGAAATCCAGAACCTCACTGAAAAGATGAGTGGTGAAAAGACAAGAAATCTTGAGTTGGAGAAAGAGCTCATGGATTTAAAATCCAGCTGCACTTGTTCTGGGAAAAGTTCAGTGGAGGGCACTCTTGCCAAAGAAGATACTAATTTTGGATCAGGAATAGAATTAGAAGCAAACAAAACTAGAGAAATTGTTGAGGTATGCTAAAAGAAATATTTTTTGTAGACTTGCATACATACAGAGCCAATAAGTTAAGATTTGGTTGTGTTTCATACCTTCTTTTTCTAGCTTAATCTTTCACTTTTTTTGTTAAAAAAAAATATAATTCAAGCGCATAGTATTAAAACGACACAGCTTCTCTCCTGCTTTCAATAAGTATTTATTTCAAAAGCTTTCCTTGTTTAGATAAATGTGGCTGTTGATTCCTTAAACTGCGAGATATCTGAATGCAATAGCACTGCCAAGACTTGTGATTCCAATCCGAGAAAGGACCAAGATGGGCTTTCTCAGGTAAATTGACAGTGAAGGGTTCTTTTATCTTTCTTGCATTTCATTTGTTTTTCCCCCCAAAAGGCCTTGGCCAATTGTAATTTTCCATTTTGGTCCTAGGTTAATCCAACGACATTGCAGTTATGCCACAGTAATTGATCAATAATGAAATTTTTTCATTTTTAACTTTTAGTTCAATGTGGATATTCATTCCTTAAATCGCGAGGCATCTGAATGCAATGACACTCTCAAGACTGACAATTCTACTATGAGAAAGGACCAAGATGTGCTTTCTCAGGTATACTGACAATGTGGTTCTTTTTTCTTTATTTCTTCCATTTCAATTTTTTTCCCTTCGAAACAAAGCCTTGGACTGTTTTCCATTTTGGTTTAATTTGTTATGATAACATTTCAGTTATGCCATGGGAATTGATTACTAATGAAGCTTTTTCTTTATGTTCAGATCAATTTGGATGTTCATTCTCCCAGTTTCATGACATCTGAATGTGATACAATTTCTAAACAATGTGACTCTCCTTCAAGAGAGGAAGATGCATTTTCTCAGGTACCAAGGCCAATGACTTAAAACATTTTCTTAATTCATCCTGTGATTGCCTGGTAGCAACAATTTTATCTTGGAATTGTTAACTATGGTTTACTTGGCCACTTCATTCTTGGAATCACTGTTAAATCATGGTAGCAGTGTCCAATATCCTCATACTGGACTATTCTGAAAAATTCTTTTTTTTTTTTTGAAATATTGTTTCTCATGTTCAGCCCATATCTCTATTAGTCCAAAGGCAACATCATTATTCTATTTTTAAGATTGAGACCCTCGAAGAATTGCCTTTGATGAAATGAAATATTTCTTATCCTGACTTTCAGGCGACATATTCTAACGTGGTTGATACTTCATGCCTTTCTGCTGAAAATTCTATTGATCAGAATTGTCTGGTAACTAATGTGCATTTTTGGATCAGGATGCTGAGGGTTTAATCACGGTTTGTTGAGATTTTATACTTTTGCTTTCCAGGATGGGTCAGAATCCAATACTGCTGCAGTTCAGTGCAGAAATCAGACAGCCGAAAATAATCCTTCTAATGCAGACACAGCAGGTTTGAGTCTAAAGCTTTGCTTTCTATTTCTATACCATGGCTGATTGTTCTATGAATTGATGACCAGAACTGGGTCGGGATGGCAGAAAAATCCAGCCAGGATCCCCGAATAATTGCATTATTTGGATTTGAAAAAATCCGGATCCGGATTTAAGAGAAATGTAGTCCGGATCCCCATTTTTTTAAGGATAAAAAAACATAAATATAGGCAAAAAGTATGGTAAAATCCAAGTCTCTTTGCAAAAAAAGAAGGGGTAAGGTTGCGTACATATTGAATCCTCCCTGAGTACAGTGTGGGAAGCCTTGTGTATTGGGTCATCATTTTTTATTCGGATTTTGTCATCCCTAGTCATCTAGAAGGAAATTATATCAAAACGTGCTTGGTTATAGAAAGACTAGGGGCAAACATGCCTCATTAAAAAAAGTTTATTTTTATTTGTTTTTTGTTTTTTGTCTTTTTAGGACAAGAAAGATATTGTTGAATCAATGTAGTTGCACAACAAAGTTCTAACAATCACCCTTTTGCTGATTAATGGCTTATGATGATTTGGGAAAGAACTTTCTTTTCTTTTTTTCCTTTTTTTTAAAATTATAATTTGGCCTAATGGCAACCCAATTTCCGGTGGAGTTCGAACCTCAGATCTCTTGTTTTCAATATAAGAGATTTTACTTGTTTCAAATGAGGTTCGTTACTCTCTTGAATTTATTGCTTCATGTGTATATTATGGTGTAATCATCTACTATCCACTGCATAGTGGAAACATTAATGTGTCAAACGGCTGATTGTGAACAATACTATTCTTCTATTAGTGTTTTTTGTAATTTTTTTTTAAAAAAATGTATCATGAAAACATCCCAATGAGTTTTTTAAGTAGTAGCCTAGTGAGTCTAGACTGCACAAGAGACACGTCACATGCCTTTCAGTATTTGATATGTTCACATGTCATTATTCTTTCTACTTATATTCAATATGTTATTAACAAATTTCTGGCATTCAGATTTTGATGTCAGCACTTCTCAGTCATCTATTATGGTTAGTACCAACACCAGTTCATCAGCAGAGTTTTCTCAATTGCAAAGTGGAGAGGAAGAGGTTAAATTCTCTTCAGTATTCTGTATAATCATTAATAATGCAGCTCTTTTTCTATATTTTTTCTTTTCCTGTTAGCTTAACTTTCTAATTTTTGTTTCTCTATGATTTTATTAATGCTGAAGCTTGAAGTCTTTGAAACATGAAACACACACTGCTTTTTATTGGGATTGAGTAGTGCGGCATTTTTATAATTTACTTAATTTCATTTCCATTTCCATTATACTACACTATGATTTTCAGGATTTTGACTCAGAATATTTACTGGCTAGATGATCCTTCACTTTGTCCTTGTACATTTATTTCTTTCTTTGCATACAATGGGGAAAAAAAAGTCTTTCTAATTTGTGAGATAGAGTCATAGAGATGATAGTTAATTTTTGTTTCTTGACTCTTCTAGGAATCACAAAATTCACTAAAAGTTTCATCTACCCATGAATGCGAAATTGGCTGTGTGCCAAATAGTGAACCGAATCTTGATACTTTCAACAAACCCTTGAATATGGAGAAACCGAGAAGGTCAGTTTGGTAAAATATCTGTTAAAAGAATGCGCTTTTTTTATTTTTTTTTATTTTATTTATTTACTTAGAATGATTTTTCAACAAGGTCATGTAACATTATTATTCCCTCTTGAATTTCTTTGTCATATTCTACTAATCAGGAGACTTATGCCTACCTCAAACATATTACTGAGGGATATCAGTGCTTTGGATGTTGAGGACGAGATTGAGAAACCAAAGGTAAGGGTAAGGTGTTAGTACAAAGTATCTTCCGCTTGAATTTGTTACTTAAAAACTCAGCATTTTAAAAATCTTTTTAAAGATGCTTGGAATGAGTATGTCACATACAGACATGCATTAAAGTACCAGCGAAATTTGAGTACATTGGTAGAATTTTGTAAGCAAAGCACATGCCTCACATTTTTATAGAATATTTTATTTCTTCATTTACCGCTATCTATATATATCAAAATCTTTCTTAAATCCTGCTTGTAGCGATAGTTTTGTGTATTGTGTGCGACCTATAACCTTTAAATTCCCAATTTTACCTGCAACAAATCTTTCCTACTAAATAGGATCGGTTATATAAATTTTTTGACGCTATTGTATTATATTTGAAATCATTGTCGTTATAAGAATCAAGACACAAAAATTCTATTTTCCTATCAATATTAGTATTTGACTTTGTTATCCTTTTAACTCCATTTCAGGGAAATAGATATGGAAAGAGATTGCCGGTAAATGAAGGGAAAAGAACACAAGGTAGCATCTCCCTTTTGCGGTTGCTTAAGAACAACCTTAATATCTAGATATCAGTTTTCATAGCTGCAAGTATAACTAATATATGTATATGTGGTTAGTGAGAAACTGTTCATGGCAAACTTTTGATAGTGTTACATGTTCATGGGCTTACGAAAAAAACCGAACCCCGATGTTGCTTAAGGCCCAAGTCGGCCCAAAACGTTACACAAGGGAGTCTATTGAAATTGTGATTGGTCAAATCAGTGTGGTCCATCCACGAGTCAACTGGTAATTTGTGTTTTTTAAACCCTTTATGATGCACGTCAGTTGGCCCGTCATGATACTTCCTTTTTACAGCTTTTGCTTATAGATCCTATAAAAAGATATTGATAATAATTAGGACGTAGGATTAATGAGACTAGATGTTGAAATTAACATCTCAATCTCCTATCATTACCGTCTTAATCTAAATTGATTTCTTGCTTATCTTTTCTACCTTTTTATTCTTTCACCTTTTTGATGTTTTGTCAAAATGATTGCCTATTGTCATGACCATTTCAAAAGATCCATTACTATTGCATAATTTAAATTTACCATTTGGGCCATCAAAACATAAGGACTTTTACTTTTTTACCCACCATTCGAATTTGGTAGTACCAAGTTTATTATATATTTAGTTCCCAATTGGTGTTTGGTGGTGTAGGGTTTAGGATCTCATATTGAGGTCCTGAGTTCGAATTCAAAGAGTGCGTTTCTTATAAGAGCCTGAGACAGTCGTTATTTTACCTATTTCGCTTAAACCCAAAAAGAGTGGTTTATCGGTGAAGTTTCCAACGATTTAAAAAAAAATATTTATTATATATAACATTATATTTGAATTTAATGCAATATTGCCACTAGTACAAGTTTTCTTGTTGTTTTAGAGCAACAAGACATTCTAGAATATTTGTTGCTTTGCTAGCTTAGCGAATTGATTCCCACCCGCAAGCCAAATTCAAACCATTTCTAGAAGTACGCGAGAATAAATAACATTGAATATTTATTTGTTATATCACATGTAAAAGTACAGAATTGAGATATTGTGCACACCTAACCTTCGAATTCATTAGCTATCGCTTAATAGAATAAAATAGTTAATTAAGAACTATTCACGATAGTATATTTCAATTAATTAATTAATTAAGTCATTTTGTTGTGGACGTTGCTTAAGTTATTGACAATTTTAGGATATAAATTTCTTCCAAATTTTCATCTTTATCACCTAATTGTAGGAATGAGGTCCCCTCACGACAGAAGTCCAATGTCGATTGATGGAAGTATGAATGTTAAAGCTCAAGTCAAAACCATTTTATACACTAATTTAGCAAAATTCAAAACACGTTTGTCTTTTTAAACCATAATAAATATAATCTCAATGATACTATATTAAAAAAAATTTGAGATACTAATATGCCATGTCAATTATAATAAGATAATAGATTAGGCGGAACTTGGATTTGCCGATTCCAATTTTATTTAAATTATGGATTCAGAATGAAAAATCGTGTTGATTGTAGATTTAAAAAATCATTTAACTTGTGAATTCGATATCATTTTTGAATTGAAATGATTCGAGATTAATGATAAAAAATCATTCTGATTGAGATACAATAATTTATGTGATCCCTAATTTCAACATACTTAAAATTTAAAATCAAGCAAACATTAATAAATAAATTCAAGGGAACGTAACGATCCATATTAATTTCACTTTCTTTTCTGCATTTACTGAGCAAATCTTCCTTGTTCGGGAGAGATCTTTTTCTTGGAATAAATATTTGTCAGATAATAAATTATCGTCGCACAAAATTACAATAAAAATATCTGCCCAGTAAGAAAAAGCAGAGACATGAGATAATCATATCATTTAAGTGGGCCGTCAATCATGTTGGGCCATAAATGGACTCGACTGCACCCAATCCGTACCCACCTCTAAGAAGAAAAAAAATAATTTTATTTCCACACGTGTAATGTTCCAATGTGTGGGCCCCACAGACAATGACATCTTCTTTCATGCGAAACTCATTATAAAATAATAAAATATATAAAATGCCACACAAAAGGCAACCAGAAGCGACAGTTTTTGGCGCTGCTCCCGTCTTTTTTATACATCCCGGATAAATCGGTTCTTTAAATCCCGACCCGATTCGACCCGCTATTCCACCCACTCACGCTTCACGTGTGTGACTCTTGTAAAATTAAAATTAAAATTAAAAGAAGAAGAAACGTTGCTCTCTCTGGTTAGAATAAACACTCTACGGTTTAGCGAGTGATTGAGGTTCACAGTGAGGGAATTTTAGCTGCTTCTATTTAATTGGAGCTGTATCGCAGCTAGGGTTTCGTATTATTCGGTGATTTTTTTTTGACGCAGGTGAACTACGGGTCACGCTTATAATTATTAATTTTCTTTTATTTGTTCTTGTTCAATTTTAATTGTTTTGATTATCATTTCGTTTCCATTTCTAGTTCCGGCTTTATTAATTACTCATCTCGCAGTAATTAATTATTATAAATTTTAATTAAATTTGATTACGTATCTTTTAATTTCACCCCACGCTTCACTTTTAAAGTTTCAAAACTAGGGTTTTGTTTAGCTTCCCTTCTCAATTTTGAATATTAGGGTTCGGTCTCTAACACTGGTAACCATCTCTATTTTGTAAGGAATGGCAGTTTGGTAATACTTAATTTTAATCAGATTGGCTTCTATATTATTCATTGGTTAGAGCCTTTTTTCAATTTTTTTTTTTTGTTTCTTTGTTTATTAGTTTAGGATTTTTGTATGCATGTTAATGGTAATATTACTGTTAAATTAAATTTTCATGTGTTTGTTTCAGGTTTGATATTCAATTTATTAATTGTTGTTGGTGATTGGAAAGTTGTCATCTTTAGATAATTCATCGCTGCAATTTGGCATTAAAGTTTCTGGTAATCTACTCCTTTAGCTCTTGATATATTTTGATATTAATGTGGTAGGGCTCCATGACATATGTTCTGCACTTCTGCTCTCTCTGTTTTTTTTTTTCGCCTTTTACAAGTAGAAAATCAATAGCTTTACTTGATCTATTATTTCATTGTAGCACTCTCTGTTTATATTTAGTTTCTTTTACTGTTGAATTCCTGTCTTTGGAAGTAAAGCAGACTTGGCTACTTAATTGACAAATGTATGAATGTTTGGCTTCTATGCGGTGTATGCTGCATCATTTTTAGCTTGCACAGTTGAATTAATCAAGTGATCCACCATAAGAAATTTTGTTAGTAGCACTTGTATAGTTGTATTTGAATGCTTGATGTATTATGCAGTCTGACGGTTGGCTGGTGAATGAATTTAATACATGTAAGCAACTTTTAGTATAATATAATATAACTTGCATTCGGAGAATCGAGGGCATCATTGTTTAATATTTTCTTAAGGAAATTGTGTCTACTTACGGGATAAATGAGTAGATACTCAATTTTCTTGCCTTATATTGCAAAGATCAATGTGTAGTTAAGGTCTACTTGTTGTGGGGAGTAATAAGGATTAATTGAGAGAATATCTTATCATTCCTTGTGAAATATATGAAATCATGGAGAAGAACCGTTGGATAGCAGATTCTGTGATTTTTGACATCAGTATTGTGTTTGTTATAGTATGATCGCTTTGAGTGTATTAACATCTGAAAGTCCATGATACAGTCTCCTTCGTCAATAAGGGTCTGGTCCTATTTAGCTTATATTAATGTGAACAGTAGACTTGTGGTTTGATTTTTCTATATAGTATGGCAAAAATGTTGTTTTTAATGCAGATCATCGAGCCGACAATGAAATCATTTAGTTTGATTTATCAGGTTAATATATACATACTCGAATCATCTAATATTAATGTTTATGTTTAGCTTTCATGACATGCCTGATTTATCTGATAACTTTCGTACAATGATTCCAGCAATTTGTACTTTTGTGATGAATTTTTTTCCTTTGTAATTTGTGCTTTACAGATAGTTTTCACTGTTGTTTATTATCATACGAATGGCTACTGTCATATTTGTCATTTATGATTACTGTAAGTAGTAACTCAACTTTATGATATTAATAAGGGACATCTCATTATTGAAACTTGAGTACAAATCCTGATTTCAATGTCTCAACTCTTTATAATATTTGATTTATTTTAAGTCACCATAGAAGTCCCAAAATTGCATGCTTAGGCATTTTATGGTATTGTGTTCTCCAGGGTATCTCAAAAGCATTCTCTTGACGGATATTTGCTGTTCTCGATGGAAGAAAACTTATTAGCATGTTTTGTTGACTTCTCTAATGCTTGGAATCACTGTATGTGAAGCACTATGACATTTGAAGATTTCTTTTCGCTGACCAAGATGAAAGATGGGCTTACAGATCCTTCTCGAGTTGAGGAGCTGGTCAACATCATGCAGAAGGAAAAAGACACTGTTGTGAAGAACAATAGGGATGCAACTAGGCAGTGGGCTGCTGTTGCAAGTGCTCTTGCTGCCACTGACAACAGAGATTGTCTTGATCGATTTATTCAATTAGATGGATTAGGGTTCATTGATAGATGGCTAAAGCAAGTTCAAAAGTATGTTAATAACCCAAATGAAGGCTTTGTAGAAGTGTCAATTACTGCAATGTTAGGAGCACTTGAGAAATTGCATATAGACTATGAATTATCTATTTCTTCGGGGATCTGGATTACTGTTAAGAGTCTTCTTGGCCACAGTAGCTCTCAGGTTCAAGATATAGCAAGGGCGCTATTTGATAGCTGGAACCAGGGTAGGGTCAGTGAAGCCCTTGACCATGATGTTAAGTGTGTTGGGTCTTCTCAAGATGATGACACTGCAGTCAGTTCAATACATGCGAATGAAAGTAGTAGGACAGAATCTTCTGCATTAGATGTTCGTCTTCCTAATGCTAGTGTTAATGAAGAAAATAATGGAGCTGAACCTGCTGGAGCAGAAATATTGCCTTCAGAATGTCTTCAACCAGAAAAGTTGGAAGATGTACAATGCTCCCATGATCTGGCTACTTCCAAATTGTCTAATTCTGTCCCTGAAAATTCTTCTGTGGAAGACAAATTCCCTGCGGAGACTGTCGAGAGAATCTCATCATTTGAGGCTTGCAGTTCTCCAGATCCAAAGCGATGTTGCAAAGAAGAGCAGTCAGAGCAGTCAGATGCTCTGAAAATGAATTTATCCGAAGATGAAAAGCATGTGCCCAAGGTCAGCAGCTTCCGAGGAGAAGTCTGCGAAACAGCATCTGCCTCGACAGGTACGGTGGAGCCTAGAACTGTTTCTTCAGCTGTGGATGTGGTGAGTGCTCATGACATTACGACTGGACCTGCTGTAGAAAAAAAAATTGATGCTGATGAGGGTGACATGGATGCAAAAGCTAGTGCTCTTAGTTTGGTGGGGAAGCTTGCATCTGAGCCAAAAAATGGGATGGATGATATGGAAGTCGTGAATAATTGCAGTACACTAGTGTTCAAGTCAACTGGTGATGATGATGATTGTCATTATGGTGCCATGCAGGATTCTTCTGGGGATGAGTGTACATATGGAAAACACAAAGATTTAGAGACACATTTGTCCAGTATAAAAGGCATTGGAGCAGCTGATAAAGACGAGGATCGTGTTAGTGATGGTGATTCTGATTCAAGAAATGATTTCCTTTTTTCAAAAGCTACAATGGCTTTCCGGAATCTTGATGCTCCTAATAGGAGAGCGTCTGATATTGAACTTGATTATGGCATAATCGATGCATTGGAAGTTGCTCGAAAAGTTGCTCAGGAAGTGGAGAGAGAAGTTGTGGAATATAGAGAACAGTCATGCAGTTCTGAGAAAATTTTGGGTGGTGGGATCAGGCCACCTGAAAGCCCAGATTCTGTAAATGAAAAACAGGATCTAGTTGATGAGGATCCATTGAAGGAGGTGCCAACTGAACAAAATTATTCTGCTGAGGTGTATCCTGAGGATGAGGAGCAGATAACTAACTCAGATAATAGAGAGAATGAACCAGAAAATGGCATAGCTGATATGGATTCCTCTCAGGTGACTGAAGCAGCTCAAGAACCTGAAGTAAACCGAGATAAAGGCCTCTGTGATTTTGATCTGAATCAAGAAGTCTGTTCAGATGATAAGGATAATCCCATTAATCCTGTCAACCATGTGTCTGCCCCTGTTTCTGTGGTTTCTGCTTCAAGACCAGCAGCAGGTCCTGGATTGCCTGCAGCCCCTTTGCAGTTTGAGGGGACTCTTGGGTGGAAAGGAACAGCTGCTACTAGTGCTTTCCGTCCAGCATCTCCCCGCCGAGTTTCTGATAGTGATAAGACAACTGTTACTTTTGGGGGAGCCAACAACAGTTCAAAACAGAGGCAGGATTGCCTTGATATTGACCTCAATGTGGCCGAGTTTGGAGATGAAAACCTCCCTTGTCTTGTACCAGAAAAACAGATTCCAGACTCATCTGGTTTCCCTTCTGCAGAATCTTCTGTGGAAGTGAGTCCAAGAAGATCAGAGAGGCTCAATCTGGATTTAAATCGTATCAGTGATGATAGTGATGCTCCACCATCGGATTTGAGGATGGACATACGGCTTGTTCACAATCGGTATGGCCATCGCAGCCCATCTCCTGCATCCTCATCATCATCGATGCATCCTTTGCTGAGGAACTTTGATTTGAATGATAGACCGTTTTTGCACAATGATTTGTCAGATCAAGGGCCGCATCACTGCAAATCTTCTCAAAGTGCAAGTGCTTTTGGATTGCCTAAACCAGATGATCCTGTAATATCTATCATGGGTGCCAGAGTGGAAGTCAATAGGAAGAAGTTTATTCCTCAGATTTTATCCTTGCCAAATGGAAAATCTCTCGAGATTGCAATGGATGGTAACCTGGCAAGAAGTGGAAGTGTTTTGGGGTTGGGCCCTCCTGCGTCTTACACAAATGCTCCTGTTTTTGGATACAACGGATTTGCAACAGCATCCACCATACCTTACTCTTCAGCAATGTATGGACCTGGTAGCACAATTCCTTATATGGTGGATTCAAGAGGAGCTCCAGTTGTACCTCATATTGTGGCTTCCGCAGCAGCTGTTCCACCCTCTTACTCCCAACCACCACCATTCATTATGAGCATGACTGGTGCTCCGTCTGCAATAAATGGTTTGTCACGCCCTAACTTTGATCTCAATTCTGGTTTCCCAACCGAGGGAGGAAACCGGGACTCTCTTGGTTTGAGGCAACTTTTCATACCAGGTCAAGGCAGGTCTATGGAGGAGAATTTGAGGGCTAGCACACAACCCTCATCAAGTTCTGGGGTTGGCGGGAAGAGGAAGGAACCGGATGGTGGATGGGAAAACTACCCGTTGAATTATAGACACCAGCAGCCGCCATGGAATCAGTAAGTTTATATTTATCCTTCCTCTCTCGCTTGGGATCAGTTCAATTATTCAATCAAGCTGATTGATGAGAAGAGTGATTAAAGCCCATTGGCTTGAACGGGAGGCGAATTAGAACACAATAAAGAGGGGATTATGATTGTAATATAGCTCGTAAGATCAATTGCCTGAAGGAAAAATTAGGGTTTAATTGTTTTTTTAACTTTGGTTTGTCATTTCTGTGTTTCATAGAAAGCCAACGCAACCATGTAGGCTGTAGCTGTAACCTCTCCCTTACACATATCACAGAAATTTAAAGGAGCTTGTGTTTTTCTACTATTTTTTTTTTTCTTTTTGCAGTGCCCAAATAGGCAATATATTTTAAAGAATATTTATTCCTATTTGCTTCAATATGTAGTCCGTTAAGGATTAAACTTGGATTGAAATCAGCATGTTAGATTCTTGCATTTGAGAACATGACATGTGTGCCTCAAGACGAATTAAGCTTAGCAATAAACAGCATATTTTTCATTTTAGGAAAACAGCATAAACAAGGCTGTAAAATGCTGTTTTGAAAATGGAATCGGACCCTCCAATCAAATCGGAATCGGGAATCGGTCATGAGTTTGGTCCGATTTAATTTTCAAAACCGAAGAGTAATATAACATGAGAATCGGTTCAGTCGGTTTCTTTACCTTAATTTTTTTATAACCAAAAACAAAATAAATATATTTTTTTATTCTTTTTATTTAATTAAATTTATTTATAAGATCAGTTGATTTTCTCAGTTTAATTGAAATAATTCAACTGATCAAATTAATAACCATTAATCTTATAAATCATCAATTCAATCACATCACTGATTTTTAAAACAATGATAAAATGGAGCATGTCCATTTCGCAAATTGTGTCCCACTCTAGAAACAGTGGGTGTTCATGTTCAAATAGTTTATAGTGTTTATGTTCTCGATATTGCTCGTGGACTCGAAATCTAGGAAGATCATAACAAATTCCAAATTAAATCCATAAGAATATTTATTTTAATGCAAATGTATATAAAACTTTTAATGTCCTCGGGACCTGCTATTAACTCTCATTTGATGTCTATTTATCTTATATTTATGAATAATTTACCTTGGTAGTTATAGTTGAAAACCTATATAAAAAAGAGAGACTAATATCCTCTATTTATTTGTAGCGCATGATCGAGGAAAATGAGTTCTTTTTCATAAATTCATTTTTATGAATAAAATCATTTCGTAAAATCAGTTTTATTTTCTCTCACTTGTTTCCTAGCTACATTCCAATTTTATAAAATTCAATTGAATAACCAACTTTAATTAAAATACAAAATATTGTTAACACCAAGAGGAGTTAATCATATTTGAATAAATAAAATACACATTTTCATCTCTTCATTTACATTTTGATCTTTTTCATGATTATAGTAAAATAAGGATATCATTTTAAGTAAATTATTTAACAGAATATGATTAAAATATATCAAATTATACAAAACCAGAAAAGAATTTGAAAAATTAACTGCATACATTAAAATTGTGTATATATATATATATATATAGAGGTCAGTGGCTTAGACTGGACTGTTACCTTAATATCCTGTCCATGTCTGCAGTTAGGACTCGGTAATAGAAAAATATGCTGTCATGCCATTCTCGAAAATCTACAATGCAACAGTGGTATCACGTCATCCATGCAACAAGTCAATCATCAATTGCCACGCGTGCTAAAAAATTAAAAAACAACTAAAAAATAGGTATTAAATTATACATGTCATTTTCTAATTGTTGATGGTACCACGTCACCCATACCTCCGTTGCACCAGCACAATCATCTCCAATGCTTACTTGCGCTTATAGCTGAAACGGCAACCGCATAAAAGTTAGTAATATTTATCAGATAAATTTGTAATAACCAGAATAAATATTACGACTGCACTTGATAACAGTGGAGTGCGAGGAAACTCGGATAAAAATTATATGTGCAGAAAACATATGGAATTGGCCCTACATCAGCTACGCCAGTTTGAATGATCCAATGGCATAATAAAGGATCTTCATTGCTGCTCAGATGGCAGATTAAAGGGGCATAGCTGAGTTCTCATGTGGAAAGCATTTCAAGATAACTAACGGTGTGTCGAACCTCGAGCACCATCAAGACCCTATGATCATCATGATTACTCCAAAATAATATTTACACCTAGCTAGTGGTAAATCCTATTTTTGATCATATTCTGCCTTCCCCATCTTGATTGCTAGTTTAGAATGCCATGGAACACAAACAGCAGCCAAATAAGGAAATGATTTATATAAGCTATCACATACCGTGACTCGCTCTTAAATGAATGCTTGGACTTCTTCTTTGCCGTACCACCACTTCTCATCTGCTTTTTCTCACTCATGTTATTCTGAAACAGTTCCCGCATCTCGTCTGGCCTAGAATTAGTTTTCTGGGAAGGACATTTTGATTTCTTACTGTTTGACTTTACAATCTTGCCACCATCTACAGCCTTCTGCTTGGCTTTCACAGCTTTAGCTCGTCGGTAAGCCAGGTCAACCATAGATATTCCAGCCTTTTCTTTCTTATCTTTTCCACTATCCTGCAATTCTTATTTATGAGTACAGCATGCCACTTGGAAACAAATATCAATCATAAAATAAAAATAGTTAAAAAGAGCGTGTTGATTGTTGAACATGAAGACGTAACAACCCTAATGACACCGGGCAGAAGTCCAATAATGCCAAACCTTTAACCATAACAAACACGGATAAAAACTGACGCAGAAAAGCAGAGACAAGACGAGCGCAAGATAATATACCAGACAGTCTTTAGAAGTTTGCCAAAGAGGCATGTAGATGATGTGCATATCCGAAGTTTAGGTTCTGTGCTTTTCTTCAATTCAAGCGACATAATAACATACAAAACACCCGTCACTGTGAATATAGAAGGATATTATGCACAGAAAACGAGACAAATTGCATACTTGTGATTTGTCTACTTGATCTTCATCTTCCAACATCTCCCTAGCTGCTTCCAATTTTCGACGCTTCTTTCGTGGCAAATTTTCCTGCTCAACATAATATGACAGTCAACATTTCATCAAAAAAATATTAAATCAAAAAGATAGTACGATTAAATTTAGGATAACAACCACCTCGCGTTCTCGCTTCCTCTTTTCCTCCATTTTAAGGTCTTCAGCCTGTTGGGCACTGATCACCTCATTTCCAGAACCTTTTCCTTTGTCAATAGATGCCTATCAAAAAGAAACGTAGAAGTCATGCTGTATAAGTGAGTAGAACTATGCTAACAAGAATCTAAATGATTTTCACACATCCTTGGTGCTGATTGTATCTTGCTTATCTGGATTCAGGAAATATTTGTAATAATTCCCTAACATTTATATATGATCAAGATTACCTTAGCTGCCTTTGCTGCAAGATTTTTCTCTTTTTCTGTCACAAACCATGTTCTTTTAGGGCGTGCATAAATTTCTTCCTTATGAGCAATCATATTTTCTGAATGCATGCATTACGGAAACATATGGTATTACTGAAGCAGCAAAACATAAGCGAAAAATGACAGTCCTAAATAACCATAATAACAAGAGCGTATCTGTGTCCCTCAACATGTAGGGACACCGGTTGCAACTAGTAGGATAAATTACCTTTGTTGCTTCCATTTCAGCTTTTCTCAGGATCCTGTCTTCCCTGCAGTATTTGGAAAACTACAATAAAAATACAAGGTTGAATAGTTCATAAATTATTTTTTTATGGAAATACTACAATATAAACCTTTCTTCTTGAAGAACAGCAGCTACTTGATCTTCCATTTGCTCAATTATCTGAGACCACTTGGTAATTGATTGCTCAGCCACAATTCGGCTCTTCAATTTAGAACCAACTCTCTTAGCCTATAAAAAATGAATGACAATTACCAAGTAAATCATCTCCAGGTTTTAATCGCAGCCAACAATAATGTTAATTAGAAATTCCTAAACTAAATTGACATTTATGAACTTAATTTTAGCCGCAATGCACCATTTGTTAGACAGTTATGACCCATATCGTCACTATTTTGTAAATGATATTGTATTATTGTACAAAATTAACTATGTAGTAATGAAATTGCCTTTTACCGTTTTGTAATTTATTTACTTTGATATAAATGGTAAGAGTCCCTATGATTAGTTCCGGATTGTGATGATATGAGACGGTATCAATCCATAAAGGTTTAATCATTAAATATCCCTAGTCGTAGTATTATCGAGATTGGACATCGATAATGCGGAATAGACTAGTACTGCACTTGTGCATGTTGTGAGGGCACAACGGCATAGTTCTCATATATTTAAGTATAGGATACTTATGCAAGTGCGGTAGGAGGTTGTGTTTTACCGATGGTACGGAAAACAGCTTCGCTCTGGATAGACCCCGCGGAATCCCATTGGTAGTATGTCTGCGTGTCTATGGGAGTCCGCTTCAGGGTAGGTGCATATGATCTTAACCTGAGACTTGCATCGCTAGTACTTACGACAATCGGTAAAACTTAGTTTTGGTGGTCCAGGGCTTTAACGCGGTTCTGTGTACACCTCTTCTGGATTTATCGAGAATCGTAATGTATTGGGTGTGATGTCAAGATGGAAGTATCACTTCAGACATATGGAGATGATGATCGCGAGGGATACAGAACTAGTACTCTATAATGGTTGCAACCATCGGGATAATATGACTAGGTCAGGATTATCCGATTCAAAGAGACTGGTTGCTTGATGTCCGATATGTGTATCGTACGGGGCAGACACATCTCCAGCCCCAGGCCTTACATGTGATCATCCGATACTGGTTCGATATACACTATACTACGGTATACTACGCCTGTTATAGATCTTATATTCCAATAAGAATATTTCTGGAGAATTGGGTAGGCATGGCGTTTTGCTAGAGGCTAACCTTGTCTTGTAAATCGGTAAAAACGTAGTACTTGGTACGTACGTATTCAGATAATCTGACGGCCGTATTTACTGCCAACATATCCAGAGATCTCTTGGGTCGCTTCCCGAAGATTCACCAATGACGTATGATTCAAACTCGATTAATCTTGGATTAATTACGGAGAGACTTTATCTTGGATAAAGTACTATACATAGAGAGAGAACGATTAATTTGGAATTAATCGTAAAAATATTATATTCGATATAATAATCGAAATTCGATTTCGACGCGAAATTAAAATTAGATTTTAATTCGGGCAAACGAGTTAATTTAGAATTAATTCGTTAGCGACGTAAATAATAATTTCGCTAGGCGCAATTATTTATTTAAATTCGATTTAATTAACGTCGCGACGTAAGTTCGGTATTTCGGAAATATCGAACCCGAACGCGTGAGTGCACGTGGGCCCACTTTCATTTGGAAACGTGTGGGGCCCACATGACACATGTCATATTATGCATTATTTAATTCTAATGCATTGCATGGAGATAGTGTACAATGCACTCAATGGTTTTGCATGGAAATTGAGTGTTTGACACTCTAAGCCATTGCATGATTTGTGTCATAAGTTTATTATTAATTTAATAAATATTATGGCATAAATATAAATTGATTTTTTGTAACAAAAATCATTCAACTTTTCTCTCTCACATTGCCGAAACTTGCAAGCAGTTTTTGGCTCTCCTTTCTTCAATTTTTGTGGCAAGATTTGAAGAAGTTATGCATTCAAAATCACAACAAAGGCTAGCACCTTCAAGGGATCATACATAGGTGATATGGGAAGCTAATCCTTGAGCTTGGAAGGATCAAACTCGACTTGGAGTCCCTCTTTTCTTCTTGACCGAGAGCTTCACTGCACAAGGGAGGAGTTTTCGCATCATCTAAGCATCCATTTTCAAGTATTGTGAGTATGATTCCGCCATACTTCAATTTATTCATTCATGTATTTATATATTTTGCTCTGATACCATTGTTGGAAAAATAACCAAGCCTCAAGATCAACAAGAACTGGTACGGAAAACAGCTTCGCTCTGGATAGACCCCGCGGAATCCCATTGGTAGTATGTCTGCGTGTCTATGGGAGTCCGCTTCAGGGTAGGTGCATATGATCTTAACCTGGGACTTGCATCGCTAGTACTTACGACAATCGGTAAACTTTAGTTTTGGTGGTCCAGGGCTTTAACAACGGGTTCTGTGTACACCTCTTCTGGATTTATCGAGAATCGTAGTGTATTGGGTGTGATGTCAAGATGGAAGTATCACTTCAAACATATGGAGATGATGATCGCGAGGGATACAGAACTAGTACTCTATAATGGTTGCAACCATCGGGATAATATGACTAGGTCAGGATTATCCGATTCAAAAGACTGGTTGCTTGATGTCTGATATGTGTATCGTACGGGGCAGACACATCTCCAGCCCCAGGCCTTACATGTGATCATCTGATACTGGTTCGATATACACTATACTACGGTATACTACGCCTGTTATAGATCTTATATTCCAATAAAATATTTCTGGAGAATTGGGTAGGCATGGCGTTTTGCTAGAGGCTAACCTTGTCTTGTAAATCGGTAAAAACGTAGTACTTGGTACGTACGTATTCAGATAATCTGACGGCCGTATTTACTGCCAACATATCCAGAGATCTCTTGGGTCGCTTCCCGAAGATTCACCAATGACGTATGATTCAAACTCGACTTGGAGTCCCTCTTTTCTTCTTGGCCGAGAGCTTCACTGCACAAGGGAGGAGTTTTCGCATCATCTATAAGCATCCATTTTCAAGTATTGTGAGTATGATTCCGCCATACTTCAATTTATTCATTCATGTATTTATATATTTTGCTTGTTCTTGTTGATCTTGGGGCTTGGTTATTTTTCCAACAATGCAAATATATTAGGATGTTATTTGGGGGAAAATTGTATGAAGCATGATTTGATGAGTTTGCTTGATTAAATATGCTTAGATGTATGTTATTTAGATTATACATCATCAATTTCATGGAAAATAAATTGGATTAATTTTTCCAACCCAAATGAGGCTTGGCCGAATACATGCAAGCATATGGACTAGATGATTTTTTAATTTAAGACATTAGATGACTTGAAACAATATGGAATGATGATTTGTAACTCGATTGGATTGAAAACGAAATCGGAACCATTTTAATCACCTTGGCCGAATGCTTGATGGAGGATTAGGGACTTGATTTTTTGATTAAATAATGTTGGACATATATTTAAGATAAAAATATGATTAATGGATTAATTTGATATTTTGGGAATATTGATTTAAAGGATTAATCATGATAATGCACTTTAATTAATTAAGTTATAAAATTTGGAATTTTAAAATTTGGTTAGTTGGGCTTAATTTTGAATTGGGCCTAAAACTATTATATTTGGTAATGGGCTTGGTTGGGCCAAGTAGATTTGGACCATTTGGATTGGATCCAAAATGGGCCTAAATCACATCATTTAAGCCCAAATGTAATAAATGGGCTTTTATGTTTAATTGGGCCTTATGGGCTTGATATTGATTTTATGGCATATGAGGGTGATTCCTTATTGGGCTTGGTAATTGGGTTTGACCCATACATTGACCAAAACCCAAGCCTAAAGAAATCAATTGAAAGCCCATCGGACTTTAACTAAACGGACATTAGATGTTAGTTGGGCTTTGAGACCCGATTGTATTAGATTTGGAATCTAAGTTATAAAAGCACAATAAAAGTGTAAATATTTAATTTAGAATTAAATAATAGGATTAGTATTGAATACGACTTAAATTGGATTTAACGAGTAGTTCGATATAATTCGTGAATTCATACTATAAGTATTTATTCTCAAATTGAGTTGGACTCGCGCAAATGCAAACAATTGTTTGAACATTGTATTGTCACCTAATTAAAGACTAATTAATTGGATTTGATTGGTTGTATAACATGCCTTGAATGAATGAATGTGGATGTGATGTATGAATAGTGTATATCGGATGGATATTAGAAGGAAAGGGTAATTTTAGAAATTATTGTAAATTTAGAATTTATAAATTGGACCTGCGTGTCCAGCCTTTCTCTTATTGTCTCTTTGTATTCTCTTCTCACCTAATTCCCCTCAATGTAAATGAGGTTTCTCTTATTGTATTATGTAATTGGGTAAGAGTAGAATAGTGCTAGCGGGGAGAGGAAAGGGAGTGATTTGTTCTAGGAACAAGTTGTTGTTCATATCCATCCGTATATCGCTATTACTTTACTTTACGCGCTTTATGATGTTTTAGAAGCATGCTTAAGGGTGTATGATGATGAGACCTAACAAAGATAAATTAATTGGTTGCCAATTACGCGAAAAATCCCTCAAACAATATTAAGCGATTTTCCTTCCGTTGAATGATTCTTTCTCAAGATCCGAAATTGGCATTGGTTTGTTGGCCAAAGTCAAGACCTTTGTCAATTGAGGATGTGTTTGAATCATGAGAGTTTTGTTCCACATCGGTGTCATGTCCAAGTTGTGATTTGTTGGCCAAAGTCAAGATCACTTCTTGTCCATCGACATTGATTACGAAACTTTCCTCGTCAATGGGTCCCGCTTAACTGGAATCATTAGGTTTGTTGTGCCAAAGCCAAGGCTTAGTTGATTCAGAGGAAATGGTTAGGAAAATGTATTGGATGCATTGACATATGTATATGTTTCGGACTTAGATGTCCACCTACCGGATCTAGGAATTGGATGGGATCCAATTGATCTTCGAGATCTACCTAGTTAAATATCATACAATTTGTTGGCCAAAGTCAAGGTTGTGTGTTATTTAACGGGATCCTAGCCCACTAGGAAATAGGATTTCCCGAGTACTCAACAGAGGGTTAGAGACTTGCAGAAAATAGTGGGAGGCTAGTATTGAATTTGCAATTATCGTTCAGATACTTAGCTTTACGCGCTTACACAACTTATTTCGTCAATATTTACACATTAGTTGAGAAATAAATATTATTAATAGTTTTATTATAACAGTTATGACGTACTGTACCCACATATCGTTAACTAGATAATTAGACTATCGTAGTTAAGATGGCAAACAAAGGAAATGTCCGTGACATAATCATGGGTGATAATGTGTTCAAGGGCACCAACTTCGCCGACTGGGAAATGAACCTAAGGATAGTCCTTGGGGCGGAGAGGATACTGTATACGATACAAAAACCTCTCGGGCCTAAGCCCACTGAGCCACTTGAGCTGGAGTTATGGAAAACTCACAGTGATGATTGTGACACGGCTCAGTCGATCATGCTTGCTTCAATGACTCAACACTTTCGCCGCCAGAATAGGGACTTGGATCCTTATAATATGATGGCAAGATTGCAAGATCTTCACCGCACTAATAAGCGGATGGCGAGGTACGAGTTAGTGAAGAAAATCTTTCGCTCCCGTATGACTGATGGTAGTTCTGTTGAGGTCCATGGGACTCAAATGATAGCCGATATTGATGAATTGGCTAATATGGGTATAGTCTTGGAGGCTGAGCTGTCTATAGATGTACTTCTACAGTCACTACCCGATACTTGGAAACAGATTGTCATCAACTACAAATTGATGAATTCGGATGATACTCTTGGAGAGTTATTATCGATTCTCAAGGAGTCAGAGAAAGAGCTTCTGAAAGGCAACAAGCGCGAGGCGCACTTTGCATCAACATCTCAAACGCCGAAAGCTGGGCTCAAGGCAACTGGGGGTGTTAAGAAGAAAAAGCATAGAAACAAAGGCAAGGCCAAGTCAACAAAGGCTTCTGGGAAGCCAAGGGACAAGTCTCAAGATGTTTGCCTGAAATGCGGCAAGAAAGGTCACTGGAAGCGTGACTGCCGCATGAACAAGGGACACAAGGAGGACATACAGGCGGGCAAGGCACCGGCCTCAGGTATGTTTGTTATTGAGATAAATATGACTACTTCTAGTCTTAATAAAAATTGGATTTTTGATTCTGGCTGTGGTTCTCATATTTGTACTGATGTGCAGGATCTGCATGATAGCAGGAGACTGGCTTCGGGGGAGGTAGATCTACGAGTTGGAAATGGAACTTCTGTTGCTGTTTTGGCCGTAGGCACTTTTGTTTTGGAACTGCCCTCGGGGCATGTACTTAAACTAAATGACTGTTATTTTGTTCCTAGTTTAACTAGGAATATTATTTCTGTATCTTTGTTAACCCAGTATGGGTACACTTTTGTATTTAAAAACACCAGGTGTTATTTATATAAAGATGATGCAGAAATTTGCACTGCCGATGCAAATAATGGTCTTTATATTTTGAATATAAATAAATCTCCAAAACGTAAAATAACAAACAAAAGGCTCAAAATGAGTAATCCAAAGGAAGAAACTTATTTGTGGCATTGTCGTCTGGGACACATCAACAAGACTCGCATATCCACACTTTCGAAGAGTGGGTACTTGGACGGATTTGATCCAAATTCATATGACGTCTGCGAATCTTGTTTATTAGGCAAAATGCCTAAATCACCTTTTAGTGGTAAAGGTGAACGCGCCACTGAACTGTTAGCCCTCGTTCATAGTGACGTTTGTGGGCCCATGTCTAGCCAGGCTAGAGGTGGATATCGATACTTCGTAACCTTTACGGATGATGCATCGCGTTATGGTTATGTGTATCTAATGATGCACAAGTCGGAAACTTTTGAGAAATTCAAAGAGTTTCGACACGAAGTTGAAAAACAAACAGGCAAGAGTATTAAGACATTACGGTCGGACCGTGGTGGCGAATACTTAAGTAATGAGTTTCAAGATTACTTGAAAGAATATGGTATTCTTTCACAATGGACTCCTCCTGGAACACCACAATTAAATGGTGTGTCTGAACGGAGAAACCGTACCTTGCTTGACATGGTAAGGTCGATGATGAGTCGCACTGAGCTACCTATATCCTTCTGGGGACATGCATTAGAAAGTGCAATTCTTATTTTGAATAGGGTTCCGTCAAAGTCTGTTGAACAGACTCCGTATGAGATATGGACAGGAAAGAAACCAGGTTTCTCATTCCTGAAGATTTGGGGTTGCTGGGCATACGTCAAACGTTTGGAAGGTACCAAACTTGAACCCAAATCAGATAAATGCCTATTTGTTGGATATCCTAGGGAAACCAAAGGATATTACTTCTATTACCCACAAGAGAACAAAGTATTTGTTGCTCTACATGCGGTTTTCCTTGAGAAGGAATTCCTAAATGCAGTGTTTAGTGGGAGGAAAGTAGAACTCGATGAAAGTCGTAGTGATACTGTTCCTGGCAATGAATCGAGAACGGAACATGAACAGTCCATCCAGGATGAGACTGAACCACAATCTTCAATTACACAAGGACTACGTAGGTCGGAGAGAGTCAGGGTAATACCTGAGAGGTATGGATTCCTGATCTCACCTCATGTAGATATTAATCTTATTGAGGATACTGAACCGGCTACGTATGAGGAAGCGATACAAGGTATCGAATCCACTTTATGGCAAGAGGCCATGAAGGCCGAAATGGATTCCATGTATACCAACCAAGTTTGGACACTAGTTGATGCACCAGAAGGCGTAAAGCCTATTGGATGCAAATGGGTCTTCAAGAAGAAGACCGACATGGATGGCAACGTACAAACGTACAAAGCTAGGCTCGTAGCGAAGGGGTATCGTCAACAACTTGGAGTTGATTATGACGAAACTTTCTCACCCGTTGCCATGATTAAATCCATTCGGATAATGCTTGCGATAGCTGCATATTACGATTACGAAATATGGCAGATGGACGTTAAAACCGCTTTCCTTAACGGAAACCTGTTGGAGGATGTTTATATGCAACAACCTGACGGTTTTATCGCACCAAGACTTGCAAACAAGGTTTGTAAGTTAAATCGGTCCATTTATGGACTGAAGCAAGCATCGAGGTCATGGAACCAACGTTTTGATGAGGTCATAAAAGAATATGATTTCATTCAAAACGTAGATGATCCTTGTGTATATAAGAAGGTTAGTGGGAGTGCACTGACTTTTATTGTCCTTTATGTCGACGATGTATTGCTTATAGGCAATGACATTCCCATGTTAACGTCGGTGAAAGCTTGGCTTTCATTGAAATTCTCCATGAAAGATCTGGGAGAAGCAGCTTTTATTCTAGGAATAAAGATCTACAGGGATAGATCTAGAAGGCTACTTGGACTCTCCCAGAGTACATATATTGATAAAGTGTTGAAGAGATTCAACATGGATCAGTCCAAGAGGGGACTGTTGCCAACATCACATGGCGTCTATCTATCTAGGGACATGTGTCCTAAAACACAAGATGAGAGAGACAACATGAGTCGGACTCCGTTCGCCTCGGCAGTTGGATCGATCATGTATGCCATGATATGTACACGACCTGATGTGTCCTATGCTTTGAGCATGTGTAGTCGATATCAGGCCGATCCAGGAAAGGATCACTGGATGGCGGTTAAGAGTATCCTTAGGTATCTTAAGAGAACTAAGGATGTTTTCTTAATCTATGGAGATGGAGAACTTGAGGTATCTGGGTATACCGATGCAAGTTTCCAAACCGACAGAGACGACTTCAAGTCGCAAACCGGGTACATATTTTGCTTGAATAACGGAGCAGTGAGCTGGAAATCTTCCAAGCAAGATACTGTTGCCGATTCAACAACTGAAGCGGAGTACATTGCAGCAGCTGAAGCAGCAAAGGAAGCGGTTTGGATCCGAAAATTCCTAGTTGGATTAGGAGTAGTTCCATTAGCAGCTGAGCCCGTTTTATTGTATTGTGACAATAGCGGGGCCATAGCGCAGGCTAAGGAACCAAGGTCTCATCAACGATCCAAACATGTTCTTCGACGATTCCATCTGATTCGAGAGATCATACATCGTGGCGATGTGAAGATCGAAAAGATCGCATCAGAGGACACATTGCAGATCCGCTGACGAAAATAATTCCTCGGGAAAAGTTTGAGCGACACATACATAGTTCAGGTATTAGATGCTTGAGTGACTGGCTATAGGCCAAGTGGGAGATTGTTAGACAGTTATGACCCATAGCGTCACTATTTTGTAAATGATATTGTATTATATGTACAAAATTAACTATGTAGTAATGAAATTGCCTTTTACCGTTTTGTAATTTATTTACTTTGATATAAATGGTAAGAGTCCCTATGATTAGTTCCGGATTGTGATGATATGAGACGGTATCAATCCATAAAGGTTTAATCATTAAATATCCCTAGTCGTAGTATTATCGAGATTGGACATCGATAATGCGGAATAGACTAGTACTGCACTTGTGCATGTTGTGAGGGCACAACGGCATAGTTCTCATATATTTAAGTATAGGATACTTATGCAAGTGCGGTAGGAGGTTGTGTTTTACCGATGGTACGGAAAACAGCTTCGCTCTGGATAGACCCCGCGGAATCCCATTGGTAGTATGTCTGCGTGTCTATGGGAGTCCGCTTCAGGGTAGGTGCATATGATCTTAACCTGAGACTTGCATCGCTAGTACTTACGACAATCGGTAAACTTTAGTTTTGGTGGTCCAGGGCTTTAACGGGTTCTGTGTACACCTCTTCTGGATTTATCGAGAATCGTAGTGTATTGGGTGTGATGTCAAGATGGAAGTATCACTTCAGACATATGGAGATGATGATCGCGAGGGATACAGAACTAGTACTCTATAATGGTTGCAACCATCGGGATAATATGACTAGGTCAGGATTATCCGATTCAAAGAGACTGGTTGCTTGATGTCCGATATGTGTATCGTACGGGGCAGACACATCTCCAGCCCCAGGCCTTACATGTGATCATCCGATACTGGTTCGATATACACTATACTACGGTATACTACGCCTGTTATAGATCTTATATTCCAATAAGAATATTTCTGGAGAATTGGGTAGGCATGGCGTTTTGCTAGAGGCTAACCTTGTCTTGTAAATCGGTAAAAACGTAGTACTTGGTACGTACGTATTCAGATAATCTGACGGCCGTATTTACTGCCAACATATCCAGAGATCTCTTGGGTCGCTTCCCGAAGATTCACCAATGACGTATGATTCAAACTCGATTAATCTTGGATTAATTACGGAGAGACTTTATCTTGGATAAAGTACTATACATAGAGAGAGAACGATTAATTTGGAATTAATCGTAAAATTATTATATTCGATATAATAATCGAAATTCGATTTCGACGCGAAATTAAAATTAGATTTTAATTCGGGCAAACGAGTTAATTTAGAATTAATTCGTTAGCGACGTAAATAATAATTTCGCTAGGCGCAATTATTTATTTAAATTCGATTTAATTAACGTCGCGACGTAAGTTCGGTATTTCGGAAATATCGAACCCGAACGCGTGAGTGCACGTGGGCCCACTTTCATTTGGAAACGTGTGGGGCCCACATGACACATGTCATATTATGCATTATTTAATTCTAATGCATTGCATGGAGATAGTGTACAATGCACTCAATGGTTTTGCATGGAAATTGAGTGTTTGACACTCTAAGCCATTGCATGATTTGTGTCATAAGTTTATTATTAATTTAATAAATATTATGGCATAAATATAAATTGATTTTTTGTAACAAAAATCATTCAACTTTTCTCTCTCACATTGCCGAAACTTGCAAGCAGTTTTTGGCTCTCCTTTCTTCAATTTTTTGTGGCAAGATTTGAAGAAGTTGTGCATTCAAAATCACAACAAAGGCTAGCACCTTCAAGGGATCATACATAGGTGATATGGGAAGCTAATCCTTGAGCTTGGAAGGATCAAACTCGACTTGGAGTCCCTCTTTCTTCTTGGCCGAGAGCTTCACTGCACAAGGAGGAGTTTTCGCATCATCTAAGCATCCATTTTCAAGTATTGTGAGTATGATTCCGCCATACTTCAATTTATTCATTCATGTATTTATATATTTTGCTTGTTCTTGTTGATCTTGGGGCTTGGTTATTTTTCCAACACCATTGACCAAGAACAAGGCAAGACTAACATTAACACAGCTTTTGTTATGTAAAGTCGACAAAAAAAAAGTGAATTGGGATAAGAACTAATTAATAGTTCAAAAGTTCAATAAAGTAATTTCAACATTTCTCAAATGAATGGCTTTCGCAGGATTGAGGTTGCAAGCATCAGTGCTTAACTTATTTAATACATAAAAGTGCAAACAGATACCAAAAGGTAAGCAAATTCAGATCCCCCTATGACTCACAATGGCTTTTAAAAGAGAGCAATCATTATCTGTCACTAATGTAACAGCATATCCTTCTCTGCCAGCTCTTGCAATACGACCCACTCGATGAACATAGCTGCATGAAGAAACAATAATAAAGGAGTGTTACTTGAATGTAAAAATTGAGTCTAGTTTAAGTACAGAGTGAAACAAACAGGTAAATAGCTCCCTTGAATATAATTTTTTACATCTCGGAAGAGAAAAGGGAATAAAAGGATAAGAACATTCACAATAAGTGCTGGCAGAAGCTGATAAGTATATCACTAACTAACAATATTAGAAAATAGTTCAGTACTTGCCTAGTAAGGTCCCGGGACAAGCATGGTTGATAACTGTTTGAACACCAATTATGTCAAGCCCCTACATTTTAACCAAAGTTTAACTGTTAGAAAAACAACACAGTTTAACCGGTCCACTTTTGTAATCATTTCATGTTTTCTTTTTCAATGTATTTCCTATCAAAAAAAAAAAAAAACAACACAGTTTATCTTCATTTAAGCTAATTAAATTAGAGTAAAAAAATTAAAGTTATGGCTCGTACTAATTACTCCAAACATAAAGTGTCAGAAAATATAGAGTTGGTGGATAAAAGAGAAGTGCGCATGAAACTATAGACAGATGTAACCAATTGGAGAATATCTACATACACGAGCAGCCACATCAGTTGCAATCAAAAAATCAACTTCTTGCTTCCTAAAGTGATACGAAACCGGATACGAAAAGACGAAATCCGATCCAAGATCCCGTAGACCCCCAAAGAACATGTCCTTGAAAACCCTTGGAGATAGCCTCAAATGAATTTTTCCAGCAAATCGGACGTCACAAAGGATGCCAACCATTTGACAAGTCTTTGTTCAATCACTAAACGATGATAAAATTTTCTTAATCTCAAGAAAAGTTACTATTCACGCACATAAAATTGGGTCCTTCATTAAGAGGTGTTTTTGAGTTTAAATAGTAACATACTCAAACCCTAAGAGAGCTAAAAAGACTAATATAGCCATAAACTACTCATTACCAACTAAAAGCCCATAATTCCTAATTTCTAGCCCATTTTGAACCCATAAATAAATAAAATAAACTAACACAAATAATAAATAAAAACAGACATTCACGTTGGTTTCATATATGAAAATAAATAATAAATAAGCCTAAACAAACGAAATCGATCCATGCTGCTAGGATCACATCATTCTCCCTCTCTTGAAAAGGATTCGTCCTCGAATCCGTGCCCGGATCATAGATAGTAATGATAAAATCAATTGGACGATTATTCTGGAACAAGGAAAAATCACATGGAAGAAAAGTGTCAATGTTAGTACAATAATGCTCGTGTATTGTTCCCTCTTGCCTACTCTTCCGCAAAATCTAATTTTATTGCACTCTCCTTCCCAATGAGATTCCTAATTAAGTTCACACTCTCAATCTCATTCACAACAAATTTTACATGCTTAACACTCACAAAACTCTCACACGTATTTACCCATGTGTTTCCCGACTCACTACTCACATTTGCAGGTTCAAAACTCTCACACGTATTTACCCATGTGTTTCCCGACTCACTACTCACATTTGCAGGTTCAAAACTCTCAACACATTCAACTACACATGTAGTTTCATCAATACATTTAGCCATGCATTGAGCTTCAAATTTATCATCACCAGCAACAGCTAAGTCATCCACTTCAGTAATAGAAATAACTTCAGCATCACACTCACTCTTCACTGCTTGCTCACTCACTATCATGCACATATTTTCTTCTTTTACATTCACAATATCACTAGCAAGTTTATGTGCTAAGCACTCGACATCTCTTTCTTTTTTCCTCCTTTCAACCTCACTTCTCCTCTTCATTATTAATTGATCTTTGTACGCTTGTTGTGGTGTTAAAAGAGAAAGAATCACTGACCTCCGCTCTGTGACATAAATGTACCTACTCCTCTCAACATGATGCCACACTTGCCTATCATACTTCCATGACCCACCCAACAATACATGACAATCAAGCATAGGCACCACATCACATAATACTTCATCATGAAACCTCATAGTAGTAAAGGCAACCATGACTTGATACTCCACCTTAACCTCATCACAATTAGGCAACCCTCGTAACATATAAGGCTTAGGATGGTTTCGCAATGACAACCTCAATTTCTCCACGAGACTGGTACTAACTAAATTAGCCCATTGTTCTCCATCAATAATCACACTGCACACCTCATCTTTCACAAATACTCTAGTATGAAAGATATTATCTCTTGGTTGCCCCATAATATCAACCAACGCATTTGGCATCTTGACAAAAACAAACTCAAGAAGGAAGAAAAGACTAAAAAAAATGACAAGGACAAAGACAAAATAAAAAAAATAAGACTAAAAAAATCACATGAGACTCGAAACAAAACACAAAAAAATCAGATTCAAAATTCAGTGACAAATTCAACCAAAAATTTCCTTTTCGATTAAGGAACACTAAGGCAATCCCTAGCACAACATAACACACAAGATAATTGATCAAACTTTACTGACCCGATCTGAAATTTTTTTTTTTTTTTAACAACAGCAACAGCCTATTAACAAAGTTCTCATGCAAAAAGGTCAAAAAGCAAACAAACCCTACTGCCTACTGAGCTGCACTAGCCAATGAAGGAATTTTTTTTTTTTTTTTTGACTGAAACGCAATTCCAGAAAATTTTTTTTTTTTTTTTTGGGTTCACAGCCTCACAGGCGTGAACTTACTTAACTTTTTTGTTTTTTTTTTTCACAGGCATAAACTTTCTCTCTCTTTTTTTTTTTTTTTTTTTTTTATGCTAGCAGCAACCCTACTCTTTTTGGTGAAGACACACGAACACGACGCAAGGCAGAACAAATGGATTTTTTTTTTTTAACTGACAAACACAAATATAAAAGTAAGAAATAGTTTTTTTTTTTTTTTTTTTTTTTTTTGATTGACTGCAGTAGAAGGCTATCAATGACACAATGAATATCACAGCAAAAACAAGACTTCAAAGACCGAATTAACCGAAAAAAAAAAATCGAAAATAAATAAAAGTCAGACCTGAAATCTGGCTCTGATAACCAATTGATACGAAACCGGATACGAAAAGACGAAATCCGATCCAAGATCCCGTAGACCCCCAAAGAACCTGTCCTTGAAAACCCTTGGAGATAGCCTCAGAAGAATTTTGCCAGCAAATCGAACGCCACAAAGGATGCCAACCCTTTGATAAGTCTTTGTTCAATCACTGAACGATGATAAAATTTTCTTAATCTCAAGAAAAGTTACTATTCACGCACATAAAATCGGATCCTTCATTAAGAGGTGTTTTTGAGTTTAAATAGTAACATACTCAAACCCTAAGAGAGCTAAAAAGACTAATATAGCCCTAAACTACCCATTACCAACTAAAAGCCCATAATTCCTAATTTCTAGCCCATTTTGAACCCATAAATAAATAAAATAAACTAACCCAAATAATAAATAAAAACAGACATTCACGTTGGTTCCATATATGAAAATAAATAATAAATAAGCCTAAACAAACGAAATCGATCCATGCTGCTAGGATCACATCATAAAGAGTTCCAAAGCCTATGCAAAAAACAATAAGTGGTCAGAACTACAGATTAACAGAAGAATCACGAGTTCAATAAGCAAACAAGGTGTAGTATTCCATCTATGAAACTATGACCTACAATCTCATAGAGAACATGAGACAAATAGTTTAGAAGAAAAATCTGAGGAGAATCATAAAAGAATTGCAATCTAGAATTAACTCACTTCAAGGCGCTGTGCTTGGGTAAGATTTCCATGAAGCTCAGCCGCTTTAAGGCCAAGCTAATCCAAACAAAATCTTCAACCTATGTGCAGCTTGCTTAGATCCACTGCCAATGAAAGTGTCATTGAGATCAGATAACTGATAACCCCAATGCCAGTATATGACTAAATGTGTAAAGCTATAACCTAAAATTTAAACTTTAATAGCGACTTTACTGTGAAACAGGAGTTATGTTGCTGTATACATCACCGTTAACTCATGAAAATAAGAGTACGGAAGGGGATCAAAACCTGAAAATGATCACTTTAGATGTAAAGTCTTTGAGCACAAGGAAAAAAGAACTGCCTCTTGGTTTACTTCATGCATTCTGCGCATCCTGACCACGCTGCAAAATATCAATCATAGTTTTCCTTGGATCATATTTATCAGAAGGTACAGCCATGCAGAATTATGAAGAAAAATATTTTCTGCTACCCATCTAATAACAAAAACATAATATAATCATTTCGGAAAAAAAATGGTCAAGCCAAAGAAATTACTCCTCAGTCAGTGTCGATGAGCGTTTTGCAGATGGATCAGCTGAGAGACGCAGCGGTTTGGTCAGAGAAAGCTTAATAAGCTCATCAACTTCTTCAGTCATTGTAGCTGAAAAATAGCTTAGTCTGTCTCCTCTTGGACAAAGGCGAACCTTAAAGTAGAATGAAACTGATCAGAAAAGAAAGATTCCAATTCAAAACAAATAAAGCAGCTAAATGCCTTGACAAGTAGCAACTTGATCATTCTCTCTGCTGCTAACCTCTAAACACCCAAATTTATTTTAGATTTATTTTATCCAGGAAAGAACAACCATAGAGAAAACACTCTTCCACATTAGTCACTGGTAACACGAGAACAAGAACATTTACTCTCTATGAATGAAAAGACGGGAACTAGAAAATCTGACATTCCACAACACACACACACAAAAAAAAATCAGAGTTGGAATTCACGAAAACAAAACATAACGAAGGAAGAGATACCAGCTCATGAATTTCAGCACTGAATCCTAGCTCTAGAAGACGATCTGCCTCGTCAAGGATTAAAACTGCGAGATCATCCCAATCCACAGACATTGAATTGCGCAAGTGATCTATCATGCGCCCAGTGTAAGAGTTTGTATATCAAATAGTGATAGTAATCCCACAATGGAAATGTAAAGGGAATATGGAAAGTTTATAAGTGGACTTTGCACACTTATATTAAATTGGAATGATAAGGCTTGGGCTTGGGCTTGGGCTTTGATGTATGGCTTGGATGTGTATGGATGGGTTGTTGATGTGACATTTGATTAATAAATATTAATATATTTATTTGGTCAAAAGATGGGCTCTTGGGCTCATATGATTAATTAAATGCCTTATTGAATAAAACGTTTTTTATTTTTGAATTTGGTCTTAATATGAAGACTTGTGTCTGATCAACACACCTCTTCAGACTTGTTGAAAAACTAAAAACGTTTTAACTGCAACCACTATTTTTTGATTTCTATATAAAAGAAATATGAGGCCAGAGGAAGATATATGAAAGATATACATAATACATTCCAACGTTTTTCTATCTGATTGATCTTGAAAACAAAAGCAAAAACATCTAGTAGATTCGCCAGGGGTCGAATTTCAGTGCAGAGATTCGACTTACAGATTGTTGAATCCTGGTGGCAGACGTCCGAAGAACTACAAGCACAAGAGTAGGGACGAAATTCTGCTATAGGACATAGCATTTACGCTAGCCTCAATCTTCAAGTCAGTGAGTTTATTGATTTCGTTTACTTGCACTGTAAGTTTTTGTTGTTGATTCTGTAAGTTTCTGTTGGTTTGAGATTGATTACTTGTTTTAGTTTTTGGTTTTGATTTGTATTACGTTTACAAGTTTCTGTTTAAATAAATTTATTACATTCGTTGATTGTTTCTTTAACACCCAGGAGTAGCCACAACAATATCTGGCATTGATCTCAATGCTGCTACTTGCATCTAATATAAAATATCATAATTGTGTCATATTATGAAAATAGATTATTATATAAAATTAAATAGAATGAGTGAATGAATATCATTCATATGTCTCAAGAGATCCTTTAAAATTTAAATAAGGTCACATTAAAGAGAGATCTTGATTCATTTACCTGGTTAGAAGGTAGAACAAGATGTTCAAAAATTTAGTTCTCCTTGTACATACTAAAAGTATTGTTTTGGATGCTACATATCACATTAAATTTATGATTTTCGCTTTTCAAATTCTTATTAATTAAAATTTGGACATTACTTACAGTAATGGAAGAGACTAATAAATCAATTCTTGTGGTATCAAAAAGACCCACAAAGAACATAAAATCATAAAGAGGATACTTAAGTAATCATACAGCTAGATTAGAATCAACATACATTAATAAGCCAAGAGTGTGGTTAAAAATCTAAAGAGAATAAAATTAATAAACAAACCTTTGTTGACAGCCCGCCAACAACCAGGCAGCATCTAATATCAGAAAATTGAACAAGTTTCTCTAACATACTGTGGACCCTAAATAAACAGATGAAAAAAGAAAAATGAGCAGCAATTATAACTCTTAAGACTAATAAACATATCTAAAGAAGTTGTGGCATATGCCAAAAAGGAAAAACATCAACAAATTTGTAACAAAAATACAAAATGATAAAATTTTAAATTCCTAAGAAAGAACAACTAAGCCAATAACAAAAACTAACTGAACGGCCAACTCTCTAGTTGGAGTTAGAATTAGAACCCTTATAGCTGGAATACTCTTTGGCCGAAATAAAAGCCTCTCCAGTGTAGGTAATGCAAAGGCAGCTGTCTGTAGCAAATGAAAATGATCATGTTAAAGCATTACCCAATCCAACATCATAAATTAATCAACTAATTAAGTAAATTTTACACAGTAACTATTATGTGTTAATAAAATTAACTGGGACCTGAATTGGTGTGGGCTTAGAGTAGTCCAATGCCTCACAAGCGCAAAGCAGAGGACGAGATAAATTGAGCTCCATGAACGAATTAGCATGAAAAGATGCTCCATCAGCTGGCACAAAAAATGATTTAGCTTCACCAATATGACTAACATCATCTTCATCTCCAGGTTGATAATCCTCTTAATTGTTTGTCGGAAATAAAAAAGTAAATAAAACAAAAGGACAATTACTTGTTTGTCGAGCTCAGAATCGGATGGGTCATTATCGTTGGTGATGGGGACGGACCGCTGCCGGAGGAATTTGTTGATTTTGAAATCGACGGAGGTTGTGATGCGACGTGAGTGTTCATCGGCGACGGATTCGGAGTACGCAGCGAAGTCCCAAGGGGATTGTGTTGATGGTGTTTTTTCATCGTCAGGAAGTTCAAATATCGAAGAATTGTGTAATGGGCTTTTTACTTGATTAGAAGAGGATGGAGAAGGACCGCGGGGTTAGGGAGACCGAAGATAGATAGAGGGGCCCGAGCCACATGAAAGGAGAAGTTCTCCCGAGGCAAGACCGATTGATGGAGCATAATTGGAATACTGACCAGACTCAGAGGAGAAGTATTAGATTTGACAGTATTTGAGCATTTGTGAAAGTCGATCCGAGGTGGTCTATGATACTGACCCGACATGGTTGAAGTAGTCAGGAAGTTTGACCAAACGTCATCCAGTTCGACATGACAACCCAAGGGATAGAGCCGGGACCTCAATTATTTTGTGCTTAAGGGTGTGTGACGTATGCCCTAGTAGAAAGATTGAGCTTTCGGAATGCTAATGGTGATTATGGGAATAGCAACGGTTCTCGTTTGAAGTAGCATTTACCAGCCATCATAGGGCGGTGCAGTGGCAGAGGAGTGGCAAAACAAAGCCGCCATAGGCCAGTGTACTGACAGTAAAAATGGAGTATTCTGATTGGCCGAATTGTGGGTAATTGAGGAGAATTGTTACTACAATGATGGCAATGACATGAGTTGACATAATAGGCGGTGGAATAGTGAATTTAGAAGTCTATATAAAGGGGTGTTGAAGCCACAGATTTAAGGGATATCAATTTTCATATCTCCAACTGGTAAAAAAGCAAGAGCTTAAAAAATTGGTCGGTACCGGATCATTTGAGAGATTTATAATAGGCTTGTGTAAGACCCGATGAGTTATAAGCATTTGAAAGCCCACTGCACCACTTGTAGCGCGGGTCAATTTTGATCTCGAGCAGGAAAAAAAATTCACCCCTTCCTCCCGTGGACGTAAGTTAGAGCTACTCTCCGTCGAACCACGTAAATCCTTATCTTTGTGATTATTTATCTACTTGCTAAATTTACTTTGATTGCTTATTAACCAAGCAAATTCACTACTATAAGAGATTTGTTCGAGAGGCTGATTTCCCAAATTACCATTCAAACGAAAAACAACCTTTGCAGATTGCTTTGGCCGTTTTGATAGTTTCTCTTCATCTACTTGTACTCCTCGTTCTTCTTCTTTTTCTTCTTCTTCGTATTCGGATAGCGAGTCTCAATTTCTTCATCGCTGGGTGGCTAGAATATGAAACCTATACCAAAACATGATTTTAAAGAAAACTTTCAAGATTTGTACAAAAACTCATGTTAAATAATTCTCGATTTTAATAACCATACTACTAATAAAAAAATCCACAGGAGATTTGTAACATAATGAATTACAAGTTCACATGTCAATATTACAAATCTAGGTTAGTATTACCAGTCTCATAAGCGTCGTTGCGTGTCTCCATAAGCACAAAGTTCTTCAAAGAAGACGTATCTTTAGCAGAAAACAACAATATTGAACTATTGATAGAAAGTAACATTAAATTAGGGTTTAGGGTTTAGTTCTTGATTTTTTTTTTGCTGATTAGTAGGTATTGCGATGAAACAGTGTTGTGGTTTTTTTCTTCAAAATGGGAAATTATGGTTTATGGGGTTTTAATGCTTTCAAACCAATCATGCCTTCATCCTTAGATTTGGAGACTAGAGTGACAGAGCTGCTGGATGGGAGCAGATGGAATGAAGATGTGCTAAAGGAAAATTTTCATCAGCTAGATGTTGAAGAAATTCTGAAGATCCCCTTACGCAGCAGACCTACAGTTGATCACCAAATATGGCATTTTGACAAAAAAGGGCAATATTCAGTTAGAAGTGGCTACCAACTTGCTTGGAAGGATAAATTTGCAAATGTTCCTTGTAGTTCAGATAGTAGGGGAGATCTCTGGAAACTGATCTGGGGTAGTATTCTGCCTGCAAAAGTCAAACTGTTCCTCTGGAGGGCAGCTGTTAATCTGCTTCCCACGACAGAGAACCTCTGGAAAAAAAAGGTTGTCGAAGACCCTCGTTGCCTTAGATGTGGTGCTTTAGGCGAAAATATTTCTCATGCATTGTTCCAGTGCAAACACGCCCTCAGAGTGTGGAAGTTGTCCCTTTTTTTCTCAAGAATTAAGACCGTTGGGAGTGCCGATCTATTGGGAGTGATGGATGGACTGCTGACAGTAGGAGGAAAGGAGGATGTGGAGCTTTTTAGAGCCACTTGCTGGGTGATTTGGCAAGCTCGTAATTGTCAAATTTTCGAAGGAGGTGCTGAAAACCCCTCAAGATCTTTGGACAAAGCTTTATCTTTGGTAGATTCCTGTCAACTCCTTTTAATCCCAGATCTAAAGCTCCCTGCCCATCAAGTGAAAGATGAAAATCGAACTTGGAAACCTCCTCCAGAAGGTTGGATAAAATCGAATTCTGATGCGGCAGTGGGAACTTGCAATGGCAAAGCGGGCCTCGGGGTGGTCTTTCGAAATTCAAAAGGGGAGGCTTTATGCGTAGCAATTAGAATTATTCAATGGGGATGTCCGGATAGCGGAAGCTGAAGCCATGAGATTTGGATTAAAGATTGCGGAAGAGCTTAACTTGCGCCAACTGGTAGTGGAAACCGATTGTTCTCAAGTTGTGGAGTTGATTTCTAACCTGAATGGCACAATGACGGAGATTTTGTGGATCATTGAAGATATTACTGAAAAGCTTGTTAGGTTAGATAGATTTTTTGTTTGCTTTGCTTCCCGTTTTTGTAACAATATTGCCCACGCACTTGCAAAACTAGCAATTAGCGTTGATTACCTTGTTATATGGAAAGAATGCTTTCCTTCAAATATTAGGTGTATTCTCACTTCTTAAGTTCTTTTATTAATGATAATCCTTTTTCAAAAAAAAAAATATACATCTACTTATTGTTATATTAATTTATCATTCTAAATCATTTATAATCAAACTTTGGCTGGTTGGCAATTTCCCCATTCGATTCTAATGGGATCATTTAAAACATATTTTTATATCTCAGATTTTAAAATTGGACGGAACAAGATGGTGCAAAACAAATATCCATAAATTTTAAATATGACTGATTTCAATGGGATGAATTGAGATTTTAACAAGACAGGAAAGGCGGTCAGCAACAGAGACCTTCTCTCGCCCGCTTCACTTCTCTTCTCCTCTTTCTCTATCTTTTTCTTTCTCCTTCTACCACTCTTCTTTGTTTACCTTTCATTTTGTTTTGTTTTGTTTTGACTAATATTCATTTCTCTCCTCCTCTCTCTCTCTCTCTCTCGCTCTCTCTCTCTTCTTTCTTCTACCATTCTCTGTGTTCTTTTCATTTTATTTTGTTTTGTTTTGATTACTCCGATTTCGAATCGGTGATTCCACTCCTATATGATGTGATGGTTATTTATTTTGTGATTTTGTATTCGAATTTAAGAAATATAATTTTTATCTATTTCGTTTAAATACGGAAATGATGATTTGATGATAGGATTTTATACGATTTCAAAAAAAAAAAAAAAAAAAAAGTGATGAATCTTAATTGGTGTAGTATGTTTTTTTCTGTTTCATACGAAAATAGGCTGTGACAGAGAATGCTATTATGTTTGTATAATACATAACAGTTATCCATGGCAATAATAAACATACGCGATATTGTTGAGCAGCTTACACAACAAGGAGGACAAAGGACTTGTTTTGTATATTACACGAACCCTGAAGAAGGCCTGAACTAGAGTTGAGAGCAACAAAAGCCGAACTTAGCGTCTACCGAAAATTATATTATGTGCCGGGTGTATATGTCATCTCTCTCACAGCATGAAGACCTGGGGTCCTCCTGCTGTGAGAGAGATGACATATACACCCGGCACATGATATACCACCTCAGCGTCTACAGGTTTTGACCTCCCCTTTCGTATGAAGTTCCTCCTTGTGCAAACACTAATCAAACGGAATATAAAAAAAATCTTAAAACTAAAGCAATTAACAACTGAAAGGGGCAATTTCCAAGACAAAAGCGCGTGCAGATTTGCACCATCTAGGATGCAAATTCAATCACAGTAGCATCATTATGAACTAGATTGCATGTACATACACCCACAAATCTGGCCCAAATAATCAAGCAAACAAAAACAAAAATAAAAAATTCCGTGTCTAATCTACAAGGTTTATAAAAGTCTTCTCAACCGCAACAAGGAAAAGGCTATGAAGAAACTTCCACACAAAATTACAGAAGGTAACATCTATAATGATAATTAAAAGGTCGAAAGAAATCCATCTATAGTTTATGACCTAGCAACACCTTTGACGGAAAACTGCACAACTTACTGCTTCATATTGTTTCTAAACAAAATGCAAAGTCATAGGTACATATTATATATGCTGTTTCAAGAGTTTCTATCACATCCGCAAATAACTTCCTCAATTCGGTAACTATACTAGATGGCTGGGTGATATAACCATACAAAAATTTATCAACTACGGAAGGCTGAGATGATATGACACTTGCACTTAGACAGTGATATAACCAAAGATTCCAGTGACCCCTAATTGCTAATGATTGAATGCGGCATCAATAAATAACCTTGTGGAGAAAGAGCTTATTGGTATCCACAATACATAGAGATGTACAATAATAAGCAAATACAAAGCACTACATTAGGGACATGAAACCAGCAGTAGCTGCCACACATCACCATCTCTATGAAACAATATGAGCGCACACACAAAGCTCTAAGAACATTCAAAGCATATTTCCCACTTCATCATTCTTCATTCACATCAAAAGTTTAATGGAACTAAAAAGCAGTAGTTAGAATCATTGGTTTTAATGAAGTTAAGTATTAATTTTTAAACTGAAAAACAACAAATGGTCTTATGAGTTTACAATAAATGAAGCTTATAAACTTACATTGGCCTGAAAATATTAACCAAGCAAATGGTATATATCCTAATGGTTTCCAGTTCAAAATGGCAGGGGCAAGCTTTCACTTCGCAAATCAATGCAATGCCTCCTACGGTTTTAAAGCATTTCAATTATGATAATTGCTGAATTGGGCAAGCACTTGAACAGTAATCATTCCCATTTGAGCCAATATTATATACATTAAACAGCAGATATAGAACAAAAGTCACTTCATCTAATTCAGAAGCAAATAAAAAGCAAAAATGTTCATGAACCAAAACATAGAAACATAATTACTTTCAAGGATACCATTTCCAATCAACCAAGACTCGAATTGTCTCCAGCCGAGCCTGAAGCTCCACCTACACTGGCAGGAACTCTCTTCTTCCTCTCCTCCTCGTACTCGTGATCATCCGTTGGCAATTCAAACCTACAAACCGGACACGTATTCCTCGAGCCCAGCCACGGGACAATACAGTCACCGTGATATCCATGTCCACATGGTAACTTCGTTGCCGTTTCACCAATATTGACCATGTCTTTACAAATAGCGCACACAATAATCTCCTGCTCGGTTAAAATCTGCTGTTTTGGTAATTCCAACACAGCAGATTTCGCCGCAGGTGGGGCCCCACTCCTTCCACCGTCACTTTCAGCAAAGTTCTGCAGCAACGCCTCGTATCCAGATGCGTCAACGTAATCCTCTGGATTGCCTATGTAACGATCAGACTCCGGCACTTCGAGGCGAAATTCTATCGAGTTGTCTTCTAAGCCCATCAGAATCTCGCCCCAGTCGAGGATCCGATTACGTCCGGTTCTTGCTCGCGTGGCGAAGTCTCGGATCCGGAGCCGGAGCACATCCCGCCGCCTCCGTCTCAGATCTTCTTCGTCGTCACTTTCTATATTTTCTTCGTTCTCGTTATCAGATCGATCTTCTCCTCCTCCATTATCTTCGTCCTCTTCGTTTTCATTTTCATTTTCGTTCTCTTCTTCTTCGTCGTCGTTTCGGTTCTCTTCGTTTTCATTCGCCTGGTCGTCCTCGTCCTCATCGTTTTCCCATCCATCGAGCTCAATTCGAAGAAAATCATCTTCAGACCGAGGATCCTGACTCCCCTGCTGAGGCGCGTCCTCATCACGCGAGGCTTGAGCTATTAAACGCAGGACCTGAAGGAACTGTGATCCGAAAGAGGGGTAATCGACGTGATCGGGAGTCAGTGAAGGTGGAGATAATGATGGGGCTAACGTGGCGGGGATTGATTCGACAAAGCCGTTCTTACATTCGAGACAAATAACATCGGGGAGATTGGCTAGGGTTTCAACGGCGACACGTTTCTCGCAATGATAGCACCAATACTGTGTCGTATCAGTATCCGACACGGCAGGGGTTGTCGGTGTTGGTGCCTGAGGTGGAGATTCGGCCATCGAGCTGCAGTTGCTGATTGTACGACGCGTCCGAAGGATTTGAGGATAGAGTGAAGGAAGTAAGCGAGTTTGATTTACGAAGGGGGGTCAAATTGTGAGAGGGAACTGTAGGGTGTTTTCGAGGTGTTTGTTTGCCTCTGAATCTTAACCGTTAATAAATATAATCTGATGATGATCAAAAGTGTGGGGACATCGAACGGTTTTGATTTTGCAAAAGATTTAAAGCGACATTTGAAGTCAAATCTAGATTTGTTAGGGTAATCGAGCGGTGGATGATTGGTGATTGAATTTCGGTGACTTGGTGGGACTCAAATTCAAAAATACTTGGTTGGTGGACTACGGCGGCTAATCAATAACCAATATCAATACTCAATGGACACTCTAACACGCCTTTTGAAATATCATGAAATAACCTTTTTGATATAAGAAATATTGATGTTTAATATAATAGTAAAATATAAAATATTAAAAAATAATAATAGTAAAACGTAATATATTATAATAAAATATAATTTTTATAAAAAATATAATAATAAAATATTACACATTAATATTAATATTTTCTGTAGCCATTAATTATTTCTTAATCCATAAAATGGTGAAATGATAATTTTTATTTTTATTTTTTCATGAATAAAGTAAAAAAAGGAAAACAACATATATAGCCAAATGATAAGGGAATATGTGGAATAATCAATTGTTACAAATCCAATGATCTTTGTGTACTATTATTGTAGATTCATTTTCCACATTTGGTACCATAGATTATTCACGCAGCCAAGATCCTTGAGATAAAAAAACGCCAGCAGTCGACCACTGCCCTCCATCTAAGGCCCGTCTGATGGACTGTTACCATTAGCATTTTAATGTTTCACTGAACAGGATAAGTTAACGGTAGTGTTAATGTTCACAAAATTATAATTTTACATTATGATTTTTTTTTTATGCTAACTTTTTTATTGTATTTATTTCATAACTTATAAGTTAATTAATACTTTTTGATAATATTCTATATCAAATACATTAATTAATACTTTTTGACAATATTCTCTATCAGATGCACCTTAAATCTCAAGTAATATTGCTTCCATATTAGTTGATTTCGAGGTAAACATTAGAATCGATTCAACTTGTTTGGTGGATAGTATATGTAGTAAATTCTATAAATATGTATATATATAGAATGAATGCAAGGAAAGTCATGTCCCTTAAGTAATGATATTTGGGAAAGACACTAACATGTAGAGACATGACCTCTATAATTGAAAGAACATGCATTTAGGCTCCAAATGGTTTAAAAAATGGGTATAACTCATATGAGAGTTCCACCACAAACCAAAGGGTGCCCTCAAATTCACCATTTCATGTCTATTTAAAGGGGTCTTCATGTTCATTCAAGGTATCCATAATTTTAAGAAGTCTTGAGTCACATCAATTACGTTTTTTGAGTCAAGAGAGAGATTTCATCATTGTCTTAGTTCAAGATATTATTGAGGTGTGCCCCTTGAACAAGAGGAATCCAAGTTATTCTGGGAGGACGTTAGCCACAAAATCCGTAGAGTAAATTTGGATTTAAAGTTTTCAGTGTCTTCTTCGTTTTCCAGGTTTTTCTCTAAATTTTAGAGTTTATGCTTAATATTGGCATGTTATTGTTGATTTGATTTCATGTTTATGTTATGGTTTTGGTTTGTTTGATACGTGTTGATTTCGCTTAATGACACATAATTCACCAACAGTATATACAAAAGTAAGTATCCAATGGGCGTGACTTTGTGGTGTATGGTTCACGATCTTACCTTGAGGTATTGGGTTCGAATTCAAGGATTGTATTTCTTGACAGCCATAAATTTTACATACTCCGCTTAAACCCGAAATAGATGATTTGGCGGTGAAATTTTCAACGATTTCATATATATATATATATATATATATATATATATATATATATATACTAGTGTATGTCTGTGCCTACGGCACGGTGTTACCGAAATTACAGAGAGATTGAGATTCATTTATTAATTTGTTTATAATGAAATGATTTTTTAAATTAAATGATTTTATTCTTTAATTTATTTGGTATTTTTCATTTTCCATTTTTATATAGATTCTATAATGGAATGATTCTTTATCAACCATTAGATTATAATGAAATGATTTGAGCCGCCAATTAAGCCACATAAAGATAGCATTTGGATACATTATATCTCTTAATCTTAACCATTGAATGTATTATCTTTCCTCTCACACAATTATGCTTTATAATATAGATATAGACACACATACACAAGTTCGATATTGCTAAATTGCAAAATGGGATGTAACATACATTCCAAGTTTGTCACTGGATTTGGCATTCCAATTTTTGCTAAATTGTAAAATGGGATCGTATTCCAATTAGTATTTTTCTATTTTTAAAATCAAAAATTAAAATATAATTTTCTTTTATAATTTTTAATTAAATAAAACTATTTATGACGTAAGTCAAATTTATTGGTTTTTTCAACTAGTCGAACCACTGATCCATTAAATCATTTGAATCACCAATTCGATTAGCGGTCTGATTTTGAAAACATTAGTCATGACAACCACCATGTATTGTTTAGTACTGGCCCCAAAGATGACAAAAATCATGACAAATTATGGGTATCTATCCCAGTATAGGCGAGTTCGGGGCCCAAAACATATATAAAAAAAAAATCATAATCATATCGAATTTCGAGCTTCGATTCAATGTTGACACTCGAATCTAAATGAAAATTTTAAATTTTTTAAAAAATAAAATATATATATAAATTACAAACAATAAATACATTGCCTAATTTTGTGATTTTCACTTAAAAACTAAAATTTAATAATAAAATAAATAGAGATCGATTTCTCATCTCCATTAAGAAGTAATTGGGAATATCCTCATTTATAAAATTTCAAATTCATGACGAATTTGAAGATTTCTTAACAATTCATATTCGAATAGAACATGATCACCATCCCATCGCCATCGCCATCGCTAATCCTATACATTGATTCCATTCACATTTCACCAGATCTTTCGTCATTCTTCACACTTGTATTATAATTTAAAGCAAAAGATGGACGGTTGCACTAAAGCATGGCTCATGCGATCATGTCTCATGAGCATGATTTCTATTTTCTTATACAATTTCATCTATCGTGTTGCCTTGTTCCTCTCAGTTAAAAAAGCAAACACCTGGCGTCTCTAAACAATAAATTTGATTAATTAATAAATACAATACATATTATATATATATATATATAATGGAATTAAAACTTTACAAATTAAGCACCGTATGGAACTTGCTGAGGTAGCCTGAACTGGACCTGAGAAACGGACGACCGTACGGCCACGCCGTGCCAGCAAATGCCACCCTTGCACATCTCATGACTGTAGCTGTGGACATGATTATCACGGGAAATTACATACGTGGCCTTTCGTGACACGTCCCACGTCAGCGTTCCAATCAAGATGACACCCACTATCGTGGTGGATACAATCAGCACAAACGCGCTACTGTAGCTCCGTCCAGTCACCAACCCATACGCCTTGATTCCCGCTATCACAGCTATGTAGATCGTCGTCAAATTCCCAATCACAGAATCGGATAGCGCCATATTTGCTCTGTTTGAGCAATTAGATTTGTGAGAGTGGGAGTGAGACCGAGCCTCTATCTTAACTTAAGAAAGGAAATTAATTGAATAGCGAAGCAAAGTAGGGCGTGCAGTGTAAATCTGGAGAGATTTAATAAATGTTTTGTCTTGGGAATGTCAGGAGGATTTAATTTATTAATTTAATATGGCGAGGAATTTACGAAAATGCTGTCGTTTTGATACGTCTCTGGATTTAACTTAAAATTTTAAGTTTTATCTTTGTCCTTTTCTTTTGAAGGAAAAGTGGCAGGTATCTATTTCTTGTCATACACACCGATTTTTTGACCATCCCAATAGATACTGCCACTACCGACTGCAGCATTTTGCTTTGTGAATATGAGAATCCAACGGTTCAGATGTAATAGGAAAGCAGGCTCGTACGGGAGCTCCCCGAACCTGTGGCTCTGTTACCATATGCTATGTACTTGGTAGAATTTATACGACGTGGTATGACCTAGAGAACAATTATTCAATAGTTTATGTCCCATGATTAGATACAACTCAGGTCTGAAATAAATATGATCTGGTCTTTCTGATGGACGGTTGTGATTCGGGCCACGCAGTAATAATTGTGAAATTGAGATATTACAAATGATCCAAAAGTTTTGCTGTTGCTTGAAGTTTCTCTCTGTGTGTGCAACTACAATTATGAATCTGCTTAATGGTGATTATGATATGGGAGTACGACCGGTAACAATAGTGCGCCATCTTATTGCTGCTACCAAATAAGGCTACACAATTATTTTTGGTATTCAATCAGGTCAACGACATATTATCAAAACTTGTTTCTGAAGTTCAGAAGTCATGTGGAATTCATTGAGTCGTGTGTCTCGGTTTGAAGCTAGCAAAAGAAGCAAATGTGCTGCCTCTCATTGTAGAATCGAATGCGAAAAATGTTGTCAATCTAGCGAAGGGTCTGAGTTGCAGTGAAAGCAAATTAATTGGGTAGTTTCTGAAATTCAAAATCTGATTAAGGAGTTAGGAAATGCTCAAATCGAGTTCACTCTTAGATTTTGTAATACAAAAGCATATTTTTTAGCTAAATTTTCTATTAGCAATCCCAGCTTTCAAGTTTGGACGGGTGGCATTCTTGTAAGATTCTTGATTAGTTGTCAATGAAATTTCTGTATTCTTTCAAAAAAAAAAAATAATAAAAAAAAATAAACGAACCTAATAAAATTGGGCCGTCCTAGATTTGCAGTAAAGGTAACCAAGATTCGAGATCTAAATGTTGATTTGCAATTCAAAGAATTTTGGCCTTCTTCAAAATTGATGTGATAAATATTCCAAAAAAAAATAAAAAATTGATGTGATAAAGTTTATTGAAAGGCATTAATTCATTAACTTGAAAAGTATCTCAAGTTCAGTGGAATTCAGATGAACACTTTTAAATTAAACAATAGGAAAAGGTTTTCATTAGTTTATTTTCAAGTGTACTGCTAGCCTACAACTATACTGAAAGTCTGAAGCATGCTCGATTGCAACTTACTTGCAACGGAAAAATAAATCTCACTCACTGGCCAGCCAATTTACTTCCACACATCTTATCAAAAAAAATTTGGTTGGAAATATTAGAAATTACGTCGTCAAACCATTATATATGGGCTTAAACGGAACATGTAAAATCTCTTATTACCACGGATTCTTATAAAAAATGCATTTACTGGATTCGAATACAAAACCTAAAGATCAAATCATGAACCATACCAAGTCACGACGGACATTTTAGGAAGACTTTGGAAAGCAACTCCATTAGCACGACTCGTCCAAAGACTTTGACCTTATGTGCTGCACAAGGGGGAGCCCATCCCCACTTACAACGAAAACTCCTGGAACCGTGTCATTTAAGATTTTGATTATGATACTGAAATGTGGTAATTGAAAACTAATTACTCGTGGTTGCATTTTTAATTCATATAAGCTTAATTATCAGAATTGTGAATTTTATTCGAGTGCGTGGCGAGTTTTGTACTTTTGGTCCTGAAGCGGTTTGCTAAATCTGGGCCGTTTTGGCTGCTTAAACCCATACTGAAAATTTTGAAATAGCTCGGTTTGGGCCCAAAACTTGTTTGTGTAAGTTGCCGTTGGTATTTAGAATATGAATATCCTGGGATCCAAACAGACCTGTAGAATTATCTAGAAAACTTGCTGTATCTGTTTATACTAATATTCTGCCACGTCTCGAAAATAAATCTCAGTCGTTAGATCATCCTTCTCGCCAATGATCGGCCCGCTAGATTGGTCAACTTGACTCCGACTTAACCTTAAAGTGGTCTCGTGGGACCGGCCAACACACTTGCCATTCTCCACGTCAACGAACCAAAGCACAACCAATGATATCCCGCCACGTATCAATCAACAAACCTAAACCGTCAGATCGTCCATGCTGGCACAAGAAACCTCAATCGTGAGATCTGCAGTCCCCGTCTTAGCACCTGCGCTATAAATCACAAAGAATAGGCAATAATAATTTGATAATCTTAGCTGATCGAAGCTACTAGAATTAATTCTAAAGTAGACTTGACGATGAGGAAGTGGACAATCCCTTCCATTTTGCTTCTCTTTATCCTTCTCGCGCTTCTTCCAGATCACGGTAAGCTAGTGATATTTTGTAAATCTGAATTAATTCTTGCGTTAACTGTATTGTTTAAGAACTCATACGACGTCGGATCTGTGGCTTTCAGGCCGAAACATACAGGCAAAAGCAGAGGATGAATCTGATAAACTAGTGGATCCTCCTAAGGTTGAGGAGAAACTCGGAGCAGTACCAAATGGTTTATCAACAGATTCTGATGTGGCAAAGAGGTTAGTGAGTGTTATCAGTTTTGCTTTTTTTTTTTTTTTAAATAATATTTTAGTTGCATTTTTTTATTTTATTAATTAAAATGAATGTTTCTGTTATTATCGATTCAGGGAAGCGGAGTCGATCTCGAAGAGGTCGCTTCGTAATAATGCGGAGAAATTTGAATTCCAAGCTGAGGTGTCTCGGCTCATGGACATTATCATCAATTCTCTTTACAGCAACAAAGATATTTTCCTCAGAGAGTTGATATCCAATGCTTCTGATGTGAGCACATCTTTCTGTAATAAGCTTCTCAAAATTCTGGTTTTATATGCAGAGATTTGAAATTTATTGTTTATTTTTCATTTGCAATTTAGGCGCTAGACAAGATCAGATTCCTTTCTCTAACAGACAAAGAGGTCTTGGGTGAAGGTGACGATGCTAAGCTTGAGATCCAGGTTGGTGCTTAATTCATGCAGAGACTATATTTTAATTATGTTACGTTAATGGTGATGAAATAACGACTGCAATCTCATTTATTAATGAATAATTAAGTTAATTAATGGATATAGCATAGTTAATGTAACCTCATTTACTTAATGTGGTATGCAGATTAAGTTAGACAAAGAGAAGAAAATTCTTTCAATTCGTGACAGAGGTATCGGTATGACAAAAGAGGATTTGATTAAGAACTTGGGAACCATAGCAAAATCTGGAACTTCAGGTACTTATATTGTGTGAAGGCCTTCTCTAATCAAGTTGAGTGTTTTACAATATTAACTAGAATCACTGTTTTTCTTCCAGCATTTGTTGAGAAAATGCAGACAAGTGGAGACCTCAATCTTATTGGGCAATTTGGTGTTGGGTTTTACTCGGTATATCTTGTTTCTGACTATGTTGAAGTAATTAGCAAACATAACGATGACAAACAGTAAGTCTCTGGGCATCGATATGAATTGTTAAATTTGGCTCTGTTTCCCAATATATCAATTTGATGGTAATGCTAATTGTTTGCCTCATAGGTATGTGTGGGAATCAAAGGCTGATGGGGCATTTGCAATTTCTGAGGACACATGGAATGAACCACTAGGACGTGGAACTGAGATTAGATTGCACCTCAGAGATGAAGCTGGGGAGTACTTGGAGGAGGGCAAGTTGAAGGTTGGTACTTATCATAGTTTGTCTAGAGAAATATATTTTGCCTATATACCATTTAATGATTGAACAAACTGATGACTTGATATGGACTACAAGACTTTAATATTTAGTGTTTTTCTTTTTCTCTTTTATAATGTTGAAACTTTGTTTTGCGGATATTAATATTTGATTTTTGGCCACAGGAGTTGGTGAAAAAATATTCTGAATTTATCAACTTCCCCATCTCTATCTGGGCCAGCAAAGAGGTTGATGTGGAGGTTCCAGCTGATGAGGATGAATCAAGTGATGAAGAGGAAAAAGGTACATATTTATGTACCATACTGTTGAGTCACTTGAGTGATGGATTTATAAGTTAATCATTTACACATGTATGTATCTGTAAGTCTGCATATGTAGTTGTTATGTGTCTGACCTTTAATTTACTTCACTGCTACAATCAGCTGAGAAAGAAGATGAAGAAGCTGAAAAAAGTGAAGATGAAGATGAAGATTCTGAGAAAAAACCAAAGACCAAAACAGTGAAGGAAACAAGTTACGAATGGGAGCTCTTGAATGATGTTAAGGCTATATGGCTGCGAAATCCAAAAGAAGTGACAGAGGAAGAGTACACCAAATTTTATCACTCTATATCAAAGGTGCTATTCCAATTTTGTATAGCTGTGGCATATTTACAAATTTTTCGGACTTTGGAGAGGTTAAACTGTTATCACAAGTTAGCTTTTGTCTTAATTCGTTTGAACTTTTTTTTTCCTTTTCAGGATTTTACTGAAGAGAAGCCTTTAGCATGGAGTCACTTTAATGCTGAAGGTGATGTTGAGTTCAAGGCAGTTTTGTTTGTGCCTCCAAAGGCTCCTCATGATCTGTATGAGAGTTATTACAATGCTAATAAGGCCAACTTGAAGTTGTATGTTAGAAGGGTCTTCATCTCAGATGAATTTGATGAGCTTTTGCCCAAGTATCTCAACTTTTTGAAGGTATCTTTCTAAGGCTTTGATAAGTTCTTGTTATTGTGTTTGCTAAATAAGGTAAAATTAGGGTCATGATTTTGTTCTCAAATTGATGTAGGGTCTTGTTGATTCCGACACACTGCCACTCAATGTATCAAGAGAAATGCTTCAACAGCACAGCAGCTTGAAAACAATCAAGAAGAAACTCATCCGCAAGGCCCTTGACATGATCCGTAAAATTGCTGAGGAGGATCCTGATGAGTCTGCTGGCAAAGATAAGAAAGGTATGCTTCAATTCAAAAGTTTCTCCAACTAATCTAGAAGCTTCTTTGATTAAAAAAAAAAACTAGGAGCTTCTTTTATAGTTTTATTGTGATATAAATTAAACTGATGTATCAGCCAGAGTCTTGCCCGAGTCATGTTCCATCAATGTATTATTCACTGAAGCCTGGACATTCTAGCTAATTAGCTTTCTGTAAACCAAAATAAGTTTTCCTTTCCTGTATTATGTTGTCTGTTGATGTAATTTTCTTCTATTTCGAATTAACTCACTGTTACTGAATCTTGATATGGTGCAGACGTTGAAAAATCCAGCGATGATGATGAGAAGAAAGGTCAATATGCGAAATTCTGGAATGAGTTTGGAAAGTCCATTAAACTTGGTATCATTGAGGACGCAGCTAATAGAAACCGATTGGCAAAACTTCTCAGATTTGAGAGGTATCTGAATTTAGTCCTTGAATTTATTGTTATATCTTTTTTATTCAAGGCATTACTTTGCCTTTCATGTTAGCTACTGTCACTGGGGAGAAAACTCATGGTGTTTGTACTCACTCACAGCACAATGTCGGATGGTAAATTGACTTCTCTGGAACAATACATTTCAAGAATGAAAGCTGGACAAAAGGATATCTTTTACATAACAGGCACCAACAAGGAACAGTTGGAAAAGTCTCCATTCCTTGAGAGGCTTAAGAAGAAGAATTATGAGGTACCGAGAATCATTTGGCTGTTTATTGATGCAAGAGTCGACCTTTTAGTCTCTGTAATTACCTTGTACACTTTGTTCTTCCTGGCCTTTCAATGTATTTAATGTTTCTTTGTTGCCAGGTTATTTTTTTCACAGATCCAGTTGATGAATACCTGATGCAATACCTGATGGATTATGAAGACAAAAAGTTCCAAAATGTTAGCAAAGAGGGTCTTAAACTTGGTAAAGACTCCAAAGACAAGGAGCTTAAGGAGTCATTCAAGGAGCTCACCAAATGGTGGAAGAGTGCTCTTGCCAGCGAGAACGTGGATGATGTGAAAGTAAGCAACCGTTTGGATAACACTCCTTGCGTAGTTGTGACATCGAAGTATGGTTGGAGTGCAAATATGGAGAGGATCATGCAGTCTCAGACTCTGTCAGATGCTAACAAGCAAGCATATATGCGCGGCAAGAGGGTGCTTGAAATCAATCCAAGGCATCCGATCATCAAAGAGCTCCGGGAGAGAGTTGTCAATGACCCTGAGGTATCTTCTTTCACACAAATTTTTCTCATTTTCTTCTACATTGAAGTATAATTTAGAAATTCAAATTCGACATACACTGTCACTTATAATTTACTCAGTGTTATTAGCTTTTGATTGTGAAAAAGAAAATTAGTCTGGTCCAGTGCATAGGTTCAAAGTGATTTTTGTATTAGTACATGATGACTCCATTTTTTGTTCTAATCACTGATTGGTTTGCTCCCAGGATGCGGACGTGAAGCAAACAGCCCACCTCATTTACCAGACGGCACTCCTGGAGAGTGGCTTTATGCTCAACGATCCCAAGGATTTCGCCTCTCGCATCTACAACACTGTGAAGTCAAACCTTAACATTAGCCCTGATGCAGCTGTTGAGGAGGAAGATGATGTAGAAGAGAGCACCGAGGCTGAAACTGAAACAAAAGAAGATTCAGCTGCCGAAAAGGAGGATACGGATTCGGAGCCTTCTGCCAAGGATGAGTTGTAGATTGCCTAAATCAAGGGCAACATTCCAGTTTCTTGGGAAGACGCAAAAGCACCGCACTGTGCCTTCATTTCAAGTTTTGGAACCTTTGGTAAAATTAAGTGTGAGATCTTAGATTTAATTTTAACCATAATCACCAAGAATTTTGTCTTCTTTTAACTGTGTCAATGATGGGCATGATTATGATGTTTGTGTAATTCTCTCCTACTTTTGTGGGCCTATTTCCCTTTCTCGTATTTGTTTCATAGTAGATATTATTGGGCCTTAAGTCTTTGGCAGCCTAGCCCATTGGGTATTTGTAGGCTACATAGACAATACGGGTAACTCAATTCAATGGGCTTCCTATAAAAGTGAGAATAACGCCCCTGATCACGAAAGTTTCAAAACACGATAATTCTTCCTTTAAGTGAGCAAGCAATTCTAGTTTGTTTATGGGATGAATTTCTTGTAAGAGCCTGGGGTTTTTTTGGTTCCGAGAATCAGATGGTTTGGCAGCGGGGTGAAAAGAGTATTTGGTTCGATTTTATAACAGATGATTGCTTTTGCAACACTAATGAATCATAGGAAAAAAAAACAAGACGGATATGAAAATAATTTAATGAAACAAAATGACAGAGGCAATGGGCCTTCTTCACAAGACTAGGATACTTGCAATTCCAGATGTTTTTTTTAGCCGACGATATACTCTCACCAACCATTTTACTCAAATTCTCAGTAAAGCAATCATTTTTTCAAATGCCATCTAAAACAGAAAAATCAATCAATTAAAATAATGTCATTCCATTTCTTCCTTTCTATTTGTTACTTCAATTCTTCAAAGCATTCATAATTAATCCCCTCGGTAAAAAAATAAAAAATTAAAATAAAACACTGTCGAAAAGATTACTTAAAAGTAACAGATTAAAGATAATAGTAAATGGAATTTTAAGCTAAAGTAGAATTTAGATCAGGACTAGACAGTGATGCACATTTATACTTATACAAGGAGAAGATTTTATGATCATGTGCCAGCTTAAATAGCTAGCTTCGTGATTCTGTAATATGATAATTATGATTTATGAATGCATTGAATTTGAATATTGGAGTACTATTTTGATATACACTGAATCGTGATTTTAATCAAAATTAGTGGTTGACCATTGACTATGCATGTTTATCATCTATTAAAGCAGAACTTGAAGAAGTGGAATGTCTAGATCATGACTAGACAGTGATGCACATTTTTTTTATTAAATTGTGTAATTATAACTAGATACATTTCCTTATAATCATGCCTTATAGTGTAAAAAACCAGCGACTTATCTTGATTTGTGTTGGGCAATTTCTGAGGGCACGGGACACAAGTTCGGTGGATTAGTCTAGTCGAGGTGCGCATAAGCTAGTCTGGACACCCCGGTTATCAAAAATCATTTTAATCATCAAGCCCGGACACAATTTCTAGGCAATTTCATTTTAATTATGACACATCAAAATCATCTTATTACAAATGGGACTTTTTATTAGTCTATATAATATATTATCCCTGCTCACTTATACGTTACTTCCTTTAACAATATGATTTTTTTTTACGTAACATTGAGATCTATCCGAAATTATTGACGAGGATCATAACGACGTGGGCAATAACTAGAAACTATAAAGCAAATTGGGGTCAACTTATCTTTTTGTAAGAAAATGGGCAAATCTTTGTAATATTTACACTTAAATTGTTGTCGTTGTTTATTTTTTTAATTATTTGTTCACTTTCTCCTTTTTCTCTTTCTTTTCTGAAAGACTTGCGTCACATTGCCAACAATAGGCTAATAATCAATCTTTAATTTGAGAACCTCACATATGTAAACGATCAATGAGCTTCTTTCCCCCCCTTTTATTTCTTAACTTTACATTTTCTTTCTAGCAAAACTTTGGTTTTTCTTTTCTTTTCTTTTTTTTTTCCTCGAAGGGTGTGGCTTGGTGGTATAGAGTTCATGATCTCACATTGAGGTCCCGAGTTCGAATCCAAAAAATACGTTTCTTGTAAGAACTTGAGACAGCCAGAGATTTTACTTGCACAGCGAGATTTCCAATGATTCAAAAAAAAACTTTGGCTTTTGTAATTCGAGAGGATATATCATATATATGATGAATTTGGATCTTGCTGTCATAAATTTTTTTATAATCTATTATCACACATGTATTTATTATATAAAATTCAATTGAATACCGAATGACATATATGATATCCAATCAGAATTAATAAGTAACACGATTTTAATGAGACCATTCAATAATTGAATTAGATAAAGCTCCTTTTTTGTAACATGAATTAGATTAATTAGTAGAATCAAAGTGGAAAAATAGGTTAAAAAAAGATGACAAAAGTCACACAATAACATAACGTGGATGCAATCATGCAATGCTGCCACGAAAGCTGATTGTGTATAAAGTTTTGAGAAATTTTTTTTCTTCATTTTGATTTGCTCATTCAACTAATTACTTATATAGCATATATAGTGATTGGGTGAATGAATGAAGCAACTATCTTCAAAGCTAAGATTTTGCTTGTTTATTTTAGGGAGATTATCATTTTTTCACTCAAAATTTAAAGAAAATTTTAAAAATTCGAAGATTTTTAAAGTGTATCAATTTTCACATGAATTTTTTTTAAGTGCATTAATTTCCACAAAATCAATGGTGGGAGAATTATAATCATCCTAAACTTTGTGTGCAAACTAATAGACACCTAGCAGCTTCAGATGGAAAATGACATATTTTAAAAGTTGTTGGATTTGTAGAGATGGTAATGGGAAGAGTCGACATAGGGTGGTTGGTTGGGTTCTCAAATTTGATCTAAAATTAAGATTTCGAATCCAGTAAAATTTCAATTTTTACTATGTCATATATATATATATATATATATATATATATAACACATTTTAAGAGTCGACATAGAGCGGTTGGTTGACCTCTCAATTTTGACCTAAAATTAAGCCTTCGATTCCAGTAAAATATCAATTTTTACTATATATAATATGTCTTATATATATATATATATATATATATTTATTGTTGACGGCTGATTTTGGTCTCAGGGCAATAAGGAAATATTACCCCAGGCCATATCCTATTAGGATACTGACTCATCAACTTTTCACCATGAAAGTAGGATAACTTATCTTATTATCCGTAGGAATATGATGTCTTATCTTCTGGAGCATATCTTGTTATATTCTCGGTCTTCATGAGGTCGGTCACGATGGTCTTTTGAACTGAGAATGCTGATATCGATCTGATAATGTCCGGTCATCCGATCTTAAGTGGTCGGTTTTACCGATCGTAAAGTGCTCGACCCCTCACTCATGTGGCCCCTCACTCACATAGAACCCTATAAAATTTAAGACAACCATATTTATGGATTTAATTGAATTTTTGTTAAATTTCGAGTTGAAGAATAATAATTTCCATTTGTTTTATTGTGAAAAGGGGAGAATCATTAGAGAATGTGCTAAAATTTATTGAAATAATTTATTGGCTGACTGGTAACTTCGTTTTATGACTCGTCTCTCTAGTTAGAACCTTTAACTTTCTTAATAAAGCAAAAAAAGGCACCCTAAAAATAAGTATATTTAATCAAAATGAAGTGGATTGTATTCAATCCAACGTGTTAAAACTTTAAACTACAAAAGGAAACTATTTTGGACCTTTCATTTAAGATAAGAGTAGAGTTTTATCTTTTGAGTCAGATTTTGAACATCAAAGAAATGGACATTTTATGTACAAATTGATGGAATTTCTTGTTTAGTCAGCCCACCTAAGATTATTTAAAGCGAATATTTAATTAAATAAAAAAAAATTTAGGGGAAAATATGCACATTTAAGACATGAGAAAGCAAATGCTAATAACCAAGACTTTTAAGGAAAGAAGTGGGAAAAAAAAAGTTATATATATTTTACTGTCAAAATAATATTTTATTAATTTTCCGTCAAAATCTTAATTTATCGTCACATTTTAACACTAATGACACTAATATAGTAATATCAACTTACAAATTACTCACCTTAAAAATATATATATTTTTTTAACTACTGTTTTTCTCTCTTGATGTGAACGGATTTTTCATAAGAGGTTGTGTAGGTTAGTGAAAAAGATAATCAAGAAGCGTGGTTTGGTGATGTAAGGCTTAGGATCTGACTTTCAGATCCTAGGTTCGAATCAAGTGAGTGTATTTTTTTATAAGAGTATGAGACAATTAGAGATTTTAACTGCTCCGTTTAAACCCGGAATGAGTGATTTGGTGGCGGAATCTCAAACGATTACAAAATATAAAATAAAAAAAAAAAAGGTCAGTCAAAAGAGGCAACATATGTGCTTAAAGATTTTATAAATAATAATACTGGTTACTGGTTAGTGGTTACTATATTTTAAACAATAGCACCAAGAGTAAGAGTTTGTTGGTATTGTTAGTCAAATTACCTTATCCGAATTAGCACAATTTGTAACCTTAATATAAATTTTTTATTAGTACTAATAATAACAAATTAGTGAAAAGTGAACATTGTTCCTTATTGTGCCTATATATATAGCTTGCTTCTATTGACCAGTCATCATTTTCTTTTTTGTGTTTGATAAAATTAACTTTTATATAAGAAAAAGGAAAATTAAATTGTTTAATTTTCTTGAAGCCTCATACTGGAAGGGGTCGTGGAGGCACGATTTATTTGTCTTTTAATTTATTTGTCAATAAAAGGAAAATAAGTGAATAGAAGTGAGTCAATAGACGCAAGTAAAATTCGTTTTAATAGTTAGGCCAGTGTAAAAGCAATGTTTTGGCCATATTTGTCCATTTCTAACCCTTTTTATAATCGGGATATTCAGGCCAATTTACGTGCACCTCGGATTAATCTCCGAAACTTGTACTCCGTGCTCTTATAAATTTTACAGCACAAATCAGGGTAAGTCGCTGACTTTTTATACCAGATGACATAACCCAAAAGAAATGTATCTAATGAGATTTGAACATGAGAGAAGACAAACCAGCCTAAGACTTTCACCACTAAGACAACTCATTGAGATTATTTCAGACCTAATTGAATTATTTATAATCAATAATCCTATATTTAAATTGTTATTTAATCATTGTAAGAGTTTGTATAGAAATAGTGGGAGAGTCCCACATCTAAAATGTATAAGGAATGTGAAATGTTTATAAGTGGTTTCTAAACACTTATATTAAATTGGAATGATAAGGCCTGGGCTTGGGCTTGGGCTTTAATGCATGGCTTGGATGTATGGTTTGGCATGATAATTAATATATATTAATTAGTCAAAAGATGGGCCTTGGCTCTTGTGATTAATTAGCCTCCCTAAAAATCTTTTTTGTTTTGTTTATCTTTTTGGATTTAAATTTTAGTTTAAATCAAAAGAACACAACCCTACTGAAAAGACATCAACTCCAACTGTCTCTAACTGTCTATTTAAAATAGAACAGTATGTATTTTGAAGATTCACTTTTTACTTTCATGAAAAACGTTGGCATATATCTGATATTTGGAAAAAAACGAATTACAAAAGACATCAAGTAGATTCGCCAGGGGGTCGATTTCCGTGCAGAATTTCGACTTCAGATTGTTGAATCCTGGTGGCAGACGTCCGTAGAACTACAAGCACAAGAGTAGGGACGAAATTCTGCTATAGGACATAGCGTTACGCTAACCTCAATCTTCAAGTCTGTGAGTTTGTAAATTGCATTATTTGCACTGTAAGTTTCAATTTTAAGTGTTGTTATTTTTCATTAGAGTTTTCAATTCTGTAATGGTGTTGTTACTGTTTATACAAAAATATTCAATAAAAGTTTAGAGCATTGTTCTTCTTCAATCATTACCATCAAAATTTATGAAAAATTTAGTCAACTTAACACCAAATCTAAATTAATGTATTATATGATAATATATATGCTACTTATTTCTGGTCAAACTTTTTAGTTTGGTAAATTATTTTGCTAGGTTTTCTTGTCAAACGACTAACAAATTAGCTCTCTATATAAAAACAACACCACACAATCATTTGTTTTGTTGGTATCCGTAGGAAAAATAAATTGCCCAAGACCATCCAATAGAAAAAAATCATATTAAATTTAAGATTTAAAAATCATAATTCCGTCTTATCAATTGCGAGTTTTACTTGCAAAAGCTTTTGAGCAGGGGTTAATCAATATGGACATAATAGTCCTATCATTTAGTTAGTCATACTCTATAAGGGACGTTATTTGATGATGTAGGTAGATCTGGTTGGCGGTTTGGTTTCGGTTCAGAATCGAACCGAACCGGCCGGTTCCATAAGTGTGGGACCGGAAACGAACCGATTAATTCTGGTTCCACACTTAAGTGGAACCGGAATCGTAAACCGAACCGGTTGGTTCCGATTATGGTTCCGGTTCGAATTTTTTTTTTAATTATATAAAAATATCGAAAATAATTTAAAATCTAGCAAAACTTGCCCCTAGTCGTTGGGATAGGGTTCCTGTTGGAACCCTACGGTTCCAACCGGAACTGTACGGTTCTGGTTGGAACCGTTGGAACCGCTACAGGTTCGGTTGGTGGTTGAACCCTAACCGAACCAGTCCATTACGGTTCCGGTTCGGAACCGTAACCGTGGGCTGGTCTAGATGTAGGGTTTATAATTTAACTTTCAGGTATTTGGTTTGAATCCAGAAATGTGTTATTAACTTCTTATAAGAGTCTGAGACAATCGAAAATATTACTTAATCTTATATTCCGATCGAGTGATTTGACCGCATATTTTCAAAAAAAAAAAAAAATAGTTAGTGATAAATACACATCATCAATTTTCAGTTCGCATGAGTCATGAATGGCCAATGCGAATCATGCAACGCAATACACATTTTGCACAAAAAACGTAAACGAGGCAAAGCAACTCCATGTTCGACCACATGGCGATTGCAGAGAGCAAGGCCATGCAATGTGATATGACAATATTAATTATATCAACGTGGAAGTATGTGATTGATGTTTACATTTACGTTTATGCCCCCTTGGACGGTCCATATTTCGCTTCCACGTGCCGCGTTTTCATTGTTTTAACTTTAAATTGTCACGTAATTAGCTCCGAAAATGTTGGATTAATGGGAATCTGAGGCTTGAATTTCATTTTTTTGTTTTTTGTTTTTAGGATATTAATATTATTTCCATCTGGAAATTGAGTAATGTATAGAATTATTTGAGAAGTTTATTCAAGTTCAACTATATATCCAAAATTTCAATAAACTTACGAATTTATATTTTTTTAGATTTAATTTAATTTATACCAAAATTTTTAGTTAGTGTATTAATTTATACAGAAAAATATAAATTAGTACACTCATTAAAACTTTTGGAATAAAATTTACTTGTTTAAAATTTTCAACTATTTTAATACATAAATCAATATTTAAGTGTAAAAATGATAATTTTCTTTTGTTTTTCTTTCAATATTCATTTTCAATAACACTGTCATTATTTATAATAATATAGGTCGTCGAAAGGCTATCAAGACCAGCCAAAGCAAGAAAGCCAGGAACGAGATATAGTCCGACTTGATAGCGCGTTTAAGTAAATAATTCTACGAACTAATATATCAGATCGAATCGGAAAATGAAAAAATTAAATACGATGTATATTTATTTCCATAATCTCAAACAAGAGAATTTGTATATGGGACCAATTAAGATGCATGCAATGCAAAGGGAATATAGGATCGAAGAGCCACATTGCATGTGACTTAAAACGGATCGTGATGGTAACATTAAACTTCAGTTGCATTGCTTTGTGGTTATTACTCTCCTGTTGTTGATTTTCAATCTTAATCAAATTTAGGTATGACATAAGAACACAAATAAATAAATAAATAAAATCAATCGTTAAATAAATTGAGAAAAGTCTCAAATTTTACAACTCATCGGTCTCTTATTAATAATTAATCTTAATCATTTAAAAAATATTTAGTGGGTTTCTTCTTAATGTTTCAATATGCAAGGGGGAAAGGCTTGGAAGCATATGTTGAATTTAAATATGCGAAATGTACCTAAAATGATAGAGAAATCCGTCATAAAGGGGCGTGACTTGGTGGTGTATGACTCATCTTGAATTCGAATTTATGGAATACGTTTATTGTAAGAGTCTGAAACATGCAGAGATTTTGCCTGTTTCGCTTAAGTCCTCATTTGACAACGGAATTTTCAACGATTCCAACCAAGAAAAAAATTGAAAGAGAAATCCAACCAACGTCCGCCAATGTTTAATAAAAAGGTATATGCAAGTTGTGGAACATTGTCCCCAGGGGGTGTGGCTTGGTGGTGTAGGGTCCAGGATCTCACCTTGAGGTTCTGGATTCGAATCCAGGGGGTGCACTTCTTGTAAGAGCCTAGGACATAAGGTGATTTTACCTGCGCCGCGGCCCAGAATGAGTGATTTGGTGGCGGAGTTTCCAACATTTCCAAAAAAAAAAAAAAAAAAATTGGGGAACATTACTCCACTTGCTTATTTCTAATAGATGTGTATATATTAGCCATCACAAGCATCATCATCCACACTTTCAACACTATTAATTTTTTAAATATTATCCATTATACTATTACTTTCATTTATTATTATTATTATTTCGTTTGCTTGCCAAAATCCGATGTTAGGTTAATATTACAACACATGAATGTTGACAAATAAGACAGCTAATACAAAAACAATAAAGATAATAGTAAATTATAAATAAATAAAAGATCATTTATTGGGTACCCAATGGGTGGTTTACAAATAATATTTGATACTTTCTGAGACTAACCAACAAATGAATCCCATCCCCTTCCTATAATAATAATATATTAAAATTAATTCCAAATTAAAAAAAAAATTAATAATGCTACTAAATTCTTAAAATAATAATCCTATTTTCCTTTTTCATTCTGTAGGCATCAACCAAGTCAAATCCACGTCACTGTGGCCCACCGTGGGAACCACTAAAAAAGGTGACATGGCCCATGCAATGAAAAAGGATCTAGTACAAAAAAAACGGTAGGGGTCCATACTCGAAACGACAAGTCAACCTCCGTTTTGGGGCCAAAATATTGATGGGTAATTTTTGTATGCTTCTGGGACTACCCTAAGTTAGTGAAATATGGAAGAAGTTAAAAGAGTTGCCATAGCCTCCAAATGGCCAATGTGATGCTGACGATACCCGCAATGCCATGTGATCCCAATACGTGGGTACACGTGGACGGTGATGCGCTGCTTTGGTCCAAAGCACCTTCGTATACCATTGTGCTGTCGACGCCTCCCGTGTTGTTTTTACCTTGTGAGGATTTCTGGCTGCAAAATCCAAAACTATCCGTTAGGACTCATAATAATGATTAAAGAATTACAAGTAACCGTTGACGTGTCTTCTAGGGATTGGGTTTTGATTTTACTCTCATAACTGGCCGTTACTTTGTCATAAGATTGTCGGACGTGAGAGTCGCATCTCTAGGGACAATATAGGGATTCGTGAATAGTTTATGGTATGTTATTGTATTTTGGGTACAGATTCACTGATTCAGTTCCCAATCTGGAAAGCATATGCTAAGTCGTGCATTAATTTTCAGGTACCTAATAAGCTTTTTAAATGAAAGGTGCCGGCTATCTGTTCAAAGACTAAATTACCCTTCTCAAATTAATTGCCACATTCTATGCGACCCTACGAAACAATCAAATTGATATCATATAAATTAATAAAATAATTAATTTATTAATAAAATAATTTTTATTAATTTTAATTTTTATTTATGTGATAATCACATGTCTTCTGACTACTGCAGGCTGCAGCAGGGACCTGAAACGGCTTAGTCTGCATGAATTGTAATTAAAATGAGCCTCATAAATGCCACAACTAAAGTTCCTATTTACCTTTAAAAAAACGTTCATATTTACTGCTTTTATCAACTTTTTTAAGGGACAAAAATACCCTTTAACGTAAAAATAAAAATGAAGAGAGGTAGAGTTTCAAAAGAAAATTACCTGGTGTTGGGTGAAGGACAAAAGGTGATGGTGTAGTCGGGGCCCGAACCGCAAGTGAAGGTGCTGGTTTTGTCGTCATACGCGTAACTGTAAGCGTGGGGGCACGCGCTCTTGAATATCTGAGAGTAAGTAGAGGGCTTGCATGTATCAGGTGTACTATAAGCGCCGTTACAACAGTACTGCGGCTCTCGAAACGCTTCACACGCGCTCTTACAAGCCACACCTCCTCTGCCATCCTCACTCAAAACCTTAAGCTCTGAAGGACACGCGCCGTTCAAGTCGACCACGCATCCCGTGCTTTTACAATTAGGCCCATCGCCGCCTTGAGGAACAACAAGCATAGGGAGATTGTACCCATCGACCAAACTAACATCATAAAAGTCCTGGCCACCGTAGCCATCAAGCTTGAACTCAGCCAGCGTGGCAGGAGGGGCAGCGCCACTGCCAGCGCATTCCAGCTTGGAGCCGCAATCAGCTGTGACGCAGGTGAATTTACCGGTGGAGTCCTGGGAGCAGAGGGTACGGGCCCACATGCGGCCACCCCATGAGGCGGGTGCGGTGAGGGTCTTGGTCTCGCCCTTAATGAGAGGGAAACCGGTGGTGGAGAGTGCGGGTGAGTCGGCGTTTGAGAGAATGCCGGGCCAAATTGTGTAGTCGCATTTATTGGTTATTGTGAACGTAGTTGATGTTACGTGGGAGAAAAATAAATGAGTGATTAAAAGTATAAATGTTCGTTGAGCGGCCATTGGAGCTCAGCTGCCTGCTAATTGCTAAATGAAATGAATGTTAAAAAGATTGGTAAAATGGAATGAAGGAAGAAGAAGGTATCGGTTTCTGAAATTCGGGGAGAGTCGGGGTATTTATAAGCAAAATTGTTGAGGACGCGTGAGGGCCTACAAATAAAATAGGCGTTTTAACGGTACTAAATGGGAACCCTCGTCATCCGCGGGAGTAATTCTTTAGTACAACGGATATACGGATGATATGATTTCATCAAAAATTTAATAAATGACATGTATAATTTAATTATCTTTTTAGTTATTTTTTTAATATTTTAGCACACGTGACAATAGATTATTGAATTGTTACACGGATGACGTGTTATCTCTGTTGTTTTATAATTAATGTTTTTAAGAAAATTTTCATGAGAAAAATGAAAAAAATAATTAATGTTTTGATAATTTTTTGCATTTCCCATAAAAATGACGTGAAAACTTTCCAAAAATTGATAAGAAACCTTTCAGTAACAAGTGTCCTTAAGGCACTCTTTAGCATGACCCGTGTTTTTATTGATGTATTTTCATTAAAAAAAAAAAAACGTGTCTCGTTTCTAAGTCTCTTAAAAATACATTTTTCTTCTCTTATTCAACCTAATATGATATGAATGATTCATTTTGTAATCCACTGAGCTACGTAGCTTAGTAAGATATGGAGCATGCATCCCCATTTAACTTTTTATAATTCGGCATTAATAACTTTTTTTAAGTCAAACATTAGTTGCTAAAGAATATGAAAGGTTAAAATGTGAAAAGATCGAGATCTTAATTAAAAACATTTACAACTGGGGTTCAATTACATTATTAGGCTTGAATGTGAAAGAGAAAAAATTAAGAAAATATTATTAGATCATTTATAAGTTAATCATTAAGAAAATATAATGTAAACGGGTGAAATGTGAAATGTTGTATATATTAATTAGGATATTAATACATGAATCATATTAAACAATCAATTAATTTATCAATAGAAAATCAAAAGACACTGAAATATTAAATATTTTACCTCAAACTCAGGAGAACAGCTCAAAACTCTCAAATATGAATGTAAGAGATTTGAGGTCTCAACCAGTGCAGTACAAAATCCTAATGAATTTTTATGTCTTTAACTTACAAACACAAAAGATATATCTGTTTACGAAAATCTATCAACTCCCTAGTCAAAAAATACCATAGAAAAATTACAAGTATGAGATGGAGTCTTATCCTTGATTCTTTTGATCTACCAAGTTCACTTATAGCCAAAACAAAACACTCATATCTTCTTTTAAGAAATGATTTTGTTTGGGGGTTTAGTTTTTGAACACCTCATTTCTTCTCTCAACTTACGAAACGGAAACAAAATATCACTCAAGAGATTATGGGTTGTGATTTTTTTTATTGAAAGTTAATAAAAGCTTAATTGAATGAATTGATAAAGGCACAAAAAAAAATTGAATTCAGAAAGACAATAACTGAAGATTAATAAAAATTGAATTGAGAAAAGTATAAAAAAACTGAATTCATTGAATTCAAAATGACATAAAACACAGATTTATATAGCAAATTTAAAAAGCCACCAACATTAAATTTTTTCCCCTCAAATTAAGGAGAGCTTCCCATTTTTTTGAGGATGCATGAGAGTAGTATTTTTTTTATTCATCTTTTATATATTATATTGATTTTTGGGTCATTCTTCTCGTACTGGCGTTGAATTTGTTCAAGTTGTTTCGAAATGTAAGAATGTCAACGTCAAATTGGTGAGAATATTTCCAAAACTAATTTACATGCAATGGGGGGCTGCACTAGTAGGGGTGGGCATCGGATCGGATCGGATTATCAAATCCGATCGAATCGAGTTGGTCCGATTCAACGGATTTCGGATCGGATCGGATAAAAATCTGATCTGATCCGATCAAACTTTTTTTTTTATTTAATATACAAAACGACGTCGTTACATTTTAAATAAAAAAAAAATTGAATTCAGAAAGACAATAACTGAAGATTAATAAAAATTGAATTGAGAAAAGTATAAAAAAACTGAATTCATTGAATTCAAAATGACATAAAACACAGATTTATATAGCAAATTTAAAAAGCCACCAACATTAAATTTTTTCCCCTCAAATTAAGGAGAGCTTCCCATTTTTTTGAGGATGCATGAGAGTAGTATTTTTTTTATTCATCTTTTATATATTATATTGATTTTTGGGTCATTCTTCTCGTACTGGCGTTGAATTTGTTCAAGTTGTTTCAAAATGTAAGAATGTCAACGTCAAATTGGTGAGAATATTTCCAAAACTAATTTACATGCAATGGGGGGCTGCACTAGTAGGGGTGGGCATCCGATCGGATCCGATCCGATTCGATTATCAAATCCGATCGAATTGAGTTGGTCCGATTCGACGGATTTCGGATCGGATCGGATAAAAATCTGATCTGATCCGATCAAACTTTTTTTTTTATTTAATATACAAAACGACGTCGTTACATTTTAAATAAAAAAAAAATGAATTCAGAAAGACAATAACTGAAGATTAATAAAAATTGAATTGAGAAAAGTATAAAAAAACTGAATTCATTGAATTCAAAATGACATAAAACACAGATTTATATAGCAAATTTAAAAAGCCACCAACATTAAATTTTTTCCCCTCAAATTAAGGAGAGCTTCCCATTTTTTTGAGGATGCATGAGAGTAGTATTTTTTTTATTCATCTTTTATATATTATATTGATTTTTGGGTCATTCTTCTCGTACTGGCGTTGAATTTGTTCAAGTTGTTTCAAAATGTAAGAATGTCAACGTCAAATTGGTGAGAATATTTCCAAAACTAATTTACATGCAATGGGGGGCTGCAGTAGGGGTGGGCATCCGATCGGATCCGATTATCAAATCCGATCGAATTGAGTTGGTCCGATTCGACGGATTTCGGATCGGATCGGATAAAAATCTGATCTGATCCGATCAAACTTTTTTTTTTATTTAATATACAAAACGACGTCGTTACATTTTAAATAAAAAAAAAATTGAATTATTTCGGATCGGATTTTATCCGATCCGCTCGATTTTTTTGACTCAAACCCACCGAATTCGGATCGGATCGGACCAATCCGATCTGAAATGGGATGATTTCGGATCGAATTGGTCTGATTCGATCCGAATTCGAATCGGATCGAGTTCGATAAGATGATCCGATCCGAACGAATCAAACATCCATTGGCATTTCGGATCGGATCGGATTCGGATTCGGTCCGATCTGATCCGAATCCAATAATGCCCACCCCTAGGCTGCAGTAATGACTTTGATATAGAACTATAACTCACCATTTTTTTTAAATCGTTGAAAATTCATAGTTAACTCATCATTTCCGGGTTTAAACAGGGTAGGTAAAATCACCGATTATCTCATACTCTTACAAGAAACGCACTCATATCCTATGCAGAAACACAAATTAAAATCTGAATTGTGAATTTATTTAATTGAGGAAATCAATTAAATGGATGAAAACTCTATAACAGATAAATCACTATTGCGTGCTTCAGTTCCCCTTTTAATACTACCTCTACTTATTTATCAAATTAAAGCCTCGCTATAAATGAATTTTGTATTCTTGTCTATGAACATTTGAATTTAATTTGAGAATTAAGATCCTGTACATAGTTAAGTTTATATTGGGTACTGGATCACAGTTATAAGATAAATAAATTTATAATAAATAAATCTTGATGGTTAATTCTAGTGGTCAATTAGAATTCAATTCAGCATTAAATCTTAATCATTAGTTTGAATTAAATTAACGAATTATTTAATTTATAGTGGTTAAATTTATATAGTTTTTCATATAATAATATTTGTTAAACAATAGAAGCAACAAGCGCACTAAATTAAACAAATAAAATAAAGTAAATTAGTCAAATAATGAGGGTGGCAGCCTCAGGTTTTCACTTTTGTCTCTTATCCAAAGAGAGTCGTCTTTGGTTTGCAAATTGCCCATTCATTGTAAATAACGCACGTTTTGATTTCTTGAAAGTCAATTTAGTTAGGAAAATTCTTCAGGATTTTCTGTTGACTATTTGTTCTTTGTAAATTTGTAAAAACAAACCCAGATGGTAAATTTGTAATTAGACAGTCACTGGGCCAAATAGAGAGGGTAGCTTCAAGTTAGATTCAACTTCCAACTGTATTAATAGCGTACCAAGTACAAATTTGTTTAACAGTTTTTATGTTTGGTTTCAATAATTAGGTTTCCCTAAAGAAAATAGCCACACCTGATAACAACTACTCAACCATTCTTGATTTTACCAAAGATATATTATGAGGATCCCGGCCGAGTAATTAGATATTGTCTACTTTGGAAGCACACTTAATAACTCAGTCCGCACTCTTCATATTTTTTATTTTTAGAGTGGATTGCAAACACACTCAAAACACGGCTAACCGATTGAAGAGACTCAACTCTTATAATTAAGTACATAATCACTAACATCGCTCTGTTAGGCTGCCAAAGACGACGATATATTATTATGTATTCTAAGTTGTATGATACATCTTGGTACGAGTTTGCAATTCACGTTAAAAACAAAATTATGAGGAGAGCGGAGCAAATTGGGTTGACATGATTCCAAAACGGATAATATTTGACTAATTTGACCACGGCATGACAAATATATATGACATTAAAAAAAAAAAATCAGTTAAAATATCTCCAAATTTTATCGGAGATAGAAGTGAAATGAAATTAAATGAATTATATGGTTTTGAATGAATGTATCATATTAATTTAAATAGCCACCAGCTTAGACTGCTGTGGTCATGTTCAGTTAGCTAATTTAGCACGTCACCTATTGAAGAATGCATGCACTGCGTGGTCATTTCATATTTGAGAATAGGGGTGGGCATCGGATCGGATCGGATCGGATCCGATCCGATTCGATCCGATTTGATCGGATCGGATCGGATCCGATCCGATTTGTAAATCCGAACGAATCCTGTTGGTCCGGTTCGACGAATTTCGGATCGGATCGGATTTTATCCGATCCGATCCGATCCGATCGAAATTTTTTTTTTTTTTTTTTTTTGCAAAACGCCGTCGTTATATATAAAAAAAAAAAAAAAAATTTCGATCGGATCGGATTTTATCCGATCCGATCCGATCCGCTCGATTTTTTTGACTCAAACCCACCGAATTCGGATCGGATCGGACCAATCCGATCCGAAATAGGATGATTTCGGATCGAATTGGTCCGATTCGATTCGATTCGAATTCGGATCGAACCATCCGATCCGATCCGATCCGATCCGATAATTATCGGATCGGATCGGATCGAGTTCGATTGTTTGATTCGATCCGATCGAATCAAACAATCGTGGGCATTTCGGATCGGATCGGATTCGGATTCGGTCCGATCCGATCCGAATCCGATAATGCCCACCCCTATTTGAGAATTAAAAAAATACATGTATTTGTAATCTGATTGGCCATGGGGTCACCTTCTAATTTTATCACTTGTACAAATTTAAGTCCCTATATATTCAAAACCAAGTGGTGAAGCAACTGAATTTAGATACGTATCTTCATAAACCTTTAGCGACGCTACTTCGTCGACGCTAAATTTCAAATTTTCGGCATCGAATATGTTTTTTGACGCTAAAAGTATAAAATTTAGCGTCGCAATTTATGTCGACGCCAAAGATCATTTGAATAGTTAAAAAAATTTAGCGTCGAATAATTTTCGACGCTATAAGTCGTACTTTTAGCGTTGATATTTATATTCGACGATAAAAGTTGAATATTTGGCGTCGAATATGATTTTCGTCGCTAAAATCTTGATATTTGGCGTCGAATGTTAATTACGACGCTAAATGTGATTATTAGGGTCGAAAGTGGTTTCGACGCTAAAGTATTGGAAGTTAAAAGTTTATTTTCTTGTAGTGCTATGAGAACATAACAAACTTTGTTTCTTCTTGTGAAAGTTGACGATGAATCTCATTTTTCACAACAGTGGTTCGCAGGAAAATGTTGTTTTATCCGAATTAAATTCTTCAAAAAGTGCTCCAACAGGACTCTTGGAAAGGTGTTCAAACATGTTTTTTTGAAATCGTTGGAAATCTCACCGTCAAATCACTCTTTTCGAACAGCTGCTGTTCTGGACTGCTGTTCTGCCCAGAACATAACCAAATTTGTATATATACATATGATGTTAAGAGACGTATAGGTTGGATATGTTTATTTGGAATGTTTGTATGTGTTTTGGAATTCGAAAGTTCATATAGTATAGTATGTGTTTTGGAATGTTTGTTATGGTTATGCGTGTGCATGAGAAGTCGTGTGTATTGGTTGTTAAATGTGTTTCGTGGTTGGTTGTATGATGATTGTGTGTGTGACTGTGTGTATGTACGTGTATGATGGAACTCGTAGATTATATGGATAATGAAAGCATATGTGAAATGAATAAATGAATGAATGAATTTGAAAACGAAAGTGAGCATTCGATGTTATAAGCGCTTTTGTTAAGTTGTATTGACTTGTATGGATATGTATGTATATGTATATGTATAAGAACTTTGGAATTTGATGACGCTAATGCGACGGGTTTTTGCAGATGGCACCGAGCAATCGCAAACGGGCTACCGCGACTCCATCTACATCAGCAAGGGCAAGTGGCCCTGGTGATTTCTCTGCTAGCACATGTGAGTCCAGTACAGTGAATGGTCGAGGACGCACCCGTGGCATGGGGTTGGCTAAGTACGTTAAGGCTCACGGCCGTATCCGGATAGAGATATCATATGATGGACACACTCAAGTCGGACAACATAATTCAGCGTTTAATACAGTCATAGGAGCTACAGCTCGATATGAAGCTCCCCAAAACTACGTATCTTGGAGAAAGATACAGTGGGAGACGAAAATGAACCAGCTATTCTCTTCGCTACTTGTAAGTTTTCGATATTGTTTGTTATTTAACATTTTTATTTTATACTTATTTTTACTCGAATTTTCATGTAGGAATGGTTCGACTTCGATCTGACCCAAGTGAATGTCCAACAATATATTGACTACCACATGGGGAAAAGTTATAAAGATTATAGAACAAAAGTCCTGAAACCAATATTCGACGAACATGGACCTTCAAATGCTCCACAACACAAGCCTGATTTTATAGAGGAACAAGATTGGACATTCTTATGTGAGCTTTGGTCTAGCAAAAAACACGAGGTAAATTTTGAAATAAACGGAAATTTATAATTGTCTTTGTTTTCGGTACTTACAGTGTTGGTAAATGTAGGATAAATGTCACGCAAATGCGGAAAATCGAAGTCACTTGCGTTTTAACCACCGTGGAGGTTCGAAGCCATTTATCCAACATCGTGCCGAACATTCTGAGGTAAATATATCCTAACGTAAAATTTAACAGTTAATTGTTTTTACTAATCTGGAATAATATTGAATTTATTTTATGTTTATAACAGAGTAACACAGGTGAGGTGCAATCATTTCCAGATTTTTTCAGTGTGACGCATTACAATGAGAGTAACAGATGGATAAATGAAGAAGCCGAACGCTGCTATGTAAGTTTCAGTTTTTAAAATAAAATAATTAATATTATATATGTTAATTTTTTTTTCTCAAATTCTAATATTAACTTATTTTTGAAACAGAACGAAATGATGGAACCAACATCAAACTCAGGAGACAGGGTCCGACCCCATACCAGATGAGCAGCTGTCGCAATTGGTTTTCAAGAATCAGACAGCTTACAACGTTGGTCTTGGCACTCGTAAGAAGCCAACGTCATCTGCACGCAATAGTGGTAATTCGGACAATGTCTCTCTTCGAGACGAGTTAGTCACCACCAAAGACGAGCTGCAGCAGACTAAGGAGAAGCTACAACAGTCACGGTGGACCACGAGAAGAAGATGATGGACCACAAGAAGAAGATGGAGCAGTTGAACAGCAACTGCTGGCTTTCCGTCAGATGTTCGAGGCCTCAATGAGTCATGGTGCATCGGCTCGAGCGTCCCCCATCACATAGCAATTAATTTTAATATTTTGTTTTGTATAAACATTTTGAACAAATAGATTTAATATAATATTTCTTTTTTCTAAAACAAATTTCAATATAATATTTCGTCATTTTGTTATTAATTACATTTTTTTTCAACTAAATTAAATATTTTAGACCAAAAAATAAGTAATTACTAATTTTTAAAAAATAAATTTTTTACTTTTAGCGTCAAATATTTCGACGCTAATAGTATAAAAAATGGCCGCTGTAAGCGTACATATAATACTTTTTTAATATACGTTAGCGTCGACAAGTTTCGACGCTAAAATTCAAACTTTTAGCGTCGAATATTTCGACGGTAATAGTAAAAAAAAAATGGTCGCTGTAAGCTTACATATAATACCTTTTTAATATACTTTAGCGTCGACAATTTTCGACGCTAAAAGTTTGAATTTTTCGTCGAATTATTTCGTCGCGAAATATAAAATATAGCGTCGGACAATTTACTTTAGCGTCGAAAAAAATGGACGCAGAATACTGTTTTTTAGCGTCGCATTTAATTATTTCGACGCTAAAAGTGATTTTCGTCGACATTTTATCGTACATTTTTTGCGTCTAATTTTTTCGACGCTAAATGTCTTTTGCGTCGAAACCGTCACTTATGGCGTCGAAATAATTCGACGCTAATAGTCTAATTCTGTAGTGTGAGCAGGTAAAATCATCGATTGTCCCAGACTCTTACAAGTTTTGCACTCCTTGAATTTATACCCAGGACCTCAAGATGAGGTCCTAAACCCTACACTACCAAGCCACGTCACTTAGAGATCAATTTTGCGAACATGCAAACACTAAAACCCTAAATCACGTCCATACAAGCAAATACTAAATTGCACCGTTTTGATGCTTGTCTATTTGGGAACCCATTTCCCTTAATTTGACTTCTTTTTCTCAACACCATTGCCATTTCAGGCATCCCGTTCAGGTATAGTAGCACTGTATTATTTTCAAAATGTCAAAATGAGTCTAGCTAGATAATACCTTATCTAATTATAAATTATTATTATTATTTTTAGTACATTGTGTCGGTTTGATATGACTTATCTATTCACATAAAATAATTTTTTTAATACTAAAAACTTTTCTATTTATTTATTTGTTATGTTATTTGGTTGTTAATTGAGATAGAGATTTTGAGAATAAAATATAACTACTTTGTCTCCAATGCAAGATGTACAAATTTGGCTTCTTCTTCTTCTTTTTTTTTTTTTTTTGGAGTAGAGGTTATAAAATTATTTTAAGAAATTGTATAACATATCCTTATTTTATTTCATAAAATTATTCATTTGTTTCATAACGTAACTTTAAAAAACTTGTTTATTAAAATAATTTTATAAATTTAAAAAAAAATTATCACTAACAACCGAATAATTAATTCTTTTTGTTAAAATTCTACTAACAGAACCTTTACTTAAAAAATTATATCAAATAGAGCCTTCAAGTTCTTCTAACACTTTCCATTTCAAATTCATATCTATATATATTTGAAAGAAACTATATGTTATCACACTCACAGCTCTTGCCTTGTACCTTACGTTGTCATTTTTTTTGGAATCGTTGAAAATCTCGCCGCCAAACCATCCGTTCCTTATGTTGTCATACTCTCATACTTACACTACTTAATTACTAATTAAGTATAAATTGTTAAATCTTTAATTTAATTTGTTTAGTTTCATTCTCTTTACCTCTTCCAAAGTTTAGGTTCCATTAGCATAGCTAAGGTATATGGAGACAATAAATTTAGTTTTGTAAGCATAATATTGTTTGTTTTACAAGCTCTACTCTTAAAATTATACATGATAGATATCGTAATTGATAATTCCCTTGTATCCGGAGTTGTTAAAATTGATCTAAATTAGTACAGGGCACGCACTTTATGAAGTAATTTGAGCATATGTTTTAGGTATTGATCTTATATATGCTCTTAATCTTATCGGTTTTATAGTGTAAATGAGATAATTATTGATTTATTTACACGTAATATTTATGACTCATTTGTTTGTCTCTCAGTTATCAAATAATATTTTAATTCACTGTGCAACAGCTAATAGTCAGAGTCTGCATCATAAAACATTAGTAAATAAGAAAAAAAATCATGAAATTAAAAAAAAATTATAGAAATAATTCAAAATAAAATAACAAATAACAATAGACCCGAAATCCAAAAAATTGGTTAGGTTTTGTCATATACTACTATTTAAGTTTCTTATTTTGATATGAGATTATATTTTTATATTGTAACATGTTTTTTATTTTAATATTTTTTTTATTTTATGATTTAATAATACAAATATTAATTGTAGAGATTATGTGACATGTATATTTTTTTTATTTTAATACAAGATTATAATATATCTTCTTATTATAATATAAAATAAAAAAATTAATTGTAGAGGTTAAGTGTCACGTATGTTTTTTTTTTATTTTAATGAGAGATTATAATATATTTTCTTATTATAATAGGTCTATTTATTTAAATTTATAATTTAATAATAAAAAATTAAAATAGTAATTAATTAATTAATAGGTTTCTTACTTTAATAGTAAATTATATTTTTATATTGTAATAGGTTTCTTATGTTAATAATTTATTATTTTATTTTTATAATTTAATAATAAAAATAATTGTAGAGATATTTTAATTTTATAATTTAATAATTAAAAATTAATTGTAGAGATATTATATTAATTGTAGATAATTTAATAATATCTTTTTATTTTAATAGTATACTATAATATATTTTCTTATTTTTATTGTAATATAATTTTTATTTAATAAATTTAATAATTTAATTTTATAACTTTAATGTGGAGCCACCACGTGGGGTATGAATGAGATTTAAAATTATTTAACTTATATATATGGTTTATTCTTCCCTTTTTTTAATTGAAACTTGAGTAGAGTTTTTAAAAATTAAAAATATATATTTTGTCTCTTTTGAGAGTAGTTCAATTTATTTCACAATATTTTTTTTGCATAACATAACTTTAATAAATTTGTATATTAACATATTTTTATAACTTTTAATAAAAGTTATCATTGACAATCAAATAATTAAGAATTTTTTTTGTAAAATCTCACTCGTTGGAGCTCTACTTAAAAGTTGGGATGGAAACGGGCTGATTATGCATGGTAGGATAATGTCAATATCCACATCTGATATGTTCAATCAATATATACGAAAATTGCCCATTATCTGTCCCTAATGTAGCGGGCCCCGTGCGGGTCCTTGTTCACATAAAAAATATGTTGACGGCTGATTTTGATCTCAAGGCAATATGAGAATATTACTCCCGAGACAATCCTCTCTCAATAGTGAATTTGTTTGGTTATGGGGGACCAAAAGCAAACTTAGCAAAGATCGCCAATCGACAAGGAGATTTAACGTGGTTCGGCGGATCTCGTTCCGACCTACTTCCACGGGCGCAAAAAAGATGATACTTTTATTACTCAAACACGCTTCTCAGCTCTACTTCTTGTTTTTACAAGTCTGATGGTAATGATTCTGATGCCCCTTTACAGATACTCTACCCTCATATTTATAATAACAGAGAAATCAGATTCCTTCTAGCATAAGGATTCCCAGTTGAAACAATTTTTTTTTCCTATGAGGATTCCTAATCCGAAACTGACTTCACTTTATTTATCCTATCAGGACACTGACTTATCAGTTTCCGTGTGAAAGTTTGATAATTTTATCCATTTTCCCCGTAGAAATAGGATGTCTTATCTTACGGGCATGCTTCGCCATCTGGTCGGTCTAGACATGGTCGGCCATCATGGGCTTCTGAGCTGAGAATGCTGTCACCCGGTCTCAAGTGGTCGGTCGCATATCGTCAAGTGCTCGGTCTCTTACTCATGTGGTCGGGTCGGCATTTAATGATTTCGACCAAGATGAGAATTACCCCTTTTACCCCTGCCGTGCTGCTTAACTGTCATATGGTCTTTTTACACCGCCAACAAAATATATTTTTATTTGAACAGTGATGCCAATATACATACCCGATCCATCAAACTAATGAATATAGAAAATTATCATTTTACCATTCCCTAATTACAGGGACTCCCATCCCTATGGGACTTTTTGCCATCCCTATTCGAAAGACTATGTAAAAAATTATACTAACCTGAGCCAAAAGCATTCTTACTGCAGCTATGCAATATTGTACAACATGTAATTTGAATTTTATAACTTGGGAACAATACTCGTAACTAGTTCTTCATATAAAATTTGATGAGCTTATAAGTTAGCATTTAATCGTTATATTAAATATATAATTAACACTATTTTATATTCTCATAAAATTATAATCTCAGACCTTGAATAATTTTTCTACGTTGTCTTATACTCTTAATTTTTATTATATGACTGATAAGTTATATTTTTTTTATTTATAATACAATATTCTATGCCAAACTCACGTTTTATATTATAATTTTAAATCTCCGCTAATTTTCATAAACCCAGGAAGAAAATTGTCCGTGAAATCCGGTACTTAGGTACTAGTCTCACTCAATATGTGGACAGCAATGACGTATAAATAATAAACATAATTAATTTTGTCAAAAACTTGTCTCTCGTTTGGTATGATAATCAAAAAAGGCACCTAATAGGTGGCTTATTAACATTCAACATGAAAAAGATATTTGTAATTATTAATACATGTTTCTTATTGGGAATTTGCTATAATTAGGTGTTTGTTAATATTATGTCTAAATAGTTTTTGTTATGACATAATTCTGGGATCTATATTTTGATTAGGACATAACTTAGATATTAGATCTAAAATAGATTGAATTTACTTACAAATTAGTGTCAGGGTTCTTTATCAGAGTTGGATAAAATTTAAATGTTATTTTCTTATAATAATAAAAGATTTAAGGAGAATTCTAATTATAAATAATATTTGTATATTTTAAATAAAAATTTATATGTGACGCTTTAAGAAAAATGAAAATCTTATGTGATGTTCACTTAATATATATATATAAAATTAAAAGAAAACATATTGGGCATATATGCATTATAAAATTTGAACTTTTTATCATACATTCGGCATACATATGATAAAATTTGATAAAATTCTAATTATGAAAAATATTTGTATATATAAGTCAGGTAAAACCCGATCCGAACCATCTAGATTTTTTCTAACCTGTAAAGGATTTGGGTTAGGGTTAATTGTCATATACATATATATACTATTTAATCGTCGAATAGTTGCCATATATAGAGATATACTAATTAATCATCGATTAATCAATGATTAATCATGAATCGATCGCTATTTGAGCGATTTAACTTGATCGATTTTAGTCAATTTAAATTTATACTAATGTACGAGTGATTTTGACTGATTAATTGATCGATTTACAATTTTCCAAAAATCAGCTAATTTTACTTTTATATTAAAAAAATATAAGGATTCAATTAAAAACTGTTTTGATTTAAGCTATTATTTGGGATAATAAAATTCTTATTTTTTTTAATAATTTTTAATCATTAAGAAATAATTTTTTAGTAATTTTTATAGAATTTTGAAAGATAAATTTCCAATCATACAAAATGTAAATCTTATTCTTTCCAATTAATTTTCGATTTTTTTCCTATTAATCACAAATCACTGATAGATGCTATTTGCTATCAATTTATAATTAAATTGCCAAACTCTAGAATCTAAACTGATAATTAAAAATTACTCTTCCCAATTAATTTCTTATAAATTTTGGATTATTTTCTATTAATCACAAAGGTGCGAATGTTAGTAATTTCTGATTAAATTATCTGAACTGACAAGTGCATTTTCAGCTCATTTATCGTTTATGCCTAAATGGTAAAGACTTGGGCTTGAGTGGTTTGCTCCTTCTTAGATTTAATGTTCGAATCTCACTGGATGTATTTCCTTGGGGTCATGCCCCCTGATGTGAAAAGCCAACGACTTACCCTGATCTGTGTTGGGAAACTTCTGAGGGCACAGATCCCATAAATTAATCGAGGTGTACGTAAACTGATCCGAACACCCCGATTATCAAAAAAAAAAAAAAAAAAATTTGTTTCGTCTTCTTTAAGAAAATAACAGCTTTTGGCCGACTCATGTTGATTGGACATGAATTTATTTCTGCAACGAACCTGTAGATTCGCCCGATTTTATTTTATTTTAATTTGAAATTTATTGGTGAAAATTCAACAAAGCAGTTTCAAAAGTATAACCATCACATAAAAAATTTCTTGTTGTAGTTGGATTTTGATAATGATTGTAGAAGTTCAGGAAAAAAAATCCCCTGCCGTTTTAAAAGATTTTATTCACATTTACACAATATATTTTGGGCTCTTGCGGTCAATTAATACAATCATGAAACTATATCATCATTTAGGGATATGGTAAAATTATTTGGATCCGAACGCATAAAATATCAAATCCAGATTGGACAATATTGATTTACGTCAGCTTCCAAAATCTAAATTTTGCCTTCCCTATTATCATCAAGGGTGGATAAATTAACCGTTTTGAATAAAAAATATCGACTCTGTCCAGTTTTTCGATTTATATTCGGTTCGTATTTGTATTAAATTAAACTGATTGATTTAATTAGATTCGAATCGTGAACCAATTTCATGAATAGATCGGTTTGTAAAATCGTAAACCGAACCGATCGATTTGTGAGTTAATTCTTCTAAAAAATTGATTCGGTTAAATTTTGAATCGAAACGAATCAAAACCGAACCCAAAATAAAACCGAATCGAACTGAACCGAACCAAATCGGTTCGGTTTGGTCTGTTCGATTCCATCGGTTCTTAAATCGATTTGGTTCGGTTTGAAACCGAATAGAACCGAACCGACCTTTGCCCACCCCTAATTATCATCAACTGATTAAACCCATTTGGCATTATTGGTTTCGTAATATTCCATCAAGAGGAAGTGATAACAATATTCAAGCAACCTTGATGCTTATTTGATATAATTTTAAATCACATCTGCTGACGCAAAAAAAGCAGCCTAGCCTAGATTGGACAACATAAGCACCATTATTGACTTACATACAAGATTTTGCTTAATTTAATTTTTGTAAGTTTCTTTAATGACAAATCAGTAACTATCTTCACCTCATCCATTGGTCCATGTTTTTTTTATCGTCTTCAATATTCCTGTGATCAATTTGGTGTTATAAAATGTATATGATTGTTAAAAAGTGTTTCAAATGTGAACCATACGACATCGTAGTGGGTTGGGTTTCTTTCTTTCTTTCTCTTATCTGAAAAAGAAATTGTTTTGTTCTCAAATGATTTGTCAAAAATGCATGTATTATCAATTGCTTGCGTTTTGTTGAAGACAATGACTCTTTTGATTGATTAATTTGGCCTAATAAATAAATAAAAACATGATGCTTGCTTCGGTTCGCATGATTTCACTAGCTTAATGCCATCTTAAGGCAAGGTCTCGGAGAATAATTTCGACAAAATTGCTGTCAACTTTTTATTGGTATGATTTGATTGCAATCGGAGGCGAATAGGCTGGAGTGAGGACAGATGAAAGAAATTCGTTAACATAATGGGCCAAGCCCAAATATTGGGCCTGACTTCAAGGTAAAACATTCAGGCCCATATAGCTGAAAATCCAGGGGGCATTTAGCCCTACTAAGCTTTGCTGACTCAAGTCCATAGGCCCACACAGTAAGAAAATTAGAATCAGCAAATACCTCGTGAACAAAGTCACATACAAAAATTGGCAATCATCATGAAAGTGTTGATTGTACATTGAAAAAATGTAAATGCTATGAAGAAATGATTATTTTATTACGATAAATTTTAGGATGTCACAGATAAAAAATAATTAGATACCACTTACTGACACCCCCTTTGCGAGGGTGAGAAGGAAACGAGTCAGCGAATTTCTGGTTTTTATAATTGTTGCATCTGCTTGTCCCTGTTCTCCCTCATTTCCATCAGCAATGGCCTGGCTTTCTTGAACTGTGAGGACTCTCTTGACAAGTTTCCGCAGCTCCTGTCAAAAGACAAGCATAGCTAAGTAAACAAAATATAGGATCCGCGATTAGATTATACCAATTACAGCAAGTGCATAGTTAATATGTCAAATATAAGCATACTAATGAAATTGATTATATAGCTCAGGTTGTAATGTTTAGATGATTTGGCTAGGCAAGCTAATGCTAGTTATTAAAGTTTCAGTTGCACGTAACTTTATCGGAGAAAAAGAAAAGACGCGTGGAAGTTAATGCACCAAAACTCATATTATACTTGCCTGACGATCAAAATCAACACTAACTGAATATACTTCATTGGTAACGTTAATGTCTTTATTAATCAAGCCATCACACCATCTTGTTGCTATATCCACATACTCCTGCAATTCCTGAAAAACGATGCTCTAGAAGTAAGGATATGACGATACATATCTTGAAGGATTCCGATATTTTTTTTTAAAGTTCACTAAATTTTCAAACTATAAATTGATTTGGAAGATATAGGATCATCAAATGTAAAGAGCCCAGATAATACCTCTTCCTCCTCCACATCCTGCTCCTCCTCGTTCTCAGATTCTTTGGACTGCGGATTCTCATCCTCAATGCTGTGCATTTTTGCAGCAGCTAAAGCCTGCAGAGTAGAGTGATCCCCAACTTTTGTAGCTTGAATTAAAGATTCCATCAATTCAGGTTCAACTTCCCGAAGCAGTTTCCCTAATACAAATTTCACCTTTCAAGTAAGACACCATGCCCGCTAATTGTAGGAAAAAAAAATGAATGATTACTTGGCAGGAATTCACTTCTTACCTATATAATTAAACTGCCTTCGCTTTCCTTCTCTAACATCCGGCCCCAGTCTCTGTGACAAAAACACAAACACCTTATCTACTACCACAACAAAATCATTTTCAAAACGCAAAAATGACATAATAGCTTACAATAACACAGTATATAGATGTACCTTTACTAGCATTATAGCTTCGAACACATCTTCGTCAAGAGACGCCACGCTAATAGACCAAACAACCAAAAATAAATAAATAAAATCGTTGCTGGTTTAATTACGAATTCGTAATATAGAGGGACGCATGGGGTTAATTTTGGAATTACAGTAGATTTATAAAGCGTACCTGAGAATGCGTTTGATTTGAGGAGTGGAGAAGGCGGCAATTTTCATACCCCAATGAACGGCGCGCCTAGCCTCGCGCTTCTTCTGGTTGCGGCTTTTGTTTTCGTCGGAATCGGAGTCGGTGGAGGCGGAGTCATCTTCTTTGGAATTCGACTTTGTAGCATTAGTTGGTCTGAGTCGGCGTGAGCGCTGATGGACGTTACGGTGAGAGGAAGGTACGGAGTTTATAGATAAACAAAACGACGTCGTTTCTTTAGTAGCTGTTGTTGCTGGTAGCAGTAATGAGGAGATGACGTTATTGAATGAAGCGCGATGGCAGCAATGTTGCTGCAGCTTTGGCCATTGCATCAGTGGCCGTATCAGCCGAGCCATCTTTCTCTGCCGCGTCACTGTATTCAAGTGACCAGTGTTAAAAAAAAAACATTAAGATTGTTTGATTTTGTGGGCTGGATTTACTCTCGCTCTTGATTATTGGGCCTATTAATTACCCACTTGATTTCTAAACCCCACAATCCAATATAAAGAAGAATGTGTGTAATTAGCACTCTACAAGCAATTCAATCTTAATTATTTATGTTTTAATGTATGTCATATACTAAATGATAATGTTAATGAGAGATAAGAATGAAAAAAAAATAGAATATGCTTGTCCTTGCCGTTAAAGCTAGGGGTGGCAGAAAAGCCTGAAGCCCGGCCCGGTCCGAGGTGGAAAAAGTCCGGGTCGGGCCTTAAAATGAAAGCCCGACTCGGGCTTGGGCCCGGGCCGAACTTTCCAATTTTGGCTCGGGCTTTTTTTTGTTGTTGGTCGGGCTCGGGCCGGGCTTGGCAAAGACCGGGCCCGGCCCGGCCAGTTGCCACCATTAGTTAAAGCTATATGTATTTTTTTTGTAGTATCAACATAGGTAGTAGTGAGCTACTCGCTACAAATAGGATACAGGAAAATCTTTATATACAATGCCTTACTTTTGATTTGTTTTATAATATCAATGATCCCATAGTTGGCGTTTCTTTTTTCTTTAATCCTAATTTAGGATTCCTGGCTTGTTACTGTTGAAATTTTTTCAAATATTGTTATATGGATGGATGAGAGACATGTCCATTGAATGGTATCCCATAGGGACATGTCATCCATTTAGAAATAATATGCATGTGAGGGGTATAACTATTTTGAGGGTTGCACTTCAACCATTCCATGTCTTTATAAAGAATGCTCCATGTTCATTCTCAACATAGAAATAGATCCTGAATTTTGTGAGTCAATTTTCAATTGTTTTTAAGAGAGAGTTCCATCATATTACAAGTTCAAACACTTGTTAAGGAGTGTTCCTTGAACAAGAAGAATCCAATGAATCCTAGGAGAACATTGGCCATTTCAAATCCGTAAAGCACCAGAGACGGAGGCTAATAAGTTATTAAGGACAGAACATATCGACTTGGTTTAAGAATCACCATCTTCTACCAACACATTTTCACGTTTTTCTATGCTTCCATTAATTGCATGTTTATTATTTATTTGTTGCTTGAATTATGCATCAATTACAACACATCCCCCCACAGTTACTCTTGTATAGACACAAAATCTCAATTGCAAATGGGAAACTCAATGGTTGTAAGCTTCACATGGCTTCATGTCACTCCTATGCTTTATTCTCAATTTGACTGTTAGCTGCAACATCTTCATTTATGTGAACCGTGTTCTTTACATTATAATTTATGAGAATTTTTAAGGTTTAATAATCAAATCAAACTTTGTTAATTTCATATTAGTCAGTCCTTGAATCCTGTGTTAGCAGAGGAAAACAGAACACACAGACTCATATAGTACCATTCAGTAGACACAGTTCTGCAATTCCAGGCTGTAAAAAAATGCCGCCTGCTTTAACTTAAAATCAAAATACATTTACATAATTAGCATTAATCCCCAGAAATTAAACAGGATCAGGGGCAGCATTTCATTTTTCTTTAATCCTAAACAGCTAAGTCAATACATAATACGCATAATCTTGATGATCAATCTAATATTGCAGCAAGTTTCTACCAGCACTGATCTGTTTCCCATGTCCGCCTTGTATAGCCACAAAATCTTGAATTCGATGAAGGGTTCATCGTATTCGCAACTCCCGAGACTTCAAAAGGGGAACTCAATGGCCTTCTTCGCCTGAAAAGCGTGCGATCATAATCCGCACGTTTCTCAGGATCCGACAGCGTTTCATAAGCTTCGTGTAATTTCATGAATTCGTACGCTGTGTTCTCATTCTTAGCTGCTACATCTGGGTGCAAGACTCTTGCCAGTTTCCTATAAGCAGCCCTTATTTCAGGGGACGTGGCACCCATCTGAATCCCCAGAACCTCGTACAGTGATTCCGGTGAAGTAATGTGATACTGGCCGGGTTTTGTTCTCTCCGCCGTTGACGCGCAAGCTGATGCTGATACACGAACTGGCCGGAATTTGACTGACTTGGAGTGTGATTGTGAATGATGCTCGTTGATGATGAGTTTCGAGCCAGTGAAATGAGCTGATGATGCAAGAGAAGCCATGCGTTTGCTGATTAAATTACTACTTCTGTTTTGTTCTGTTTCCGAGGATGTTTGAAGTTTGATGAGAAATTTGGGGATGAGTTAGTTAATTTATAGGAAGTGGGTAATGGGACTAACTATGGTTAGCTTGATTGGGTTAACGAATTGATGGCTTATCCATTTGGATCTACATGCTGACTCAGTCACCCGTATGTGTCCTAGAAAAAATCTGTTACCACAATAGTGGTCAGTCAGTAACCCAGACTCGGATGCTGACTCAGCCAACTGTCAGCCAACTGTAGGTGTCCTGGAAAAAATGTCACGACATAGGTTAGGCTAGTCATCAGTATAATATTTTTTTTTTTTAATTTTGCGAAACTCGATCGGGTCAGGTCACACAGGTCAATAAAAATCGAACTCGAAATTTGAGAATGTGAACCTGGGGGAGTCAGGTCACGAGTGTCGGGTCAGGTATCCAAAAAAATCAAAATCATTTTTATGTATTAATTATTTTGAGACATAAATACTAGTTATTTTATGTCATGAAACTTATCGACAATGAAAGTAATAAACAATTGAAATGATAGTAAAAACTTTAAAAAATAATAAAAATCTATTGTTTGTGGGTCGGGTCGGATCTGATTGTGAAACTCGTTATCCGACCTGCAAAAATCGGTTCGGGTCGAATTAACCTGAAAATGTACTCTTTTTTATGAAACCCGAGCGGGTCGGGTCGCGAGTTGAACCGGAAAACTCAACACTGCTAATGATGATGTGACATGGTTGTTGATGGTGATTTATGTGACAAAGTATTTGAACAGTACGGCAAATGCATAGTTGGGATTTTCACTTTTGGAATGACAAATGTTCTGAAGGTATTGGTTACTCCTCGGCCAGGCATGATGTTCGGACCTGGTCTCCCATATTTGACCACTAGAGGACACAACATGATGCAGGTCTCAGAGGTAGACAACATCAGAGCTGAGAATGACCACTTTAGCCCGGTAGCTCGGTTTCTTCCCCTCTTTTCTCCTGGATCGGGATGATAAGCTCGAATATTTTGAGTCAGGTCGGGAGCAGTTGGGGTAGTTCAGCTCGGATATTTGGCCGTGCACATGAGGCCTGACTTGTGATCAGGATAGTTTGGACTTTTCCCTCTGACATATATCACAGCTTGTTATCTTTACAGGCTGACATCAATATTATTGAGTGTGACAGTGTATAAAACAGAGTGATGTGACAGACAGACAGAGGGCATATCAGCTGGAGATCCACGTGGCTGACGTCATGAAGATATGATAATACTTTTGTATTTTCCTTAGTATATAAAGGGAAGTTAGTCTTATTTGTAAGGGGGTAGCAACAATTGTAAAAAAAAAATGAAAAACTACTTGTAAAAACACGATAAACAAACAACTCGGTTTTCTTTAGACCCTCCTGAAAAACAGGTCGGCCGACCTCGGTTTGGTAATAAAAAATCATACCCCACTTTGTGCCCGTGGACGTAGGTTTGATTCGCTCCGCCGAACCACGTAAAACCCTCTTGTCGATCTTGTGGTTGTTTTGTCTTTTGCCAAGTTTGTTTTTTATCCCAATAACCAAACAAATTCACAATTAGATGAGGATTGTCCCGGGAGCGTTATCCCGAAATTACCCATTGAACGAAAATCACCTGTCAACATTGGTTATTTTCATCGTTGTATATTTACACGTCACGTCACGTCAATAGATATCATGTCTCGTTAGCATTTTATGATATCAACATATATCATTCCACGTTAACAATCACTAACGATATTATCAGTTTTGTCGGTTTTTGTTATTAGATCACAAAAAAACAGAAGATTTTACAAATGAACGAAACTATGATGTTTTTTTTTTTCCTTTTGGAACTTTCCCCTCATTTTTAGGATAATGAAAATAGTTGAACCCTGTTAACCAATATAATCAGAATTTAAAATGTTAAAATCGTAGCCGTTTGTTTGATCGGAATGTAGATAAATCTTTATGAAATATGGATAAGTTTGCATCTTATCTACATTGCTGCAAAATGTGGGTCCGCAAGCTGCAAAAGTGGCCCCCGTTCACTTGTGTGGTCACGGGCAAGCGAAATGAGTTATTGTTTGATTTGATCCGAGTCCGTGGTTTCATTTTCCAATGGTCCCCTCATTTCGCTGCATAAATCTGCGACGCATTAAGCGTCCCATATAAATTTTAGCTATTTATTTATTTTCTTTTTTTTTTAAATAATTTTTATATTAATCCAAATTACCGACTGTTTCGGACTCTTACAATAAATACATCAACTTTACTCGAATTCATGACATGACATTTAAGTCCTAAATCCTTTAACATATAATTGTAAATCATTGCATCTGCATATTTCAATTTACTGAATACTTATCAAAACAAAATCATATATATTTTTGTGTGTATTAATTAGTTTAATTGGTAAGTTATTGTGATGATACAAGGAGATTTCGGGGTTTAGAATATATATAATTTCATTCATTTATTAACGAAATGTCTTTTTTGGCGTTGTTGTTTGTGTTTGCTGAATATTTTTTTATTTATTAAAAAATATTAGTTCAGTTGATGATGATTTCCGCGGCTAAGGGTTATGAACATATCGCTAATGGCAAATAGGGAAGTTCTACTCACCCAGAGGACATAGCATGATTCGGTTCTTTAAGACCGGCAACAAGTGATTCGAGACCGACCACAATCCACAATAGCCTGGTAGCTCGGCTCATTTCTACTCACTCCCAGGATTGATAGCTCGAATATTGTGAATCAGGTCGGAAATGGCGGGGGCTGATCAGTTCGTTATCTGACCGGCCTCTCGAAGACCGACGAGTGATGGGAACATATAGATTTTCCCTCCAAAAACTCTCACATTCGGAATTCAACAGGTTGTCATCATTAATGAAAAGGGCCCGACATTGCACCTTTATGGCGTGATGTGACAGGGATTTGTATTGTATGTTTTACTTTCGGCGACGACAAAATGGGGAAGAGAACCTGTCAAATCGCTGCAAATATGTAAATCTGACGTCACAAAGATACGAGAACAGTGCCGTATATTGAGTAGTATATAAGGGAAGTTTGATCACATTTTGTACGGGTTACAGAATTTTCCATTTGAGAACTGCTTGTAAGAAATAGCACAACTTGCTCGGTTTCATTAGACCTTCACTAAAACAAGTCGGCCGAACTCGGTTTAGTAATAAAAGAACCCCCACCCTTCTTTGCGACCGTGGGCGTATGTTGAACAAGCTCCACCGAACCACGTTAAATCATTTCTTTTCGATTTCTTGTGTGTTTCTTGTTTTTCGCTAAAATTTGCCTTTGGTCTCCCCATAACCAAACAAATTCAAGGTTGAGGGAAGATTGTCTTGTGTGAGTTATCTCGAAACTGTCACTGGGACGGAAATCATCCGTCAACAAGTACTTTGCTGAATATTTTTTTTATTTATTAAAAAATATTAGGAATCGACACTATTGAAGAAAAATTACAATTATTTAGTGTTGAAAAAGAATGTGTTCAATTACAGTTTACGTTTCAAAATTCTTAAAGAACATTCCATCCTTTTAAAAATTACGTGTGATCCTGTCATTACTCGGAATCACTTTCCTTCCATCATTTTTAGACACGTGGTTTAGCTCGGTAAATGTTCGGACTTAGTTGGCCCTCACAAAATTGACCTTCAATTCGGCCCCTAGTGTTTTCTTTTACTTTTCTTTTTCCTTTTTGTTTTTTGGGGAGAAGAACAGTTTACTATTTCTTTTTTTTTTTTTAATCGATGTGTCCAGAATAATTTACACGTACCTTAGTTAATCTCTTAGATTTGTGTTCTATATCTTCAGAAAATTTTCAACATAAATTAAGATAAATTGTTGATTTTTTACATCAAATAACATAAAAAAAATATAAGATTCGAATATTTATGTTGAGAATAAACAAAACCCATCCAATTACCGTTCACTATTTCACTTGATAGCAATAGGAACCATACGTGACACTTCTAGAACTTTCTTTGGTGGCGTTAGAAATTTCTAATCACGTACCATTTTCATCTCACGTGCCGTGGCTCGAATCAGAGCCCAGATAAGATTGACAAGAATTTTGCCTTTAAATATGTGGCCTAAAAAGGATAGCAGAAATTTATTTGCGGCACGCAGCCTGTAAATGGTATATTTTTCTCATAGCGCGACCAAAATTCAAGCCTCAATAATTATTTTTTTTAAATTTATTTATTATTATTTTTTTGTTCATGGGTCTTCTTCTGCATCTCTCGGATTTAGAACAACTCTAAAAATCTCTTATAATTTGATCTTTTAAATACATATTTGATTATATATTTAGAAAATTTAAGAGTAGAAAAATAATATATTTTCCAAAAAATTCTTTTTAAATAAAATTAATGTTATATTATTTTAATTAAATTGAATGAACCAACTTTTAGTTATATGATTTTTATATATAAATAATCAAGGTAATGATGATGATGTGTATACAAAATTATATTATTTTAATCGAAGAAAGATAACGTAAATAAATTTATATTATTTAATCAAATTAAATGATATTTACTTTATCTGTTTAAATATATAAATAATTATATGTAAGTCCAACTATTACCCTAAAATAAAGTAAAAAGAGATAAAATATTATTTAATAATATTTGAAGAGATAAGCCACTTTTCAATTTCAAAGAGTGTGAAATAAAATATAATTTAAAAAATCTCAATTGTGTTTCATTTGAAATCAGTTTTGATGATGTGGTTTTTCAATTTAGAGAGTATTGGTAAATTTTTGGGCCTTGGCCCATGAAACACGAATCAGAAGCCCAACAAACTTATTTTTACTATTGGGTTTCTTGGTGTTGCCTAAACTACACGAAAGTAAAGCATGTAACGAAAATGAGTTTGATTTGTAATGTAAGTCTAAGTGCACTATTTTTCTTGTATTTTAATTTTAACTTGAACCAAACATTCTTGTTGTGACTCACCTATACTCTATCAGTAAGATAATCCTAATCCAAATGACTAAACAATGAAAGATAGTTGGGATTCTTGGAGAGAACAATAGAGACTAATATTCAAAATAGCAAATGCCTCCTCATTGATTCCTTCATTTTACCATTACCCTTTTCCTATTTGCTTCTTCATTCTTCATATAATCTTAAATGACATAACATTTCCATTTTGTTAACCAAAATGAAACCAATGAATCCCATTACACTGTTAGCAATAGCACCAACGCTTGTTCTTGTTTTTGTCTTCTCAGTGTTGGCCAATGCCGTATCGCAGCAGATTAACCTTGATTGGACTGTTAGTTACTCTCTACGTGCCCCTCTTGGTGTTTCTAAACAGGTCATTTTTCATATTCCCCGTACATCGGACTATAGATGAGTTTTAAAGTATGTGGCCCTATTAATAAAAGAGAAATATATATATATTTTTTGGGTTTCTTTAATATTAATTTTTCTTAGATTTGATGTCCATAATTTTAATTTAAATTTAGAGGGTCAGTCGATTGTTTATGTGTTATCAGTTTGACTATCCTTGTCACTGTAATTTTTCTATTATCATTTTACATTCTATGATCACATTCTTGTTACTGATTTTTTCATTTCAGGTAATTGTAATCAATGATCAATTCCCTGGACCGGTTTTGAATGCAACTACAAATGATGTTGTGCACATTAACATTCACAACAACATAACGGATCCATTTCTCATGACATGGTAGCTTTATAATTTGAATCTGATCTGTTTTTTTTTTTCTTTTTGTTTTATTAATAGTGATTTTAGGTTTTATTATCAGAAAGTATAAGGTAGTTTATAATATATGGAACAAATACTATAATTTAAGTTAGTATCAAAAGATAATTTTATAATTTTGTGAGCGTAAATTTATCCGTTCTAGTGAGTCTGGCGTTAATGATTCACGAAACGCACCCTAAGTGTAGGTAACTTTTAATAATTCATTTGGTAACAATTTTAGGAATGGGGTGCAACTAAGGAGAAATTCATGGCAAGATGGTGTGCAAGAAACGAATTGCCCAATACTGGCAGGCCAAAACTGGACATACAGTTTTCAACTGAAGGATCAAATTGGTAGCTTTTTCTATTTCCCTTCGCTTTTCCTTCAGAAGGCTGCTGGTGGATATGGAGCAATCCGTGTGAATAATCGTGAAGTTATTTCTGTTCCTTTTACTCGACCACTCCAAGATTTTGATGTTCTTGTTGGAGATTGGTATAATTCTGATCACCGGGTAAGCTTACCATACCAGTTATATGTATATGATTGGGTAAAATGACATATACATACAATATAACATTCAGTTACATTCAAAAAATTCATAAAAAGGACACATATATCCTAAATTTATAATACACTTGAGTTGTGTTAATTATAATAAAATATTTGATCTCGTCTCTCCTCTCGATTCTAAGTTTCTCTTAGTTGTTTGGTCGTGAAATTTATTTACTATTTATTTTGAGAGTGTATATGTATCGATCATTTTTATGAAATTTTGTGATATATATATATATATATTCTTTTATCAAATTTTAGGGTGTATATGTCCATTTTCGAAAACAGAGAAATGTGTTTGTCATTTTCACGAAATTTTAGGATTTATATGTCTTTTCCCTATGGGATACCCAAAAATGACCTTCTAAATCACTTGCCCTGAGTGACTGAGAATGAAATGTATTGGTGGTACAGGACATGAGAGCTTCACTTGATGTTGGAAACGCTTTGCCTTTGCCAGATGGGATCCTCATCAATGGACTCGGACCTAATCAAGCAATTTTTGATTTTGAACCAGGTGACACTCATTTTGGGTGCCCAAATTCTTTAAAATCATATCATATGATATGCTCTTTGAGCCTTTTTTTTTTTATTAATTATTATTATAAAATTATCATTGCGTGTCACAGGGGCTACTTACAGGCTAAGGATTTCAAACGTTGGCTTGAAAACAACTCTAAACTTCAGGATTCAGGACCATTTACTACTGTTGGTGGAGACTGAAGGGTCTTACACAATCCAACAATCATACAGTAGCTTGGATATTCACGTTGGCCAATCTTACTCTGTCTTAGTCACGGCTAAGAATCAAACTAATGGGGTCCCTTATTACATGGTTGCAAGTTCCCGATTTACATCTTTCGAGCTCTTTGGCATTGGCATGATTCGCTATCCAGACTCTAAAACAGACCCATTTGGCCCTCTTCCATCAGGGCCACTCCCTTTTGATTACATGTTCTCTCTTGAACAGGCTCGTTCAATAAGGTAATTGAATTTGAATAAACTCTCAATGCCAAAGCGCGAAACCTGGGAAAATGAAACCCCCTCACGTTTAAGATTTCTGATTTTTAACCTAAAAAATCTCAAACTTTTATCAAAATTCGGAATCTTAAACATTCGGTTTGAAATTCAGGATAATTTTTGATAATTTTTCGGGAGATTTTGAAATTCGGAATCCTTAAAGTTTCGCTTAGTTTCACTAAATATCGGGAGATTTTGCTATTTTTCCCCATGAAACATGAAGCAATTGGGTTGAATGCTTGCTTGCTTTTGTTGTTTTAACAGGTGGGATTTAGCAGCAGGAGCTGCTAGGCCAAATCCTCAAGGTTCCTTCCATTATGGCAGCATCAATATTTCACGCACATTGTTCATACAAAATGGTCTTATGTATGATCTTGGAATGAAACTCCGATATACACTCAATGGAATATCATTTGTGCACCCAGATACGCCATTGAAGTTAACTGACTACTTTCAGCTACCTTTTGACACAACGCCTGTTGATATTTCCCCTGACTCGCCATTTTTAACTTTCCTCGCATTAGGCACTTCAGTTATCAATGTCAATTACCATGACTTTGTCCATATCGTGTTCTATAATCCTCTTTCATATTTGCAATCACACCACATTGCTGGCTACAACTTCTTTGTTGTTGGGTAAGCGAAGCTTGCAGTTTTTGGTACTTGGTGTCATAATTGGCTGAACAAATTACACTTTGTTAATGACATTCTGCAATGCCATTTCCTTTGCAGAATGGACCGGGGGCCATGGGATGAGAGCAAGATGGCAACATACAACATGGTTGATGCTGTGTCTCGCTCTACAGTTCAGGTTAATTTGTTGATTGATACATAATTAAGCTTCAATTCTGCCTAATTGTTATGTTTATGTGACATAATACTTGTGATTAATGATTAGGTTTATCCGTTTTCTTGGACTGCAATATTGATTAAGTTTGACAATCAAGGGATGTGGAACTTGAGGTCACAAGATGCGGAGCGTGTTGAAGTTGAAGACAGCAAGCAGTGAGCTTGCTGTCATTTCCACCTAAAGCAAGTTTTTTACTTGCTTGCCAGAGAAGCTGAAGCTGGAAACGTGTGGCCAGCTTGCTCAAACCGCGTGACACTGTTCACGCGTTTGGCACTATAAAAATGAGCTCCCAGGACCATTGTAATGCATCCCAATGTGTCTGAGAAGTATATAGAGAGTGTTGAGGTTTTTTTATAAGTTTCTTGGTGTAAACTTTGAATATTATTCTTGTAGTAATAATATTGAATTCGGTTTTTCCTCAAACACTTCCAAGAGTGATCGGTGAATCACAACAAGTGGTATCAGAGCTTTGGTTCTTCATTGGGATCGAAAAACCGAAGAACGGAACTTGGATCGGAAAATTCGAGTTCCGGCAAAGTTGTCAAAAATCAACTTTGAGGCGTACCAACAGCTAGTTCACGTCGAGACGAGCACGGTGGTATTTTCCGGCGACGGAACCGACGTCCCAGAAGCCCGAACGCGCCTTCCAGAGAGAAGCCCACGCGCCGCCAGTCGCTCCACGCGCCTCACGCGCGCCAGAGGTTGAAGACGATCCGAGTCAGCATCCACGTCAGCGACACCTGTCCGCCACGTCAGCATAGGGTCCCGCCACCTGCCACGTCAGCTTGCCACGTCACCTGACAGGTCAGCTTGCCACGTCAGCCGCCACGTCAGCACTGGGTCCCACCTTGCCACGTCAGCACTGCCACGTCAGCAGCCTGGTAAATTTCATTCAGCCCCCTGAAGTTTTGAAATTTACAGTTTTGCCCCAGAAGTTTTAGGAATTTACAAATCAGCCCTGTGTCGGATTTAGACCAAAGAAGTGTCTATTCCACCATTTTCGACCGTTCCGGACGCAACGGTGACCTCCGATTTGTGAAATTCAGACCCGATTTAGTGTATTCTCATTTTAAACTTTAAAACTTAAAATGGAGATGGATGATTCTCATTCTGGTGCAATGATTAAATTGGCTGCCACTAATTACTCCCTCTGGAGACCTAGGATGATAGATTTTTTACATTGTAAGGATCTGTTTGATGTCATCGAGTTGAAGGGAGTGAAACCAGAGTCTGTTAAGGAGTGTGACTGGAAGAAACTCAACAACAGAACTTTGGGTCAGATAAGGCAGTGGATCGGTCACAGTGTCTTCCACCATGTAGCACAGGATTCAGATGCTTACAGGATGTGGATAAAGCTGGAAGACATGTTCCAGGCCAAGACAGCTCGGAATAAAGCCCTGTTAATGAGGCGTTTGGTGAACCTGAAGCTACGGAGTGGAACTTCCGTTGCGGAACACACCAACGAGTTCCAGAGCCTGGTGAACCAGTTGTCTGCAGTAGACATGCAGCTGGGAGATGAAGTACAAGCCCTCTTACTACTCAGTTCCCTTCCTGACAGCTGGGAGACATTGGTGGTTACTCTCAGCAATTCCGCTCCAGGAGGTAAAGTTACCATGCCTATGGTAAAAGATGCCCTGTCGAATGAGGAGTCCAGGAGAAAAGATGTTGGCTCAGAACAGACAGAAGCCTTCGTCACAGAGACTCGAGGAAGACATCAAGGAAGAGACGGAGAAAGAGGCAGAAGCACAACCAGGGGTAGATCCTCAGATGGAAGGAAGCCTACCTATAAGTGCTACCATTGTGGCATTGTAGGCCACCTAAAGAAGAATTGTCGAAAACTGCAACGAGAGCAGAGAGAAGGCAATCACCAGCCGAAGAATGACGAAGGAGAGACACTGGTTGTTGTCCAAGCAGATGTAGCAATATGCTCCATACAGGAAGAGACATGCCTTCACAACGCAACCCAAGATGTTGAGTGGGTGGTAGATACTGCAGCATCCTACCACGTCACTCCTCACAGAGATTACTTCACAACCTACAAAGCGGGAGACTTTGGAGCAGTGAAGATGGGAAATATCAGTTCCTCTGGGATAGTAGGAATGGGTGATATTCAGTTGCGGACAAATGTCGGGTGTACATTGATCTTGAAGGATGTCCTGCATGTTCCAGAACTTCGGCTGAATGTACTCTCGGGGATAGCTCTTGACAAACAGGGCTATGAAAATCACTTCAGAAATGGCACATGGAGAATGACGAAAGGTGTCATGGTTGTCGCCCGAGGACATGCTTGCGGTGCACTATACAAGACTCATGTGAAGATTTGTGCAGACAGCCTCAGTGTAGCTGAAAAAGAGGCTTCTCAAAATCTGTGGAACCGGAGACTCAGACACATGAGTGGGAGAGGGTTGTCTACCCTGAACAAGAAGGAGCTTACCAAGGATGCTGCACGAGGTCCTTGCAACCACTACTCAATTGGTAAGCAACGCAGAGTCTCATTTGATTTCTCTTCAGAGAGAAGATCAGAGTTGCTCAGTCTGGTGCACTCTGATGTTTGTGGTCCCTTGGAGGTTGATTCATTGGGCGGTAACAAGTATTTTCTGACTTTCATCGATGATGCTTCACGGAAAATCTGGGTGTATTTCCTCAAGACGAAGGATCAGGTCCTAGATCAATTCAAGCTGTTCCACGCCATGGTAGAGCATGAAACAGGGAAGAAGCTGAAGTGCCTTCGCACAGACGATGGAGGCAAGTACAGTTCCAGGGAGTTCGAAGCCTACTGCATGAGACATAGCATTCGACATGAGAGAACTGTTACACATACTTCACAACATAATGGTGTCGCTGCAAGTATGAACCGCACCATTATGGAGAAAGTCAGAGGAATGATCAGTATGGCTAAGCTGCCAAAGCCATTCTGGGGAGAAGCTGTTCGTGCTGCCTGTTACCTGATCAACAGATCACCAACTGAACCGTTGAACTTGGAGATTCCGGAGAAAGTGTGGTCTGGTAAGAATCCCTCCTACACTCACCCTAGAGTATTCGGTTGTTTAGCCGTTGTATATGTATCCAATGAGCTCAGGGAGAAGCTCGATGCAAGGACAACTCCATGTATATTCCTAGGCCATGGAGATGAAGAATTCGGATACAGACTATGGGATCCGAAGGTGAAGATGGTCATCAGAAGCCAGAAGTAGAGTTTCTCGAAGACCAGACAATTGAAGACATTGAAATGCCCAGAATGTCTTCCAATTCCAGTGCCAACAGAAATCCAGACTCAGCACCAGCACAATTGGCCACAGATAGGGTGCACGAGGAAATTCCAGAAGCAGAACCAGATGAGGCAGATAGAGATGTTGAGCAGGGGGAGACACAGCCTGTTCCATCGGAGATTACAGAAGAAAGTGTTGAGCAGGGGGAGCCGCAACCCACTCCACTAGAAGCTGCAAGATCATTCACAGAGATGGATGATGACAGACCTCCTGAAACCAGTGGACCTCAGACAAGAAGATCTGAGCGAGGCAGAGATTCCATCAACCAGATATCCGGGATCCGAATATATTCTGCTTACTGATGTGGGGGAGCCAGAGAGTTTCCCAAAGGCAAGAAAGCACTGAGGAACAAATGGGTGAAGAGACACAACAGCAAAACTGTGCAGAGACACAGTGGATTGTACTATGCAGAGACATAGCAGGAGAATACTGTACAGAGATGCAGTGAAGTGTGCTGTGCAGAGACACAGCCGACATGTCAACAAAGGAACAATGATCGGGACAAGCTAGAGTTGTGCAGAGACATAACCAGGATAGCTGTCAGATGATACAGAGAACTACGACTGGCTTGATCCCAACTCGGGGTACGTAGGCAGTCATACAGATGCAGCCAGGGGAGGATCCTTTGAAGGATCCGGATTTGGATGATTGATGGTCGGCTCAGATTCCTGGGAAATCTTCACCGAGGGGGAGATTTGTTGAAGTTGAAGACAACAAGCAGTGAGCTTGCTGTCATTTCCACCTAAAGCAAGTTTTTTACTTGCTTGCCAGAGAAGCTGAAGCTGGAAACGTGTGGCCAGCTTGCTCAAACCGCGTGACACTGTTCACGCGGTTTGGCACTATAAAAATGAGCTCCCAGGACCATTGTAATGCATCCCAATGTGTCTGAGAAGTATATAGAGAGTGTTGAGGTTTTTTATAAGTTTCTTGGTGTAAACTTTGAATATTATTCTTGTAGTAATAATATTGAATTCGGTTTTTCCTCAAACACTTCCAAGAGTGATCGGTGAATCACAACAGAGCGTTGGTATCTTGGGCAAGAATTATATTTGATTGTTAAAGGTTTAGGCGAGGAAGATCCATCGACGATTCCTGAGGCAGATGAAGCTCCAATTCCTGCAAATGTCATCAAATGTGGAAGGGCTGCTCATATATAAAGTTCTCATGTGGTTTGTTTATTTATAACTTAATTTATTTTCCATTAACTGTAGGAAATTTGATTATATGGAACCAAATTGTTTGATAGCCAATGAAGTTGCTTTTTGAGAATGATTTTTGTTTTCTGTGCTCTATGAGATTGTGGAACAATACAGAACACAGAAAGATTTTTATCACAACAAATGCAAAAAAAGCAAAAGCATGGACCCAGCAACAAACAACAAATTAGGGGATTAAAAAGCCTAGCAACCTAGAAAATAAATCCGAGGTTGGCCAACAAAGTGAATAAAGAGGCCAAAGCAATTGCTATGGTGAAGCTGTTCATTTTTGAAACCCCATTGTCAAGTATAGTGTTAGTGTTATCAGCCAAGCCTTGCTGGTTACTAACCCCAAATGGCTGCTGATTCACCCCCAGGAAAGGCTGGTTTGCGGCAGCAAGCGGCTGAGCAAAGCCGGACAAAGGCTGGTTTAGGCTCTGTTGCTGAGGCGGGAAAACTGTTTGAGGTTGTAGTCCTTGGTTGTTAAAGGATGGTCCAATGGTGGGATAATTGTCGGTAGCTGGAATTTGAAATGGAAAGGATGCAAGAAGGGGCGTGTTTTCGCCAGCTGGTGCTTGTCGCCGTGGAGTTGATTCTTCTGTTGTTTCAGCTGGGGATAGAGCTTCTCCAGGATAAAGAAAGGGAGAGTGAAAGATAAGAAGCAAGAGAATTAGACATGGTTTCTTGGTCTTGAAGATTTCCATTGGTACTACTACTACTACTAAGGCACCACCAAAAAAGTAATGAATCTTATGAATGGAAAAGTGAAGTTACACAATTATATAGTGAATGAAGTTGGTGCAGTTGTTTTCTAGATTGAAGGAGCAGTTGGACTCTTGGTCTCTGTATATAGAGAGTAGGGTTGATAGGAAATTATGAATCCTAAACTGTTCAGTACGGGATATGGGACGATTTTTTTTATCTTGAACTCAAATTTTTTGTCTAAAAAACCATAAATCTCGATCGAGATTCGGTATCTTAAATCGTTCAATCCGAAATTAAAGATAAATTTCCGTCCCGATTCAAAAACTAGCAAAGATATTGTATGTTTGAACTAATCAACTAAACAGGATAGACAGAATGAAAGAGCAAGTGCTTACGTATTATTTTGGAACAACAAGAATATGAAAGCAATTTAAATGAGTGCAGTAAGCCTAACTAAAGCAAAATGTACCAACTAGTTTGCCATACAATAAAGTAATAGGGTTCGTGAATATCAAACCATGTCACAATTTTGATAACATAAATTTTTCGAAGAATTTTGCAGTTCAAAAACTGATAAAGACCTATAAATTTGTATAACATTATTCTATCATGATCATTACCTTTCTAGTAAATATGCCACCATATATGAATTATATATACAATGGACTAATACAGTATAATGAGAAGATGAAGAGATATCTAAGAAGCTACAGAAAGCAACAAGATGCCTAAAATATGATTTAGTCAAGAACAGAACTATAGAAGTCTCAAAACCAGGAATCTAACCCGTCCATAACGTCTAACCTATTTGCTTTCGGATGCTCCAACTTGTGTCTACCACTCGTCTCTCGGTTAGGAGAGTGTCCGGTGCTTTTGCTGAATGCCCAAACTTTAGTTCCTTTATTCTTGGACATAGAAAATTCCTGACTTTTGCTGATTCCTGGAATTAATCTCCTTCCACTCGCCTTGTCTAACAAATTTTGTTCTTCTTGAGAGAGTTGAATCCGGCGGGTTTTAATACCAGTGTCCAGAGATAGAATTCGATGCATTTTAGAATGTGAAACCATCTCCTTTTGAGCAGAGGATCGAGCAGGCAGAGGCTGGGAGCCTTGATCTCTATTTCTTAATACGCTGATCAAACAGTTAAGCCATATCACCAATTCAAGAATGTATTTGTCTGTCTTCTGTTTGTCTGCGTGATAGAGTGTCTGCAAGCGGGTCAGGTTATTGTTTGTAGCTGAACCCTTCCAAATTCATGACTGTTAAGCAAAAAAAAAAAAAAAGACTGAAACCTCAATCCAATGATGCAACCCATCATTTTTTCTCAAAAAAAAATAAGATGTAACCCATCCAGTGTATCGATTTTCCATATATATGTGTGTAAAGGGAGAGAAGAGAGGAGACTGACCCAGTGTTTGCCCATTCTCCAACCCAGCCGAAACCTTGATGTGCTCTGGCATCATTTGCAACAAAAGGAAAGGGAGAAAATGAATAAAAAAGTAGCAAAATAAATTATTAAAATGTTGCAAGCAATAGTAAGAAAAATCAAAACTTTGTTCACAGAGGAAACAAAATGCAAACATAGGTAACGTATTGAGCAGTTAAGAATATACATAAAACACAAAACTGACAACATACTTAGTGGTATTTGCGGCAACTGGAACTAGCCACTGAAGCGTCTTTTCCATTTCTGCTTTGATCTGACAAGCTGAGAGCTACAGGAAATTCAACTTGCAAAAATTAAGAAACAATTGTAATAATATAGATGTGTATATAATAAATCAATGGTACATGAAGCCTCGATAAAGACCATAGTTGATGACATTAATGAAATAGTGAAGTCAAGTATTCTACGGAGAACGTACCTCTTCCTTTGCATTAACAGTCTGCAATCGCGAACGTAGGGTTGTCTTAACAGTGGCTGGCAACCCATTGTACAGTGTATCCCTCATGTTTGGAGGGAGGGAGGTAGGGCGAGATGCCTAATAACAAATAAATTTCCTTTACATTTTGAATCTGGAAATTGGTTAGATATATAGCAAGTGCAATTAAAGAAGACAAACATAACTTACAATGTTATCTATCTGATTGATTATGTTAGCATAGTGCAGTGCAAGCCCAGCTAAACCTAATCTTTCAGGAATCTTACTAGGATCCTCAGTAATAATTGTTCTACCTGCAACAAATTGACAACTGCATAAGAATATGAAGCAATCATTTTACGGAATTCTCCAAAGACAACAACTCGTATACGAAGATTCAAGTAAAATTGGAGCAAATGAGAAATTTCCAGTTGAAACGAAAATTCCAACAGATTGCAATCTTTTTCCTTGCAGCAGTTTAACTTTTGGACTGAAGTTTTTAAAGCAGGAACAATGAGATATATGTATACACTGATGCTTCATAGTTTCAAGTTCAAATGGAGGTTGATTTTTAATTTCACCATAAAAGTTGATCTCACAGATTTGTACCATCATTTCCAAATGCTTCCAAGATAGATTGATGCATATATGCAGCAATATCAACAAGCTTTTCCATGATCTGCGATTAAGAAAATAAAATTAAAGGAAGGTACTAAACAGCCATAGATTTGCTATTCACAACAGAAAATGCAATATACTATCATAGTGTGGGTGGTGCAAAAAAAAAAAAAAAAAAAAGAAAATCAAAACTAGTAAAATAATTAAATTATTGAAGAAAACATGTTTAACTGGCAGAAGGAAAAAAATTAACAATCATTCCTCCGACTAAATGCCTCTCAATCAGCTTCTCTTAGAAGTACAAACAAGTGGTTCATAAATGCATACCTCTTCCAAATTTCTAGACCAAAGAGACTTCTTTTTCAAGTTCCTTACAAGCTTTCTTTGTTGTTTTAGGTCACTCTGTAGCATCACGACACCCTCTCCTGCATTCAATGGAATTAAATGTTAAAAACTACTGCACCAAATCTACTACCAAGTTAGAGAAGTCAAATGGAACTATTGGTCTTTCATTTACAGAAATATAACAATATGGCACATATGAAATTAATGGTAAATGGAAGCGGTTAACTCACACCTGTTTCTAACGATCAATGGTAAGAAAAAGGAAAGGTTATACATGTCTGAACCTATTCTACTTGGTCTGTGGTTAGAGAAAAAGTTTACACAGGTCTAACCTTTTCGAGGAAGGTTTAAGGATTCTAGTTCCTCAAGCCTTCGCTGATAATCTATCTCAAATCTGTCCAAAGCATTGAACTCATGATACAATTCCTACATAAGTAAAAGAAGTTAGATTCTGAGTAGAGTATCTAACTGAAGCTTTGCAACACCAACTACATACATTTGACACATTGTAAGTAAAGGAAGCTTTATGTTTAGTGGGATCGTCTTGCATCTATACGAGATGCCCAAACTAGTGAATTGCAAAAATGTTCATTCATGCAAATGTAGCATCCCACAGAAAGGGTAACCGACTCCTGTGTACAAATGCAAGAGCCAAGCTTATATGTAAAACATAAAAGGAAAGGACTTACAGAAGTATGCTGAGCTAGAGTCGTTAATTCTTTCATTCTCATTTCCGCCTCTCCTCTAGGTTGCTTATGGTTGAAATACTCTGACTTTAAACTGAAATGTTGCAATCATAAAATATATATATAAATATTCGTTGTCACTCACTATCAACAATCTAACTATAAAATAACTCGCCATAAAAAGTCCACCTTACTTTGAAAAGTACCGTTCTAAATTGTGCCATTGTGGGTCTTTGCATAGGTTTCCAAACCTAATTACTTCCCGCAAGAAAACATCCAATTCCTCCCTGCAAAAGCCCAAAAATTATCAATGAGACGAGAGATACCAGTTATGCCAATGCACTTGTAAATCCATAGCAAAAGAAAACTTTATTCTCTCTAAAAGGCAACCACCTCTTGTCAGCAGCAGCAATCCTTAGCAGCTCTTTCATATCAGTGGAGACTAATTTTTGTACTGCTTCTGAATGTAATACCTCTTTCTTTAGAAACTGTATATATTCTTCCGAAAGAGATTGGAACAAGTTTGCACCTTTTGCTATTGTATTAGCCACTTCAAATGCCAATATAGAGATCCTATTTCCTTTTGAATTTATACCAGAGATAAACCCACTGCCGGCATTCAAATTAGACATGCTACTTCCTAATGCATCTATAACATCTACAGTCATTGCTAGGCCCGCGACACCACCTCTTCCCAGAAATGACCTCTTTTGGGAGACCTGCAAAACACAAAAACAGAACCATAACCAAAGTTTTTGAAACCCTTTATTTTATTTTTATGTCCATGCTAATAGAACCACTCAAACCCATCGAAACAAATCGAACAAGTAACAACATCCTATGTATGCTCAAAATTTATTGAAACTAACCTTATTAGACCCTTTCTTATCAGGCTTTGGTGCCAATTCACAAGAAAATGGCAAGGGTTGATCTTCCAAATTCATTTTCTGATTTTTCTTCCCATGATCATTTACATTTACATTTGCATTTGAATGATGAAGCTGCTTCTGATTATTTCCTTTCACTGACCTAAGCTTCCCCGAAAACCTTGAATTATTTTCTCTAACTTTTTGATTTTGCTTTTTAGTCCCTCCTGAGCAAACCCCTCCCATTTTTTTTCTTTCCCTGATCACAAATTAGGAACAAATTTATTCAAACATATTACAAAATCAATAAGAATTTAAAGTGTAAATGTGTAATTGAAATGTTTCTTTTCTGATTATAATGATCCCATCAATAATAAAAATCCAGAACACTAGAAATTAAAAATAAAAAATAAATTACACCCTTTTGACCTACATGACTTAACATAACTAAACAGAAAGAGAATCCAAAAAGTCTTATTTTCCTCCATTTTCTAGCCAACCAAACAGGAAAAAAAAAACATAAATTCCATTTTTTCCCCTGAAACTTACTTATTAATTACTGGAAGAAGAACAGCTATAGAAAAGTGGCGCGCTGGTATGAGAGATGGTGAGCAATGAAGATTGATTTGATAAACAAAAGAACGTGGAGTAATTAAAACGGCAATGAAAATCTCGTGGGACGTTCGATATATTGAAGGGTATATGGGAAGAAGAGATGATACAGTTGATTTATTGACTATTCTTATAAGTTTACGTGTAATGTTAGTTAAGAGACGACTTTGGTGAAATGAATTAAATCAAATCCCGCCCACCGTGTCTGAGTTTCCTACGTCTGACTAACGTCACTGTCACTCTATGAAGTTTTGAATTCCTTTTTTTTTTTGGCCCCAAGTTGTCCTGAAATGACCATTTCACCCTTGTGCCCCATTTAATATCAATTTAATCCCTTTGGTTTGCAAAAGTAACAAATTTGTCTCAACGATGACATTCTCACAACACTCCATACATAATAATAATAATAATAATAATAATAATAATAATAATAATAATACATATATATTTTTTAGTCCACTCTTTTGTGTGGTGTTTCTGTGTCACTTTAAAATTTTAAAAAATATTTGGTGCATTTAATAGGTGAATGAACTGAATCTAATGTTTATATTTGTCACTTATATGAATTAAATGCACTTAATATAATGAATGTATTTGTCATTTCTATGATTTGAATAAATTTATTTATATAATTAGTGATTTGAGTTAAATGTGATGGATGAATTTGTTATTATTATCGCTATAAATATATATACCTTATATTGCGTTAACATGTCTGCAAATATTATATTAATTCTACCAAGAAAATGGCACATATGTTAAAAATCCAAAATTGATTGGAATATAAGACACTATGAAACTATATTCGTATTTATGAGGCAATTGAATTTTGAAAGATTGGAAGACTTATATGAATATATTATGTAATTTCTAAGGCTTATACTCGGATCTGATGGATAAGGTGTCTTAGATTGGAAGGCTTATGCAAATGCACCATGTAATTTCCAAGGCCTAAACCCAGATTTGACGAATAAGATGTCCGGTTAAAATCATATTTCTTGTTTATTTTGGGATGATTAAGACATTATTAGTTTCTCTAGTATTTTTTTTTGGGTCTTTCTCTTGATTTTAATTATTAGGGCACTATTTGACTAATGTCTTATATGGTGTAGTCACTTCACTTTAAAACATGTTATTATTTTTAATATTTATCTTCTATAATTGCATAAACGTAATAGTACTCATCTAGTTGTACGACATTTTTATACAATCAAGTGTATTAGGAAATTAATTTATTTCCCTTTTCCCTTTTGTATTTTTTTAAATACACTTGATTATGCAAAATATTGCACAAAGTATTGTATGGATATCATTGTTGAATTAGTTTACATGTTTACCATCATACATACATATATTTTTATCCATTATTCTGTGTGGTATTGTAATGTGTCACTTTAAAACTTTGAAATATTCAGTGTAAACAGTAGGTTAATAAACTTGATTTCATGAATGTACTGTGTGAATTAATTTGATTTCATGAATGAATTTGTCATTTTTAGGACGTAAATGAATTTGATCTAATGGATGTATTTGTCATTTCTAGTTAATGAATTTGGTATTGTGTAGACGCTGATTTTCGCTTCAGGTCTACAATTAAGTTTTTGTATATGGGCATTGGCGATCATGCAAAACAAAGATGTAGGGTGAGCGTGGAGGGTCTACCCACCGGGTGTGGTGGATGCCGTAGGCACTCCGACGCCCAAGTCAGTTAATGAGCAAAGGGAGTAAAAGATGGGAGGTCAAGGTTAGGTGCTACCTTGAACTTAGTGTGGTGCCGTGAGGGCGGTAGATGAGAGGTTTTGAGAGCTATGGAGAGAGTAGTATTGGGCTATGAATATCAGAACTTCCCCCCTGGGGATTTTGGTTCCTCTTTATATGCCATTCCAGGTGGGACTCATGTATCTTTAATTGTCATGCGCTTTAGATGCTTGTAACGGTCGAATCATGAAGAAGCAGTTATGGACAGTCATGGAGATTGAAAACAGTTGAGTTATAAATGGTGTTTATGTATCTGAGTGTTACATGGGCTAACGTACGGTGGGTCCTTGGATCTGTGTGGTGTGGGCCTGCAAATCTTTGGGCCGATATACACTAAATTCGGGCTTCCTAAGAGAGTGAATCTGTGATGGCAGCTTGGGCCTGAAGTAAAGGTCGAAATTGCCCTTGGACTAAATTTGGCCCATACAGTTTGTCCCATACTCTCTAAGTCAAGGAGTCTTTGGCTTGGAGAGTACTTGACGCATGGACGACGTCTATATTATGTTGGTGTACTCGAGCATTGATGATGCCTACTGATTGAACCAAACGAATGTCAAGTTATCAACTTGACATTACAAGAGCCATTGGGGAAGTACCCAGTTGTCCGAGCCAGATGATGGTCGGGATAATGAACTCGACTCTACCAGAGCCATTGGGGAAGTACCCAATTGATTGGACCAGATGAAGGTCAGAATATTAGTTATACGACATGTGTCAACCATGTCTACAACTTGACTCGACATTAGTCTAAAGGGGATGTCCCCGGTCGACTGGACTTGCTGAGGCCATGAAGAAGATATAAGTCATACGACATATGTAATCCATGTCTACTACTCGACTCGACATGAGTCCGTGGGGGGTGTCCCCGGTCGACTGAACCAGATGACGGTCATGACAATCTCCATACTACTGGTCAATGACCATGGGAGTCTTCAAATTTGTCTAGACCAGACGAAGGTCATGTACTGAACTCGACTCTACATGAGCCATGAGGGATGTACCAAATCGATTGGACCAAATGAATGTCAGAATATTAGTCATACGACATGTGTCAACCATGTCTACAACTTGACTTGACATGAGTCTAAGGGGGATGTACCCAATCGATTGGACCAGATGAAGGTCAGAATATTAGTCATACGACATGTGTCAACCATGCCTACAACTTGACTTGACATGAGTCTAAGGGGGATGTACCCAATCGATTGGACCAGATGAAGGTCAGAATATTAGTCATACGACATGTGTCAACCATGTCTACAACTTGACTTGACATGAGTCTAAGGGGGATGTCCCCGGTCGATTGGACCAGATGAATGTCAGAATATTAGTCATATGACATGTGTCAACCATGTCTACAACTTGACTTGACATTAGTCTAAGGGGGATGTACCCAATCGATTGGACCAGATGAAGGTCAGAATATTAGTCATACGACATGTGTCAACCATGTCTACAACTTGACTTGACATGAGTCTAAGGGGGATGTACCCAATCGATTGGACCAGATGAAGGTCAGAATATTAGTCATACGACATGTGTCAACCATGTCTACAACTTGACTTGACATGAGTCTAAGGGGGATGTCCCCGGTCGATTGGACCAGATGAATGTCAGAATATTAGTCATATGACATGTGTCAACCATGTCTACAACTTGACTTGACATTAGTCTAAGGGGGATGTACCCAATCGATTGGACCAGATGAAGGTCGGAATATTAGTCATACGACATGTGTCAACCATGTCTACAACTTGACTTGACATGAGTCTAAGGGGGATGTACCCAATCGATTGGACCAGATGAAGGTCGGATATTAGTCATACGACATGTGTTAATGATGAGTGGTAAATCTATCACTATTTCCCACTCATTTAACCTAATATTTTGTATAGTTTCTTGGGTTTTGTGTATATTTTGATGTGTTTTGTGTTATTTTGTAGATAAATAAAGTTTCAGGACATTCTGGAGGTGATTTGGAGCAAAACAGGAAAAATTGGAAAAAAGTGCATTTCGGTAATTTTTGTGCGTTGCGACGCCAAGACCTTCAGCGTCGCGACTCCTAACGTGCACCAGATCTGCTAACGTGCGTCGGGTCAACGGTCAGAATTTGAGAAGTTTGACTTTGCTAACGTGCGCCGTGACACGTGTCACCATCACAGCCGATATGCTAACGTGCGCCGTACCATGTGTCATCATCCTACGGTGCCGACAATCAACATTGCCACGTGTGCCACGTGTCATCCAACGTGTTGCCACGTCATCAGGTCAACAAGTCAACCTTTGCCACGCGTCATGCCACATCATCATCCATGTCACCAGGTCAACGAGCCACGTCATCATCAGCCAATCACGAAGTGACACGTGTCAAAATCTTATGGTGCCGACAGTCGTCAGCGCCACGTCAGCATAATAATTGAGCTCTCAGCCGCCTTGCCACGTGTCGCCTTATCTTCTTATCAGAGTCACCACGTGTCAAGCTCTCATTGTGCCACGCATCACTGTTCCAGCGTCGCGACGCCCAAGCCCTTGGCGTCGCTACGCCCGAAGCCTACCCGCCCCTATAAATTGAGCTCGAGATTTCAGTTTTTGTTGTACCATTCTCTCTCATTTCTTTGATGTAAATATGAAGTTCTTATCTCTCTAAGTTTCTTTTAATTTAGTTTTGTAATTTTTAATTACGTTTTGTAATAATAGTAATTTACTTTCTTTATTTTACAGTTTTTACTATTCAATCATGAGGAGGTAACTTCCCTATGCTAGGGTGAAAGATAATTATTTTACTATTACTGTTTAGATTAATCTCCCTTAAAAATAATATATTTACTATTTAAAATTTGACTTAAAAAGGAATACCGCTATATTGGTCGGTTGGTAAATCAATTTAACTTGGTTAAACCTGACTAAGAAAGGATACCGCCAGATTGGTCGGTTGGTAATAAAATTCCTTTTCCGCCTTTATGGCTGGTTTATTTTGGTTCCGCCTTTATGGCTGGTTTACTTTGGTTCCGCCTTTATGGCTGGTTGGACTTAAATTGACTTAATCAGGTTACCGCCTATATGGCTGGTTGGTAATAATCACAAGTTTATATATTATTTTACTGGGAGATATCTAAATAAGTAGTAGTAGAAATAATTCATTTTACCTTAGCATTTTATTTTATTTTACTTTTAAGCTTTTACTTTACTGCAATTACTTTTCAGCACCGTTACTTTATGGCTTTTACTTTTAAGTTTTTACTAGCCCTAGTTATGTGTCATAACTAAGTTAGTTATCTAGGGTTGTGATGAAATCCAATATCACCGGTTTATAAGGGTTAGATTATAATTTGGGTAATATAAAGATTTATTTATTGAGTCTTAATCTTAACGCCTTTTTATTAACTGGCCACTAATAAAATTGATAAGGTAAATTTAAATGAACTAGACATAGGGATTTTAAGTTTAAGACCTTAGACTCAATAGCCCACGATCTTCCTTGAGGATAAATAACCCTTTAATAGATTTCCTTACAGGATAGGAGTATACATGTCGGGCGGGGGTAGCTATAATTGGAACTTAATCTTAATGAATCTAGGTAATTTGGTTGACATAGACATATGGTTCAATTGGATTATACTAGGTATTTGTAATTGACCATCGGAAGAGGCTTTTACATAATTTAGTGTTACAGGTTAATAAATCAATATTTTACCCAACTATAAGATAACCACTTCATCTTTAAATAATATTGGAATAAATCACAACCCTAGATAGTTTTTAATATTGAATTTTCTTAAAATCTACTTTCGAACAATTTTATTTACTTGTCTTTAAATTTAGAATCGTCACCATTTCAAATCAATTAAATTACCTGTTAGATACTAGTAATCATTTGACCTCATAAAATTAATAGTTTAGGTATTAAGTCCTCGTGGGATCGATACTTTTTATACTACTTGAACGATACGTACGCTTGCGTTATACGTGTGTGTTTACGCCGGTCAAGTTTTTGGCACCTTTGCCGGGGACTTATTATCTTTTATTATTAGTTTAGGGGTTAGATACTTTTACTTGTATCTAATTTCTTTTTACTTATTGTGTTTCAGGTTCTCAGAAACTTCATGAGACGAACCAGAAGCTTTGAACTCCGATCGCTTGACCCGGAAATTGAAAGAACTATCAGACAGTTGAGAAGGGAAAAACGAGAAGCCCAAGAAGCTTTAGTCAACATGGAACCTGAACCTTTGGAGGTTGCACCACCAATTCCCATTCGAGACAGAACCATTCCGGTGGTTGACAGACTCATTTCATGTATTGTACTTCCTCCATTACCAGCAAATGCAGGTGACATCAAAACTTGCATTCAGATGATTCAGCAGTCAGTTCAGTTTGGAGGAAATGCAACTGAAGATCCTAATGCCCACATAAGCAACTTCTTGGAAGTTTGTGGCACTTTCAATTACAACCGAGAAGCTGAAGAAGCAATGAGACTGTGTGTCTTCCCATACTCCTTGAAGGACAGAGCTAAAGCTTGGCTACATTCATTACCAGCAGGTTCTATCATAACATGGAACACTTTAGCCACCAAATTTCTTGCAAAGTACTTTCCACCAGCCAGAACCGGAAAGCTGAGGAATGACATCACATCCTTTGTGCAACAAGACTCAGAAACTCTCTATGAATCTTGAGAAATGTACAAAGATTTACTCCGGAAATGTCCACACCATGAGATTCCAAAATGGCTTCAAGTCCAAACATTCTATAATGGACTTTCTGGAATAATGAGAACCACAATCGATGCTGCCGCTAGAGGAGCTTTAATGGCAAAAGGAGAAGATCAAGCCTGGGAACTAATCGAAGAAATGGCCAACAACAATTCATTGTGACCAACTGAAAGGAGCATGATCCAAAGAATTGCAGGAATTTATGAAAGTGGAGCCAATACAGCAGTCAACACCAAGCTAGATCAAATATGCAAATTCATGGAGACTCTTACCACTGGATCCACAAGTTCACCATATGAAGGAGCACCAAAATCAAACCAACTTGAAGAAACGGTGAATTTTGTCAACAATTTCAACATACAAGGGAACAATCCATATTCCAACACCTACAACCCAAGGTGGAGGAATCATTCTAATTTTTCATGGAGCAACAATTCAGGCCAACAGCGGAACTATCCACCACCTGGATTCCAGCAACAGAACAAAGACCAGAAGCAGGCAAATGAACCAGGAATAGCAGAAGTGCTGGCTCAGTTAAAAAAGTACGATGCTATCTTTCAGAGCCAATCAGCTTCCATCAAAGCACTAGAGAATCAAATCGGACAACTGTCCAATGCTCAGAGTTACAGACCACCAGAAAATCTTCCCAGAAACACAGAACCTAATCCAAGGAACCGAGGGAATGAGCAATGTCAAGCCATTACTTTGAAAAGCGGTACTGAAATCAACAAAGATGTTGGAATCCAGATGTCCCAAGAAGAAGTTCCAAAAGAAGCTGAGAAACAGATGGAGGAAAAAGAAGCAAAGGAAAAAGAACCAGAAAGAATCATTCCACCTCCACATTTTCCTCAGCGTCTTCAGAAAAACAAACTGGACAAGCAGTTTGCTCGATTCCTGGAGGTTTTCAAAAAGCTGCACATCAACATCCCATTTACAGAAGCCTTGGAAGAAATGCCCAGTTATGTCAAATTCATGAAAGATATTCTTTCACGAAAACGGAGATTGGGAGACTACGAAACAGTAGCATTAACAGAAGAATGCAGCGCCATCATTCAGAGGAAACTTCCCCCGAAGTTGAAAGATCCTGGCAGTTTCACAGTTCCATGCACCATTGGAGAACATTACATCGGTAAGGCTTTATGTGATTTATGAGCCAGTGTTAACTTGATGCCTTTTTCTATTTACAAGAAACTGCGAATTGGAGAAGCAATGCCTACCTCAGTTTCATTGCAACTTGCTGACCGAACACTTGCATTTCCAAGAGGTGTTGTTGAAGATGTGCTGGTGAAAGTAGACAAACTAATTCTCCCAGCAGATTTCATCATCCTTGACATGGAAGAAGACAAAGAAATACCTATCATTCTTGGGAGACCATTCTTGGCTACAGGTAAAACTGTGATTGATGTGCAAAAAGGAGAACTGACCATGAAAGTACAGGACCAAGAAGGACCTTTAATGTTTTCAAAGCCATGAAATTCCCGAGCGATGAAAAGGAAGAAGAATGTTTCAGAGTTGATGTTGTTGATAAGTATCGTTCAAAATACTGGGCCAAATCCCACAGAATACACTTGAAGCTTGCATAAAAAACATGACTGACAGTGAGCTAGATGCTGAAATCTTGGAATGTATCAACTACCTTGACAAACCATTCCGATTCAAGCAACACCACCAGTTGAAAGCTTGAATTGCCAAAGAAAGATCGAATCAAGCCTTCGATTGAAGAACCACCACAGCTGGAGCTGAAGTCACTTCCGAGCCATCTCAGGTATGCATTTCTTGGAAACTCTTCTGAATTACCTGTTATTATTTCTTCTTCACTAACATTGGATCAGGAAGAAAAGCTACTGAGAGTATTACGAGAGCACAAAAGAGGCATTGGCTGGACTATAGCAGACATTCGAGGCATTAGTCCATCATTTTGCATGCACAAGATTCTGATGAATGATGAATACAAACCCACAGTAGAGCATCAACGGAGACTCAATCCAATCATGAAGGAAGTTGTGAAGAAAGAAATCATCAAATGGATGGATGCTGGCATCATTTACCCCATCTCAGATAGCACTTGGGTGAGTCATATGCAATGTGTACCAAAGAAAGGAGGAATTACTGTGGTCACCAATGAAAAGAACGAGCTGATCCCAACAAGAACGGTGACTGGATGGAGAGTATGCATGAACTACAAGAAACTTAACAAAGCCACGAGGAATGACCATTTTCCGCTACCATTCATTGACCAGATGTTAGACAGACTGGCAGGACATGAGTTCTATTGCTTTCTGGACGGATATTCAGGGTACAATCAGATTTCCATCGCACCAGAAGACCAGGAGAAAACTACATTTACATGTCCCTATGGTACTTTTGCTTTCCGCATGATGCCATTTGGATTATGTAATGCTCCTGCTACATTTCAGCGTTGCATGATGGCCATCTTCTCAGACATGCTGGAGCAGAATATGGAGGTTTTTATGGATGATTTTTCTGTGTTTGGAGATTCTTTTGACCATTGTTTGCAAAATTGGAACAGGTGTTACAAAGGTGCGAATATACAACCTGGTACTTAACTGGGAGAAATGCCACTTCATGGTGCAAGAAGGCATTGTTCTTGGACACCGGATCTCACAAGGGAATCGAGGTAGACAAAGCAAAGATCGAGACAATTGAGAAAACTACCTCCACCAATATCAGTAAAAGGCATTCGAGTTTTCTCGGACATGCAGGATTTTACAGGAGATTTATCAAAGACTTTTCAAAATTGCAAAACCTCTTTGCAATCTTTGGAAAAGGATGTGCCTTTCAACTTCACCAAAGAATGCCATGAAGCCTTGAAATCTTAAAACAAAAGCTGGTCTCTGCCCCCATCATAATAGCACCAGACTGGACCCTTCCATTTAAGGTAATGTGTGATGCTAGTGATTTTACTGTAGGTGCAATTTTGGGACAACGCAAAGCAAAGATTTTTCACACCATTTACTACTCCAGCAGAACTCTGAATGAAGCTCAACTCAACTACACAACCACTAAAAAGGAGTTGCTCGCAGTTGTGTACGCTTTTGACAAATTCCGCTCCTATCTGTTGGGTCCCAAAGTGGTGGTCTACACAGATCATTCAGCAATCAAATATCTGATCACAAAGAAAGATGCCAAACCCAGATTGATCTGTTGGATACTTCTTCTGCAAGAATTCGACGTGGAGATTCGAGACAGGAAAAGACAGAGAATCAGATGGCAGATCATTTATCGAGGCTCAAAAATGGAGAAACAGTTGACAAAGATCTGTCAATCAAAGAAACTTTTCCAGATGAACAGTTGTTTGCCATGAAACAACAGGAAGTCTCTTGGTATGCTGACTATGTCAACTACATTGTATCAGGAAAATGGCCGTTGGAATGGACAACTCAGCAACGGAAGAAGTTCTTCAAAGAAGTCAAGCACTATGTCTGGGATGAGCCGTACCTGTTCAAATGGTGTGCTGATCAATTATTGAGACGGTGTGTTCCACATGAGGAAATCAACGGTGTTTTGCAGCACTGTCATTCATCACCATATGGCGGACACTTCAGCGGAAACAAAACTGCAGCCAAAGTCCTTCAATCAGGTTTGTTCTGGCCCACTCTTTTTAAAGATGCTTATCTTTTTGCTTTTCAATGTGACAGGCGCCAGAGAACGGGAAATATTTCGAGGAGAAACGAAGGACCATTGCAAAATATTCTGGAAGTGGAGATATTCGATGTATGGGGTATTGATTTCATAGGACCATTTGTTCCATCATTTGGAAACCTGTACATCCTGGTTGCTGTAGACTGTCTCCAAATGGGTTGAAGCAATTGCACTGCCATCCAATGATTCAAAAGTGGTGATCAAATTCCTGAAAAAGAACATTTTCACTCGTTTCGGAACACCTCGGGCAATTATCAGTGATGGTGACTCTCATTTCTGCAACAAATACTTTGATGCACTCTTATCCAAATACGGAGTTACTCACAAAGTTGCCACGCTTACCATCCACAGTCAAATGGACAGGTTGAGGTTTCAAACAGGGAGATCAAGAGAATCATAGAAAGGACCGTTGGATCAACAAGGAATGACTGGTCAAAAAAACTAGATAATGCATTATGGGCCTACCGAACAGCTTACAAGACACCCATTGGTATGTCCCCATATCGATTGGTGTTCGGGAAAGCATGCCATCTGCCAGTTGAGCTTGAACACAAAGCGTACTGGGCACTGAAGAAGTTGAATCTTGATTCACAAACTGCAGGAGAGAAAAGACTTCACCAACTCAACGAATTGGATGAGTTTCGTCTACAGGCTTATGAGAACGCCAAATTGTACAAGGAAAAGACCAAAAAATGACATGACCGAAAAATAATGCACAGACAGTTGAAACCAAAGCAGCAGGTGTTGTTGTACAACTCGAGGTTGAAACTTTTCCCTGGAAAGTTGAAATCTATGTGGTCAGGTCCATTTGTGATCACTCAGGTTTTACCATATAGAGCTGTTGAGTTACTGAATCCCAATACCAACAACACATTCAAGGTTAACAGTCAGCGTGTCAAGCACTACTGGGGAGAATCATTTTAGCGACAAAAAGAAAGTGTCACACTTTCAGATCCAGCCTAACGTTCAAGAAGTCACGTCTAGCTGACGACTTTAAACTTAGCGCTTGCAGGGAGGCAACCCATGCAATTTTTGTATATATTGTGATTTGGTGTGATTTAATTTTGTTTTTTTTAGTTTTTGCAGATTAAGTCATTTCAAGATGGAAGAAGCTCTCGCAAATCTTCACAAGCAATTTTCTTCTCTCCCTCAAAAATCTCTAATGAAAGTTTACAAAGCTCGCTTGGAACGAATGAGACTACTAACGATCCATGGTGTGCCCAATGACATTCGTTGGGTAATTGAAGCACGAGTCTGATTGGCAGGTGAGTCTTCTGACTCTTTTATTTCACATCTGTCTGGTTTTGGAAGAAGCATCTATGCAAAGAAACGAAGAGCTAAGCAATTGGGTGTTTGTTACAAATGTGCACGATGGAATTGCAATACTCGTTGTCGTTCTTTAGGAATTGTGTCTGATAATCGCGAAGACAAAATTAAATTCATTAGGGATGGCTTGAGTAATGAGTCTGTAGATGAAATATCTTCAACTCTTGAGACGCATCCCAGTGGATATGTTCATATAGCCATTCGCAATTACATACACAATTTCAAAAAGAAAGACAACAATTAAGTCTTGGGAATCTGACTAAAAAAGACCATGTTTGCCAATTTATAAGAAAATTGGATGGGAAGCTTGTCCCTGACGCATAGACGTTAATCAAGCTGAAAATTCTTGTACATATTATATCTCTTTGTCTTTTCCTGAAAATATTGATTTGTTTTGTTTTCTCCGACAGGATCCAGACCTTTTTGACCTATCAAGATTTATTTTACTATTTTGCTACTAATCGTCCTTTGGAAGATACTTGTGCTATTTTTATTCACCATTTTCATGTATTATAAATTCAACTCATCATTGCACTTTTGAAGATATCCAGAATAAAAATGGAAGCCACCTCAAGAATACGAGTTGAAAACATATTGTGTGTTTTGTGGTAGTACTGTTGGTACTAAACCACAATACATAGAAGCAACACATGAATTGGGTCGAGTCTTAGCTGTAAGGAATATGCACTTAATATATGGCGGAGGAAATCTTGGACTAATGGGGATTGTTTCAAAGGCCACACAGGAATGAGGCAGTCACGTTTTGGGAATCATCCCAAAACCCTTGGCAGAGGCAAATCTTATTGAACCATCAAACGGAGAGGAACTGATTGTGCCAGGTATGTCTGAACGACTAGTGGAAATGATTAACCGTGCTGATGCTTTTATTGTTTTTCCAAGTGGCTTGGGTACATTGGAGGAAATTTTTATTGTGTTATCTTGGGCGAACCTGAACATACACCAGAAACCAATTGGACTGCTAACGTTGATGGATTTTATGATTTTCTTTGTGTGTGTTCTTGATGATGCTCGGAGAAATGGGTTCGTGTCGAAACCTTTAAAAGAACTCATCTTTACTGCCAGAACTGCTCCGGATCTAATAGATCAACTCATAGCCTATGAACCACGAGTTGACCATATCCTTTCAAAGATAAATTGGTCTGAGGACGATCGTGGTAAGAGACGTAGGATAATCTGGATCTTAACCTTTAATTTATTGTAGATTTTCAGCTAATCAGGTACGACCTTCTAAGCTCTTCTTCTACTTTTTAAGACATTGGGGACAATATCTCATTTAGGTTTGGGGGAGGGAATTAGTTGATTAGTACCTTGTTTTTAGTTTGTATGTTGTTTTTATTTTTAGTCCAAAATTTTTCGAAAAATACAAAAAAATTGAAATTTTTTCAAAAATTACAAAAAATTTTGTGTTTTTTGTTTTTTTTTTTTGACTAAAAAGGTGAAATTGGTAAGAGATAGCCGAGTAAGGAATTTCTACTCCTGAGACGTATCTAAAACCTATTTCGAAACAAGTTAATTTTTGTTTATTTCCTTTTGAATTATTTAATTCGTAAATTCTCCATAAAACAGACTAAAATGGATCTTCTTATGCTCAGTTGGCAGGTATTATCAACATATATGGAAACATACAGACATGAGCTAAAATTAAAAAGTTTGTAATATTCAGTGCTCTAGTTTAATTGGAGGAAGCATCTCAAAAAAGCAGTGGAGTAAAAAAAAAAAAAACAAAAAAAAATAGAGAAAAAAATCAGAAAAATCAGAAAAATTATTCCATTGGTACAAAAATGTGTAAAATCTGATAGAACTTTAGGACAAAAATATTACTCTCTTATCAACTACACTTATGACTGTTGTGGGCAAAAATGAGTTGTTTAATATTTTGTTGGCTGTGTATATGAAGAATGGTAAAAATAATCGGAGAATTTACTTATTCGGTAATTTAGAATGAAACAAAACAACTAGTAACTCTAGTAGTAAATTTTCCCTGATTATTCACTAACTTCTTTATTTTCTTTTCTCTTGTCTTTTTGCTTTTGTGTGCATTAGTTTTATTACATTTTTAATTTTGTAAAATGTTTGTGGGTATCATTCCTGTAAACCCTCACGAGCAACTCGTCCACTACGGACACCTAGGGGTTTAAAGGCTGTTGCATACGCTAAATGCAACCGTGATCCCTACGAAAGTGGCTTAGTTAAATTTTAAAAGATGTTTATGTTATTATACTCTATGTTTTGCTCGAGGACTAACAAAATGTTAGGTTTGGAGGTGCGATGAGTGATAATCTATCACTATTTCCCACTCATTTAACCTAATATTTTGGTATAATTTCTTAGGTTTTGTGAATTTTTGATGTTTTTTGTGTTATTTTGTATATAAATAAAGTTTCAGGACATTCTGGAGGTGATTTGGAGCAAAACAGGAAAAATTGACAAAAAGGGCATTTCAGTAATTTTTACGCGTCGCGACTCCTAACGTGCACCAGATCTGCTAACGTGCGACGGGTCAACGGTCAGAATTTGAGAAGTTTGACTTTGCTAACGTGCGCCGTGACACGTGTCACCATCATAGCCGATATGCTAACGTGCGTCGTGCCACGTGTCATCATCCTACGGTGCTGACAATCACCATTGCCACGTGTGCAACGTGTCATCCAACGTGTTGCCATGTCATCCGGTCAACGAGTCAACCTTTGCCACGCGTCATGCCACATCATCATCCACGTCACCAGGTCAACCGGGTCAACAAGCCACGTCATCATCAGCCAATCACGAAGTGACACGTGTCGAAATCTTATGGTGCCGACAGTCGTCAGCGCCACGTCAGCATAATAATTGAGCTCTCAGCCGCCTTGCCACGTGTCGCCTTATCTTTTTATCATAGTCACCACGTGTCAAGCTCTCATTGTGCCACGCATCACTGTTCCAGCGTCGCGACGCCCAAGCCATTGGCGTCGCTACGCCCGAAGCCTACCCGCGCCTATAAATTGAGCTCGAGATTTCAGTTTTTGTTGTACCATTCTCTCTCATTTCTTTGATGTAAATAGAGAGTTTTTCTCTCTCTAAGTTTCTTTTAATTTAGTTTTGTAATTTTTATTACGTTTTGTAATAATAGTAATTTACTTTCTTTATTTTACAGTTTTTACTATTCAATCATGAGGAGGTAACTTCCCTATGCTATGGTGAAAGGTAATTCTTTTACTATTACTATTTAGATTAATCTCACTTAAAAATAATATATTTACTATTAAAAATTTGACTTAAAAAGGAATACCGCTATATTGGTCGGTTGGTAAATCATTTTACTTGGTTTAACCTGACTAAGAAATGATACCGCCAGATTGGTCGGTTGGTAATAAATTTCTTTCCGCCTTTATGGCTGGTTTTTTTGGTTCCGCCTTTATGGCTGGTTTACTTTGGTTCCGCCTTTATGGCTGGTTTACTTTGGTTCCGCCTTTATGGCTGGTTGGACTTAAATTGACTTAATCAGGTTACCGCCTATATGGCTGGTTGGTAATAATCACAAGTTTATATATTATTTTACTGGGAGATATCTAAATAAGTAGTGTAGAAATAATTCTTTTTACATTAGCATTTTATTTTATTTTACTTTTAAGCTTTTACTTTACTGCAATTACTTTTCAGCACTGTTACTTTATGGCTTTTACTTTTAAGTTTTTACTAGCCCTAGTTATGTGTCATAACTAAGTTAGTTATCTAGGGTTGTGATGAAATCCAATATCACCGGTTTATAAGGGTTAGATTATAATTTGGGTAATATAAAGATTTATTTATTGAGTCTTAATCTTAATGTTTTTTTATTAACTGGCCACTAATAAAATTGATAAGGTAAACTTAAAATGAACTAGACATAGGGATTTTAAGTTTAAGACCTTAGACTCAATAGCCCACGATCTTCCTTGAGGATAGATAACCATTTAATATATTTCCTTACATGATAGGAATATACCTGTCGGGCGGGGGTAGCTATAATTGGAACTTAATCTTAATGAATCTAGGTAATTTGGTTGACATAGACATATGGTTCAATTGGATTATACTAGGTATTTGTAATTGACCATTGAAAGAGGCTTTTACATAATTTAGTGTTCCAGGTTAATAAATCAATATTTTACCCAACTATAAGATAACCACTTCATCTTTAAATAATATTGGAATAAATCACAACCCTAGATAGTTTTTAATATTGAATTTTCTTAAAATCTACTTTCGAACAATTTTATTTACTTGTCTTTAAATTTAGAATCGTTGCCATTTCAAATCAATTAAACAACCTGTTAGATACTAGTAATCATTTGACCTCATAAAATTAATAGTTTAGGTATTAAGTCCTCGTGGGATCGATACTTTTTATACTACTTGAACGATACGTACGCTTGCGTTATACGTGTGTGTTTACGCCGGTCACTCAACCATGTCTACAACTTGACTTGACATTAGTCTAAGGGGGATGTACCCAATCGATTGGACCAGATGAAGGTCAGAATATTAGTCTACGACATGTGTCAACCATGTCTACAACTTGACTTGACATGAGTTTAAGGGGGATGTCCCCGGTCGATTAGACCAGATGAAGGTCAGAATATTAGTCATACGACATGTGTCAACCATGTCTACAACTTGACTTGACATGAGTCTAAGGGGGATGTCCCCGGTCGACTGGACTTGCTGAGGCCAGAAGTTATTGTCATACGACATTGTATCCATGCCAGCAACTTGACTCGATGTGAGTCCGTGGGGGATGTCCCCGGTCGACTGGACTTGATGAGACCAGGAAGTTATAAGTCACACGACATGTGTAATCCATGTCTACAACTTGACTCGACATGAGTCAATGGGGGATGTCCCCGGTCGACTGGACTTGATGAGTCAAGGAAGATATAAGTCATATGACATGTGTATTCCATGTCTACAACTTGACTCGACATGAGTCAATGGGGGATGTCCCCGGTCGAATGGACTTGATGAGTCCAGGATAATCTCCAGCCTACTAGTCCCGAAGAAGAACTGGGGGGCTTCATGTTGTCTGGACCAGATATGGGTCCAGGTATTGAGTTGGACGATATTTCCTATAATTTTCTAAACCACGAATATAGTATTTAAATGAGAAGAAAATATTTATACCTGTTACCCGGAGAGCATAACTGCTGATACAAATGATTTTTTTTTTTTTTAAATCTGAGGAAGGTTACTTCTCTTATCTTCCAGATTTTCCCATGGATCTTATAAGGCTTCTAAATCAGTTTTTACGTCATCAAGCCTCATGAAGGTTTATACGAGTCTACACAAAACCTTATGTAAATTTGGGAGACTTTGGTGTGGTTTTAGTCCTTATAGCAAGACAAATAAATTCATATAAAAGAGACCAATCTACTCTCTGGATTCAAAGAAGCCCAAAAGGCCAAGCATTCCAGGCCTTCAAATCCAACCCAAGAAAGGCAAATCTGACCCATGTAGTCGAACTAACAGCTCATACTCCAAACAAAACAGCAGCCTAAATAAAGTACCAATTCATAGACCAAGCAAACCAGATGGGTAGCCTCACTCTCATACTCAGCTTGATTAATTGAAGCGCTCTTTTCTACGTCACTTGTTGTCGCTCGATTTTCACAGAGGACTCAGCTCCACACGACAGACGCGTGATGGCCACATCATCCGACCTAATCTTAAAGTCCTTTGCACGATCGATCAACGAGGAGTTAAGCATAATGGTAGTGGCGCCAAGGCCGAATATGGCATGGAAACTCCTCACCGCTTACTCTTGTTTTTGCATCTGTATTCTCTCCTCATCGACTCAAAGAAGCTCTGGTTCCTTGGGGTCACGGGTTCAATTCAATTTACAGCCCTGAGTTCGGTTTGGTCCAGATCTGCGTCCGTGCGAGTAGTGGACTGTCGTGTGGACTGGTCGTTCGACAGCTTTGCATCTGACTCGTGGAATGGGTCTGTGGGTTCATTTTATTCTTTGGGGAAGCTGCTTATTTCGAATGGGACTACCCATGGCTGCGAAGCTAGGTTATTTGAATAGGGCATCTGATTTCTAATCAGACGATTGCACTTGGCGTCGAGTGGGCTCTTGTCATATGCAATGTACTTTGTCGAGTGGGAACGAATGCCTCTATTCTCTTGCGGTTGCTGGTCGTTTTAGGTTTCGGCCATAGTTGTTGAGTGAGGCGTTTCAGTCACTCTTTGGGTACCATGATTGCTTTCTTTCTTTTGATCCCTTTGCAACAGACGATGTGGGAATTTGAGTTCAGTGTGTTGGACTGATGAAGGTCGTCTCTCATGCTTAATTTGAGAAGCTGAGATTGTGGAGTTTATTTCTATTGAGCTTTTGGGCTTTCTGTTTACTGCTTCTCTTTGGATGCGTTCTTGGTAGCATCAAGCTTGATGGTAGTGTGCTTCTCGTGATGAACATGCTTCACAGGTGTCCAAATTTTAGCCACTTAGTTATATACTTGCACTGGTTTCGCAATCTTATACCATTGTTTTGCAAACATTCTCCTTGTCGGCATTTTCATGTAGCATGGGTCTTCAACTGCACTGTAGGTAGTAAGCTTAGGGGTGGCTCAAGGCCCGCGTCTATGGGCTTCCATGTTTCTCAATTTCAGCATGCTTTTGGTTTCATTGGAGCTGTCTATTGTGGTATGGGATTTATCAATGCATGTTTTGTTTCCTTTGCTTTTAGGCTGCTTAGGAGGCTTGGCGAGCAGGCTTCGGTTTCTAGTAATTGGATCAGTATGCGCTGGTCCTTGGAGTATGGACTGTTGCTGAAAAATAGTATGGGCTGTCGCTTTTGTTGTAGACTGCGGCTTTCGCATATCTCGTGGGGGATAAGCATTGCTGTTAATGGCAACTTTTACCCTGAGCATATTTCCATGTGCCTTGGGCTTAGGGCATTTGATTAATTGGCAAGTGGGCCATCAAGTTTATGTTTGCTCTAAAAGTTGTATGCATCTCTCTGGACGCTTGTATTAGGAGCTTGCAAGTGGTGCGCTTATGGGTCCCTCACAATGGATCTTCTCAAGTGTTAATTGGAACCTCCTCATTGAGTCGAGTCTACATCATTGCGATGTCGAGTGGGATAGTATCTTCATGATGTGTCTTCATTTAGAGCATCTTCCTTGAATCAAGATAAAATCCTCGTAGTGCCGGGTGGAATGCCAACTTGTTGTATCTTCATCTAGAGCATCCTTCTTAAGCCGAGACTACATTATTGTAGTGTCGAGTGGTGTTTCTGACTCCAGGTAATAGTTTTTTCCTTGTCGTGTGGGATGGAACCTCAACTATCTAGTTAGAACTTCTTCCATCTCATGTCAAATGAGATCTTGAACAAGTGACAAGCCTCACATGTAAGAGTTGATGAGTGGTATTTATATCACTATTTCCCACTCATTTAACCTAATATTTTGTATAGTTTTCTGAGTTTTGTGAACGTTTTGATGTATTTTGTGTTATTTTGTAGATAAATAAAGTTTGGAAAGCATTGGAGGCAATTTGGGGCAAAAACGGACAAAAATGCGTCAACAGGGATATTTTGGTCTTAAGCGCGTCGCGACGCCCAGACTTCCGCGTCGCGACGTCTAAAATGCACCGAACAGTGCTAACGTGCGCCGGGTCCAAAAATCAGAATCTGAGAAAAGTTTGACTTTGCTAAAATGCGTCGTGCCACGTGTCACCATCACAGTCGACCTGCTAACGTGAGCCGTGACACGTGTCATCATCATATGCTGCCGACACTCAGAGTTGATACGTGTCGCCTCGTCATCAGCCATGTCATCGGTCAAAAAGTCAACTTCGACATGTGTCACCGCCACGTCATCCGCCACGTCACAAGGTCAACCAAGTCAACTTGCCACGTCAGCATCAGCCAATCACAGCGTGACACGTGTCGCAATTCTATGGTGCCGACAGTCTCTTTCCCACGTGTCGCCACGTCGTCGTCTCGTCATCAGCCATGTCATCGGTCAAAAAGTCAACTTCGCCATGTGTCACCGCCACGTCATCTGCCACGTCACAAGGTCAACCAAGTCAACTTGCCACGTCAACATCAGCCAATCACAGCGTGACACGTGTCGACACGTGTCACAATTCTATGGTGCCGACAGTCTCTTTCCCATGTGTCGCCACGTCGTCGCCACGTCACCGCCACGTCATCGCCACGTCAGCATCAATTATTGAGTATCCTATCCTTATCTGACACGTGGCGGATAAGAATCTCAACGACCAATCAGAAGCCGCCACGTGTCACAATAATTGAAGCCCAACCACTCTGCCACGTGTCACCTTATCATCTTATCCAGAATCTTCAAACCAGCGAACCAGAGCGTGCCACGTCGACAAATCCGGCGTCGCGACGCTGGATCCTACCGAGGCCTATAAATAGAGCTCGAGATTTCAGAATTCAGTGCACCACTCTCTCTCTTATAATCTTTCTAAAGAGAGAGTTTCTCTCTCTACTTTCTTTTATTTTTAGTTTCTTAGTTTTTAGTTTTGTAATTAATTTTAATTACGTTTTGTTAATATAGTAATTTAATTTTTAATTTTTAATTTTTACTTTTTACTTTTTACAGTTTTTATTATTTACCATGAGGATGTAACTCCCCCAGCTAGGGTGAAAGGTAATTCTTTTACTGTTACTATTTAGATTAATCTCCCTTAAAAATAATATATTCACTATTTAAAATATTGACTTAAAAAGGATACCGCCAGATTGGTCGGTTGGTAATTCATTTTAATCTGATTTAAACCTGACTAATAAAGGATACCGCCAGATTGGTCGGTTGGTAATTTAATTTTGGCTCCGCCTTTATGGCTGGTTGGACTTAATTTGACTTAATCAGGTTACCGCCTATATGGCTGGTTGGAAAAAGAATCACAAGTTTATATATTATTTTATGGGAGATATCTAAATTAGTAGTAGTAAAAGTAATTCATTTTACCTTAGCATTTTATTTTATTGTAATTTACTTTTCAGTATTTACTTTACCGCATTTTTACTTTATGTCTTTTATTTTCAAGTTTTTACTAGCCCTAGTTATGTGTTGTAACTAAATTAGTTATCTGGGGTTGTGATAAAATCTAATATCACCGTTTTATAAGGGTTAGATTATAGCTTGGGTAATATAAAGATTTATTTATTGAGTCTTAAACTTAATGTTTTTTCATTAATTGGCCATTAATAAAATTGATCTGGTAAATCTAAAATGAACTAGACATAGGGATTTTAGGTTTCAGCCTTAGACTCAATAGCCCACGATCTTCCTTGAGGATAGATAACCCTTTAATAGATTTCCTTACAGGATAGACATATACCTGTCGGGCGGGGGTAACCATAATTGGAACTTAAACTTAATGAATCCAGATAATTTGGTTGACATAGACATATGGTTCAAATGGGTTAAACTGAGTATTTGAAATTGACCATCGGAAGAGGCTTTTACATAAATTAGTGTTCCAGGTTAATAAATCAATATATTACCCAACTTTAAGATAACCACTTCATCTTCTAAATAATATTGGAATTAATCACAACCCTGGATAGTTTTTTATAAATTTGGATTTTTCTCAACCTACTTTTAAGCAATTTTATTTACTTGTTTTAAATTTAGAATCATCGTCATTTCAAATCAATCAATCAAACAACCTGTTAGATACTGGTAATCAGTTGGCCCCATAAATTAATAACAAAAAGGTTTTAAGTCCTCGTGGGATCGATACTTTTTATACTACTTGAACGATACGTGCGCTTGCGTTATACGTGTGTGATTACGCCGGTCAAGAGTGTAATGGAATTTCAAGTAAGTGTAAAGAAATATAGATAGTAAAGTCAATTGGGACATCTTTAACAACATACTGATGTCGAGTGAGAGATCCATAACAGGTCATATGTCAGGCATTGCAAATGTCGACTGTGCCATCCGTAACAATTACCAAGTTTTAAATTATAGTGTCGACTGGGACACCCATCACTAGTTTCATACTATATCACAAATTATAAGTCTAATGCCTTACTAAAGATGACTGGGAAATTCTTAAATAATGCAAGCCATACCTGGTAATGTCGACCAGGAAGTCCACGCTAAGTCTTCATTCGGGTACCGTCGATTGGGACATCCTCCTCATGCCAAACACATCGTTTCATCACGTGAAGTAAATCATAGGAAATATAGTTTCATTGAAGGGAGACGCATTGCTCTTTATGTAGGTCCATGAGACTATGGTCGAATGAAGTCTAGTATTGATGAAACTCCTTTCATGTAACTATTCATGACGCCTTGAGAAGATGGAATCGTGTGAAGGACATTGAGATTCATCTGTGTCATCTGATGAATGTGAAAATCTTCAAATGTAGTGAGATGTTGATAACGATCCTTCTGCGTAGTCTGATGTTATCTCGGCTTGGCTTATCCTTATTTGTAGTTTGACTTCAGGTAGATCGGAGAGAATTACTTTCTTGAACTCTTGCATTTCTTTTCGCATGGAGGAGGTGACTAATTATGATAGGTCTACTGGAGGGACGTGGCTTCTTTTTTGGTGATTTTGTGGATGGTCGTCTGATGGTGGATTTTGGCTTGCCCCATTTGTGAATTCTTCTAAGTGATCATATCAGATTATTAGGATTGTTGGGGTGACCCGTAGTCTTGGGCCTTTTGGAGGTTGAAGAAATGTGCTCCAATGTTGTAATTATTCTTGGAGGATGGCTAATGAAGTGATCATGAGATCTGGTGTTTGCTCGTTGCATGATGTCATTCGCGTAGGGGTGTTTGAAAAGATCGTAGGGGGGATCTTTGCATGCTATGAATCGCTAGGGCCCCACGGTGGGCGCCAAACTGTAGACGTTGATTTTCGCTCCAGGTCTACAATTGAGTTTTTGTATATGGGCACTGGCGATCCTGCAAAATAAATATGTAGGGTGAGCGTGGAGGGTCTACCCACCGGTGTGGTGGATGCCGTAGGCACTCCGACGCCCAAGTCAGTTAATTAGCAAAGAGAGTAAAAGATGGGAGGTCAAGGTTAGGTTCTACCTTGAACTTAGTGTGGTGCCGTGAGGGCGGTAGATGAAAGGTTTTGAGAGCTATGGAGAGAGTAATATTGGGTTATGAGTATCAGAACTTCCCCCCATGTGGGGATTTTGGTTCCTATTTATATGCCATTCCAGGTGGGACTCTTGTATCTTTAATTGTCATGCGCTTTAGATGCTTGTAACGGTCGAATCATGAAGAAGCAGTTATGGACAGTCATAGAGATTGAAAACAATTGAGTTATAAATGGTGTTTATGTATCTGAGTGTTACATGGGCTAACGTACGGTGGGTCTTTGGATCTGTGTTGGTGTGGGCCTGCAAATCTTTGGGCCGATATACACTAAATTCGGGCTTCCTAAGAGAGTGAATCTGTGATGGCAGCTTGGGCCTGAAGTAAAGGTCGAAATTGCCCTTGGACTAAATTTGGCCCATACATATTGCAATTAGTAATTTGAGATAAATATAATGGAATTGTTATTGTTATCACTATAAATATATATATGACCTTATATTTTATTAAAGGGCCTACAAATGTTAAGTATTAAGTCCAACAAGAAATGACACATATGTTATTTAAGTATGTTAAAAAATAGAGATCTAAAATTAACTAAAATATACAGCATTATGGAACCATAATTTCGTTTGTGGTATAATTGAAATTTGAAAAATTAGAAGGTTTATATAAATATATTATGTAATTTTCAAGGTCTAAACTCAGATTTGATAAATAAGATGTCATGTTAAATCCTATTTTATGTTTTCTATATTGGGATGATTAATGCATTATCATTTTATATGGTGTTTATTTTATTTTTCAATTGCTTATAATAATTTACATAATATTTATCTTATGTATTTCATAGTGTAGTCACATGTCACTTTGAAATATATTATTTGCTTTTAATATTTATATTTTATAACCGCAACAACCTGTGAGTACTTTTCTAGTTTATCTTAAATTAGTCCATAATAAATTTCATGTACAAATTCATATGAATTTAAAATATTTGTCGAATACTATAAAAAAAATATCAATGTAAGTCATTGTTTTTAGCCCTCCATCATACACCGCATGTCACCATGCAATTAAATCTTCCTGAACAGGCATCCTCAATGGATCTGCTGCAAGTAGAGATGGCTAAGATTCTGGTTCGGAATCGGAACCGAATCGGTTGGAACTTGATGGTTTCAGTTCCAACAGATTCCGGCATCGGAACCGAAATATTTCGGTTCGGTTGAGGTTCACCCCTGACCGAACCGAAAGTGAACCGCTGGAACCTTTCATTTCCAATTGTACGAACCGGAACTGGTTCGAACAATTGAAACCGAAAGGTTCCAATGGTTCAACAGTTCCAACCAGAACCGTACGGTTCCGGTAGGAACCGTTTCTCCCAACGGCTACGGCTCCCTGCCCTAATATAAAAAAAATCTAAATTAAAATTATAAATTACCCTTAATAACATTAATATAACGGCTAATTTTAGGGGCATTTTAGGTCTGATGAAAAATTATAAAACTCTATAAATATAGGTCATTTTTCATTTATTCAACACACAAATTCTTAATTCTCTCAATTCTACAATTCTCTCATTCACATTTCTCGCATCTATATTTTCTCATTCTCAATTCTCTTATCTACAATCTCTCATTCTTTAAAATTTATTTAACAAAAAAATGGCAAGCTCATATAAGAACACAATGTCAAATGTGCTAACCCAAGAGAGCGGCCCTAGTATCGGTTCACGGAGAAGAGAACTTAAGTCTCGTTCCTCCGATATTTTCAAAATTCATTTTTCATTTAATCGACACTGAAAATGAAGGTACAAGAGCAGTATGCAACTATAGTGAGGTTTCTTACAAATTTCATAGTTAATGGGATGTTTGTGAAAAAAAATTAGAAATTTTAAAAGTTTTTAATGATGCTACAAATATTTTTAGCGGAGTTTATTATCATACAACACATTTATTTTTTGTTGAAAGTTTGAATATTGGTGGTACTCTATATGAGCATGTTGAAAGTTCTGATCCTAATGATATTGTTTTGCTTGAAGCTATTGTTGTTATGAAACGAAAATGATTGAATTATTTTAGAGATATTTCATTACTTTATCTTATTGCTGTGATTTTTGATCCTAAATTTAAATTAGAATGTTTAAATAGTGTATTACAAGCTTACTATGTATATTTATAAATAACAGATGAAATTGATATTACAGCAATAATAGTTAAAATAAAATTTGATTTAATAGAATTATTTAATGATTATGTTAGAATATATAACTTGCAATCAGTAGGACAATCTAGTAGCAGCGAACCCGTAATACAAACAAGACTTAGCGTATGTGATCGTTGGTTACTACAACAAAATAAAAAACATATGGATAATACGACTAATAACCCATAATTATATAATTATTTATCTACTAATTTCGAGTTTCCTACTGAAAGTTTAGTGAGTAAAAATTTTCAAATCCTTGATTGGTGGAACCGACATCAAAATGTATATCATGTATTATCAATTATTGCTAAAGAGTTGCTAGCAGCACCTGTTTCCACTATTGCGATTGAGCAAGCTTTCAGCATGAGAGGCAATATATTGGAAGCGAGACGATTGAAAACATTCAAGCACTTTAGAAGCAACAACATGTGTGGATGATTGGACTCGAGCTGATATGAGGCAACAAGAAAATGCCCCCGATGACTTTGAAGACTTGTTCGACAATGCATCCAAAAGTACAAGTAGAACGGGAGCTGAATGATCAACATGAACTGATAATGATGATTGATCAACAAGTAAATAATTGTAAATTTCAATGGGGAACTATCTTAAAATTGTAATGGAATTACGTGAGTTTTGATTCCACTCACCCCTGGAGGATACGTAGGAAACTTAAGTTTTTAGAAATTTAAGTTCAAACTCTTTAATTTAATAATTTTATTTTTAATTTTATGTAGTTAAGAGTTTTATTTGTAGTTTAGTTTTAATGTAATCTAAATTCATAATTTTAAATAAATTTTCTTATCTCATAATTTTTAAAAATATTTATTAAAATTTGAAAAAAAAATTTCAGTTCCAACCGGAACCGACCGATTCGATTCCGGTTTCGGTTCGAAACCGAATTGGACTGATAGCCGGGTCTAACTGCAAGCAGACAAAGGTCTCATGAGAGGATCATTGAACAGTGCTAGTACACATAAGAGGTTAGTATGACTTCCAAAGTCCGAGGACTTCCAATGAAATCATTTATGCCCCTTGATCGGAGAGATCCGACCTTCACTCCGAAATGATGTCATTCGGAAGTGACGCCTCTCTAAGGTCATTTTATTCCGAAGTGGAGGAATTCTAATGTCAATCCTATTCGATCTGGCCTATTTCGGAGATGGTTCATTCAGGAATCTATCACAACACATTGGAAGCATTCCAACCTCAACATCAATATCCTGAATATATGATGTCACATATCACCATCCGAGATTAGTGGACTTTAATGACAATCCACTTATATCAGCATGCAAGCATGATTTAACATGCATATAAACATGTGTAATCACACCTAATATTGTATCTGAGCATGTTTTATGCCAAATGCGCAACATACAATCAGAGAGCAGCAGTCCATCTATAGACACTCGTCAATCAAATGTTGACACTCTACATGTATTATAAGCCAATGAGCTTTTAGAAATAGGGATTGTTTGATTAATTTTCACTTTAAGCACAAGAAGATGGACATTTATAATCCAAAAATATACGACTGTGCATGCCAATTATACTAGACTTCAAGAACAAAGTTCAAATTCAGATGGACTATATACTAACTTACAAACCTAACACTTCGAAGATATGAATTCTCTTTATTTTTTCCTCCTTCATCCAATAAACGTATTCTTTTGAAATTAAATTCTTGAACTATTACTTAAGCTGTAAGAGGCTAGTCAACTGAGATATATCTTTTACGGATATCAAACTTATAAACAAAACAGTCTCTCTCATAATTTCAGACAAGTAGTAAACTTGCAAATTAATTTGTTACTTCCATAAACTGTAGGGAAAATTTTGATAATAACCAACGTTGCCCCTAGATAAATGTGTGGGGACTCGTTCCTAGTTGGTTGAATTAAACAAACTGAAAGCATCTCTTGATTGATTCTTTATTTTAATTGCATAATAAGCAAATGTTTACATCTATCTTTGCTTACATATTTTGATTATTTTTTTTTAAATAGTTAGAAATTTTGCCGTTAAATCACTAATTCCGAATTTAAATGGATCAGGTAAAATTCTTGACTATCTTATATTCTTATAAGAAATACACTCGCTGGATTTGAATCTAAGATTTTAAAATCAGATCCCGAACTCTATACCACCAAATCACGCTCCTTAGAACATTAATAAAGAAAATGAAGTTGTGTTTTGACTTGATCTTTGTTCTCCAGGCCGTCCATAAAATTACACAATATGATTTTTAATGCGGATGATTGCGTTTCCAGATTAAAATGAATAAAAGATTGGACATTTGTCATAAATATCAGCCTAAAAGTCTAATGTTTTCACATGAAAACAAGATTGGTTTTGGTATAATAAATGGTTTTTTCTTTTTGTTATTCTTTTTTATTGTAACTGATCGGGATTGATTTGATTTTTTATAAATGCCATAAACCTTAAAATAGGATGACTTTAAAATGTCATATAATAGAGGAATTTTAAGACTAGAAAAACTAAAGTCCACATGGGCTTTTCTGTCAAAATTGTGAAATTACTTAGATGATTCTAGCTAGAAATCGCAATCCATGAATTGAGATTTTGTTAAAATCAATGGTTGGTATCGATATGTGCTAATTATTATGTGGGTGAGTCTCACATATAAAAAATTATAATAAAAAAAATAAAATTCAATATTTATATAATTGATTTCGTGCTTATAAATAGAAGTTTCATTTCATTCTCATCTAAATCATATGTATTATAAAAGAGAAAAATATTTTTTTAAGAGTTTGTGAGAGAGTTATAATTCTCATATTATAAGAGAGTGCGAGATTGTTCACTCTTTGTGTTTAGAAAGAAGTTATAAAATTATTTCCACTATAAGGAAATTCTTCTACATTTACCAGTGAATGTTTCCCTCACATTGAGGGTTTTATCACGTTAAATATGTGTCTCATTACTTTATTTTATTGTTAATATTTATGGTAGGCTAAGTTTCATAATTATTATTGTATTGTTATATGGTAGGTAAAGCCTCATAAACTAACAATTGTTCTCAATTTCACGATCTCCTAATAGATTTATCAATCCATATTTTATTTCGATTATGGATTTGAAATAAAAATTATGGATGCTGGATTTCGCTAGAGGTCCACAATCGAGAATTTGTAGGTTTGAGACACTAGCAATCCTACAAAACAAAGGTAGGGTGAGCGGGGAGTACTGCCCACCGGTGTGGTGGGTGCTGTAGGCACTCCGACGCTCAAGTCAGTATGAAGACGAGCTGTAAATAATGGAAGAACAAGGTCGGAAATTACCTTGACTTCTGTTAACTGTCGTGAGGGCGGTGGCTGATGTTTAGGGAGTGAGAAGCTTAGAGAGCTCAAGTGTGAGAGCTAAGACTTGAATCCATATGTTCTGAATTATGTTGTTATTTATAGGATAGAGTCATTACCTTTTAAGTTGACATTGTAGCTGTAATTAGCAAAGATGAGCCCATAATGTGTCCAATAATTATGCTTTTGGTGAGTGGAGAGTGTTAGCATGTGGAGTATCTATTTTTGTTAGCAAAAAGGGGTTTACGGTAGTTGAGATGTTAAGATAAAAGCATGAAACGTGTCTTGGGCTTCTTGAGGTCTTTAGAGTTGGACCAATGTTTTGGGCTTTACCCATCCACATATCAAAAGTGGAAATACGATTTTACCATTGGACCAAAATTTGACCCGCACAAAAATCATCTCAAATCTCATTCTAATTTTTTAAAGATAAAAAATCATCTCGAATCTTATACTAAATATTACGTGATCTTGAATCCCGCTCGGAGTGTAGAGTTTTCTTCATCCCAAATTGTGGCTTTTGAAGTGGCTTGTATTGCAGGCAAAATAACGAGTAGCTGAAAACTCGTAAGTTTGTGAGTGACATTGAGGGCTAAGTACAATTTTCTTTGAAGATCCTTCTTGGGAAATTCTACTCGCAATATTGACTTTGTTATGTATTTGTTTTTGGATTATACAAAGGTAGCATATTGTATTTGTAGCTCGTTGAACCAAATTCACAACATTTTCGTACTAATTTCTCAGTACAAATACAAAGAACATGTCCACTTGATTTAAAGACGATATGTAATGATACGAATTGACTTTAAATAACACGGTTATTAAAATGATTTAAATTCGCGACATTTATTTATCAATTGTGTCCAATTGATATTTTAGAAATTGAGTATATATATGATACTACCAATATGTAAAAATTATGTTAAAACATGTATAATTTATAAAATAAAATTAAAAATGTGTCAAATGAATAATTTTTTTTCTTTTGGAATTGTTGGAAACTTCACCGCCAAACCACCACTTACAGACTTAAGCGGAGTATGTAAAACCACCGGCTGTCCCAAACTCTTATAAGAAACGCACTTTATGGATTCGAACACAAAATCTCAAGATAAAATCTCGAACTCTATACTATCAAGTCACGTCTCCAAGGACGTGTAAAAATACACAAATATACAGATTTTTATTAGTCTAAATTTAACATAGCATGGATAAAACACGACAACCAAATCGAAATTAACCCCTAAACTTACAAAAATGAAACAATAAGACAAGATTCACCTAACCTTTTATTCCTTGATTTACCTACAACATGTGTGCAATTAATTTTAAAGGGTTAAAATTGAACAAAACAATCAATAAGCCAACATTGTTGAATGTTCTTAGCAAGACTTCTCCTTTGCAAGAAGTAATCCCACGTTTTAAATTATTTGACCAGTCATTGCTTGACCACCGATGCCATCTCTTCCGATAATCGTTGACCTCTGAAAACAAAAACAAAACACAAATCAAATATCACTCGCCAATAGAGGATCATAAACGATTCTGAAGACAGTACATACATGCGGTCGATATGAATCACATTTTAAAAATTTATATAGGATTTTTCAAAACTCAAGATCGTCGCGGTAAAATATTTGAAACATACCTTGGAATCCTTTTTACAAGCAGGCATAGAAAACAATTCCCTGGGAAATGGCAATTCTAGCGGTTCAAAAGCGATTATTTTTTCCTTTATGTGCTTTCTGCTTTTTTCTAACTTTAGATTCTTCTCAATATCTAAAGAATTTTCTTGCTTCACTCCTCCTGAACAGAGACCACCCATTGGATTGATATGAAGCTACTGAGATTTATTTTGTGTGATTATCCTTTTTGTAGAATCACTCTCACTAAACAAGAATTAATTACTCCCACAAATTATTGTGCTAATTTTGGAAAGAAAATAATAACAATATTGTATCATTTAAAATTTTGAATTATTATAAGGATCTTCAAATATAAAGGATAAACATCCGGAATTAACAAAAAAAATAAAATAAAAGGAAAATACAGCTGCTTTGCCAAGCTTAGTTCATTTTTTTTTTTATGGGAAATGAAACCTGAAATAATATACTATGTTTTTTTGCTTTATTTTCCATATTCATAAGTTCAAACAACCAAATAGGACAAATAAAATAATAAATAAGAGTGATGCTATTGGCACCCTCTATTAAATACACCCATTGGAAAAAAAAATTAAAACCAATGTCATGCTTATGATACCACTTTAATATACCATAAATGACCCTGTAATCTTTTTTTTTATTTCATTGACCCCGCTAAAGAGATTGCAAAAAGATTGAAACAAGTTTGAAATCTTGTGGCCAAAAATAGAGAGTAAATAATAATAAGCTCTCCAGTTCTTGGTAAGTTTCCGTTTGGTATAGAATTTCTATTAATCAAAGACTTTAAACGAAGTTTTAAAGTATATGGTCTCTTAACGGTAAAAAAATGAGGTTTTTGACTTTTTAATTGTAATGAGTATTAAATTTCTTATATTTGGGATCCTATAATTTTAGCCAAAATTTAGGAGCCACAACCGACCATCTGTGTGGCCTATCCCTAAAACCACTCCTACTACTAATAAATCTTTTACTAATGGTGAATCCCAACTTATTTCGACATTAACAGGTTCTGCCATCGAGAGAACTCCTCTGTATAGTGGAGTCAGGCATCTCCCTCGTATTTCATCCTTATTAGGCCCTTGGACCTACTCCATCCGTTTTTTGCCAAATAAAAACCTCATTCTACATAATACTTGAACCTTCTCGGAGCGAAAAATCACTAAATGTTTGTGTGATTCTGCTGAGTTCTGATTGTTACAGGTACTTTTACAAGAACCATATAGTTACATAAGTTGCAGCTTTTTGAAGCCCTTAAATTGACAAACTAATAGAAAATGAGAAGTGCAAAATATGAACACGTGTTTCAAGAGCTTTGGTATTGCTTGTGATGAATTGACAATGTTTATACAGGTTGATGGTTAGGTTAGCTCATTATCAGCCATTTAACTTCACGAGCACCATTATCTGGTCAAGATTATAGCAATAGGGAAATCATGAACCTTATGAACTAGAAGATAATTGTTGTGCATAGTTCTTATATTAGGCCTTCTCACTTTGATTCCATGAGATCCCCAGTGATTTAGCGTGGAATTTGGTGAACTTATAAACTCTACACCAAACACACAGTTAACATTAATTTATAAACGAGTTTATACTCGCATAAAATTATAATATCACAAAAGAGACTATTTTTCGATGTTAGTTTATATTCTAACTATTGTTTCACAACTTATACTCTAATTTTTGTTTCATAAGTTATAATCTCAATGTAATACTCTGTATCAAACTCAATCTTAAGGTTTGTTTTACGCTTTGCTCTATATCATTTTGATTATTTTATTTGCTGATAATGTGTAGTTTTTATTTATTTATGAACATAAATAAAATGGTGGCGAAGTGTCCCTGGAGATATTCATCAAAAATATCCTTAATTACAGGTTGAATTAATGTTGGAATGTAAGCTATGAGCATTCTGGTCTATCTTAATACATTATTGCATATCCTTATGGGTTTTCTTTTTCTTTTTCTTTTTAACCATACAAATATGTGTATTATTTTTGCTGAAAATTGTTAATTCTTCATTTTCTGCTTAAAGTTGTATGACAGTTCAGCTGCATTTCTTTGTTTGGTGATGCTTTTGAATTGATATATTGGACATTAATATCTGTGACACTGCCACATAAAGCTTTATTTGATGTTATAAGCTTTTTATTATTATTATTATTATTATTATTATTATTATTATATTATTATTATTATTATTATTATATTATTATTATTATTATTATATGTCTCAGAGTCAGTCTCATTAATCAACATTAGAATGCGCTTTATTGAAATAATTTTTTTTGAATCGTTGGAAACTTCACCCCCAAACTATCCATTCCGGACTTAAATGGTGAAAGTAAAACTTCCGACTGTCCTAGACTCTTATAAGAAACACACTTTCTGAATTCGAACCCATGACCTCAAGATAAGATCTTAAGCTCTACACCACAAAATCACGCCCTTTTAAGACAATTTATTGAAACATAAGATCCTCTATTTGAAAGATTAATAACGACTGATTCGGTAGGCATTCTCTCTCTATATATATATATACTAGTTTTTGCCCATGCCTACGGCACGGTGTTACAGTATTTGGCCCGTGCCGTAGGCACGGTGTTACAATTTTTGCCCGTGCCTACGGCACTGCGTTACAGTATTTGGCCCGTGCCTACAGCACGATGTTACAGAATTAAATGATTTTATTTTAACTTTCTATTTTTTAATTTGAAAATTTGAACATTTTTGACTCTTTCCATCGATCAATTCACTATCTTTTCTCCGAATACCAATGAAATGATCTGAGCCGTTAATTAAGTCACATAAAGAGAACCGTTGGATACACTTTCTTTCCTCCAATATCATTCTCCTTTATTTTATATATATATATATATATATATATATATGGGAAATACTAATGAGTGCCTTTATGGCATTCGTTAAAGATCTATTTTAGGAAAATTTTTATGGGAAAAAGAAAAAAGTAATTAATGTTTTGACAAATTTTTATATTCCCCATAAAAATGATATGAAAACTTTCTTAAAATAGATTCTTAATGAGTGCCCTAAGGGCATTCATTAGCATGACCCTATATATATATATTAATACAGAAAGTCTTATGTTTTTTGTTGCCTCCGGTACTTTCTCATTCTTGATATGATCATATCTTCACAACCTTCTTAGAAATATAATACATAAACGGTTAATAGTTAGTATATCATGCTAATAGGATTATGCACTATCAGATTGTTAGCGAAGTTTTTTTTTTTTAAACTTCAAAATCCGCCGTTAAATCACTCGATCGGACTTAAATGGAGTAGATAAAATTCTCATCTATCACATACTTCGACAAGAAATGCACAAATTATTATTCATGAATGGTTTCTTAAATTCATTATTTATGCGTCATCATTTTATGGATATTTGTCTTTTAATAACCACATAGTCCTATTTACTGTAGGTGTTACTTTTCCTTTCAACTCAATTTCCCAAGCAGCAGCCCTCTCTGATACTTCAAAGTTGTATGGTGATAATACATTTCCAATCTACAAATTTATTAGACATTACATTGTTACTTGAATATGCCTTAATCAAGAAAAAAAAAATATATATATATATATATATATTACCATATATAGTTAGTTGTCGTTAAAGTGGAAAGTGCGATCGATTCGCATTAGTTTCTCTTACTAGCCTTTCCTCTGGACTATTTACAATTACATGTACAAAATTTAGATGTTTGTCATGTGTGTAATCAATTAGTTTATTTACTTTTGGTGACAAATAATTTAAAATTTGATCGTCAGATCTTGAATTTGAATTTAGTGATGCATTTCTTGACGCATCCCCTTATACAGGGTTGCATGAGGAGATATGAACCCCCTCTAAAGAAGCGGTAATTTTTTATTTGCGACTCCTCATGACTACCCAATCGATTAGCATAAACTTAAGGAAATTTTTAAAAAATATATATATAATGATTAGTTTACTAGCATTATCTTTTGTTTATTTTTTTTAACAAGATTGGACTACTATCAATAAATTTGAGGAAATGACAAAGATAAAGATGGGCTTAATCTCTTTGTTAATTTATCACTCCTTTTTTGAATGGTTCATTAACATTTTGGATTGAAAATGGCCTCCTTTCGTGGGTTAATTGTCATTAGCCTTTGTATTTTGTTTAAGGGTGGCAGAAAAACTCGGGCGCGGTCCGAGATAAAAAAGGGCCTAGCCGGGCCCTAGAAACATAAGTCCGGTTCGGGTTCGGGCCCGAGCCGGGCTAAGCGTTTTTAGCCTGGGCTAAAAAAATAAAAATAAACAAAATTACAAAAACAAATCTCAAAACACTTTCTCTACTATTTTATGAGTGCATCAAAATTGAAGAAATCCAAAGAAGTAACTTTTCTTTTACAAATTGAAGAAATTCAAATATGCTTTTGGTAATCAATTTAGTGAAGTTGAAGAACTTGATGTGCTTTTGGAAGTAACATTTAAATAAGGAAATGGTGTTTTACTGTTTTTTTTGTTAAAAACAATATGAGATTTTTTATTTTTTATTTTGAAAAAATCGGACTGGATTTGGCCCGGGCCAAAATTTTATCTTTCGGGCTCAGACCGGGCTTTTCAAAACCCGGGCTCGGCCCAGCCCGTTACCACCCTTAATTTTGTTCCTAAAGAATTGAAACGCCAAAATCTATATAGCTTCCATGCTTTTAAAACTTCTTGATCACCCACCACAATCAATTTGGTTCCCACAATGATGAGCTGACAATCAATGAATCATCAGATGGATTAACATTTGATAGATACTGTCGAAACTAATGCAAATTAGTTTCGAGAAAAAAAGATACTGTCAAAACAAATGCAAATTAATTTAAAATTTGATGACAATTTATAACTTAATGATCCCGGAATTTAGTTTAATATAAGAATTGAGCTACAATTGTAGAGTTTCTTAACAACAGTATATGCTAGCTAGCTGTCGCATCACAGTTGTGATGCAGCCCTATTGAACATTCGGGCAGCGTTTGGTTGGGCAATAGCCAGCGTTAACGTTTGTTACCAAACACACTACAATGCTAATAAAGGGAAATTATTTTCAAAAGTTCATGGGAAATTTATAATTTTTTTTTTTGAAATCGTTAGAAATCTCACCGCCAAACCACTCATTTTGGGTTTAAGCGGAATATGTAAAATATATGTCTGTCATAAATTCTTACAAGAAATGCACCCCGTGAATTCTTACCCTAGACTTCAATGTGAGATTATTGACCCTACACCATCAAGCCACACCTGATTTTATGTGTTTATTTTATTATGTCCTTATTTCTAATATCTTAATTTATATTTTAACTTATATTTATATATAACCAAACACCTAAACAATTTATAAATTAATTTACAGTCTAATTTTTTTTTTTAATAATTCATAAATTATTTTATACTTTCAATATAATATTTTTTACCAACCATACAATCACATTTCGAAAATAGATGCAATGAAGCGTAAAACACTAAAATCATGCATTGTCTTAACATGCGCACCCGTTGGTTGTCCGTACACCGTCCTCTAACATGCACGCGTGACAGCGCACATTCAGAAATATCCCTGCCTGCCGCTCTTGATTATTATAATATAAATATAATTTCCTTCTTTATATCATCAGATCCCCCACCTCTCAAAATCTTCTATTAATTTTCTCTTCGTTTCCATTACTTTGAGAGAAAATGAGAGAGATCTTGCACATTCAAGGAGGCCAATGCGGCAACCAAATCGGTTCCAAATTCTGGGAGGTCATTTGCGGCGAGCATGGCGTGGACCCCACGGGGAGGTACAGAGGAGACGCTGACTCGGATCTTCAATTGGAGAGGATCAATGTCTACTACAATGAATCTTCCGGTGGAAGGTACGTGCCTAGGGCTGTTCTCATGGATCTTGAACCCGGTACCATGGATAGTATCAGATCCGGACCCTACGGCCAGATCTTCCGACCCGATAACTTCGTCTTCGGCCAATCCGGTGCCGGCAATAACTGGGCCAAAGGTCATTACACTGAAGGCGCTGAGTTGATCGACGCCGTTCTCGACGTCGTTCGTAAGGAGGCTGAGAATTGTGATTGCTTGCAAGGTATTTCTAGGTTTTCGATTTTTTTCTTAATTTTTTAAATTATATTTTGAATTATTTATTGATCTGAAATCTGATATGTATAATTAATTATTAAAGAAAAATGATATGAAATATCCTGGTCGATTGATTTATCATTTGATCTTCAAGCAGGCAAGAAATATTAAAAAAAAAAAAAAAAACAAGTAGCTAGCTTTTGCTCTGTCGTATTGACGGTATTGTCCGGTGCTTCGCTCGAATCCCTAATGGCATATGCTCTAATAAGATAAGGGTTGCTATCAGTGGGCCCTATTCTTGTCAGTTGTGGAGACAATGAAGAGTAAGGACATCTTTTGATTGAACCTTTTTGCAAATCTAGGGTTGTAAATTGCTTCATATCATTTTTCATGATTGTGATTGCTCAACAACATATACTATACTGACTTTCTTTTACTATTTTTAATTGACACAAATTGTAGATTAAACATCACCCATAAGTTCTGAAGCCCCCGCTTGCGTAGCATGTGTTCCCCTGCCTGCTTTGCATCTTACATATGCCCTGCACCTTTTGAAATCAATGAACTACTATGAAATTAAAATATTATTGTGTTCTCTTTTTTTTTTCCTGAACCATGTGAACATTATGAAGATTGTTATAATTAAATAATGGAATAAATTACAGTTTAAAACGTGAGGATCAGATCTCTGTTTTGGATTATATTAGGTGTAAAGTTGATGATGTTTGATGATATCTAGAACCTAGATATAAATCCTGGGTTATACATGGATTGTTACCAACAATGTCCTAACATGTACTGAATGTGATCATTGCGGCAAAGTAATTGTTTAATTGATGGTTTTGTGATGATAATGAATTAACGAAATGATCTCTTGGGATTGGTGGATTTGCAAACAAATTACAATTATGGTATTCTTGAGTTGTGTTGTAAAGAATGATATTTGATAATTCCAACTATCTTACTGATTAAAGTATCTCCGGAGTACTGTAATCTCGATGGATAATATAGTACCTTGCTGCAGTTTGTAAGGTACTATTTGTGGGAATAAATTGGGACTTATTGTAGCTTGTCCTTGTTTGACTTGTTTGAAGCAAACACTGTGTATATGAAGATAAGCTATGTCTACATTTTGTTATTTGGATTTGACTGAAATGAATGAATGATAAACTCCTTACTGGCTAGTAATGAATAGCAATATTCATTCTTTTATTTTAAAATTGGCTGATCAAACTCATTTGCTGCTATTGTTCTGGTCCAGGTTTTCAGGTGTGCCACTCACTTGGAGGTGGTACAGGTTCTGGCATGGGAACCCTCTTAATATCAAAGATTAGAGAGGAATATCCAGACAGGATGATGATGACTTTCTCTGTCTTCCCTTCTCCAAAGGTCTCTGACACAGTCGTGGAGCCATACAATGCAACCCTTTCTGTGCACCAGTTGGTCGAGAATGCTGATGAATGCATGGTTCTTGACAATGAAGCTCTTTATGATATTTGCTTCCGGACTCTAAAGCTTAGCAGTCCAAGCTGTGAGAATAACATTTATTTTTTGGATTATTTGTGAAAACATGAAAGCCTAGGAAGATATTAATACTTTTTTCCTGTGCCTCTAATCTGCAGTTGGAGACTTGAATCACTTGATTTCGACAACTATGAGTGGCATCACTTGCTGCCTGAGGTTCCCTGGTCAACTCAACTCTGATCTCAGGAAGCTGGCTGTTAATCTCATCCCATTTCCACGTCTTCATTTCTTCATGGTGGGATTTGCACCTCTCACCTCACGTGGATCCCAACAATACAGCTCCCTCACTGTGCCTGAGCTTACTCAGCAAATGTGGGATGCCAAGAATATGATGTGCGCAGCTGACCCCCGCCATGGCCGCTACCTCACAGCCACAGCTATGTTCAGAGGAAAAATGAGCACCAAAGAGGTGGATGAGCAGATGACTAATGTGCAGAACAAGAATTCATCTTACTTTGTTGAGTGGATCCCCCACAATATGAATTCCAGCGTGTGCGATATTCCACCAAGGGGTTTGAAGATGGCGTCTACTTTTATTGGTAACTCCACATCCATCCAAGAGATGTTCAGGAGGGTGAGTGAGCAGTTTACTGCCATGTTCCGGCGCAAGGCCTTTTTGCATTGGTATACTGGGGAGGGTATGGATGAGATGGAATTCACGGAGGCAGAGAGCAACATGAATGACTTGGTGGCCGAGTACCAACAATATCAGGACGCAACGGCTGAAGATGAGGAAGAGTACGAGGAGGAGGGCATTGAGGAGAACTACGAGAGCTAAGAAGTGGAGCAATCTGGGCAACCAAAGAGAAAGAGGCTTTGATGACGCCAACCTTTTGCATTGCTTATTTGCCTTTGTCTACTATGTGGGCTATAAGTGCTTTTATTGTTGTTTTGAACTTTTATTTCTTGGTTTTTAATTTCCTTTTTGAGCATTTGAATGCTACTTCTTGCCTCGGGGTTTATTGATTTTAATACTTGCAGTCTGTTTATGTAAAATAGCTGATTTTGGCATATTGTTTTGTTTGAATATCTGAATTGATGTTTTTTTTTTTCCCGATCTTTATTTTTCCCCATAAAACAAATATATTGCTGATAATAAAATGCTATATATGAACATTTGTAGTTGATTAACAACGTATTATTCGATAGCCGATTAAGTGCTAAAACATTTTATAAATATAATAAAATTTCCAGAGCCTCTCTAAGTCCCGACCAATGCAACCATATGGGCCGCGTTGAAAACAGTTCTTTAATGGGCCGAATTGCCACAGTGCAAGCAACACTTAGCCTGATTCTTAAGTTGATCCATGTGTCACAGGTCCCAGCCCATATCTTGGTTAATACAATCGCCACCCAAATGTTTATATTATTAATATCAAATTACTTCAAAGTTGTGTTTATTAAGGAAAACAAATTGATTTCCTAATTCCATTAACGCAAATAGAAGGAGCAAATTCGCAGCGGGTAGATGTCTTAGGATTTGATTATCTAGTGTGGCAAAAATTTAGCACATTTACGATTTGACAGTTGAATTTTCAATAATTAAAAAAAAAAAAAAAAAAAAAAAAAAAAACACGAACCTGAACTCGACCGCATTGAAGGAAAATATAAGATATAAATGAAGCAAGAAAGAATCTCGAATTTTTGCTCTTCCGAAAAATTACCATAATTAATGACCTAAAATTAAATATAATCATAGGAAAAGTAAAGAAAAACGAAAATTTTAAACGCGATAAATAAAGGAATATGCATCAGAGTCATGGAAGTATGAGTACGAAACACTGCCCACAGTATAAAACGCGAGCTTCTCATAATTCAATTTAATCCTCATCATTTGCATTTCTTTAATTTAATATAAAAAAATACAACAACAAAAAAAAAAAAAAAAAATAATTAGAAACAATACCAAACAAAAAAAAAACATATTATATCAAACAAGTGGAAATAAAATATATGTGAAGGGCAAGAGAAACAGCGAGAAATTATTAGTTTTTAGAATGGTGATCGAGAAGAAGCCACGCCAGATATACGAAGAAGAGGCAGCAGTGGGTTCTTTTAACATTATATATAAACTGGAACCTAGGGTTAATACTTGGTGATGGCTTAACTATGGTTAGTTAAAGCTATCAAAAGTGAACTATGGTTAAGACAGTGTGAATCTATTTATGATAGACGGTCAGATCTTCTCACTGCAAGTTGACGGTCAGATCTTTCTACTTTCTAAGCACCAAAATCTTAACGAAAAACTAAAATAGTAGTGAATATGTCATTTGACTTGGACAAATATTTTATTATTGTTGATTTTTTTTATAACTCTTAAATTATAAATTTATATTTAATTGTGACAGTGGTTTAAACAAATTTTGTGGTGTTAGCTAGATTGAAATGTGGTGAAATAGTTAGTTGTTTTATGTTATTATCCGTTGCAATGTTTGTAGAATTGATTTTGAGTTTCTCGGAATTTAAAGTCATTTTTTATATTTTAGGGTATTTGATCGTAATATAATATTATAATATAAAATTTTTAGAGTATTTATCTATTAGTTATTCATGAGTTATAATAAAAAATATATAGGGACCATAGGGTCATAATGTATGTAATGAGTAAAATATGATAATATATTTTTTTTCAAAAATTAGTATTTCTTATTTTATTATTTTTTATTTGTATTTTATACAAATTAGAGAGGGGTGAGGGATATTATTAGTAGAGTGATAACGAAAAAACAAATTGAATTAGTATCGAATATTAAATGAAACGAATTAAAATATGATAAATTGGTATTCCATTACTTTAATAAATAATTATGAACATTATGATTTAATTCATTTAAACAGAGTTAAATAAATTAAAATTAAAATTTACTTAAATTCATTTAGATTCGTTTAAATATAATTACATGAATCGAATAGAATTTTGAATTCACTTAAGTTCATTTAATATTTTATATTTACATACAAAAAAATTTAAAATACTTAATTAAACAAGTAAAAAATAGCAATTTATATATATATATATATATATATGTGTGTGTGTGTGACAAAAAATTATTACTCGATTCGTTTTAAGAATTCAAATTCGTGTTTGATTTATTTATTAAACGAATCAAATTGAATTGATTCATTTATTAAATGAATCTAAATTTTAAACCCACATTTATTTTAATGCGAATCAAATTGAATATAATAAAAGAATCCCAAATCAAATGATAACTTGTAAGAAAATTTATTTGACACCACTATTGTATAGAAAATGTGATATTATCAATCAATAATTATATCACAGGTAAGAATTGTGTTAAACAAAATTTTAATTTATTTATTATTATTTTATTATTTAACATGTGTGTTGATGTATGATCGAATTGTTATAGGAAATTCTCTAAAATTCAATAAATTATTGTGTTTGGATGAAGGAGGGACATGTCCATTAGATGGTACCTCAAAGGGACATGTCCTCCCACTTAGAAGAACACTCATTGTGCTCCAAATGGTGCACCGAAGGGGTATAACCCTTAGGAGGGTTACACCCCAAACCAAATGATGCCCTTAAGGCATCATTTCATGTCTATTTAAAGGACTTTGGAGGTTCATTCTAAAAATCAAGAACAGAAAACAAGTATTGAGTCTCATAATTTCGTTTTTGAGTCAGAGAGAGAGTTCCTCCAATTCATAGTTCGATATCTTGTTAAGGAGTGCCCATTGAATAAAAGGAATCTGAGTTATCCTGGGAGAACATTAGCCACAAGATCCGTAGAGCACCGAGACGGGGCTGATAAGTTATTAAGGACAGAGATTTATCTCGACTCGGATCACAAGTTTCATCACTGTTTAAGGTTTTTCTTAATTCTCAAAGTTTAGGGTTCATGCATGTAAAAATAGATCTACTTTAATTTGCTGGTTTTGATTTATTTGTTGCATGTTTATTCCTGTTAAATGACACTAAATGCATGAACAATTGTTACGTAAATGACGTAATATTATCGCCGTATAGTAGAATTTTTCACATATAATTACGAAGGATAAGTCATTTAGGTAATGTTCGGTAGAGAATATTGATTTAGAGTATAAATTAGTTTATAAGTTTTTCAGATATGATCTAAATTAGCTTATAAGCGGGTTGTTCGGCAGAGTAATCATATGAAGTCTCGAGTTATTAATCATATATAACTAACTAATTAGAATTTAAACTATCACTCTCTACTTGCGATGCTTGATGTGTTTTTACTCTCTCTATTTGAAAATAAAAACTTATGTAAGATGGTGGAGATCGTAAAATCAACGAATGACATATTTCAAGTATTTTAAAAATAATCAATCAAAACATAAATAAACAATATAATTAAAATATATGTCATTCACTGATTGAACGGTCTTATAAAGATCATCCATACCTAAATTTTTCTCCTATTTGAATGAAATGGAAAGTTCAAAATTACAATTTTTATTAGGAGTGATTTGAGCCACGAGTTTAAAAATATGTTCACAAATAAAACACGTTTTTGGTGGCTTGAGCTCACAAAATATTTGAAGGACCGAAACAGTAATTCCTAGTCGAATCAAATAAATATCTTATTAGTGAGCGAGTTGCTTTACACCCAACCCTTCAACTCCAAGTATGGGTGGCAAGCCCGGCCAACAAAAAAAAGCTCGGGCCCGGGAAAAGCCCACCCCGACTCGGGCCGAGCTTTTTTTTGGGTCCTAATTTAAAAAAATATTTTAAAAAATAAAAATATATAAATATAAAATATATTTACACTATATACAAAGACAATTTATAAATAAATCACAAGTTTCATTGATAAATAACAATTTAAATGCTAAAAATAAATAAAAATTATATAAACATATTAAAAATATATATATATTTATGTTTTTTTTAAAAAATTTGGCCCGGACCGGGCTTTTTCCACCACGGGCCGGGCCGCGGGCTAAACTGCCACCCTTAAATCCAACGCATCCCTGCCTCATTGCATGGCCAGCTAAATTTCATCTTTGCCCTATCATGTGAGAAGAATATAAATAGGAAAAAAATTAGATCTTGCATTAAGATTAAGATTATTATTATTATTTTATTTTTTTAACACGTGTGTCTTAATAAACATGCACCTTTAAGATTTAATTATATTTAAATAAGAAAAAATATTTTAGACAAATCAAAACCACGTCATTTTTAATTTAATATATTTAGACACCAATCCGAACACAATTTTCGGACAAAAATAACAATACTTATTTAATTATCATCCAAAATCTACCAATTATAATTTTTTTTAAGACTTATAGTTCAAGACCTAACAATCAAATCTTAAGCTAAATCTTTTATCACCATGCCACATCCATGGGGACAAGATCTTCAAATACTTCAATGGCAGATTAAACTATTTAATAACAAAATCTCTAACAGTCCCTCTAGTTTACATTTAGAGAATAACTCAACTAAATACACTATGCTAATTAATAACGCCGATTTAAATAACCAAGGTTAAAAATAAAACAAAAAATTTAGACTCAGCTATAAAAAGGGACTTCTTGTTCGTCTTTTATTAGTTTTAGACTTCCAAATTTGAATCCTTCTTTGTCTTGCCTGTGCGGCCATTGCCCTTTTATCTTCTTCACTCTTTCTAGCCTCCATCTTGAAACACTCATCTAACGGGATATTTAGATCAAGCGGCAGAGATGGGCCCACTCTCTTATCATTGATCATGAACAATGCTGCTCCACCGTTGGATGATAAGAAGGAGATGTTTTGGGTTTGGGTGTACGGAGGATACTGAGAACTTCCAATGCTGTGACTGTGAGCCGCTTGATTCGTGATGAACGGTTGCTGATGATGTGGCATGCATTGACTTTGCTGGCGCTGACCTTGATTAATGTCTAACTGGACTGCGGATTGGGTTGATGTTGGTTCCATTGCTCGATTCAAACTCAATTGGGTTTGTTGCTGTTGCATTTGAAGATAAAATATCATCTGTGGAAGAAAGAAAAAAATAAATAAATAAAAGTAATTATACAGGAAAAAAAATATATTAAAAAGGAGAGAAAAAAAAATTACTGTTTCTTTTTCCATTGCTGCTTTTAACTTCAAATTAAGAGGTTTCTGTTGATCATAATAACTCTTTAATTTCTTTATTTCCTGTTGCAATTAAGCAAAATAAAGAACTAATACTAAATTTTAAAAAGAAAAATAAGGATAATGCATGGGTAAAAGCCAAGAAAGTGACAAATTAATTGTACTTTAAATAATAATTAAAAAAACACCTCTTTGAAAATCCTGTTACTCTCGGTCAACTGTTCTTCCATCTTCAAGTACTCTTCTTTCTTCTGCAAGAGCAATTTAACCATACGAATTATATAAAGTAATGCCAAAAGTGAAAATCAAGAAAACTGAAAAAAAAAACAGCAAAAATAAATAAAATTAAGGGAAAAAAACACATACCCTCTTTAAAGAAACCTTTCTTTTAGGGTGCTGTTTGGTTTTCTCATCAGATTCACTAGGCGAAAACAAAAACGGCGTCGTTGGGCTGAGCGCCTTGGGACGCTTATCTTTCTCAGTCTCACATGTAGTAGCCGGAGTAGGACCCACCACAGCGACAGGAACGGACGGCGGTGATGGTAATGATGGTAACGGAGAGGAAGGAAGAGTTGCTGTGGACGTGGCCGCAGAGGATCTTTTCCTCGTGGCTCCCCATTCAAAAGAAAATTCAAAGCGAGACCGAGACCGAGACTCTGACTCGGCTATCAGAAAAGGAAGCTCTAATAATATCGCTGCGGCCTCGTACGAAGAAGAAGACTCATCCATTGTAATATTTAAATTGTGAAGCAAAGAAAAATAAGTATTGCCGCCGCCGCTACGCTTCATAATTTGAACTTATTTTTGTTTTATTTATTTATCAAAACAGAAAAGAGAAATATAGAAAGATAGAGGAAGATTTGGAGATTGAATTCAGAATTGGGTTGTGTTAGTTTGGGAAGGGAGGTTTCTTTTATTAATAATGGCAGAATAAATCCTGGCTGAGAGTGGATCTTAGCATGCGACACGTGTTCTAACATGGGAGACTGAGATTAGTCTAGGGTTTATGGTCTTTTTGGTTTTTAATTTTAGAATAATAACATGTGGGTCCATTAAGTTTTTACTTTTTCCCAAATAGATACCCATGTCAATGGGATGGCAATTTCTGGGTTCGAATTTTGCCTTCTTGACTCGGATCCCTTTTTTTCATATTGGATCCATATGAAAGCTCATATTTTACAAAATCTTGATATCTAATTAGGTTTTTATTTTTTTTAAAAATCAAAAAATACATATAAAAATAAAAAATTCTGGTTTGATTTTATATGTCCATGTCTCGTTAAGTCTGGACTCAACATGAAAAAATTCAAGTCTCATATTTTACATTTGAAACACAAATTTATTCGCATGCGAGTCGGATTTCGGATCGTCTGAGTTCATTTTAATTTGAGCCGAGTCTAAATTTTATTATCAAATTCTATCAATTGTCAAACAATTAAAGTACACTTTTTAATGTTTTTTTTTTTAAAGATGAAATACATTCATAACCTCAAAATATATAATATATGAAAAGCTATAAATTTCACAACCAAAAGCCACTAATTTTCTCGGCTAATACCAATATAATTAAATTGTACGCTATTAAATTACGGAATCTAGACCTAATTTAAATCACAAATTGATTCAAGCTAGCAACAACATCTTCTCTTTATTTAACTTAATATTGAAAACAAGTCCAATATATAATATTAATTAAAAAGGTAATTTGAATATGTCAAAAGGGGTAGAGTGGACCTATTTAGTACAAATAGACACAAAATATCCTTATCTACAAAATAGAAGAAAATTAGGACCTATTATTATTATTAGGTCAAATGATTTTCAAGTTGAACTTCAACTTCTTGTTTGTCAGTCTTTGTAAAAGAGTCTTTTAACAACTGAGTGAATTTCGGTAGCCTAGATTTTAGTTTTTTCACAAGTGAACGTGTTGAAATTATTGGAAAAAAAATGATGGAGAATCTAATTTTGAGATCTGTATAATATTATTTTGAAGTAATATTTGATTTTATTATGTGTTGTAAGAGTCGTCGGTAAATTTTTTTAGGATATAATAAAATTTTAGAGATGTAACATAATATTTTGTTGAATCTCAACTTGAAAATTTATCCGAGAAAATGTCATATCTATTTTGAAAAATTATGTCCAATTTATGACAATTAAGGATTGCCTCCAAAAGATACGACTTTTACCACTAAAAGATACCATTCAGTTATTATTCTGTTAAATAACAGTTTAATTAGTATTTGGTTATTATTAGGTCAACCTCCGATGTGTCAGCATAAGATAATAATTGAACTAAAATGAATTTATAATATTCATATTTTATAACATAATACATAGATAAATTAATCATCATATGTTAAATATATATCCAAATTTAACAAAAATATGAATATGTAAAATTGATTCGTTTAATATATTTATCGATTTGCTTCGTTTATTAAATAATCAGAATATGAATTTGAATTCAATCTTGAAATGGATTTATAATTTTTAAATGCTAAATTTGAGCTCTTTATTTTGCCTTTTTTTAGTTGTTTATTCAATTTTTTTTTTTTTTTTTAACATTGATATGTTTATAAATTATTAAATGGATCCGATATTCGAGTTATTCAATCATGTTTAATTAAATTAAACAAATCAAATATGAATTTCCGTTTATTAAATGAATCAAATATAAATTTATCACATTTTAATTCGATTCATTTAATAACATTCAACATGAATTTGATTCGTTGATTCGTTTTATCATCCATATTTGTACATAATCAAAGCTGCTAAATTAGCCTTGGACATCTCCCCACTCAGTAATTCATTTGGTTTTAAAATGTTCTTATTCTCAAAAGAATAAAAAAACAATTATCAAATTTATTAAATTTCTACAACCAAATAATAAAAAATGAACATTTAAAAACGAGAGAAGAACAGAAGAGACTAAAGAACCACCAATATGATTGTATGATTAAAAAATAAAAATCCTAAAATTAACAATAATTTTCAATTACGTAAAACATATAAACCGATAACGCCATTGCAATTTGCAAATAGAGATTCTAAATGGTTAAAATTCATGAAATTCACCCAGTATCATCTTAAACTTTTATTTTCCTGTAAAAGATTTTGTACGACATTAAAGTTGAATCTCCGGTGTAATACAATGAGTAGACAATAGAGGTGAATAGGTTCGATTCAAATCGTAACCCGATCCGACATGAACTGACTTGATTCAGTCGAGTTTGAAAAGTATTAAAATTGAGTTCGGGTCAAAGTAATCAGACCCGTAAATTTTAGGTCGATTCATGATTTTTGTGTAATAATTTAGGGTTTGACCGGACCCGAATTGAAATTTGACATTAATATATAAACCCTATAAAAACAAATTAAGGAAAAATGAAAAATGAATATTTTTTCTCTTTAATTATTACGTGAAAACACACAATATTTTATTTAAAAAATTTCGGACCCAAACTATCGACCCGAACTGCGTCAATTTGCCCCTCCAAATTTCGGATTTCGGGTTCAAATTTCACTTTGACTTGACCCGACTTGATTGGATTTAACATATTTAAAAATAAATAAATAAATAAAAAATCCATCCTCGCGAACACCCCTAGTAGAAATGATTGAAATATTGCCATGGAAATGAAAAAGATGAATCCTCCAACTAACCATAAATTTGATAAAATATAATATTCGAAGTTCATATTGTTAATTGACCCATAAAGCTCATGATCATGATGAATTTTGTAACCATTTTCAATCAGGAGTATAAGCAATCACAAGTCACGAATGTTAACCAAGTGACAGTAAATAGAGGGGAAATCAAAGATTATTACTTGGCTTTTTGTTTCTTCGACGGCTTCGTAATTGAGAAGTCATCATCAGAGCCATCCTCAGACTCAGAGCTTCCATCGTCAACCTTGCGCTTCTTTGACTGTTTTACAGCAACTTTCGAATCTATCGTCTTCTTCCTATTTGAAGAAGCTGGAGAAGATGGTGCTTTTTTCTTAACAGTTACAGCCTCAGTTGTTCTCTTTACGACAGAAATAGCTTTTGTTGGGGAACTGAACTTATTCCTCTTCTGTTTCTTTTCGAAAACTTTCTTTGCCTCATCAAATGGGAGCAAACCAGATTCCATCATCCTTCAAACACATATGCATATATTTCGGTAAATTGATAGTGTTAACTCAGACCAAATCGCAGAAAAAGCAAATAATATGGTATAAAACAGCAGAAGACTAAAATATCATTGGTTCAGATAAGCTAAATCAACTTAATAATATAATTAGACAAGATTTGAATTACTATAAGCTTGATCAAGAGTTGGATCCTAATGTCTATTCTTCATTTACTAGAAGCTAAAAAAAATTACTAGAGGATGAGTCTTGGTGTAATGGTAAGGTTGCTCCATAATGACCTGGAGGTCACAAGTTCGAATCGTAGAAATAATCTCTTTGCAAAAAGCAAGGGTAAGGTTGCGTACATTGAATCCTCCCCACAGTGGAAGTAGTGAGCTAGGCTATCCTTGCTAGAAGCTAAAAAGATTAGCAATCCATACACTAATTTTGCATGCAATTCCGTTAACAATTCAGCCTCCCCTTTAGGAATTTGATTGACAAGAGAGAGAAAACATTCACTATTGACAATTTGATATCCCTGCCACTTGATTAACATCAAAAGTCTCAGTTTGCAAAACTATTTTCCTATGTAAGTTTAAGGTAACAAAGAGCAGACTAGAGAGAATCATGGCTGTCTATGTCAGACAGTATCCATAGACCAAAAGAAGTGATATCGTGGCTCTACTCCAATATGGGATGATTATGCATGAAAAATAATAGAAACTCTTTGATTACAGGCATTATACCGGAAAAATAACTAGAAAGGCATTTTATTTTTGTCAGCTTCACAGAAGAAAGGTTAAGAGAAATTTTTAAGATAACTTTTTGCATTTGAAATATTAGAGAAACAAACAAATGCAAGTTCATGGATTAGTTCAGAAAAACTAAAATGAATATCAGGTTTTAGGCAAAAGGTATCCCCAATACTTTCACAATAACCAAAAAGTGGGCTGCGTGGTTGTATAGATCCTAGACACACATATACAAGGAGCAGTTGTTAGGAACCGCCAAATAAGGGGGATATCTACATTGAAAATGCCACCAAACCATAGATGTAGATAAGGTCAGTTCCAATAAGATTTCATTCTTAAACAAAAATTCATTTTTTGATTTATTAAATCCATTCCGTGACGGGAACAGGGGGCTACACATTACACCATGGTGTATCATAAGAGAATTGCTTTTTCTATTTTTCCCTATGGATTGGATCAAAAACAATTGAAAGCAAGTGCTTAGATCCCTATTAGGAGACCAGAGCTGAAGCACGGTAGTGAGAATTAAGTTGGTTACTGAATTCTACCGATTATGAAATCAAAATGATCAATTCTCAACTTCATCCAAATTACATATCAATTCTACAATAGTGCCCACAAAAAAAGTTACACAAGACTATTTTGAATGTCAAATCTCTTGATCGAGTTAGATCATCTTGTTTGTGCATCAATGCTTTGCAAAAATCGATAACATGTGAGATTTTTGTGGTTGTCTAAGTGGAACCTCTTATTTGTTCTCCTAAGGAGAACTCTTAGCGAAACAAAAAATAAATATTATTTTCTTACCAAGAAAGTGAGAAACTCATTTTGTTGTTACTATTTTATGTTGGTTGGACATTTCCATTCATTTAATCGCCTATTCCCTATAATGACTGGTGGATTGCTTCTATGAATTTAGTGGTGGCAACCATGTTTTCTATGTTCTGCAGCCTCCATTCATATTATATTGGCAATCCTATGTTTGACTATAGCGGCACCAGATAACACCACTATCCTTCCTTATCACAAAAAGCTATAGCATATTCCAAAAATATTACAACCCTAAATGGCTAAATGTCTGTGTTTCTTGAAACATGAAAAGACAATGAAAATTAAAACAGAACTGTGCCATAGCCAAAAACCTTACCAGAATTGTGCCATTTCACTCTTGGGAACTTGCTTATACAGCGTTTCATAAAAAATCCTTAGCGGGTCTCTCTGCAATTTCAAAATGCCCATTACTGAAAAATCAATTAAGAATTCAAGTAAACAAGAACCATAACAAACTCTTCAAAGTAAATTAACCCAAAAACACAACAAGAATTTACCTCCTCAGGAGGATCCCGCTTCTGACCTGGCAAATCATAAACCTTCCTCCCCTTCCTCTCCTTATTCTTCCCATTCTGCTCAGCTTCTGCTTCAGCTTTCTTCTCCTCCCCCTTAATTCTCTTCTTCTTCACCTCCTTCTCTCCAATCAATTAATCACAAAAGTAAACAAAACCACATCCATTAATCAATTAAGCTGCTTTTGATTACTGATATAAACACGCATGATTAACTAAAAGCTAGTGCATTTACTTGAAACTAAATAAAAGTTTCAAAATCAAAGAACCCATGAAGCTCACATTTTCCTCCATTTTCCCTAAATAAAAGTAGTTGTATCAAAGGACGGCCCAGTACATGAGTCTTCCCACACGGTGGGCTTTCGGAAGGATTCAATATATACATAGTCTTACCCTTGCCCTTTTTTTAACAAATAGTTTGTTTCCATGACTCGAACTTATGACCTCCAACTCATAATGAAGTAACTTTATTGTTGCCGGGACTTGGGGAAAAAAAAACTAAGTTCTTTTCAAAATAATTAACTGAAAGCTAGTATATTTACTTCAAAACAACATCGTCCACCATTATCCCCTAAATAAAAGCACTTATATATTAGTAATTAAAAAGGAGAAAGAAAAAGTATTTAAGGAAAAAAAAAAAAAACCTTGTTATCAGCCTTGGTAGAAACAGAGGAGTTCTTTTTGGTTATGGGTTTGTGATCATCCTCATCAATGGCATTGTGTTCTTTCTTAACCTTAGAGCCAGAAGCAGATTTTCTGAGTGGTTTCTTAAAATCATCATCTTCATCATTGGTTTCTTCTTTGTTAACTTTACCATTTGTGGGTTTCCTCTTGCGAGATGCCGCCAGCATGGAACTTAAGCTCTTCTCGTCCGCCGCCGCCGCCTCCTCCTCTTTCTTCACCTTCTTTGCATCTTCCGACGGCATCTTCAGGGACTTAAAAGCTCAATTTTGAAACCCTGTTGAAATGGTCGATGTGTTTTGGAAGCTGCCGCTGCTGAGGTTTTTGATTCTCGCGAGGAGAAAAAAGCGCCCGTTTCGGGGATAATACTGCTGCACGGTGTCGTTTAAGTTAGTGAATCACTAATTTGATGGTTAAAAGTCTCTACTTTCTTTAAACTTGGGCCTTCCCTTGGGCCTGGCTCATTATCCAAACCTCATATTCTGTGGATGCTACGTGTCAAACGGAGATTCTACCGCGACGATGTAAGTCACTTCAGATGATCATCAGAACTTTATTTTTGGAGAAAATAAATATAATATATATATTGCGAGTTAAATCAAATCGTTCGGAATATATTCCCCCTTTATTTCCACCTATACAAATTGAACTTAGATTTAATATTGAATCAAATTTTATGTTATGTTTTTTTTTAAAAATTACGATGGTTAATTTTTGAATAAAATTTTAACTGCTCATTATTATTAATATATATATATTACAGATGATTGTAAAAAAAAATTAGTTAAATATCGGATCAAAATTCATACAAATTTTATAAAATAATAATAAAATATTTTGGCATCAACTATCAATGCTACTTGGTTATCATGAGTCCAAAAGATTGGTCGGTGGAAGATAGAATCAAAACCCCAGAATTTATACTAAAGCAAACACTTTGCACATATAAATGTATCTATAGCTTCACAAAACCTAAAGTGTGCTGAGATTAAAAAAAAAAAGCTTGAACATCAAAGAGAAATGGGTTTGTTTGTCAGAGAAAGAAGAGGGCCAGCATGGAAGCAAGGGTGGCTAGAGCAGACTCTAGCCTCCATTTCAGCACCTCCTTTGCCATTACTTGCCATTTTTGGGATCATTATTCTGCTAATGACACTTTCTTCATACATAAACTACAAGTTACAGATGCAGCATACTATGTTAAACTTAAAGCTGTATCTTTTGATTTTGCCTTTGGTGTTGATTTTTGTTGCGCAGTTAGTGTGGTTTGTTAGGCTTGGTTTAACAAGGAGTGGGTTTGATGATATGGCCAGCAACGTGCCTTGGACTATGGTGGTGCTTATGATTGTGCTTCTGGTCTTGGTCTCTTTCCAGTCCCAAATTCAATCCATTTGGACTCCCAGTTTTTAGATCACTGAAACTTTGTATTATATTTGCTTTTGGTTTATTATTTTGAAGAGTTTTTAGTTTGTATTTAGTTTGGGCTCATGGTTCTTCCACTGGAAATTATCATATATGCACTTAGGGTTTCCTTCTTTTTACAACATCTACTTTATATAATGCATGTGACTCTCTGTTACAACCATGTTGCTCCAAAAGCATCCTAAACGAATTCTTAAATATATAATCCCAAATGATAAAAATAATAGATTTTTTTTTTGAACTTTATTATTATTATATATTATTTTTTATTAAATTTAAGACCCTTAATTTTGTTCCAAATATATAAGCTTCAATCGACGGCTTATGTCAGCTACCCACTGGATCACCCTATATTGAGACCATTAGATAATTTACATGAAAATCCACAAAAACACTAGATAATACAAGAATATAGCTCTTAGTGAAGCTCATTGAACTTGCACAAATCAATGCTCACACATTGATTGATTTGATGGCGGAAGTATTGATTAGGAAAGTCATCTTACATTTCGATAAGAAGATAAGTTCTTCAAATTGGGAACTTTAAATCTAGATGAGAACAACTTCAGTATCTAAATTGGGAATTTAATCAACTGCTTTCCTCTTTGAACTTTTTTTGTCTTTTCCTCATAACGAGATTACTGCCAATTCCTGTTCCATAATGATTTGAAGGAGAGGTAACTGAAGAAATTCCAGAATTTTTTAACAGCCTTTCAACCCAGCAGTATTATTTCCATTCTGAACTCTGCCTCTTGCACTTACAGATACTTGCTGTTAACTTTATTAGCGAGATCATTTTCCATTAGCTTATACTGGTTCCAGACAAAGTCCTTCTCAACCAAGAGCTTAGATACCTCAGATTTCTTCTCAGAAGTAAGCTTATTGTATTCAAGCTTTAGTCTTCTCATTTCCCCTTTCGAAATCTTTGAACCAATTGACTCCAGTTTTCCGTCCTGCAAAAACTTAAAATCCCACAACATTCTTAAAAAAGTCATCAAAATCTCAACAAGAAAAATGAAGAAGAAGAAGAAGGACATGATCATACTTTTGATTTTTGTCATAGTAAGTCAAACCGGGCCCTGAAATCAGCCAAATCGTCATCTTACTCTGCAATTCGGACCAATGTAACAAAATAAAAATTCATTAAATTATGTTAATCAAGAACTTCAAGACCTTAATAAGCACACTCTTCACGGCCCAACCATCTTAAAAATCGGAGTGTAGAAATACCACTAACTGTATTGATTGCTGCCCCGGCCACAGTAATTTACATCAACGAAATGGAGAAGACGGTGTGATTCATGCTGTAAAAGTAAGTTTACATGCATTTCCCAACAAAATCAAACCAAATTAATACATTTATCCCACTACTAAAATCTTAATTAACCTAGTGTCGTGTTTCTGAATTCACATACTATAAGACTGCTTCTTTTTTCTTGGTAAGCAGATAATTAGTCTTGGAAAGAACATAAATATCATGATTAATTGACCAGAAATTTGCCACTTTCCTTTTTCTTTTCCCACAAATCGAACCAATAATGTAAAAAAAAAAAAAGGAAAAAAAAATTACTGACCTAATTTAACTTTCAACAGAGAAGCCTCCCTATGCTTAAATCCCCAAAAAAAAAAAAAAAACGGATTTTGCGGCCTCAAGCATGCGTCGGAAGAGCAAAAAAAAAAAAAAAACCCATAAACAATACATCAACAAAACCCTAAACATAAAAAATCATAAAAATTCCAAAATTCCAACTTGAAAATCAACAAAATTTAGGGCTTACTTGAGAGATGCGATCTTCGAGAATCATCCTCTATTTAACGAGAGTTTCGAGCTGTTGTTGTTGGGACTTCAACATCTTGTACAAAAGGTAGAAAATTATGCCCCATTTTTTACGTGCTGGAAAGCGCGCTGTGGTACCCATTCCAGAAATTTTGTAATTTAGGGCAAAAGATTGTGAAGAAGATAACAAAATTAGGTTTTTACGTGTTGCAGAGTAAGTAAAATAATACCGTTGTGATTCAAAAACGAAGGTGCATCGGTCGATTCTCAGCGTATTAAACAGATTGCTCAACGTCTGGGGCTCCTCAAATCAAAACGAAGGGGCAACGGTCGATTCCACGAAAACATTTGCGAATTTTAAATAATTTCAATTTATATGCAAAGTTTTAGTAACTATATTAATTTGGGTGGTTTGATGGTGTATGATTTCGAATTTCACCTTGAGATTTTTGGTTCCAATTTAGATAGTACGTTTCTTGTAAGAGTCTGTGACAGTTGCTCTGTTTAAGTTCAGAATTAGTGGTTTGACGGCGGGGTTTTCAACGATTCCAAAAAAAATATATATATATATTAATTCACTCATTAGTAAGTATATTAATTGACATTTTTTTATGTGAAAATTAATACACTGATTAAAATTTTTTAGATATAAAATTTTATGCCGACTATAATTATATATATATAATTGAACCTAAAATGTATAAATTAGTATATTGATTGAAATTTTGAGTGTAAAATTAAATTTGTTTAAAATTTTCAGATAATTTCATACGTATGTTAATTTTCGGATGGAAAAATTATAATCTCCTAATTTGATTAATCTACGTTTCATAAAGTCGTCCTATCGTGGCTTATTATTTTATAAAATATTATTTTGAACTAATTATTAGTAATTAGTTATTAATTTATAATATAATAAAAATTAAAGTGATAGCTTGAGATGAACATGGAAATGAGTTTGGTGTATACTGTTAGGTGATGTTCATTTTAGAGTGAGATCGATAGGTAGGTCCATCATCTTAAGGAGGGTTTGTTAATATAGGCTCAACCTAACTCTTCTGAGAAAAAAAAAAGAGTAGAGATATTCAAAAAGACACATATATCCCTAACGAAAACAATAAAAATTCACATCTCTCAATTATTAATTATTCGAGTGACTAACGATTTCACAAACGATTAGAAAATTACTATCATAATTCTCACTAGACTTATTCATTAGATATGATTATCTAAATAGAGTACATATGATGATAGGCATAACCATCAATTAGAGATAACAAGTCCGGATAATTTTCATAATTTATTCAATAATAATCACAAACAAAAAAGATTAAAGATTGATTGATAATATATGTGTATTTAAAGACCACATAACATGATGAATAAAAGAGTAATGATACTCTTACTTATAATTCTACTCCATTTTCTACCGAACGGCAATAGCACCTGTGTTTTGGTTTTTAATTTTTTATCCAAGGTTTGGCTTGGATACTTTACCAAACACCTCCAAATCAAATTTGCCCTAATCACCCAAATCGTGTCCTTGCTCCAGCAGTTCATCATCCCCACATCTTCAATTCGTCGTCCACCGTCACAATGAGTTGGGCCACGTCGTGAAGGTGCACATTGTCGCCCATAACTTGCATCACTGCTGGGTTGGTATTTTCAGAATTATTATTTGTGCTGATTGTTATTTCTTTGTGTTTCTTTATTCGTACATGTATGTTTGCAATCTGGGCATTGGGAGTTTTAAAACTATGCTAGGATCTGAGTGGTGTTTCATTGATGATGTATAAGCTTGATTGAGTTTGACCTTGTTGTTCTATGGAGATTACGTTTTAAATTTGTTTTGGTTTGATGGCTTATGTTAAATAGTTCATTTTGACCATTTTATGCTTCTAATAGTTACTTCCTCCCCCCTTACATGATTTTGTTTTCTATCAATTTAGGAGAAAAACACATTTTTTTTTTGTTGGGAGTGTGAGTTAATTGGCTTGTTCCTTTGCATAACTGTGGGACACAGGAACTGGGCGACGCCGTTCCTAGGCTCGCGGCCTTAGTTGGGAAGGATTACATAACATGGAGTCGCCACCCGGTGTGAACCGGGACAAAGATTTAAGGCCGCACTCACCCCTCGCAAGGGAAGACCTCAAACCGTTGGGTTCGGAATGGTCCATTACTTATGTCACTTGTAATGAAAGGATTTATATAATAATTTAAACAAGCTGAAGTAACAATTATTTCTAGAGGTATCATGCTTCTAAATTCACATTTATAAAATAAAATATGCGCCTAAATATACATGTATTTCATATATAAGATTGCATGCTTAACATATATCAAGATAGTAACTAACATACATCTTTACTTGCATATCATATTCAGGAAAAACACAAGCACACATATTAACCATACAAGCACACATATGGGCACTTTTCCAAGTGGTACGTGGAATTGTAGCCCAAGTACAGACCGCACTACCGTCCATTCGGAATCGGCTACGGAATTTACGTCTGGGTTTCCATCCGATATACCGCAAGAAATAATACTCAAATGTTATCATGACACAAGCATATGAATTGTAATACATCAACATATTTGCATTTATACATGTGGAGATAGCTACTAGGAAAACTATGCATGAAAAATGCTCAGTTCAGTGTATTCGCGTTCGTGTAGCGTTCGTAAACGCGTTCGAACGGAAATGAAACAGAATGCTCACGTTCGAGTAGCGTTCGTAAACGCGTTCGAACGGAAATGAAACAGAATGCTCACGTTCGAGTAGCGTTCATAAACGCGTTCGAACGGAAATGAAACATAATGCTCACGTTCGAGTAGCGTTCGTAAACGCGTTCGAACGGAGACGAGACAGAAAGCTCACGTTCGTATTGCGTTCGTGAACGCGTTCGAACGGATACAGACCTGATGCAATACATAAACAGAAAATAAAAGGGCGCGGCGAAGCACTGCCGTAAAGGCGACCTTTTGGGGCTCTTGATCTCTCAAAGAGAGGACCTTTAGACCAACATGCTAAGCCCATGCGCGTCACATCACACATGCAAGAATAGAACCAATCATATCAACCAAGTATGCCCGATTGAACGCATCTTACATCCAATCCGAACACACGTCAACCGGCGCGGCAAAGCATCGTGGTAAAGGGCTTTTAGCCCCTCCCCATAGGGGATCTCACAACACACTTACTAAGCCCATGCGCTCGATTGACTTATACATACGAAAATAAAGATAATAATATCAAACTAAGTATGCTCGATTGAACGTATCTTGCGTCCAACCGAACATACATCAACCGGCGCGGCGAAGTAGTGTCACGAAGGTGGCCTTTTCGGCTCTTTGTCTCACAAATGGAGGACCTTTGGACTAACTCACTAAGCCCATGCGCTTGGTTGGATTATACAAAAATAAACAATATATTGAATTCAAGAGAAAACTAAATAAACAAAACGCAACACAACGAAAGAGAGATGGTGCCGTTTACTCAAGCGGTACGTGGAGTTGTGGCCCGAGTACAGATCATATTACCGTCCATTCGGAATCGGCTATGAAATTTATGTCCGGGTTTCCATCCGATATACCGCGAGAGTTGACACATCTCTCATTCATCTAATGCCCACAACATATTACATCTCATAATTCATGCATATTTACATACTCAAAAATCACGACACACATTTCAACATTACAATCATACAAGGAATACTTAATAAATAATGCGGAAAAGGAAAACAAGTGTGAAAGATACCCTCAGGTCTTAAGCCGTCTCTCGGACTCACGTTCCACGAAGATCGAAAGGGGGTAAGACTCCGCAACTTTTCTGGTCCGCTGGTTCAACGTCCTAGCTCACTGCTTCGCTGCTTTGCTTATTGTTCGAACTCCGTTCTGCTCCTATTCGGCTCCTGTTTTGCTGCTCACTGCACGGGCTACCTGTTTCAATGTTTTCAAAGAACTATTCCAAGTTGTGTGGGCTCTTAGTGCAATTAAAAGTGATTATTTTTAAGATTATCTATGTAGTTTTCTAAGTTACTGTTTTTTAAGGATTTTGGGCTACTGTTTTTAAGGTAATCTAGGAGGTTGTTTTGGCGTGTTTTAGAATTCGGCTATGGGTGAGTTTGGGTTCGGCTATGGAGGGTGGTCTTGTGGTGGTTTCTTTGTTTTCTTTTTGTGTGTGTATGAAGTGTTTTCTCTTGGATGTGTTTTGGGTGTGTAGAGAGAGTTTAGAGAAATTTCGAGAGAGCTTGGGTGTGAATTGTGTTGTCTGAAGGACAGGATGGCCTTGGTTAGGGGTTGTTTATATAGAGAATGGCTAGGGTTTACAAGGGAAGGGATTTGTGCATTAAATTAGGATATGATTTAGTTTTAAACAAGGAAATCAAAGGATTGAGGGGGGGGACAAAATATTTTACTTTAGGAAGTTGTAATATTTAGTTTGTGTTGGTTTAGGAATACAAATATTTTATATTGGTAAATATCTTATTAGATTAGGAAGTCAAATATATGATTGGCTTTAATTGGTTAGGATTGATTTTAACTTGGTATGATTATCTTTTGATTTAGTATGTGATTTGTTTAATTTAGGCATGATTTTAGTTTAAGTTGGTAATTGTTTATTTTAATTGGTAAATGATTTAAATGTTTTATTAATGTTTAATATTTAATTTAATATTTTAATTATTTAATTTGGGATGTGTTTTATGGGCTTTGGGGAGCTAAATGGGCTGGGTGTGAGGCTAGCAGCAAACCAGAATTACCGACACCGTTCGAACGCTCCCTCGAACGCTACACGAACGCTCGCAATCTGTTTCCCGTTCGAACGAAGCAACGAACGCAGCACCAACGAAGACAGTGAGCTTGTTTATTCTGAATTCCCCCTTCCGATATCCGTTTCCCGTGACCTCCGTGACTTAAAAGGTAGTGTCTCCAAAATGAGACTCATCATAGGGTTTTATGCGTAAAAATGCAGTGCCTACAATAACATAAAATGTTTTCAATATATTCAGGAAGGAGAAACTAACTTTTTCTCTAGATGAAATTTCTTATATATGAAATTGTCTTACATAGGAATTAAGATAATCTTTTTAATTGCGAGATTGAGACCTTTAAGTACCTCATCAAGTGCATAGAGTGCCGTCAGAAGGATCAATCTGGCAACAGCACAAGTATATACATGTTCTTACATTTTCTTTATGTTCTTGACTTCTTGTTGCCGAATTGATCTATTTAAAATATTAGTACATAATCGCCTACTATGGACTTCCTTTAGCTGTTTACGTTATAAAGATCACCAGAAAATGAATATGAGGCGCCATCATGGAGGTGTAATTGAATGTGTTAAGTTGGATAAGATAGATGTAGGATTACGTGCCTGGAAACAAAACTTTTACCATTACATTTTCTCATTCAAATGAAAGATGTAAGTTGTTACTAGTTGGAATTGCTTCAAAATGGGTTCCTTTTTTGGTTTCTGTTATATTTATTCTGTTTGAATCATGCATATACATTGCTGTTATCTTTTCACTGGAGTAAAGTTTTCTTGCTGTTTTTTTTTTCCTTTGTAGCTGAAGGTTCACTGGCCATTGAGGAGTGAGTATTAATCACGCTAGTCTTTATAGCAGTCAAGGTATCAGAGCTGATTTTTTCTTTTTTTCTTTTGGTGGTGTAAAACATAGTCTGATTTGTTTGCTGTTATTTCTCTCTTGCTTTCTCATTGTAAGTGAAGCCATAGGAAGCAAATTTTGTGTAGTTAAAAATTTTCCATTGTGCTGGAAGAATCATTGATTTGTTAACGAGGAACTTTTAACCTCTTGATTCTTTTTATTGAAATGTGATCTAAATCCGTTTGATTGAGTTTCAAGAAACACAAGTCTGAAAGAAAAATGATTATTTATAGTCTAAGATCTTAGGTTATGTTTGGATTTTATTTTTAGAATATAAAAAGAGACAATTGTCTTTAAAACATATCAAACAACCATCTTCTCCAAATTGAGGATATGTTATGGGAGGCTATAAAATTAAGATTTATGATCATATGTTGGTATTTTAGTATTTGTCAAGTTCACATGGTGAACTAATCTGATTTTACTTCATTAAGTATGCATGTTTATTCGAATTCAGCTTATATTGTTTTACATGATAAAGTATCCAGTTTGGTTAACTAAGTGTGCATTCCAACAATAATGGTCAATATTCTTTATAAGTGGAGTAAAAACATTTTGATTTCTTTGTTGAAACAATGAAAATAGTTACCAGTTTGGTTAACTAAGTGTGCATTCCATGTAGTTGTTTATGAGGTAACCCAAATGTTTAGTTCACACAAGAAATACTTCACCAAACATTGTATGAATATTAAATGTTCCAATACATAAAAGTTTTTGTTACTTCTTTACTTGAAGATTGTTCTGTTTATAATATATTTATTATGATGCATTTTGCAGTTGATTTGTAATAATAATGTCATCTAGCACAAATGCACATTCAGTGGAACTGCGACGTTGCCGCAAAGATTATTCGTATTAGGGATGAACTAAGAAATCGAGAGATTAGTCTCATTTAAAAATATGCAGTAGAAATAATTATTTTCCTATTACTTTGTATCATATTTATAATATGATATTTTATTTAAGGAGAAATGTTGACAATTTATAATATGTTATTTTATTGAATAATTTTTTTTGTTTGAACAAAGTCACTCTGGATTGAATTAACAAACAAAGCCAAACTAACGATTGAATTAACAAACAAACATAACATATAAAGTCTGGTAAATTTATTTAAGATAAAGTGGATTACATATAAATTATGTTTCAAAACATTGGAGTATTAATTGCTGAAATCCTCCAAATGAATTAGATAATGTGGATTACATATTGTTTCTAGTCATGTGGACATCTTCAAGACATTAGAAAAGTAATTGCTGAAATCCTCCAAATGAATCAGCATTTATATTGGAGTAGTAATTGCTTAAATCCTTCAAATGAATCAGCATCTCCAAATGTTTCAGGCATGACAGAAGTGTCATGTGGTGTTATAAAAATTACAAATGAATTAGACTATCATATTCAATCAAAAACATAATTTCAAATGTCTTGTCGATTTCAAATAACAAAACTATAAACATACCTCATTAACGTCTGGTGCTGTGGCAGGAACATATGGTGTTGTGGCAGGAACATATGGTGCTATGGCAGGAATATATGGTGATGTGGCAGGAACATATGGTGTTGTGGTAGGAACATATGTTGATGTGGCAGGAACATATGGTGCTGTGGCAGGAACATGTGGTGATGTGGCAGTAACATGTTCAATATGCATGTAAATTCAAATAAGATATCAATTAATTTAATAAACACATTTCACTTCATAAAATTACAGTAATCTCATACATACCTGATGTTTTGTTTTTCTATGTTTCTTAAATTTTATTGACTGTAGCTTTTGCGTGCGAGGACGACCTTTAGCACGAGTAACTTCTGGATCACGAATGCTTTCAACTACAGTCTCTGAACTCCCAACAGTATTACAAGAAGTTTTTTCAAAAGAAAACTTTTGTTTTCCTAAATCTTCGCACATAATATCAATACAATCTAAAACATAATTGGAACTTTCAATATCTCATGCAACCATATCTGCAATATTAGCGAACTTAGCACATATTTTATCATATCGCACTTGTTCGTCTGTAGAACTCCATATATCATAGCTAATTTTGACCCTACTATGACATCGTCGAACATCTTTTCGCCATCGTCCTAGGATATACTTTTCAGGCAATACTTCTATGTCATTACGTATCATGTTGTAACGGCATGCCTGCAGAGAATTCCTCTAAACTGAAACCTGGAGTTTCTCTTTTTCAAAGTGAACTTTGAAGAAAGTTCTTTTTTTTCCCTCACCAACTTTCACATATTCTCTTACTAAATGTTCTGATCCCACCGAATTGACAACTTCGCAATACATCTTTCTAATTAACTCTTATTGAAATTCTTTGAACTTTGAAATGGTATAAACTTCTTGTATTTGATGCTCCATCTTGTATTATGTTACACAAGGAAGTTGCTGTGAAAGTGACTTCATATCTTCATGCAGTTCTTTTTCAACTTTACTCGTCAAAGCATGGTTAAACTGTTCAACAAATTGTTTTAATGTTGTTTTTGAGTTAACATACCCATCAAAGAAGACATTCATACTTTCAGAACTTTGTGTGGTCGACATGCTTGCCCAAAAACTATTCTTTAGAAAACATGGAACCCAATGATGTCTGTCACGATACAACCCAATAAACCATTCATTACCGCCCAAATCATATTGAACAATCATATACTGCCAAGTTTCCTCAAATTGCGCAACACATTGTGAATCATAAACAGCGGAATGTAGTAAATGAGTGATTGCATGATATTCCGTATAACCTCCTAATTTTTCAGGAACTTTCTTCATTATATGCCACAAACACCACCGATGTCGAGTAGTAGGAAAAACAATCTCAATCGCCTTTTTTCATTGTCTTGTCTTGGTCAGTAATGATTCCAATAGGTGCAGCATTGGACATGCAAGATAGCCATGTCTTAAAAAACCATGTAAAAGTCTCAGTGTCCTCATGTGATATCAATCCACATCCTAACAATATAAAATGACCATGATGATTAACTCCCACAAATGGGGCAAATGGCATGTCATACTTATTTGTTAGATATGTGGTGTCAAATGTAACAACATCACCAAAAGATTTGTAGGCGGTCCTACTCCTTGGATCAGCCCAAAAAATATTTTTTAATCGACCTTCATCATCCAAGTTGAAGCTAAAGTAAAACCTATCGTCTTCTGCTTGCATTTTCATCAAGTAGTTTTGTAAAGCAACTGCATCTCCTTCACCAAGCCGTAATCTTCTTTGTTTGTCAACATGATTTCTACAGTCTCTTGGCGTGAATGTAACATTTTCATGACCACCAGCTTCAATAACAAGAGAACTGCTACTTTGGGCAACTCTTATTACAACTCTATCATTTATTTCAAGTTTCCTTTTTGCATGTTTATTGATGCTACGGTTACATCTGAAATACTTCGACTTCGATGAAGATAATAATTCATGGTTGTACTCGAAAACTATCTTTCGAACCCTCCATTTTCTAACTTCATCTACATATCCACACATTTTAGCATTGCAACCCATTTTTGAATTAGGGTGCGGCCTTAAAATATTACTCGATGTCGTTTTTGAAAACCCGCTTCTCCCACAAGCAAATGTCACATATCTAACATTCCCATCACCCCTTTTTTACTACTTCTTCGCAGTACGAGAAACCCCTTTCATTTGCCATATTCTTTGTAATAATTAAACATCTCATTAGCATTATCAAAAACCATATCTGTCTTTGGATCATCATCGTGATTATCATCAATTTCATTATGGTGGACATCTACTATCGCATCCTCTTCCAATTCAATGTCAAATTCTAAATTTTTCATTGTCTGTCACCCCTAAATTATGGATGAAGCCTGTAAAAAAAAAACAAAGACACATATATTTCACAGTTTTCCTAATTGCATTGAAAACCAAATAAAAAATGGCCAAATATAACCACTAAGGGAAAATGAAACCATTGTTGTTGTTGTTGTTCCGTTAATTAAACAAAATAAACTGAAACTTAATCAATTTCAACAAGTCATAGAAATGAATCCCTAGAACTAAAAGAATGAGCATGAATGAAATGTGCTACTTCCTACAATCAGTCTGTTGGGGTTGGTGCTTAGAGCGTCAATCCGGACCGTATTTATGTCTGACTCATGAATACGATCATCCCCTTATTCCATAATATTACTTATTTATGGTTGCACCTCTTGTTTTTATATACGTATTCGATCTGATTACGATTAGATTGAAACTAAATGTGGTTTAGTGATATGTATATATTAGACAAAGGCCCGATAATATATAATGCAGTACACAGTTACAAAGTTAGTTTGTAATTGACATTGGGAAGTGTCACTGCTATATGTATATTATCAAACATAGTTCCTGGTCAAGATCTAACACGGGTCGGTTAGTCAAATCCGTTGAGACCAGTACATGTCGTATATCGAGACTTGGTCTGATGGTTTATCCCAATGAACCATGAGTCTATGGAGACTCGTATAGACGTGTAGGTGTTTATAGTGGATAAACACTAAACGGCTCACCGAAGATTCTTAATGGATGGTACACCAACGTCAATAAGAATCTTCTCGGGTTGAGTAGCATAGTGGTCCTTCGACTTGAGATACCACTGTGGATGTATGAGACATCCTCCACACTTAGATGGCAGTCACGTCACCGATCTATTTAGATCAGACCTCCGCCTGTTCGTTGGGTGTGGACCGATCCTCAGAATATCATGTGTGTATCAAGATATGATTCGTCAGTTCTGTGTACAGAGCATAGGTAGTCCATATATATTTAGCAGTCTGTTAAATCTGTGGCCACAGTATACATCGGAAGTAAGTTCCGAGTGTTATTAGAGATTGCTAATAGATACGTCGACGAGATAATACCTATAGAGATTTGACGTTCACATCTATATCTCTGGGATTATCTGGATACCTGTGACGGAGGGATTATACGTATGCAATGAACTTGACCTGTATGATTCAACGAGATTATCCGTGATCGTCATAATCTACGGGTGGATAGATTATGGACACGAAATTGGATTTTGTGACGGATATACCTGAATCTAGAGAGTCTCAATAATGAAACATACTCTTAGAGCACTAGAGCAACATTTATGAATAATGATGATTATTTATAAATCGTTTAATCGTTAAACGAAAATACATGCGAACGGGCCGAACCGTCATTTCCTAATTAATGTGTATTTGTATTTAATATATGATATTATTAAATACACATTAATAAATAGTCAAATAAAGGTATTTGACATATATCATCAATATATGTATTTGAGATATTTAAAGTAAATATAATACATATATTTGATATATTTGTATTTAATTAATTATTTAATATTTAATTGTTAAATGATTAATATAATTAAAATATAAATATATCACCAAATGATAAAGTTAGGAAATGATTATAAATGTAAATGTTTGACTTTACATTAAAGGAAAAGGTTGTCAAATTGATTTTGACTTCTTAAGATATTTGTTCAAAATTGTTTGAAAAATAAAAATATCTTTTTCCTTTATTCTTCATAATTTCGGCCAACACCTTATAAATATAGGAGTTATATTTTTCTTGGTTGCTTTTGTTGACTTAAATAAATATCAATAAAGGTGTTTTAGATATTTATTAAGTGATGATAAGATAAGTTGATCAAATGAAATTTGAAATGAAATTGAAATTAATATTTTTTGGTTAGCCTTTACCATTTTCGGCCAAGGCAAGTTTTGTACACATATATATTGTTTTCATTTCATTTCATTTGATAACCTAATACATTTTAAAGAAAACTCCATTAATGGAAACAAAGGAAGCTTGTGAGAAAGAAAGAAGAAATCAAAGAAAGCTTGGATTTTAGTAAGTTTCTTCAACTTACTATTAGAAAGGAAAATGTTCCTTAGGATCTAGGCTTTAACATATGATGTTCTTAGGTTATTTCTTTCTTTATTCTTTGTGTTTTTTATGATGGAAGTTTTGATGAAAGTGTAGAGCATGTGTGATGAAGGAAGCTTATGGCTATTGTAGTAATAAGTGTTCTTTTGTGGTTTTGGAAACCTTGTTGCTAATCTAGAGTTGTTGACCCACTCTTAGATGACCTAGATTTGATCTTGAGTTATTTCATTGTGTTGAGACTTTGATTGTGTAGGACAACAGAATTTGACGACGTTGTTCTAGGCTCGCGGCCTAGTTAGGAGTACGAAATAACATGGAGTCGCCACCCGGTGTAAACCGGGACAAAGATTTAAGGCCGCACTCACCCCTCGCAAGGGAAGACCTCAAACCGTTGGGTTCGGAATGGTCCCTTACTTATGTCACTTGTGATGATATGATTTGTGCAATAAACTAACCGAATCTATTCAACATTCATGCTCAAGGGTACTTAGATCTAACATGCTTTCATCCAAATAACTCCACGCAATATAACACAACGAGCATATTGAACCATTAAACCAAAGTAAACAAATAACTAACTAAACATAAACATAAACTAAACGAAACATCATGCATAAAGAATGAAGAAACAACATGCCTAAATAACACAATCATGCTTTGAAAATTAAATAACAAGACTAAATTAACTCATGCTTAAAATAATAAATAAACGGCCTAGAACTATGACATGCTCAAATACAAATTTGGATGAGACGAGATATGTGTATCTTAAGTGGTACGTGGCATTGTATCCCGAGTGCAGACCATACTACCGTTCATTCGGAATCGGCTATGGAATTTACGTCCGGGTTTCCATCAGATATACCACAAAAGGGAACACATATCCCGCTCATCCAATAATCACATCATGCCTCAAACGACTCTCATGCAATAATATTTTAAAATAAATAAAATAAACGAAAGGTAATAAATAAAAGGGCCTTCAGGTCTAACCTCTTTTATCGTCTCTCGAAAGCGCGTCACACGGCCGTCGAAAGGGTTGATACTCCGCAACTTTTCTGGTTCACTAATCCAACATTTTTCTTCGATGTTTCGCTATTTGGGTTGTTGTTTTCACTCCGTTTCGCTGCTGTTTACGCTGTAATTTTTTGGTCACTATTTTTTGGTAATTATGGTGATGGGGCTGCGATTTTGTTCACTGCTTTGGGGCAGTTTTTGATGTAGTTTGCGGTGGTGGACTGGGCAGTTTTAGGGACTGTTTTGGGTTATTGGTTCGCTGTTTGCTCACTGACTCGCTATTTCACATTCATGGCCAGCTGTTTCGCGTCCAGATCTCGCTTACACATCCATACTTACAATGTTGCTGCTGCACATTCCAGGTTTACACGTCCAGACTCCACGTCGCTGATTCACAGCCTTCTAACTCCACGTAGCTGCTTCACAGCCTTATGACTCCACGCTGCTGCTTCACGTCCTTTTGGTTGATGCTAGTTGGCTTATTTTCTTTTTTGCATTTTTTCCATTGTTGTTCAACGTGCTGTGTGAAGTGAGTGGGCTAGGTTTGTGCTTATGTTTTCATGAATACAACATGCCAATGAAATTGTCTGTTTGTTGATTTAATGTACTTCTAAGCATGCAATCTTATATGTGAAATACATGTATGTTTAGGCGCATATTTTATCTTATAAATGTGAATTTAGAAGCATGATACCCTTAGAAATAAGTGTTACTTCAGCTTGTTTAAATTATTATATAAATCCTTTCATTACAAGTGACATGAGTAAGGGACCATTCCGAACCCAACGGTTTGAGGTCTTCCCTTGCGAGGGGTGAGTGCGGCCTTAAATCTCATTTTCTCGGTTCACACCGGGTGGCGACTCCATTATTCTCCGGTTTAGTCCCCCGTGGCTACTCCGTACTCCCGACCGGGCCGCGAGCCCGGGACAGCATGCGTCGCCCAGATTAGCTGTGTTCCCACAGTCTGGCGACTCCACTGGGGATAGAGAATCGGCCCCGAATATTGTCTTGTAATGATTGGATTTATGTTTTAATTGACCGTGTCTATAGTGGATAAGTGAGGGTTTAATCAAAGGCATTTTTAGGCTAGGTAATGATTTGGTGTCTTCCTTCATTCACTACCTTTCTAGAAGGAAAAGCTGTGAAGGCACCTAGATAGCCATCTACTCGTAGCCTATTGTGATGGACTAATTTGGAGGACTCGTTGTTTATTCCTGACAACAAGCGATAAGAGCCTAAGAGGCTTGGGTATTTAAGTGAGCATCGCTCCACCTTCCCTCTGGGGGATCTACAACGGGAAATCCATTTGACAGTCCGTCACACACCATAGCTCATTGGCACGTACCTTAGTGTATAAAAAATGGTGCGCTCACTTGGTTGCTCGAACCCTTGAGTGGGGAGACCTAGTTGTGGGCCATCCTTCGCCGGTGAGAGCCTTTGTCTATACTCTTACTAACCCACCTATAGACCGGGTTGGCTAAAGTAACAATTATTTCCTTGAGTATGTGCTTGCGGACCATCCTCATTTGGATGCAGTTGGACTATTGTCAGAAATGCGGGCTTGCCGGGCCATTTAAACTGGGGCAAGTTCGCACCTTATGACTATTAGGCCAAAAGCATCTGAAATGTTGATGGGCCACTTTGTAAAAAATTATTATGTCATGTTTGCATCATCTTTCTTGTGTTTGGGAACATCGTTGTTTGGATCCATTTGGACCATTTATCATGGGATATGGGCTTGTTGGGCCATTTAAACTGGGACAAGGACACATCTTATGACGATTGGGCCAAAAGGCTTCTAAATAACAATGGGCCATTTTATGATTGTGTTCGGAATTTTATCATTTGGATTTAGTTGGGCTCTTTGCCATAAGACATGAACTCGTTGGGCCATTTAAACTGGGACGGGTTCACTCTTATGACAGTTGTCCCAAAAGCTTCTAAAATGAGAATAGGCCGATTTGTTTGAGAATTTTATTTGATTTAATATATGTTATATACTTCTTATGCACATCATGCATACATACATCATGTTAACCCTTGCGTTCTGAAAGCCATCATAGATTCCCGTTGGGTTAGAAAAAAGGGAAGACTCACCAAAATACCGAGAACAGACATGAGTGAATCAGATACTGAGGTATCCCGGATAGATCAGTTGGAAAATGGCTTCGCCAAGATTACTGAACAGTTGCAAGCCTTGACTACTGCCATGACAAATATGGCTGTGCCCCGTGCCGGGGGAGATTCTGAGAATGTAAGGCGTGAGGAGCCTCCGAATGGGTTAGGGGATGATGTCCCTACTTTTGATGATGACATGGCAGAATATGCAACAGGCAGAGTGATTGGGTCTCAGGCAGAATTTCGGAAGCTTCGGGATCAGGTTGAAACAGTTACCCGTAAAATGAGGGGTAAAAATGAAGAATTGTTAGATTATGAGGCAATGACGTTCGGAGAACAGCTGCCAGCTCAGTTTAAAATGCCGGACATGGCCAAGTTTAATGGGAACGGAGACCCGAGGGTCCATCTGCAGCAATATGTCTCAGTCATGAGTTCAATGGGCCTATCACAGCGCCAAGTCCAAAAGATGTTTGGGATGTCACTCGAGGGGGCACCTGTGGTTTGGTATCATAGCCTTGAAAAGAAGGTTAAGGAAGATTGGAAGGAACTAGCTGATGCTTTTCTGAAGCAGTATGTTACAGACTTGGAGATTGACTTGTCACTCCGTGATTTGGAGAACACTAAGCAGAAGCCGGAAGAAAGCTTCAAGGAGTATGTAGACCGCTGGAGAAGCCAGCTTCTGAAAATGCAGACTCGGCCCTCTGAGAAGGACCAAATCAAAATGATCATCAAGGGCACCAAGCCCTCTATTTATAGTAAGCTGAGGAGGATGACTTCGATGATTTCTGATTTTCGGCAGTTGAGGGAAACTGTCATGGATATTGAGGAAGAGGAGGCTGAAAACAGAAAGTCCTACGGCCAGAATAGGCGGACTTTTGGGGGGTATTCTGAGACTAAGCCCGCTACTGTCGAGGTTGCTGCCATCAGGAACCGGCAATTCTCCAACCTTGGTAGACCTTTGTCGAAGGTATTTGAAAAGTTACAGGGACAAGGAATCTTGAAACCCTTAGAAGGCAAGCCACTTCCGCACCCCCCACCCCACCTAAATGTGGACCTTTATTGTCACTTCCACCAGCTACATGGCCATGACACCGACAACTGCACCCGCCTCAGGCATGAAATTCAAGATCTCATAGATTCCCATTAAAACCCAACCCATGAAAAGAAGCCATCAACCATCAAGCTTCTTACATGGATGACAGTGAAGAACCATGGGCCGAGGAAGAAGGCAGTGCTGCGCGGGTGATGGAGATGTTCCTCCTAGTCTATTTGATCCAGTTTTTAATGACATTGATTTTGTTACTTGTTCGAACTCTTTTCCTCAACAATAATAAAGACGTTCATTTCGCTAAAAACCTTCTGCAATATGAGTATATTTGAGAAAAGTATTCAACCTTGGTACTATGGAATCAGTGATGAACACGGGGAACCTTCGCAATAAGCAAACAGAAAAGATAAGATAGACATTCAGAAATTGGGAAATAGGGGCAGTGAAACTATCAGACTTGGAAGGGAATTAGTTCACCGAGCCGATCAACATAGACAGACTGAAGCAGTGTTTTGGTTTGCTGAGGAAAAGAAGACTAAGCAGTCACCAAGAGGATTGATGGAAGACCTAACCCGACGGGATAGGAAGATGCATGCATACACGTAACATATTCGCATCCTTTTTGTGTTTGTTCTGTTTTGTAATAACAGGTTTCAAAGGAGAAAAAGAGAAAAGCGTCAAATACAAGCCAACCAGAAGCAGTAACAGTACAATATCAGCAGTTTTCGAGAATGAATCGCGAGGGTCGAGGCCCGAATCAGTATCAGTTTTGGGGATAAGTCCCAGGGTCAAGGCCCACATCAACAGAATTTTGGAATGAATCCAGGGCCGAGGCCCATATCAGCAGTATCCGTCTCGGGGCGAGGCCCATATCGGAAGCAGTTAGGGCCGAGGCCCACATCAGATCAGCATTGCCGGGTATGGCATTCTGGGGGCGAGGCCCGCATCACATCAGATCAGTTTCACCGAGAATGGCACTCCGATAATGGAGATATAGTCCGGGAATGGACAGCTCGAGAATGAGCACGCCGAGAATGGCACTCCGAGAATGGAGATATAGTCCGGGAATGGACAGCTCGAGAATGAGCACGCCGAGAATGGCACTCCGAGAATGGAGATATAGTCCGGGAATGGACAGCTCGAGAATGAGCACGCCGAGAATGGCACTCAGAGAATGGAGATATAGTCCGGGAATGGACAGCTCGAGAATGAGCACGCCGAGAATGGCACGCCGGGAATGGCACTCCGAGAATGGAGATATAGTCCGGGAATGGATAGCTCGAGAATGAGCACGCCGAGAATAGCACGCCGGGAATGGCACTCCGGGAATGGAGATCGGTTCGGGAATGGACCACCGCACAGTGACAGTTCGGGAATGGACTTCATCACGCCACATCACAGTAACACTCCGGGAATGGAGATCGGTTCGGGAATGGACCAAGTCACAGAACGGTTCGGGAATGGACCAACTCACAGTAACGGTTCGGGAATGGACCAACTCACAGTAACGGTTCGGGAATGGACACATCACGGTAACAGTTCGGGAATGGACACCTCACGGTAACAGTTCGGGAATGAACACCTCACAATAACGGTTCGGGAATGGACCAACTCATAGTAACTGTTCGAGAATGGACCACCTTACAGTAACGGTTCGGGAATGGACCACATCACAACACGGTTCGGGAATGAACCAGGGGTCGCAGCACCTCACCACCCAAATCAACTCAAACACGTGGAAAGTCAAGTGGCAGTTGGCTAGCCAGGTAAGTAAAAATGCATTGCATAGACTTTGATAGGATTGTCACTGTCACACACTGCACAAGTCCCATCAAAGTGGGGGCGACTGTAGGCATTGTATTTTTGCATGTGAAACCCGATGATGAGCCTCATTTGGAGGCACTATCTTTAAGTCGCGGAAACGCGGGACGGAGGAAGGAAGGGAACGGACGTCGAAGGGAAGAGTCAAGAATTGACGGTTTTGTCGGATTTAGTTCACGTGTTTAGCTTCGGGTTCGCTGTTGGATCTCCGTTTTAAAAACTTAACCTTAGCCCAAGCCCATTAAATCACATCCAATAACATTAAAATATATGTCACAAATTAAATACAAATTAAATTAAATTGAATTAAAACCAATTAAAATCCATTGAAACCAATTAAACTAAAATAAAATTAAATAAAATAATTGAAATTAAAAAACCAATTGAATTAATTAAAAACAAAAATAAAAACAAATTAAACATTTACCAATTAATAAATAAGATAATAATTAAAATGATTAAATAAAACAATGAAATCTCAATAATCACCTACCAAAATAATAAAAATACTTACCCAAATTAAAGAAAATGCATGCCTAATTAAAATCAATCAACAAATATTATTCCTAACTTAAAATATTATATGCCTAATCAACACAACTAAATATTCAACCTTCCTAATTCACCAAATTTTGTCCCCCCCAATCAATCAAATCCTTTCCTTGTTTGACACCAAATCCATGCAAACCCTACCCTCTCACTATAAATATAACACTAAACTAAACCCTAAGGAGGAGGACAAGACACGGCCAAAACAAACAACACACAAGAATAAAACCCTAATAAGCTCTCTCCTCCATCTACACTGATTCACACTCTTATCCCCACGGCACTTCAACCATAATAAACTCTACAAGATACGCCCCTCATCCTCACCATTACACTCTTTATCATCAAGCAATCATCACCAATGCCACTAACCTGAAAATTACCTGCTCACACCTTCATCTTCTCGGTCACTACAACCCTTTCACGTAACAGCCCTCATCCTTCACCCACTGACCTGAAAATTACCTGCGCATAAGCCACTGCGTACGTCCCTCTTCATCACCATCATCAAGAATCCTTATCACACCACACAGCCGAGCCCTCTATTGATCCCAATCATCTTCAAACTCTCGGCTTGGATCATCAAACATCCACTCACAGATCCCTCATCCACTACCCTTCCTCATCAACCCCTCACTCCACAAACGCACCTGAACACACATCAACAGTCCTTATCTTTGTTCACCACAAATTGCCCAATAAAACTCCCACTAATAGACCCAAAAAATATCGCAAAAATAAGTCATAAACTGTCCAGTTTTAGCCTTAAAACAGTCCAAAACCGCAGCCCAAACCGAGACAAAAACCGAGCCAAAACAGTCCCCGAATAAGCCCAAAACTGCACCCTTGAATCGCCGAAAACAGTGAACAAATACAACCAAAACAGTAACCAGAAACTGCAGTCCAAAACAGCAGGAAACGGAGTGAAAACAGCGGGGAAAACAGTGGAACAACAAGTTAAGACGCTAAATAAGTGAACCAGAAAAGTTGCGGAGTGATAGCCCTTCCGACGGTTGTAAACGCGAGTCCGGAAAACGACTTAAAAGGTTAGACCTGAGGGTACCTTTCACACTTTTTTTTTATTTGATTTTTATTGATTCTTTTAATTGTGTTTTAATCATTTATTGAATATTGCTTGCATGTGATGTGTGTTGTGGCCATTGATTAAAACGGAAAATACGTCGTCTCTCGTGGTATATAGGATGGAAACCCAGACATAATTCCGTAGCCGATTCCGAATGGACGGTAGTGCTGTCTGTACTTGGGATACAACTCCACGTACCACTTGAGTAAATGGCGTATATTTCGCTTTATGTTACTTTGATTATTCGCACTTTATTATTCCGTCTTTTAATTCCCGCATGTTATTTATTTATGTTATGATGCGATCGAGCGCATGGGCTTAGTAAGTGGAATGAAAGATCCCCTATGGGGAAGGGTTAAAGCCCTTTACCACGATGCTTTGCCGCGCCGGTTGATGTGTGTTCGGTTGAATGCAAGACACGTTCAATCGGACATACTAAGTTTGATATGATTGTCTTTTTTTTGTATGCATGATGCGATCGAGCGCATGGGCTTAGTGAGTTAGTCCAAAGGTCCCCTCCTTGAGAGATGAAGAGCCTAAAAGGCCACCTTTGTGACACTACTTCGCCGCGCCGGACGAAGTGTGTTTGGTTGAATGTACGTTCAATCGGGCATACGAAGTCCTACACTTTTATTGTCTTTATTTCATGTATTGTGATGTGACGCGCATGGGCTTAGTATGTTGGTCTAAAGGTCCTCTCTTTGAGAGACAAGGAGCCCCAAAAGGCCACATTTACGGCAGTACTTCGCCGCGCCCCCCTTTATTTTGTTGTTTAGTATGACGTCTTCTTACATGACCATGCATCATATCACATTGCGCATGGGCTTAGTATGTTGGTCTAAAGGTCTCTTTGAGAGACAAAGAGCCTAAAAGGCCACCTTTACGGCAGTACTTCGCCGCGCCTCTTTTATTTAGTCATTCGCTTCATAATGTCTTTTTGAAAATTCATGCATCATATTGCATTGCGCATGGGCTTATCAAGTGAGATCAAGGGTCCTCCACTTTGAGGGATGAAAATGCTTAAAAGCTACCTTTGCTACAATGATTTGCCGCGCCCCTTAATCTGTTGTTATGTACGAGAAGTCATATATTCATATGTTCATGTATGTGTCATGTTGTTTACTGCATTTTGGAGGTCACTGCTGTAACCCGTTCGAACGCGTTCCGAAACGCCGCACGAACGCATGTTTTCTGTCTGGTCCCGTTCGAACGCGTTATCAAACGCTATACGGACGCGAACCTTCTGTTTACCGTTCGAACGCGTTTACGAACGCTACACGAACGCGAATACACTGAATTGAGTTATTTTCATCATATGTGCGTCTATGCCTATATCTATCTTCTTTTGCACCATGTCATAGCATGCTCACTTTAATGCCTAATTGCATCCCTAAGCGTCTTTTTGCATTATGTACTTAGTCGACCCTTTTATTTGTGCATGGAAATATAATGGCTATTTGTTTATGGTATGTCTATGAAATCACATGTTCACCATCATTTGATTCGCCTTTATGCGTGCTTGTGTGGTTAGTATGTGCTTACGTTTTCATGAATACAACATGCCAATGAAATTGTCTGTTTGTTGATTTAATGTACTTCTAAGCATGCAATCTTATATGTGAAATACATGTATTTTAGGCGCATATTATATCTTATAAATGTGAATTTAGAAGCATGATACCCTTAGAAATAAGTGTTACTTCAGCTTGTTTAAATTATTATATAAATCCTTTCATTACAGTGACATGAGTAAGGGACCATTCCGAACCCAACGGTTTGAGGTCTTCCCTTGCGAGGGGTGAGTGCGGCCTTAAATCTCATTTTCCGGTTCACACCGGGTGGCGACTCCATTATTCTCCGGTTTAGTCCCCCGTGGCTACTCCGTACTCCCGACCGGGCCGCGAGCCCGGGACAGCATGCGTCGCCCAGATTAGCTGTGTTCCCACAGATTGGATGGAAGAAAGATGATTGAAGTTTGGATTTAACCAATTTGGTCTAATTTGTCCAATTTGATGATGAAATTGAAAAATTAGGGTTCATGACCAATTCAAATTTGGGGCTTTTCATATATGTTGTGCATTTGGATGTGTATATAATGCATATAAAGTTTCATGTTCATTGGATTACATCTTGATGTGTTTTGATGCATGAAATGACAAAATGCACAAATTGCCCACCAAATGGAGCATTCGGCCAAGGATGAAAAAATGGGGATTTATGTTGCTTTTGGTGTTTTGATATTTTGAACATGCTAAGTTCATCTTAGAAATGATTTAGAATCATTCAAAATTGATTTGATCAATTTCGGACTAAAATGGACTAAATACCAGTGTAAGGGTAATTTGGTAAATTCACTTAAATATGATTTATTTGAATTTTATTTCATAATTTGATTATTGGATAATTAAATAAATATGTTTATTTAATTAATCTGAGAAAAAGTTTTGAAATCAGAAAATTTGATTTTCCCGTGTTTCCGCTGCGTTACCGGATTTAGCCCCTAAAACCCCTACACAGTCTCCATACCACCCATTACAAAATCCAAATGATGTCACAATGACACCTAAAAACCAACATCAAATATCACTCACAAGATCCATTACGACAATCAGTGTAAATCTGTACAGAACTTTACCAACTGGGGACCCAATTGAGTTGTTTGTACAAATCTTCTCTTTTTATTCGATAGAAAAGGTTTCAGTTGAGGTGCCTGAAATCCTCATGAAACTAAGCCTAAGAAGATCGAAGACGCGCTTGTATTTGCAGAAATTAGCAGTGATATATTTTCAGTAACAGAAATACTAAGTACTCAAATTTCAAATTCAATCGAAATTCAGATCATCAATGCAAATGTCTTTTGTTATGTATATCTTACATATAGCAGTAGTGTAACAAGCAATTAATAAAAAAAAAACTTATAATGAGAGTATGATTTGTACAAAATTACCTAAAAACAAAACATATCTTGTACAAAATGGTCTGAAATCAATGAGAAATCAGCTTGAAAAATCAAAATGCATTATAATGTAAACACAATGTCACACGATTAAGAATATCATTTTTGCGTGAACTCACTGCTGGAGACGACGACGACGTGACGGAGAGGACGCCGACTCACTGTCGGAGACGGTGCTGGAGACAGCCGACGAACTGCTGGAGCAAGGAAATGCCGAAAATGTGAACCCACGACGACAGAGTGCTGGAAGCTGAGGGACGAATTGAAGGGGACGACGTGCAGATTGCAGATTTTGTTTGAAAGGGGCTCTGTTTGTTGATTATTGAAATTGAAGGGGACGACAAGATTCATGCTGCATTTTCTCTTTGCTGAACGTGAAATTGAAGGGGTGTTTGACAATGAAGGGGTGTTTGGCAATGTGGTTAAACAAAACCAAGTATAAACGTTTCAGCCCAAAACGCAGTTGCTGTTGCCGTTCGGGAGAAAATGAAGTATAATTATAAGTAAGAATATCATTTTTGTGAATAAAATGAGGGATAATTTTAAAATTAAGACACTATTTATAAAAAATATTGATTGATAATATAAATTAACGTATTTTATTTAAAATATAAGTTAATTTATAAACTAACCAAATTTTATATCCATGATAGATTTTTAGGATTATATGGTATATTAAGAAATTTATCTTAAATTTTTATTTTTATTTTTTGTTTCTGACAAGTGTAACTGCCCATAATCCAACTCCCACCAACTTCAGCTGACCTCCACGTGTCCCGACATAACGAATTTAATTCCAAATTAAATGTCTTTCTCCATGATCGCAAGTTCATCTGATGTAACTTTTAACAAGCTTCATTCATCGAAGGCTAAACTTGACGCTAATAATTACCCATTAACTTGTTAAACATAATTAAATAGATAGCATAAATATTATTTTCCTAATTTTTTCCCTTGAAAAACTCCAACGAAAATAACGGAAATGAAGGGAAATAAGACGCTGATCCACGCGGCGGCGACGTGGGTTCGCCGGAAACCGCCGAAGATCAAGATGTTTTTGGCGGTAATCACGGCCATGTCAGCTTTAATTTTTATAAGAATGGTCGTTGAAGATCACGATAGCCTTTTCGTTGTTGCCGAGGCTGTTCACTCTGTTCGAATCTCCGTTCTCATTTACAAGCTCACCAAAGAGAATAATTGTGCAGGCTTGTTTTGTATCTGGTCATTTTTGTACAAAAATTACAGGATCATTTTTGTAAGGCAATGTTGGGTCTGAATTTTGGAAGGATTTGGTTTAGATTATATTTCTAATTAATGGGTTGATGCTTTTTTTTTTTAAAAAAAAAAAAAATCTTTTGCAGTTTTGTAATGGAATATGATATACACACGCTGCTTGATTCAGCTACGCTGGTGACAACCCTTTGGGTTATTTATATGATACGATTTAAATTGAGGGCCAGTTACATGAATGATAAAGACAACTTTGCTATTTACTATGTTGTAAGTCTTATCATTTAGTTTCACTTCATGTTCTCTCTCTGTCTCTGTTGATATTGGTTGCCTCGTATATTAACTGGGACATTTGTTTCTTACAATAGGAAGGGCAAATCATTAGTTTCAATTTTGGTTCGATTAGTTTGGAAATCGCATTTTAGTCTTAGCATCTTTAGTGTTTAAGCCCAAAAGGGTGTGGCTTGGTGGCAAAGGAATTGAAATTTGGATGTCATGTCTAGAGGTTTATTTCTTGTAAGAGTTAGAGGCCTCCAGGTTTTTACGGATGATTTGGCGGCGGGTTTTCAAGGTTTCCAAAAAAACCAAAAAAAAAAAAAAAAACTTTAGTGCTTAAACCAGTTTTTTCGTTACTCAAGTTGTGTTTAGTCTACTTATGTAAATCTTAGGAATCTAGTTTTGTAATTATTCACATCTTTTTTATACTTCTTGACTTTGTTTATCATCTCAATTATGGAATTACTTGGACTGAAGTTAAATTTTTGCATCTAGTAAGGTAATTGTTCTTTGCATCTTGGTTTGTCTTTGGTGTTATTTTTACTTCACTAGTGTTCTGTTGGAGTTGTTACTTTGCAATTGTAGACTTTCTGGTATCTTCTATTCTATTTATTTTTTTTGGCATTTCTTAATCATATATAGTTTTTTAAAAGCATGGCTTTTGCCTTATTCAGGTATCTAATTTGTTAAAAAAAACTGTGAATTTACTTTGTGTTGGTTTTCTGACACTCTTATGTTCATTTTTGTTTTACCTTGATGTAGTTGATCCCTTGTGCTGTTTTAGCCTTCCTGATTCATCCATCAACTCAGCATCAGTTAGTCAACCGGATTTCTTGGGCTTTCTGTGTGTATCTTGAAGCTGTTTCAGTCTTACCCCAGCTACGACTCATGCAGAACACAAAGGTTTGATCGAACATAATATAGCTTGCTTATTTTCTTAATTGGACATCGTATCATTCCTTTTCATATCTTAAGATTCATATATTTGTTTATTTACTAATTTCCTAAGTTCATTTGTCTGCATCTTAGATTGTTGAACCATTCACGGCACATTATATATTTGCCCTTGGAGTTGCAAGGTTTCTCAGTTGGGCACATTGGATCCTCCAGGTTTGACTCTGCAAACATCAAACTCCTGTATTTTTCGTGTCTGAGTGTAAGATTTGGTTATTTTTTTGAATTGATGTGGTTTGATCGATATCATTTGCTAACTACACCCTTTTTTTTTTTGAATCGTTGGAAATCTCACCGTCAAACCACCCTTTTGAGCTTAAGCAAAGCAAGTAAAATCACCGGCTGTCCCAAACTCTTACAAAAAACGCACTCCCTAGATTCGAAACATGTTGTGAAGTTTGTAAATTTGTGACCATTCTAAACGATATGTTCTTCTCGCAGTCTTGTTGGTGGACAACTTGTTCTGCGACTTCCATCTGGAGTTGTATGAATTTAATGGTTGGGTTTACAGAAAGAGTAAACTGCGAAATCGAATAACTGGAAGTCAGGAATGCGGTTGCCTGCTCTTCTCATGTCCCTCTTCAATGATTCATGGCACTTTGTACACTTTTTTTTCCTTCTTGTTGGCAGCCATAGAGCTGTGCTTGTTGGACTGTAAAGTTTGGGATGAGTTATATTCTTGTGTTGACATAATCTAATATTACTTATTTTGTTGTGATCAATTTAAACTCTAGAGCATTCTCTCATAATTAACCAATCTTACCAAATAGGCGTGACTTGGTAGTATATGGTTCAAGATCTCACCTTGAGGTCTTAGGTTCGGATTTAGGTTGTGTGTTTCTTGTAAGAGTCTGGGACAATTTGGGGTTTTACCTACTCCGCTTAAGCTCGGAAATGTGGTTTGACGGTGAGGTTTCCAACGATTCAAAAAAAAAAATGGTATGAAACAGGAAAAATTATGGGACCCAACTGTTGTGAGAGAGATGACATATACACCCGAAACATGATATACCACCACATGAAACAGACTTTAAAATGGTTCCTCCCGTATGTCCTGATGTGGTCTTTGATTTTCTCCTCATGTCACGTTCAAGTTTCTTTTGTCGTCGAATCCAATACCAAATCTGAAAGATCACTAGAAGTGTAAATGGGCCGGGCTTACACAAATGATCAGGCTAGCGTGACATGAGAGTAAAAGAAAGTCCCGAGGCCATCAACTATCTTTAAGAATAGCTATATAATTGAGGGGTATTTTAGTAATTTTAGATATGAAATTTTTAAAAAATTGTTGTTCTGAATAGAGATGGCAATCTGGACAAGTATTTTGGATATCCGATAATATCCGTCCAAAAAATATCTTATTTCCGTAGTTTAATGAATAATTCATATATTGTAAATATGAAATTAAGTGTATGTAATAAATATTAGACAGTTATTGATTTCAATATCTGATATCCAATATTCATCCAATAATTAAAGATGACATGATTAATTTACTTGTGTTTAAATTGATTTTCAAAATTGTATTGAATTGCGGGTTTTGTGTTATTTGTAGTCTTATATGTATGAGTGTAATCGAGCCGTGTCGAATCGAGTAGTCCCTGACTCGACTCAGCTTGATAAGCATTTATATGAGCTCGGCTCGAATTGAACTTTAAACATGCTGTTCGAACTTGACTCGTTAAGAAAATATTGAGATCGAACTCGACTCAAATTCAATTACCAAACGATTTGGCTCGAGCTCAATTAATTTAAAATTTTTATTTTTTATTTACTTCAACAAATTTTAAATAATGTCCCTACAAATTTCAAATATTTGTGACATCTTTCATACATACATATATATATGATATCGAATCGAGTTGTATTTATATGATCCGAGTTGAGTTTATTTCGAATAGTGTTCGCGTGTCAAAAACTAACCCGGTCGAGCTTTTGCGAGTCGGTCTCATTTAATAATCGAGCTATTATTTTAGAATTCGAATAGTTAATTTATTAAATGAATCGATCTCAAACTGTTAATCAACGGCTCAATTCATTTACAATCCTATTTATATGTGATAATTGTATTGAAATTGATCTTCAAAATCGCATTGAATTATTAAATTTATATTACATGAATCAGTTGTATCAGATTTTAGTCAATAGATTTCTAATTTTCTAATTTTACAGATATATCAGATAAATATAAATATCTATATTTATGAACAGTGACTGAATTTTTATTATTATTTATGAATAGGTTGCGAATGCGAGATTATATTATCCGTTGCCATACCTAATGTGAACGGCATGATTATGGGATGGACCTTGAATTGAAATCCCATTTACCAGGTGTCTTGAAAAGGAATCACACACGGTTCCGCGTGCATTTTAGAGCGAAAGGCCATGCTCACCAACTTTCAATAGTTTTTCAATCATGTCAATGGCCTTTGCATCTCATTCATAAATATATCATAGTTTTCATATTTTAAAAAACATTTTTTTTTATAACTTTATGGTTGGATATAATCCATAGTTGACCAACTTTACATAAGGCAAAATCATATAATTATGGCACATACTTGTGTGTTTCGAACTTCATCGGTTGGCATAAGTTCCTATAACGATCGATTCGAAACGATCAATTTGAATTATATTTTGGTAGGTAATTCATTCGATAATTTTATCGACTGATCATAATTCGATCGGTAATTTATTATCGACGATCTAAATATTGACCTAAGAAATTCGATCAGTTCCGATAGATAATCGTAATTATCGTCCGAATTTTTGAGATTACCGACCGAATATTTGATCGGTAATTTCGAATTTTCATGTAATGTTCTCCATCTTAATCAAATTCCACATACAGTAAGTGTTAGGACTTACAAACTTATTTGTAAGTCTCATATTTGAAAACAAGTTTATAAATATTGGGTGTCCACTAGGGGTGGCAAAACGAATCAACGAATCGAATTTATATCGAATCATAAATGAATCGAATCAAAATGTGATAGATTCGTATTCGATTCATTTATTAAACGAATCCTAATATCAGGATTCATATTCGATTCGTTTATTAAACGAATCGAATACGAATATTCGTTTAGCCAATGATATTATTTAATAACATAATTTATCACACTTAATTTATATTAATTCTTCATAAATATATACATATTCATATGTAATTAATATATTTACTAAAAATACCTCACCATATATCGAAAATATTACTTTTTCTATAATAATTAGCTATAATTTCTCGAATCTTAATTGAAAATTAACAATAACTAGTAAATAAAAATAATAAAACGAATCTTAAACGAATAAACGAATCAATGAGCTTAAATTTGTATTCGATTCGTTTAATAAACGAATCGAATCGAATTGACTCATTTATTAAACGAATCCATTTTTTCAAACCCGTATTCGCTTTAAAGCGAATCGAATCGAATCGAACGAATAAACGAATCATGACCCAAATTGTCACCCCTAGTGTCCACGAATTAATAAACCACTAGCTAATCATATATTTAACTAATGTGGAATAAATATACTATAATATTTCACCATGTTTCGTAATATCGACACTCATGCATGTTAGATTTTTCACTAGTGCTAGCCGAGCAATGCATTACCAACGCCACTTCCTATGTTGTATGTTGCAACCGGAATGCATGATATTGGCTCTTATACTATTGGTTATGAACCAATGAATAAAACTCATCTTGAAAAGTCATTTTATAAAAAGCGAGTGTCTAAGAATTAATAAATCATCGATTAATCTCATATTTAATTAATATACGAGATAAATAGACCACAACTTTAAATTTACTAAAGCTAAATGTTATCCATAAAAAAATGGGAAATTAAATGAAATAGATCATCAATCTAACACAGCTATTTTTAAGCAAGAAATCAAAATTTCTCACTTTCATCCTCCACAACAACTCATTATCCAAATCAAATGGGCCTATGATTGAGTGACAATAAAGATAAATATGAACATTTTTTTTCACATCTTATGATTGGCTATTGACACACACAAAAATAAATATATAAACGTGTTTTTTTTTTTTTTTAAATCGTTGGAAATTTCACCGTCAAATCATCAATTCCGAGCTTAAGTGGAGTTGGTAAAATCCCCGACTATCCCAAGCTCTTATAAGAAATACATTTCTTAGATTCGAACTCAAGACTTCAAAGTGAAATTATAAACCCTACATTATCAAACAACGTCTATTGTGGACGCGTTGATTGAATTGCATGAAAAGAGTTCATATCCAGCTGTGGTGCACTTTTGGACAGCTGTTTTGTGAAGTCTATTTCTTAGTGGGGATGAATCTTTAAGTTTGATCTTGGGAGTTTTCTAAGTGATCGAGCAATTATCGTTTTCTAATTTCTAATATCTTTGTCAGCTTGTTAAGTTGGCAATTTCCTCTTGGCTATTTTCGATCATTTTCTTATTAATTATTACTGTTCTCTCAAGAAAAAATATCTTGATGAATTATAAGATATTTCGATTGAAGCTTGATATTTTTTATGACAGTAGAAATTTTTGGGTAAAAAAGATTCAACTATACAACTAAAACCCTCTTATCTTATCTCTCTTAGATAAAGATATTTTAACTTTTTCTTACTTAAATCTAAATATTTAAATTCTGGTCATTGATCACATATAATTCGATAGTGGAAAAATTGTTATCATTAAATATTATCTTGATATTTGTATTTAAATCAAAATTTTAACTGTGTATCTGTGTGTATATATATATTAGTTTTTGCCCGTGCCTACGGCATGGTGTTACAGTATTTGCTTGTGCCTACGGCACGGTGTTATAGAATTAAATGATTTTATTTTTTAATTAAATGATGTCCGTGCCTACGGCACGATGTTCAGTATTTGGCCGTGCCTACGGCACAGTGTTACATAATTAAATGATTTTATTTTTTAATTAAATGATTTTATTTTAACTTTCTATTTTTTAATTTGAAAATTTGAAAATTTTTGACTCTTTTCATCAATCAATTCACTCTCTTTCCTCCAATTACCAATGAAATGACCTGGACCGTCAATTAAGCCACATAAAGAAAGCTGTTGGATACACTCTCTTTCATCAATCAATTCACTATCTTTCCTCCAATTACCAATGAAATAATTTGGGCCGTCAATTAAGCCACATAAAGAAAGTCATTGGATACACTCTCTTTCCTCCAACATCATTCTCCTTTATTTTATTTTATATATATATATATTTTAATTCTGTCCGGATACTAATAACGTGCGGAGATACATATAAAACATTGCCACCGACGAAAATAAGGGCGTGCTTGATTGCAATGTAAAGTTTTATATATAGTTATATAAACTTTTTTTTTTTAAAAAAAATCTTTTAAAAAAAAAAGGCAATAAATATTTACTACATTATATAATGACTCTTAGCTGGCATACTGGATCCACTAACAAAAATAAAACCCTAGAGGCCTACACTAATTAATCATGATCAAGGTATAAATTAAGTTCTATTTTAATTGCGTGTTTTTTACTTCCCGTGTTTGGAAATTGGATGCCATTTGTTTGGTTGTTTGTGGAGCCCATGTATGTAAGATTAGGTACGTAGAATAAATAATATTTTATTTTGTGCGATGTAAAGCAAAGGTTGGTTTCTATTCATAATGCATGGATTAGACCGGTCAAGGTTCCAGTTCGGAATCAAAACCGAACCGATTAAAATCGAACCGAAATCTAACCGGTTCGGTTAGGATTCTTTCCCTAGCCAAACCGGTTGGAACCGTACGGAACCGGTTGGAACCGGTTTGAATTTATACAATAATATATTTTTTTTATTTTTTAGATAAGAATTTTATTTGTAATTTAGTGTAATTATGTAATGTAATTTAACGTAATTTGTAATTTACATAATTTTATTTATAATTATGTAATTTTATTTGTAATTATTTTCAAAAAAATAATTTAATGTAATTATTTGTAATTTAACTTTTATTTTCAAAAAAGTAAAAAAAGAAAAAAGAAAAAAAAAACAAATGGAACCGGAACCGGAACCGGAACCGAACGGTTCGGTTCCGGTTCCATTTTAGTGTGGAACCGAAACCGAACCGAATCGCCGGCCCGGTCTAGCATGGACTATGCAAAATTTGGCATATACGCAGGATTGGCAAAATTCCCCTCGGGTTCGGAATCGGGGATATCTGTCGCAATTAAGACGGGATCCCAATTCAAGACCCGAAATCAAAATCGGGTCGGGCTTGGGTCCTCATGCATGACTCCCGAATTAATTGAAAATTTTATTAATTTTAAATTAAATATTTTTTATATATTTATTAGCATAAAACTCTCAAATTTATCACACTCATAAATTTGAAGCGGTATATTTTCGGTTTCCATGGCTGGTTTTTTGGGCCAATATCACTAAGCAATCTTTCCTTGGAATCTGCACAAATATATTAGCAATATGATAAAGATGACATTTTGAACCTTATGAGCAAGTTTATAATTCAGCTCCTGCTTGTTCTGCCTATATATATTTTAATTTACTTATTGCAGTTTAGTGACATGAAAAATGAAATAGAGCGCAAAATTTTTGGAGGACGAGTCTTTAGTTTCCGTACATCACTAGTTGGAGATGAAGAACAGACTCGGGGGACTTAGTTCAGAGGTAATTAAATTAAAAAATATAATAAATGAAGATCAGGTCTCTATTTATTCCCCATACTCATTTTGAGAAGTGAGAATAATAGAGGATATCTCACATTTAAAGATAATTGGATTCAGGACGGATTCAGATATTTCTTAATGTTTCGAGTTCGGATTCGGAAACGATTATACCCACCCCGAACCTGTCTCATTATCATCCTCAGGCATACATACTCTTGAATTTCGATTATCAACTCCTCAAATATTGCTATTTCCTGTTCATATTTATCTGATACCACCGTGAAATAAAATTTCCCAACATATATCAAATCCATTTATTACATATTTACTATTAGGGGCGCCACTAGGAGTTGGATCCATGCTAAGTTTAAATAGGGGCGAAAGAAAACCTGAGATATGCCCGAATTCCATTCAGCCTAAGAGTAGATTTTAATTTTGAAATTCTGATCGAATTTAGACAGGGGTGACAAAACGAATCAACGAATCGAATTTGTATCGAATCATAAACGAATCGAATCGAAATGTGATGGATTCGTATTCGATTCGTTTATTAAACGAATCCTAATATCAGGATTCGTATTCTATTCGTTTATTAAACGAATCGAATACGAATATCCGTTTATTTGTTTAGTCAATGATATTATTTAATAAAATAATTTATCACACTTGATTTACATTAATTCTTCATATATATATATATAATATATATATATATATATATGAAATATGTAATTAATATATTTACTAAAAATACATCACCAAATATCGAAAATATTACTTTTTCTATGATAATTAGTTATAATTTCTCGAATTTTAATTGAAAATAACAAGAACTAGTAAATAAAAATAATAAAACGAATCTTAAACGAATCCATGAGCTTAATTCGTATTCGATTCGTTTAATAAACGAATCGAATCGAATTGACCCATTTATTAAACGAATTCATTTTTTCAAACCCGTATTCGCTTTAAGCGAATCGAATCGAACGAATAAACGAATCCTGACCCAAATTGCCACCCTTAAACTTAGACAAAAAAAAAATGTAAACAATTTAGTATTAGATGCAAATTTATTAATGCAAACATTTAGTCAGATTTTTATTTTTATTATTATTTTTTGGAATCATTGAAAACCTCATCCCAAACCACCCCTTTCGGGCTTAAGCAGGACAGGTTAAATCCCCGACTGTCACAGGTTCTTACAAGAATCACACTCCCTGAATTCGAACTCATGACTTTAATGTAAAATCGTGAACCGTGAATCATACATCATCAAATCACATCCCCGAAGACAATAGTTAATTTGATACTCCACATCTATCCGTCAAACAAGTGCCAACTATTTTATCCATGCTAATAAAATGTTCTTATTCTATATATATATACTAGTTTTTGCCCGTGCCTACGGCACGGTGTTACAGTATTTGGCCCGTGCCTACGGCACGGTGTTACAGTATTTGGCCCGTGCCTACGGCACGGTGTTACAAAATTAAATGATTTTATTTTTTAATTAAATGATGCCCGTGCCTACGGCACGACACGGTATTACAGAATTAAATGATTTTATTTTTTAATTAAATGATGTCCGTGCCTACGGCACAGTGTTACAGTATTTGGCCCGTGCCTACGGCACGGTGTTACAAAATTAAATGATTTTATTTTAACTTTCTATTTTTTATTTGAAAATTTGAAAATTTTGACCATTTCCATCAATCAATTCACTCTCTTTCCTCCAATTACCAATGAAATGATCTGAGCCGTTAATTAAGCCACATAAAGAGAGCCGTTGGATGCACTCTCTTTCCTCAAACACCATTGTGCTTTATAATATAGATATTATATATAATATATATTCTATATATATATATATATATATATATATATATATATATATATATAATAACAATAATAATAATAAAAAAAAAAAAAAAAAAGCAAAAGCAAAAGCCATCCACCACAAAAGTGGTTTTCTCTAGACGATTCCAAATGACAGACAATACTTAACCATATAATCCTGACAAACAACGAGAATGTTCTTAGCATGCACCTAGCTACCTCTATAGTGTATTTTTCTTTCCCTATAAATAATAATACCAACACTCTCATTCTCATTGAAAGAAATTAAGAAAGAAAGAAATATATATATATTAAGCCATGGCCATCTCTAAGGCTTTGATTGCTTCAATCCTCATCTTACTTCTTGTTCTTCATCTTGTTGAAGCTGAACATATGGTATATTTCTAACACTATCAATGCTCAATTCATTTATTTTTAGTTAATTACTTGTAAATTAATAACAATATCATTCTCATATATGCATGCAGCAGGTTAACACAAACAAGGGAACTGCCTATCCCAAACCAACAATTGGTAATGTATTATCATTAATCGATATGTGATTTTATATATATTATTGAGGTTTCAATCGGGATATCCTCAACTTAATCAAATAAAAAATATAGAAAATACAAAATTCAATACATTAAGGAACACATAATATTGTATTAAAATTCATATTTTTTTATTTGTATTTTTTTAGTGTGATACTTAAGTTATTAAGTCGACACATCTACACATATATGTAGGGTTTGGGAGGTTTATTAATCTCATGAATCTTGGTTTATTATAAAGAAATTCAATACACTTACCAGACAAATACACATTTTATAAGAATGTGTATTTTTCATATATATATTTGTTTAGTTTAATCTAAAATAAGGATAATTCATTAAAAAGTTATAATAGCAGAATAATCATGCTTGTCTAAATTATTTTAAAATTTCCAGACTGTGGAGGTGCATGTAAGGCCAGGTGTCGGTTATCGTCGAGGCCAAACCTATGCCACAGGGCATGTGGAACCTGCTGTGGCCGTTGCAATTGTGTTCCTCCAGGCACTTCAGGCAACACTGAGGTCTGCCCTTGCTACGCAAGCTTGACTACCCATGGTGGCAGACGCAAGTGCCCTTAGAAAAAAACAACTGGTTTTGCTTTGGAAGTTTCTATACTAGTATCCTGCATGATGATGTCATAAATGAATAAAACGATGTTAATAATTTGTTCGTTCTGTATTATAATTGAATTATATGTTAATTCGCTATTATTCGATTCTTTTTTTTTTTTTTTTTTTTTATTTTCTGCTTTGTTTTTGTTCTCTCTAATAACAATCAAAAGGATTAATTTAGTTTATAAAAATGGCATATTTGAAATTCACCCAAAACATCAATGTTGTTATGTCATTAGTCAACATAAGTCACCTTTTAGATTATGCGACTCCAAGTCATCTCCTAAAAATTAAACAATAAATAATTACACTTTCAATTTTTTTTTAAACGTTAGAAATCTCATCGCCAAATCATTTATTCTAGACAACTTAAGAGGAACAAGTAAAATATCCGCCACAATGCTTAAAAAGAAAAAATATATTAAAGTTGTGTTTGATATAATATTTATAAGAATATTCTTAAATAATATAGTTTTTAAAAGTAGAGTTTTTAATAATAAAAAAAATTAATTGAATTGTTTAGCTAGCAATAAGTATTGGAAAGATGCATTATTGATCATTTTATAACATATATTATTCAATCAAAATCATTAAAAGAAATCATGCAAATTATGAAATTGAACACAAACTCAAAAAGTTGGAAAAACCTGAAAATATATATGACGATGGACTTAAACCAAGTCGAGTTTTTCTTATATCCTCAAGAACTTATTAGCCCTGTAGATTTCTTGTGGTTAATGTTCTCATATGATTTTTTGGTTGTTTATAGTAGAATGAGCGCCCATTTCTCCAAGAACTCTAACAATGAATAATGGTTTTAACTCTTTTTTTTTTCTTTGTAGACCTTAGACTATAATGAAAGTTGAAATGAATTTTTATGATGATTAAAAATGAACCCAACAGAGTTTATTTATAGACATTGAGAGTTACATTTGTAAATGTACATTTAGTTTAATATTACAATCATTTAAAAGATTACGACCCTCTAACATATTCTTTCACTTTAAAGGGTTATATCTATTCACTTTAAACATATATCCATTTAATTTATGTCTTTCTCGAATGACACATATCAAATGACATGTCTTCTAATAGGACACCCTAAAAATATACATGTTTATTTAGAGAATTTCTTATAATAAAAACTTTTACTATGTTCGCAATAATCGTGTATTTTTCAAGTTGTTTAATTTAACTTATCATATGAGTTTGATTATTGAAGAAAATAAGGGTAAGAAAGATTAAATTTAGACTTTAATAATAATTATTATTATATTAAGTTTTTATTAAAAATTATAATTTAGACATTTTATTGAGAAAATGATTTTTTTGACAATTTTTAATTGAGCATGAACATCATTTGATACAAACGTCTATAATTGATTGCAAAGCATGAGAAGAGTACAGCTGTTGTGCAATTTTGTACAGCTGTTTCTCAAGTCTATTTCTTAATTAGTCGAAGATTAATTCTTCAAGTTTGTTGTTCTTAAGAGTTTTCTTTTTTCCTTTTTTGTCCACCAGGTGTTTGGATCAAAATTTTAGCACCATTATTAATTTATGAATTATACAGATATTCATTAAGAAAAATTTGAGATCATTTTTATGAGAAGTTAAATTTGTCAAAATATTAATGATTTTTTTTCATCAAAATTTTATTAAAATAAATTTTTAAAGAGTATCTTATAACACTCGTTAATATTTTCCATAATTTATATGCCTTAGAGCATTAAGAATTTTTGCAGCTAACGCCGATCCTAAAATCATTATTATATATCGTTTTCTAATAATTTCGATCAAGTCCCACTCTACTTCGAAAAACACTTTCCTTGCTTCCAAATCAATCTCTTCCACGAATTGCACCTGTGGCCAGTATCTCTATCAGCTAGTAATTACTTCAATTCATTTTCAATTATGAGAAAATATTTCCACAAATTGTTAAAAAATATATATTATAAAATATATTAAAAAAAAAATTAAAAAAAAAAAGGCAATCAATGTTTCCTATTGAAAAAACACTTTAGAAAAAAAACTATGTTGTATAAGTTTTGTTAAAGTCTTCTTAGTTTTGTATAATTTTTAATAGAACAATGATAAATATATACCAAAAGACATAACCGCAAAACACACATAAAGCATAAATTTATATTGGAAAAATAAATGAAATTCAATTTTGGGATGTAAATCATGCCTTGTGTCACGTTTTTGGCAATGATTGTTGTTCAAATGGTGATGAAATATTTAGTTATCGAATTTTTTTTGCGACGATGGTTATTACGTCATTCATATAATATAATAATATATTATTATACATGTTAACATATTATAAAATTACTAAATAAGTAATATTATATTTAATACAATTATATAAATCATATTTTTACTAATTGATGATATCACATTATCCGTATATATTTCGTGTCAAGAATTTCTCGTTGGTACCCTGGCTAATATGCAATTCCTGGCATATAATATTAATATTGTTTAGCAATTAGCACTATGCTTTCAAGTGACAAATGGATCGCTCTCTTATCGAATTGTCAGTTTAGTTGGATATGTAATTTGTTTTGTAATATCTAATTACACCCACAGATATTGAAAGGAAATTTAGAGGGTTTAGTAATTCTTCAGCCCAATTTATTGAGTTATTGGATCACAGCCCACAATCCAACTTATTGGGCTTTAGAAGTAGAGATATGGGTTCTGATGTTGCTTTTGGGTATGTTACAAGCAATATGATACATCTTTGTTAGTCAGATGCTTTAAGCAGCCGTGAAAATGACCAAAAGAGTTGAAGATGGCAACTTGTATCATCACTGCTAATTCTGCTTATAGAGAGTTTTTAAGATTCCCAAAATAAATTGATCACATATTAGAGTACAATATGCTTGATTGTGAATAATTGTAGATTTTAAAATGTGGGTGGGTATCACATATTGAATTGTAACGCTTATTATATACCTCAACTTAATAAATAGAAATCATCCAACTTTAATTTAGTGAACGTCCGAAAATATTATAATTTTGTTGTAAATCATCACTTTTCATCCTAATATTGTAAAAATATATATTTTTTCACAAGATGTTATAAAATTGCATCATTTTCCACTAAAATTTTTATAAAAATTTATCAAATTTCCATCGTAAAAAGTTGAAAATTGATATATTTATGAAAGTGGAAATGAGATCATTTTCCTACATTGAATAGATGATTTCTCATCAAAATGTGCAAGCAAAAATTGGCAAAAACAGCACGATATTTCAGCCAGAAGCAAGCATCCTCCAAGATTTAAGAAAAAGAAAAGTGCCCATCAATTCTGTCGTATTGCACAATGATTCCACAATTATGTAAAATGATTGAAATGAATTTAATTACCTTTGTAATTACAATTTATACAAATTCACCAAATACCCTCATCCTTATGCACCTACCCTCGTAATATTTTTTTTTTTAGAATATCGGAGAAATCTCACGTTTCAAACCGTTGGACTGCGTCATTTATAGACATAAATTCTTACTTCGGGAGTAATACAATACACCTACCCTCTATATATTTTTCTTCCCTTATACTAAACTCACCTGCTAGGCTGCCATAAGTATATGTACAAGATCTCAATTTACAGAAGAGCTAGCCTATAGTTACAAGATTTTCAAATAATCAATGGCTATCTGCAAAAGTATGATGGTTCCACTTATCATCATTTCCCTTCTTGCCTTCCAGCTTGCTCAATCCAATGATCAAATGGTAATTATGTGTTAATTATTCGCGCAATCCGCCTTTTAATTATCCATTGATCTAATTATTCTTTATCATGAAACTAACCTGGTGTTATATTGTATGTTTCAGGTGATCAAGAATGTTATAGAGAATCCCATAATGCTCCAAAAAATTGGTACATGCAACATGCCCACATTTCTTATTAACATCAATTTTGTAATTCAATTAGTTTGAATTTGTGGTCAGTGTTGCTAATAGTGTGTTTGTTGGAGCGTTAACGCTAGCGTTTTAACACTCCATCAAACGGTTAAGTTAATGCTAGCGTCAACGATTACAAAATCGTAATTTCATAACATTAAATTATTTTTTGACGTTATTTTATACTCTCTGATAATACTTTCTACCAAACGCGATGAGAAGTTTATTATGGTGATCATGTTTCAGATTGTGATGGAGCGTGTGAAGCAAGGTGCCAGTTATCGTCAAGGCCAAGGCTGTGCAAGAGGGCATGTGGGACGTGCTGTGCTCGTTGTGATTGTGTTCCTCCGGGCACTTCTGGTAACTATGATGCGTGCCCCTGCTACGCAAATATGACTACCCATGGTGGTAGACACAAGTGCCCTTAAATCCTTTGCTTATGGAATATGGAATGTTTTAGCAGAAACCTGTGGATGAGAATAATAAAACAGTATGTAATGTTTCAACGTTATAACGGTACTGTCTTAGTTAACGAGTGATTTTACTAAGCAAAATATCATTTTGTAATATCAATTCTATGAACGACATGTCGCGAATTGCAGATGCATGCACATGACAGGTCGTCCATAAACTCTAAACATGAAAATATGAACTAACTAAAACCGGGCTTCATGGGCTATTCTTTGATAATTTTGCTTGTTTCCGAACTATGTATGGGCCTAAAAAAGGTTCACTTGTTGAGCAATATTAAGTGTCGCAATGACCCGATCCGGGTCCGGCTTTGATAAGTCTGGTCCGGAAAAAGTCTAGTCGAAGTGTTTATTGGGCCGGTTCGATTCGAATTTTATCCTGTCCGATTGTTTATTAATAAAAAAAATTATATAATTTATAATTTATTATATAAATATAATTTATTATATAAATATAATATTTTTTTAAATCCGAGTCCGAGCTCAGGATTTTTTACCCTCATACCGAGTCAAAACTCGGGCGGGCCGGATCGGACCCGGATTTTTTTTTTTGCCATATCTGTCCCAATTCAAAAATTTATCAAATTAAAAAATGATCAACGTAAAATCAAGCAAAATTATCAAAGTAAATAACATTCATTAGAGAAAATTGGCTGAAAGAGATTCAATGGACTACAGTTATATTGCATACAAATACTTCCTCTTCAGTTATTATCCTTTTTAAAACAAACCATTCACATGTTCAACGTGAAATCAAATTTTCATTTGCAAATTGGAGAGGGGTCAGTATTTTTTGCTGATGAATGACAATATCGAATTCGCTCTCCGTGAGCTGAAAAAAAAATACTGTAATTCTTAGAAAATCCAAGGGTTTTTTGGTAATTAGAGGTAAAGCTAATGGAAGGAACTAAAAGCGTCACGCAGCTTACGTGACCCTGCGACGCCGAGGTGCATTTGTCAGTCCTAATCAAATACTCGCTCTAAAATCATCAAATGATCGCCGAGTACATCCTTTGCCCATCCTTTCTTGTGATCGCCAAACTTTCTCTAGAATTTACACTTTGCAGATTTCAGATTTCCATTATTTCACTGTCCTAATTCTCACTCTCCCATCGGCGCGTGAACGTGAACAACAAACAAAATCATACATCATTCCTGAGTTACTGGCGCGTGTCGATTACAGCCAAACACCGGCACATGAAACTGAAAACACTGCAATCGAATTTTATTTCATTAAAGAAACAGGCGAAAATACATTAGAAAGGTACAGAATAATTTTTTCCTTGCAATAGTGAAGATTGAACAGTCTCTGGCAGTACGGCGAACTGTGTACGACACGTGTCGAACATCCACGATATTTGTAATAATGACCGTCGATGAAAGAGAATCGTTTGTTTTGTTTCAGTTACAAAACAGCGAGGGAGAAATAAGAAAAGTTTAATCACAGCGACGTGGCTGGCACGTGAGACTTTATTTTCTAATCCATCAACGAAGATCCAACGGCTGAGAGTGGAGGGAGAATAGAGACCGTGGATGAGTGAGAGAAATAGAAATGGCCGTTTTTCTGATGCATTTAAAAGGCGATTTAACAGAGCGAAAGCTTCGGATTTTCCGTCTCCTGGGAGTTTTGTGTTGTGTGTGTCAGTGCGTGTGAGAGCTTTGAAGAGAAGATAAAGAAAGAGAGAGAAATGAAATTAAACTCTCTTAATTGACTTCAATAATAATTTAATGAAGGTTGTTATATTGTCACTTTGCTAATATAGCTTCACATTTTTCATTTTTTTTTTAAAATTTCTTTGCTTTTGTTCATGAAGAACCTGATTCTCTGAACACGAGGAACGAATTACTTTTTCTTTATTTTTCTTTATTATTATTATTATTATTATTATTTTGCCTTTTTGTCTCGTCTCTTTCTTTTGTTTTCTCTCTCATACTGATTTTTCTGAGCAGGTAGAAGCTAAAACTACTAAAAAATCACACACAGAGAGAAATATCTGGCAACTAAATTGATTTTCTCTTTCTCTATCTTCTTTAGAAATCTCAAACGCCACTTTTTTTTTTGCTCTCACTTTCTCACATCAAAAGAAAAAGAATTGATTCTTTCATCTCTCTTCAATCTTCATTCATTCTCATTTCTCATGTTTTTGATTTGATTTGATTATATAGATCGATTCGTTCGTGAAAGCAGTTATCAAAAGGAGCAGATGCTGTTGGTGTTAGTGTTATTTTCGAAATTATGAATACAGAAATGGACAAGACTCGAGACGTGAGGCGAGGAGGAACCAGTCGGTTTTTGCGTCAGAAGTTCTTAGCTGGTGTGAATTTACTAAATTATCCTTTTTTATTTCATGTTGCTGAATAATAAACAAACGAAGCAAAACAAACGAACAAACCCCTCATTTGTCGTTTTTCTTTTGAGCAAATACGTTCACTCTTCGTGTGTTTTTGGCGATAAGAGTTTTTCAGATAATGCGTAGTTTGTTTTATCTCCTTTGTTTTTTATGTTTTTTTTTTGAAAGGTTTGGAGAAACCGAAGAAAGAAAGACTGATTAAAAAATTAAGTGCTGTTAATAAAGCTGCGAGTTCGAGTTTCGAGGATTTTGAAATGGGTTGTAATAATAATAACAATCGTTTGTCTGATAGAGAAAATGAAATTCCTTCACAATCTCACTCTTCAATGAGTAATGCTACTGCCAAAAAAATTAAGCTTCCCAAAAAGGTATGTTTAATTTTGTTTTCTTTCATTTTTCAAATTTTTTTTTTTTGTGATTTACTTAATTTTCATTATCTTTTTCTCTCTTTTTTTCCCAGCTTTTTGACGACTGCAATGGTGTTGATCATTCCTCTGTTCCGCGTAAGCTACGTTCTGGTATGTTGTTTGTAAATCACAAATGGAATTATTATTATTATTTTTTATTATTCCTTTTTTTAAAATTTAGTTGCGAGTCTTAGTTGTTAAAGTGTTGCCGTTTTAAAGATCAAGTTCTATTTGGTGGGTCTTAGGGGAAGTTTCCTTTTTTGGTTTTGCTTAGTGATTTAGATTTTGGATTACAACTTAAGCAAAACGGAGCTTTTTGCTTTTTCTTTCTTTTCATGGACGTTAGATTCTTTCTGTTCTTTTCATTTTTTTAATTAACATTTATTACATTGGTGTTTCGACTTTGATAGTGCGTTGATTCTTTTGAAATAATCATGTTGTGTTAGAGATTTTTACCTTTTTTTTTTGTGTGTTCTGAAGCTTACTTTTCCAAGGGAGATACTTTAACTTTCTATGAATCATAAAAATGGTTTAATATTTGAATGGATGAAAAAGAAAGGAAAAAAGAAAATCGAATTCATGATTTTTTTTTTTAATTTTTTTGTAGCATTAGCGTATGAGAAATTTGGATTTTACTTTTACAGCAATGAAGAAGCGAAATCGCGAATCTGTCTCTCCACCTTTACCAGATTCAGAGAAGCTGAAACATACAATAGGTGGAGTGGAATCACTCAAAAAGGATGGCATAAAGAAGTCCAAGCTGAACATGGTTGTCATTTATCTCTAGCTGACGATTTCAATTATTCCTTTGGGCTGAGCATTTCTATTTATATTGATGGTATTGCTTTTGTAGAAACAAGGAAGCTCGGACTGGTCCCAAAAGCATACCGTTGGCCCAATCACTAAAGATGAGGAAGAAGTTGTGGAGACCCTATATGCTATGGCAGGAATGTTCACAGACTATGACAGTGACAATAAGAGTAAATTGGATAGTCCCCCTTCAGAAGCAAAGCATCCGGTTTTGCCTGAACATAGGGATAGCACTACACCTGCAATCAATGGTGATTTTTTGCTTTCTTCCAGCTATTGCTTCTTGCGGTGACTACATTTATTTTTCAGATTGTTCCCGTCTCATAAGTTGTATGGTTTCATTAGATTCTGAGGTTACCAAGGAGGAGTCGGGCTCAACCTACCCCTTGAGAACTTCTGAGGCTGCCCCTTCATCTAATGTAGAAACTTCACAGAAAGAAACTGCTCAAGTCACTTCTTTGAAGGAACCCAGTGTTGAAGCAGAAGAAAAGCATGATTTACACAACAGTAAAAATTTCCACATGAAAACTGATAGTTGTGTTCACCCAGTGAATGTGCACAGCCCAATGCCTTTATTGGCTAAGAGGGAACATAACGATGATAAGCCGTCATGCAATCCTGTAAATTTTCAGGTTCTGCCTGAACTATGGCTGGATTCTGGGTGGGTTCTATTTCTATCAAGTTCAGTGCTCCTGTTTCTTTTCAGTTGTCATGTTATTAATTTAGTTTTCTTTGTGTTGTTGATCCGCAAGTAGATTAGAGCAGTCCACTTTAAAGGAGACCTCACCTCCTAGAAAACCCGAGCTTGCATTTGGGGTAAGCATCAAGCCTGGAATAATATTTCCTTTAGTGAATGTGCTGCTACTAATATGGAGGCTTTGGATTACTTTCTTAGGCCACCACCTTCACAAGTCAACTAGTGCAACAAGATATTGTCATTGAGTCCAGAAAAAATGGTATGCTTTTTGACAGCTTAGAAAGATGTTTTTTTTTATGCCTATTTTTTGCCTATTTAGTGAAATATGGAAAGATGTTCTTTTTTTTTTTGTTATGCCTATTTAGTGAAATATGGTTGTCTTGTATAGTATTGAATATAATGGGCTGACACTGGCATATTCTTTGGTTAAAGGCCTTGCATTGTGGCCAGGATTGTCTCCGATGGCGTTTCATGGTGCTGGGAGTCCTGTACCATCTTCACAGTAATTTTCTTAGTATTTATGATTTTTGACCTTTCTTTATATCTTCTCTCTATCATCTCATCCATGTAGCCATTGCAGGCCCTCAGCCGCCAAATTTCCAGCTTGGCTGGATACTGCCGTGGGTGCCTCCAAGCCTTTTTCTTTAGAAAATGGTCCTTCAACTGGAAAGGTAGACTTCTTCTCATCTCAGCTCTCTGTTTCCTTGAAAGGAGCAAAAGAAATGCTTGTGTGCTATTTCGAGCATCTCATTGAGTTTGCGATGGAATATAATCTAAACAGGTTTATAAAGGGGCAACTATTAGGCGGTCTCTGAAGAGGTGTGCAGTTCATGTTTACATCAGTCATCTTATTCGAGATTTACAAATGCCAGAGAATAAAGAAAAGTTGCCTCTACAGTGTAATCAATTGAAACCACCACATGAAGGACAAAGGCAAGGAACCATGGAAATTAATGACCTTGACAGAGTGAAAAAAGGTTTAAATGGAGTTATATCGGGTAAAAATATTGGTAGTACTACCGTTGAAAGAAATCCAAATGAAGCTAGAAGCGGTATTCTTCAGCACAAGAAGCTCCATCAAGATCAGCTACAGACTGCTACAGCATCTGGGTTACACGCTTTGCAGAAGCAGGTAAGCTTGACAATTTACATTACCATTGATGATGGTTCTCTCCTGCCCAATGTTCTAATCAATCTCTCTTTCTTGCAGAGTGTCAATTTTTTGTCTTTGTCGGCTGGATATGGGGGACCAGAAGCGACCAACGGCTTTAACAGAACCAGAAATAATACATTAGAGCCATCATCACAATTTCAAGTTTCTTACCTTCATTCTCTTCCACCACATCAGAAATTCATGCCGATTACAATGCCCCAGACTCACTACACCTCCTCCTACCCGGATAAGCTTTCCACGTCTGGAACTGCATCCACTCAGCAGGTTTCTTGATTTCTTTCTTTTGCTTGTTAATATTATTTTATGTATTACTTCAATCCGATCCAGATCTCTTCTTCCAACTAATTTTATTAGTGCTTGCTACTGTGTGTTTTTTTTATCACACTTAGACATTGCTACAGTTTGATATGGACCACTCTACTTAGTTGACACTTTAGTTTAGTCCTTGCAGGCATCATGAACCTCATATAAGCTAAATTATACTATTGCTGATATATGATTGATTCAGTTCTTTAGTAGACCCATTGATATATCACTCTGCAAGTTGTTTATCATGACATATAACTTTTTGATGATCTTGCATTATGCTATAATTGTTGTCCGTAGGTCCAGCTGCAATTACCTCCGTATCTTAGCAGCCAATTCCTTGGTCCATCTCATACTAGTTCTACAATCTTCACAAAACAACACCAACACCAACAGCAACAGCAGCTTTGGGCGTCGCAGCTTGCAGCTCAATGCAGAACTACTGGGCATTCTACAGCCATGGGCCAATATCCAAATTGGCCAAATGGGAGACAGGACCCTACATTGATCCCATGTCCTCAGTCCGTGATATCGCATCCCCCCTCATCAGTAGATGTACTTGGCCCCTGGTATTCTCAAATTTCTCAACAACAGCATCAGCACCAGCAGCAGTTAATGTCCATGGCTTCATCAGTACCCTCGTCAAGGGTGAAAAGGCAAGACCACCATCTCCCTCTCGTCTATGAAGAAATTGAAGGTGGATTTCAAACTGGTGGCTCATTGTCATTACAATTACTCTGCAATGAAAGGCTTTGAAATGTGCTTTTGCCAGGCAATGGATGGGTAGTAACATTATTTCATTCATTTCATTTTATGGAACTGACGCTTGGTTCTTGACATGGTTCAATCGGGAAGAGGTGACTGAGCCCCAAAAAATTCCATGAAAAGCAGAACTGGCCAGGCAATACGATGTTATGAATAATCCGCGAGGCCGATCAATCACATGAGCTTGATTACGAGAAACATTTTACAGTAGTTATTATCTTTGATTGAGCTTGTTTTTGAAGCACGTTGTTTCTCATTTATAATGATAGATAATGGAAAAACTAATTTTGTACATTCCCTTGAGAGTCACCCGAATCCCAGAAAGTTTAAATTGATAGGAAGTTTAGGGCACCCTGTGTTGATTATCATATGCATCTTGTGTGAAGATCTGTTGCAGCTGTGATATTTTCAATCCATGAGGACGCTGCTTTGTCGATATGAGACACTATGGCAATTTGCATGCCTCTGGAAACAACAAAGTTGGAAGTTCAACTTTTTGTTAAAACAATTTACTGCAACAAAAAATTCTAATATATAACGATGGTATCTCGTCATTCATATAATAATCTAATAGAAAAAAAAATAGTTTTGTTTAACACAATTCTTATATGATATATATTATTAATTGATGGTACCACGTCATTCTTACAAAGGTGATACCAAATATACAACTTAATGCTAAAACTAGATTCTTAGTGCAAGATGAGAGACATCCAAACAACATTCAGTTGTTAAATGAACTGACTCAAATGCGTGAACATCTACCAAATAAAAGTCGACAAGAGGAAAAATGAATGGCTTCAAGTATGTATCTTTTACTAGCAACAAATTTGGGAAAGAAGTGTAATTAATGAGTAAAATTCTGATAATACAAGCAAAGCATTGGGTTTTCAATTTCTGATAATACAATAGAAAGATTGGCTGTGCAAAAAAGGGTAAACAAATTATAATAGCAACCTCAAATGGGCAAAAGTTAAACAGGCAAACCAAACTGCACTCTTAACACCATTTATTAATCATATAATTCTTCATTCAAGCTTCTCTAGTTCCCCCATTCTCTCTATGATTGCCTACAAAATACACAAAAGATTAGAAAATAAATAAATTAACTCCGAAAGATTAAGAAGTGCCTTAAAAGTGCATACCCTCTTGCTCGTCTCTTGAAGCTCTCCAGCAAGGATGAATTCATCAAGTATTAGATAAACCTTCAAGGAGGTAAAAGAGAATGGTAAATTGTAGTGGCCAGTAATGAAAAATGTCATTATTGTGATATTGCTTCCATATAGAGGATCAGATGCACTTAAATTTAAATTTTAGAGCAACAAACAAAACAGATAACATCGGTAGTGCACCTCCATGATTGGGTGTCTGCCTAGATTTCAATAGGATTGAACATAGAAAGAACATATAACAAATGACATGCCAATATTCTAAACTGAGGTGGTGTCTTTAAGAAACAAACATTCAGGTATCAACATGGCAGAGCAGCAGAACCAACTTGCAAACTAGCTAAAGGTTGCAAAGCATGACATAAACGGACATCATAAAAGGATTGATTTGTAGTACCAGCAACATGGCATAAGGTGTCTCTCATACAAGTTCTTAGATGAAATGGTCAGAAAATTAGACACGTTTTTAACCATCCATTGAGTTGTCAGCACCAGTTTACAGAGACATGGCTACTTCTAGCTTCCATAGAGGCCCTTCCACTTTGCTGTAGTTCAAATTTGTACTGGTACTGAATGAAATAAATCTATAACATGCTATACCAGTTTCCTCATTATGAAAATTACCAGCAGCCACCTAATACGTTTAATTTTTCCATCCCTAAAGAAAGTTATATGAGCAGTGAATGATTGATTTGGGGTAAGCATTTATGAATTACTGATCCACTTTGTGACCAAACAGAAAAGCAGCAGCACACAGAAGACAACATAATATTTTGGAAAAAAAATTAACACAAGTTCAGCAGCTGCATGAAGTAACAGTAACACAATTTGAAATGAAAACATCACATACCTTGTGGAAATTAAATACCAAATCTAGCTCGCAGACGTTGCTGAAGAAATGATCCAGTATCTCCACAAATAAATGGATGCACTCCAAATATGCCAATTCATTATCTGTTATGTCCACACAAAGCGAGAAAAACAATCCAGCATACCGCCTGTAGATTACCTTGTGTGTACGAAACTGCAGAAAGCAGAGATGCACACAGATATATTAGAAAAGCATAGATCACCTAGAAAACTTAATTGTCGTAGAGAAAAAAAGTTGTCAAATATAATGTTACAGTTTACAAGCGATGAAAATCAGAAATCCAGGTAGGATTTTCAAAACACAAACTTATAAAGATATATAAAAGAGTACTGTCAAAAGCATCTGGGCAACTAATGTAAAAGGCTTCGATGAGAAAGATGCCCAACCTTAAATTAGGCACTCTACTTAGCTCAACACCTACCCCATAGAAACAATTGGTAAACTCTTCTTTTGTTCTACCCATTAATACAATGAGCCACAAATTATGACAAGATTCCCATCAAAACGCATTAAATAAACAGCATCTCTCTTCTAAGCTTTATGTGGAATATATTTATTTTATTATCAATTTCCGTTAGAAAAGTTAACATAGGCATCACATGTTTCATACTCATTTAGCTCTAAAAAATGAAAAATTCACAATAACTGCATCAACTAATCAGACTAATTATAATTGAAAGAAGTTTATTCTTATTTTCTACATTTATCACTACTAAAACAAATGTATAAATTAATAAAAATTAGCTACAACAATAAACTTAGTCTAAGCAATTTGGGCATTATAATTAATCAATAATCACCAACCTCAACGAAATTCGTAAACTTGGGATCTCTGTTAACTATCAATCGATGAACCTACAACAAAAACAAACAAATTTCAAAACCCTAGAAAAATGGATAATTAAACAATAACTGGGAAAAAAAAAAAAGCAAGATCATACCTCGTATTCGACCTTGTGTTTCTCGGAATCCTCAAGAGGAACATAGTACTTGGCGAGACGAGTCTTGCCTTGCCTGTTCTGTAACAATATGAACCGGATCTGCCACGTCAACAAAAGAGATCAAAATCTTAGTTTCATTTCAAATCTTCAAATTGAACTGATCCTAATTATAATCAAATTAAATCAGATAAAGGACGCCACCATTGTTGAAAGACAAAATTACGAATTGTGAGCTGATAGGAGAGAGTGCACGGTCAAGGCTTTCCTTCGTTTCGAGCAAGCTGTAGCTGGTTGAAATTGAAAATTCCAAATGTATGCCATTGTTTTAATTTTAAGATGCAATTACATTTGGATCCCTTATTTGCAGTAAAATACGAATAATGAAATAGTTAAGTTTTATATTTCAAATCGATCCAGCTGTTTCACTCCTTAAAATTAGGGATAGCAAAATTCCTCATTGAGGACATGCGGGAGCACGGTTGATCAGTGAATGATAAGGATATAATTTTATATACCAATTATTTGGATGAATTGGATACGAGAATTAATAGATGCGTTTAAATATAAGTAAAATTTATGTGTGAACGAAGGGCCCGGTATATTAGGGGAGGATAAGATGATAATTTTTGTATCCTTTAATTGAATGGAACAAGTACGGATATTGACATCCTTATACCCAACCTTGTTATCATCCTTCTTAAAATATGTTAATATATTCAATTATTTAAAGTTTAATACCTCAAAAATAAGTATGGCAATTAGGGGTGGCAATTTAGATCAAGATTCGCTTATTCGTTCGATTCGATTCGCTTTAAAGCGTATACGGGTTTGAAAAAATGGATTCATTTAATAAATGGGTAAATTCGATTTGATTCGTTTATTAAACGAATAGAATACGAATTTAAGCTCATGGATTCGTTTATTTGTTTAGAATTCATTTTATTATTTTCTTTTACTAGTTATTATTATTTTTCAATTAAGATTCGAGAAGTTATGATTAATTATCATAGACAAATAATATTTTCGATATTTTGTGAGGTATTTTTAATAAATATATTAATTACATATTTTATATGTATATATTTATGAAGAATTAATGTAAATCAATTATGGTAAATTATGATATTAAAAAATATCATGACTAAACAAATATTAGTTTTCGATTCGTTTAATAAACTAATCGAATACGAATCATGATATTATGATTTGTTTAATAAACGAATCGAATACGAATCAATCACATTTCGATTCGATTCGTTTAGGATTCGATACAAATTCGATTTGTTGATTCGTTTTGCCACCCCTAGTGGCAATGAGCTGGGCCGTGATTTGAGAAGCCCGGCCCGAGCCTGAAAATGAAAGAAAAAGCTCGAGTCCGGAAAAAATCTGGTCCTGCCCAACCTGTCTCGGGCCCAGGCTCGTTTGGCTCGATTTTTTTATAACCAAAATCATTAATAATCGAACTCTTATATATTAAAACATATTAATAAGGAATCAACAATAGAGTATCAATTTCTAAAAGGCATCGGCCTAAAAATAAAAAATTTATGAATTAATAATTATTATTTTTATTTTAAACCCGAATCTAGGTTTTTTTGTTATAGTCTCAGCTATAAAACTCGGCCAAGGTCTTTTTACTCCCGGGGCTTTTTTCCATGCTTACTCAAAAACGATGATTTCACAATTATAACGGATCTACTTCAATGAAAAATGATTGGTTAGTCTAATGGTGAATACTTCTTCATCTTATGATTAAGATCGAAGGTATGAGTATCTCGTCTTGTGTGCGTTGTGAATGTAATTTTTTTCAATGAGCATATTTCAGTATGTACTTTTAATTATAGGATGCTTGAGGTAATTATCCTAGTTGAAGTTAATTTTGATGTCCGAAAATAGATCCGGTGTTGAGTTTTTATCGAGTATTAAATCAATAATCAAGAGGTGAATAAGACATACCAAAATCCCACATAAAATAAATACTGAAGTTGATTTAGCAGTCCATACAAACTCAACACCATTGTTGGGTTTCTTCATTTCTTTAGTTAATAGCATGAGAGTTTTTTTTATTTACATAATTTGCCAAGAAATTTTGCAACTCTAGTAAATTTGCAAACCGGCTTTAAAACTAACACAAGGGCTTTAAGAAACAATTCAACATTTTCATATTTTTGTGTTTATCTCATACAGAAATATATAGTACAGAATCATACCAGAAACAAGGTATTGTGAACTTACAATTAACATTACCAAACAACAATCTTGAAGCAAGCTCCTAAATTAACAATGCATTCTTGAATCTCTTATTCTCAAGTCTCAACCAAATGCCGAACAAAGCTACATTACAAAACCACATCTACTACTTTGTGACGAGAGATTAAATTACGAGGAATCTGCAACTCTAGTAATCGTGATCATACTTTGAATTTGATGAGGCCAACAGAGCAGCCCCAATGCCAGAACCGTCTTTTGTATGTTCAATGACAACATTCTTCGATATTTCTGTTCCTAGAAGCTCTGCCACTGCCTCGTGTAGGTATCTTCTGTACTGAGGATAGTTCTCATACAAGCCGCCATCTGTTGCCACCACCATCCTCTTCCCAAAGATGGAACCCTTTGAATCCTCGTCCATCTTCTGTAGAATGCTGACAATCCCTGCACCAGCTAAGCGGCCACCTCGCTTGACAATGGTGTCACATACTTCTATGACTAACTTCCTTGCATTTAAATTTGATTCTACCTGATCTCAAGAATGAAAAATTAAAAAATAAATAATAATTATGAAGTTAATTGAACTTTGAGTAATGAGTTCTTGAAGGCTATGAAAATATTTATGTTGTCCACAACTTCAAAGATACATTCCTATAAAAAATTCGAAGTTTAAATTACTGGCAACCATGAATATTTTTCATGAGCCTCTAGTTCATTTTTTCTTTACAGAAGCTGAATTTTAAAGTTGCGGAAAATGCTAAGTAATATACCCCAGCTACATCGTATAAAGTTGATCCAACAGCTTGAAGATCTTCCGAATAGTCCTGCTGCATAGCACATATATGTGGTGTCCTATAAAGTAGAATATGAGAACATAGTTTGATACAAAAATGAAATTGATTTTGATCCAACTGTAATGCATCATGTATTGCAGTGAAGATTACGAAACTTACAGCGAGATGCGAAGGTCAAAAATAAAAATGAAATATAGTATTTCAAGTCAGCCTCTATCTTTCATATGATTTTTTTTTTATATAAAAATTATCAATACACCTCAACCATTTATCCTCAGTTAATGCTGGAATTTAAGCAAAGGTTTATTCACCTAATATCGATTCAGGTAATAAATTCAAAGATTGGCAACTCTGTCCATGGAAGACCAGCCCAAGAAAGAGGTTCCTGTAGCGGGATTTATGCAACAATTATCCAAATAGCATACTAGTTACCTGAGTACAAAAGGCATTGACAATTTATCTGGGACAGATTTGCCAAAGAGTGCACCTTCTTCGGCCATCTTCAGAAGCACTCGCCGAACAATCTCACCAAGATACATTCCAGAGATTGTCTTCTCATATATCTACCAAGAACGGATTGATGATTGAAAAAACTATATTGTCTAGTTTCTACATCAATAATTAACAATGCATAAGAACAATAACAATAGGGACAAAACTTACCTGCTCACCAGGATTGATACTAGCAGCATCCATATTTCTATCAAACTCAGTTAAGGGAAGTCCTTTAGAGAATGCTCCCCACTCAGTGTTAATTATCTGAATCAAGGAAATCCATCAAAATAAGACCCGCAATCCAAGCAAAGATTATTTATGAAAAGCACAATAGTGTGAGGTTGGAGCCACCAATACGCACCGTTCTTCCAGAATGAGACTTGTTGCCTTGTAGCTTAGGAATTGCATCCATTCGTTCTACATAGCAAGCATTGGTTCCAGTACCCAAAATGACAGCAACCATAACATCATCATCCCAGTATCTAGCCCCAGCTAGTGTTCCCACGGTGTCATTAACCTAATTCGCATCGATGATTCATAAATTGGTCACTCTTAGGATGGAAGCAATATTCAAGGAGGGTGCTAATATAAACAAAACATACCAGGGCAGATACTCGCATATCTAATCCTTGCCTTTCCATTGCTTCATTTAAACAAGCAACTACATTTTTTCCTGCCTGCAAAGAGTTTGTAGTTCATGCCAGAATTATGTAAAGTTGATATCATAATTACAGAAATGTGGCCATATATTTAAACTGAGGAAGCACTTTTCCTAGCCACACGCAACAAATACACTGGATCATGTGTTCCATAATTTCTAACCACTGTTTCCATGAGCATGGGATCTTACAGGTACCAAAGCAAAAAAGTAGCTAAAATTTTTTGGGGGTCTAGATGTTTTTAAGTTAACAATGAGGCTTCATAAATATTTGTCGGCTATAAAGAGTAATTTGAATTTGCAGAAACACTAACCGTTCCAGAGACAGCAAAACCCTTTGTCCATTTAATTAGTATTCCAGAATCAATGGATGTCTGCTCCACAGGGAAAGAAAATGTAAATCCAATCTCCCTCTGCCTCCCCTGGGGCAAGTGAAATTTCCCAGCTTCCTTTTCCGCAAATTTAGCCAGCCCAGAAGCAATAAAATCAAAAAGCTCCTATAATTTGAAGAGTTAAAACAATTAGCATGTTTAAACAAATTGTATTAACAAATTTAACAAACTATTGATTAAATCTCAATTCACCTCAGAGGTACCACACATAAGCTCTTGAGGGATAGAAACTTGTTCAAATTCCGTAGCTTGAACACGCTCTTCTTTGCCACCTAATTGCACTCTCAGCACCCTAAAGTTTGTGCCTCCAAGATCCAATGCATAGAACAATCCTCTCTCATTCCTTTCAAAGTACAACATATTATCCATTAATTAATTTTAATTTCCATTTTTTAGCAATATAACTATGTTCACTAAGTGCAAAAATTCGAGCTAACCAACAAGCAACAAATAATTTAAAAAATAATAATAATAATAATAATTCGCATTAATACATGCAAAATCATTGGAAATTTTTTCAAAATGCTCATATAACATTCAATGCTGAAACTTAATTAAATCAAGGAAGTCAGTCAATGAAACAAAAAAGCATACCCAGTTGGCAAATTATCAACATAGCTAAGTATCATCTTGAGTTCGCCACCCCCATCAACGGCAAGCCCAGCTCGCAAATCAGCGGTCATGGCGTCCGCCACGTGGCGCAGAACCGGCAGAGGAGTTGCACACTCTTTCTGTAACTTTGTCAAGATCGGAGCAACCGACACGTTAACGTTTGATCTTACAGCCATCGTGAACCGAGTCCCGGCTCTAGGTGACCGTTTGATACGGAAAGATCCAACGGCCGGTGACATTGCTGTTGCTGTAACGGACATTTTCGGTTGACGGTAAGATCTAAGCAGAAAGAATAGTAATAAAAATAAGAAAGAGAGTAAATAAAATTGTGAGGCTCAGACAGAGGTTGCATAGTCTGTTTTTTTTTTTTTTTTTCTGTTTCACTTTATTTCTTGATAGCAAGGTTTCAACAGTTTGGTTCCAAAAGTTTAATTATTATTATAAAATCTAAAATGAAAAAGATTTCAGCTAACATTTAACAAACGTAACGGTTTCGTTACCTTCTTCCAGTTCTCTGTTTGTAGTTCTTGTTTATTTGTTCATTTATATTTGCTTTTATTAAGTTTTTAATTAATTAATTTTATTTTTTATTTGATGTTGGGTAATTAATTTTGGTTGGGGAACAGAGTAAGGGATTGGGCGGACAAGACGATGTTGACTACGGCATCTCTGCTTTGTTCTTTTTTGGTCAACTGAGTTGAGTCCAATTCATCAGGTCAATATAGTTCATTTTTCTTTTTCTTTTTTATTTTAGAGAAGGTTTGTTATTTGTTACATTTGGTATGCCAATATGTGCTTTAGTGCACTCTTTTCCAATAATTATTTGAGAATATCTAAAATTCAAGTTTAATTAGAAAAAAAAATAACTATATAAAATAATTTATATAGTAAGTATTTCTCGTAATTGATATAAAAATATATTCACATATAAAATTATTTAGGTATAAGAGAAATTATGTGACTGGCCTAATCTTTATAAAAAATATATTCACATCTAAAATTATTTAGGTATAAAAGAAATTATGTGACTGGCCTAATCTTTCCACCTCGGGACGGTTTTGGTAAATATATATTTCTAATTAGAAGCATATAACATAATAAACAAATTGAACATGAAAACTTTTATGCCATCCTATACACAAAATCTATTACAAGAAAAATTAAAATTTCTAATAAACCATGCATGCACTACTAGGATAACCATTGAGCTCAACGTTCACTTTAAGTTTAAGTTTAGATCTTTCCATTTGACGCAAACAAATCTTTTATAAATTGAAGAGCCATTATTTTTACAAATAACAAGAACAACATAAAAACACCAAACATAAGATTTGAGTGCTACTATTATAAATGAGTGTATTTACATATCAAGAGATTTGGGTAACAAAAACCACCATAAAAAAGTCAATATGTAGAGATAAGCTCGAAAGAAATATTTTCCGACAAGATTCGATCGGATTACAAGAGTTGGACGGAAAATATAAAAGAGAGAGAGGTGGAGAAAAGGAGAATAGGGAGAAGAAAAGAAAAGAGGAAGAAGAAAGGAGAAGGGAAGAAGGAGAAAAACATGATAACATGAAGGGGAAAAGAAAAATGAAGAAAGGGAAAAGATCCTCTAACGTCACCATAACAATATTGATGTCGCTGAGGATGAAAGTTTTACTATTTTTTTATTTAGAAACGTTGGAAATCTCATGTTCTTGTAAGAAATGTATCATATGGGCTAGAATCCAGAAACTGACAAATAAATCTTAAATTATTTATCATCAAATCACACATTTTTCTTTTTCTTTCTTTTTTTTAGCTTTTAGGTTTTAGGTGTGGGAGAAAGATTTTCGATATTTCCCAAAATTATATTGGAAAGAATTTGTGTCTAAGGTATCCAGAAATAGACACCATTATTTCAATAAAATCTACCCATCTAACGGTTTGGATACAATATCTTTTGGGTATCCTAGTTGGACCCTAAAAGATATGCAAGAATTTGAGATTGTATCTAATTATAAGGGAATTGAGAACTTGACTAATTAGTTCGGTTCTATATGAAGCCCGCATGAAAGAATCAATGAGTTTTGAGTTTTTATAAATAATCTTTTTTTCCCCTAAAAAAGATAATTTATCTTATTAGAATAAAACGTAATAGAAAAGGAAGTATAAGAGAATTACCCAAAATCTGAATTTAAGATTAAAGATGAAATCTCAAACTGAAATCGTTGGATTGCGTCATTAGAGATAGAGGTTGTTACGGTTCGGTTCTAAATTGTTGGAATTGTAACCGAACTGGTTCAAAATCGGTTCGGTTACGGTTCCAATTTTTTGGAACTGTAAAACTGAACCGAATCGAAAAATTTGGTTCGGTTCTCTATTTGTTAAGGGAAAAAAAATAAAAAACCGAAACCGAACCGAACTGAATCGAACCTTAATGTTACGGTTCCAAATTTTGTGGAAGCATAACCGAACCGTTTGGGGATTCGGTTCGATTCCGATTTCGAACCGGAACCATAGCTGGATGGTCCGGGTCTAATTGGAGAACATTGTTGCTTTCCATTTGGCTGGATACACACATTAATTATATATGCTAAAATCAAATCAAGTATTTGGCTCGGAGCACTGTGTATTGATTTTGAGATGAACAGTCATCTTTCAAATCACAAAATGTTAAAAGTTATCATTTGATTGCCAACGAACCATAGTAAATTATTGAGACTTGAGTGTAGCATTATATCGGTTTAAACAGAAATAATAATGTTGGATAAAATTAGTTAAATAGAGTTTTCAAAAATCTGAAATTTCATGTTACGTTTTGCCAAAATCAATTATCTGAGAAAGGACCCCACAATGAAACGCACAAGTTGAGGAAACTGAGATACTTGGGGCCCTTTGATTCGTTGGGTATTGGTGAAGAGTCCTTCTCTTTTGCCCAAACAAAAAATAATAATAATACAAGGAGAAGTATTTAAATTTTCAACAATGATAGAAATTTACAGTTGAATTATGATTTTAAATTAAAATTTTATATTCATTTTATATTTAGAGAATACACATATCACCACTCTTAAATTTTAGGCCAACTTGACGATTGGAATTTGAATGAAATTGGTTGAGTTTGAAGTATCTAATTCATTAGATCGGATACTAGGATTGACTCGATTCAGAGAGCGAATAAAATGATTAAAACTCCATCATTCGATTTCGATCCGATGCATTTTTAATTTCAAAAAGAATAAATTTGTGTAATTCGATCAACCGATTCGACAACCTAACCCTAATTAGATATACTATTTATTTCTCGAATTTCGAATTCAATATTTACTTTGATCCGATCTGATCCGATATAAAAATCTCAACCAACCCAAACTATATTTTGAATACATTCAAGTACTAAATCTACAAAGACCAAATTAACAAAGACCATCCACCCGCCGCCCCTAAATAAAAAAACTTTGTAATATAAACAGAATTATAGTGAAGTGTACGCGAAGTAAAGAAGCTCCCTCATACGATATTTGTTTAATTCTGTTACTCCCCTTAACAACATTACACCTATCATCAGCAATATTAATTGGCTACTGGCTTTGGCATTGCAACCACCTTCTCTCTCTTTCTCTCTCTCTCTCTCTCTCTCTCTTAAATCCAAATTAAAAGGGCATCTTTGTTGCCATCTTTCACTCGGTCCACGTATCAAGCTCTCTCTCTCTCTAAGTGTATGGACATTATGGGTAGTGAAGATGGAGTAGTAGTGATCAATAGGGCTGAGATCGACACAACGGCGCCGTTTCGGTCCGTTAAAGAAGCTGTTGCCTTGTTCGGTGAGAAAGTTTTAGCCGGTGAGGTATATGCCAACAAGCTCAAAAAGGTGAGTCTTATTAATTTGCATGAATTTGTTGTACTCATTCTAATGTAATGTTCTTGCCTAGCTTTATGTCAATTAATAGTGTTTAAATTTTAAAAATATCGTATTTCGTGTATAAGACTCCCGTTTATAACAGTATCTGTTTAGGGAAGATTCTGATGAACTCGGCCTTAATTGTTGTAAAAATTTAGTGTCATTAAACAGTAATATAACATGCAAATCAAACAGATCAAACTACCAAAAGAAGATCTAGATGCAAAACCCTAAAACCAGAAAACTTGAAGACAAAACCTGGAAATTTGAGATTACAGAAACAATCCAAGTCGAGAAGATCTTTGTCCTTAAGAACTTATTGGCCCCGTCACAGGTGCTTTACGGATTCGAATTGCCAACGTTCTCCCAGGATAACTTGGATTCTACTTGTTCAAGGAGCACTCATTAACAAGTGTTTGAACTAGGATACAAAATGGTGGATCTCTCTCTCAAAACAAAGAAAACAACAATGCCTCTTTTTTTGTTCTTTGGTATGGATTGTATATTTGTATTTGGAATAAAAGACTTCTTTTATAAGGCATAGAGGGGTGCCAATAGGGCATCCCTTGGGGTGGGTTGCAACCCTCCAAGGATTGCAACCTCCCATACACCCCTTGGGAATTCCAATGGTATACATATACATATACATATCTTTATTTAATGAATTTGAGGAATTTACAACATTAATTACCCATGTGATTTGAATAATTGTTGAGGTTGTAGTACTAATGTGTATATAATGTGTAGATGCTCGGTGATGCAAGTGAAAATGTGAAAGGTACGTCCAAGATTGGAACAATTACAGCTGAATTAGAGGAGACAAAGCAAAGCCTCGAAAAGGCTAAAGAAGAAAGTTCATTGATGACAAATTATCTCTCATCTCTTAAACAAGAGCTTGAACGAACCAAAAGAGAGCTCCGGCAAATTAAAGAAAGGGAATTAGAAAAGCAAATGATGGAGCTTGAGATTGAAGATGTCAAGATTGTTGAAGATTCAACAAAATTTGAAGTCAAAACAAACAATAATTCCCCTGAAGAAGAAATAATAGAACTTCAAAAGAAACGTTACGTCACATTTGCAAATCCGACATCTATAACTCAAGTTATGGTTCCGAAAAATATTGAGTTACTGAAAAGGCACCCTTCGTTGAAAAAGAAGAAGAAGAAGCCTTTAATTCCACTAATTGGTGGGATTTTTTCTAGGAAAAAAGGAAATCAAGAAAATCACTATTGAATACATTTCATAACAACGTTGAATTTCAAGAATAATAATTTTTTTTTTTTGTACTTTTATATTGTGCTCTTTGTAAATTTTGTAGTCATGAGATGACATTGTAAGCGGAATTAATATGGTTGTTTCTTTGAGAGAGCTCATACAATAAAATATTATACGGTCTGTGTACTATGCTTCTTTCACAAACTATCTAAATGCTTAATTTCAATTAGTGTTTTCAGAACTGAATCGGTGATCTAAAATGTTCAATAGGTTATTGATTCGATCAGTTGATTTTTTTCAAAAAAAACGACAAAATTAGTTGAGGTCATAAATAATTTTATTTAATTTAAAAATAAAAATTGTTGAATTTCAATTTTTGATTTTAAAAATTAAAAATTAATAAATTGGTCTGGTCTGATTCACAAATTTTAATCGATTTTTTATATATCAATTTTTTTTTTATATATATTTGATCAAATTGGACTCACAGGTTCAACCAATTGAACTGATAAGATGCGGTCCGATTTTAAATTATTTGAAATTGAAGTACTAATAGGTAAAATTGGGTCTGAATGGGCTTGATTTGGTGTTGCAGGGCTTAAGATTTTATTTTGAGGTATTTGGTTCGAATCTAGTGAGTGCGTTTCTTGTAAGAGCCTGAGACAACCTGAAATTTTACTTGTTCCGCTTAAACTCGGAATGAGTGATTTGACGGTGAGATTTCCAACGATTTCAAAAAAATAAAATAATAATAATAATAATAATAATAATAGGTAAATTTGGTAAGGGGAAGTAGCTATACATTACCTCCAAGACAAAAGTACAAGACCCTATTATTAAGACATGTGCCCTAGATGAGGCCCACTATCTGTAATAGGGAACCAAATTTAAGCTTATCGTACGCTTTTAAAGGGTTTCTTGGATGGTCCAAAATAAATCAATTTGTACCAACTTGCTGTGGCCAAATTAGCCGCACTGTCATAATCAGGACCAGGTAGCTGTCCAATTATCTGGTCTCTGTGCACAAAACAAACGTGACATCAAAACCATTTTCAAAAGAAAAATGATAATTGTATAAAAATAATCTTTGATAAAATAATTTTACAGATTCAAATTTTATTTTTTAAATTTATTATTTTAAATATTAAAAAATAAAAATTCAATATTGAGAGAGAGTATTTTAATGTGTGCATTTAGTATTGTTGTTTCTTATACTAGGCATAGGCTGCAATTTACATTTGAAGGAGCTGCTCTTGGAGGGCAATACCTCAAAATAGTCATGATTATAAATGTAAATTCACTTTTTGACTAATTACTAACTTGTATTGACCTGTATTGTATTAAAATATATAATACAACCCATACAGCATTAAGCAAACTCATAAGATGATTATGAAAACTGAAAGAATCCAGTTGTATGTGAAGCTATAGTAATATATATATGAATGATTTTTCATCTCAATTTCATAAATAAAACGGGATCGGGATTAACAAATCCGGCCCCGTTGCAAACCCTACTATTTTCTCTCAACAATTAATCTTCTTCTTCTTATACGGTCTCCCCAAAAAATAAAAAGGAGACTAAGGACTTAAGTATCGTTCTCCTATAATTTTCATGAAACATATATACAAGTGAGATTGAACTAGGAAAAATAATGAATGTAAAAAAAGTAGTGAATAAAGAAACCTGGGAGTTTTCATGGAGAGGCGGTGGTAAGAGCCAATCGAAAGAGGTGCTTTCAGAGCAGTAGTAGGTGCTTATTGAAGGCTCGATGGCTCCTGCAACATCACTTTTCTCGTGAGTAGAAATTTAGCAGCTTGGAGCATGTAAGGTCTGTATAAATAATTTAGCAGCTGGGAGCAATTAAGCCCGTAAGGGTGTCTTAACACCTAGTGCCCTAAAACCAACTGGTTTGGGAGTTACTGGCCCAAAGATCGATATATGGATTGAAGATATATTTTAGACAATGTTTATCTGAGATCCGAGCAATTAAGCCTGTAGGGGTGTCTTAACACCTAATGCCCTAAAACCAACTGGTTTGGGAGTCACTGACCCAAAGTTCGATACATGGATTGAAGATATGTTTATAAATAAACTTTCACTGCCAAAAAAAATGTAAACTCTAATATCATCTTAGGACAAAAATATTACTCTCTTTTCAATAAATACATGTGATATTGTGGGCATAATATATTGATTAATACCTTGTTTTATGAGTTTATTGAAGAATGATAAAAAAGGTACATGAGAAGTCATTTATTTGATTATTCAGAAAAAAAAAAAAGAAAAAAAAATAATTGTTGACTTAGATAAGAATTTTTCTTCCTTAATTTTGAATTACTATGGACTAGTAATAAGCTGGTTGGGGGTGTGATGAATACTAAAAAGTGCATATTATTAGACGATAAGTTAATCATTTTACACTTATAGTTTCACTAATCCCCTTAAATTGACACATTTGTGTAAATATTTTAAAGTTATGCTTTGCGTGCTTTTATTGTGTTATTTTATGTTTTTGTTAGGAAAAATACTGATCGGAAGCTCGACGGGACAAATCAGACGTGAAAAAAATATTCTGCAAGCACGTCGTAAAATCTGCAAGCACATCGTAAAATCGGCAAGCATGTCATAAAATTTGCAAGCACGTCGTGACACGTGGAACCTTTACGTCGCGACACGTGTCCCCAACGTGGCTTCACCATTCTCTGACACGTGTCCCCAATGTGGCTTCACCATTCTTTGACACGTGTCCACAACATGCATTCGCTGGTCTGGGCGGCGAATTTGCCTATAAAAATAAGCGTCCGGCATTAGAAATTTTCATACTTTCTTTCCTGATTCCTCTGTAATTCTTGGAGAGAGAGTGTCTTGTTTGTTTATTTACTTAAAGCTTTTTGTAATGTCTTTTTCTTTCAATAATAGAAATACGAATATATTTTATTACAAAATGAGTAGCTAATTTCTTTTCTGCTGGAGTAAGGGTGAAGCTTTTATAATGAGAACATAGATTAAACTCGATTTTATTATAATAAATAAATTGAAATCTAATGATTAAAACTTGATTTAAATCTAGATTAATTATTGACAATCTTTATACCGCCTTTATGGCCGGTTTTATCTTTATACCGCCTTTATGGCTGGTTTTATCTGTCTACCGCCTTTATGGCTGGTTTTATCTTTAAACTTTTATGGCCGGTTTTATACGATTTTGGCATAATTAAGTACCTTGGTACGTAGGACTTGTTATAGACAAACGGTATCACCGCCTTTATGGCTGGTTTTATGTTTTTGGCATGTTTAGTACCTTGGTAGGACTAAGTATTGACATAAATGACTACCGCTTTTATGGCTGGTTCTTTTTATTGGCATAATTAATTCATGTAATAAATTAATAGGGTAAAAATGACAATTTATAAATTATGATAAAGCGAGATTTCTAAATGTTTAAAAGACTAAAAGTGGATCCCAAAACTCCAGCATTTCTTTCTGTTATTATATTCCAACCTAAAATCATCCAACTACTTCAACAAATCAAACTTTTGTTTTCGCTTTGTTCAATATTCTACTTTGCTAAATCTCTTATCTGTGGATCGACCCAAGACTCACCGGATTATTTATTACTTCGACACTCTTATACTTGGGAGTAAAAGACTGCTTTTCGAGCGTGTCAGTGAGAGCCAATCGAAAGAGGTGATTTCATAGCAGTAGTAGGTGCTTATTGAAGGCTCGATGGCTCCTGCAACATCACTTTTCTCGTGAGTAGGAATTTAGCAGCTTGGAGCATGTAAGCTTGTAAGGTCTGTATATATTAATTGGACCCCAAAAGTATCCCTTAACATGCATCATCTTGTGTTATTTATAATCTTCTTGGTATCCATGTCATACTTTAACAATGTGTCTCATACTTTAAGAACTAAAATTGGCCTCCCTTTCTTTAACAATAATACTTAATATCTATGATTTCCTTGTTACAGGTACTTGGTGCAAGATCCCTCGTGAAGGTGATCAATTAAGGGGAAGTCGGGGGGCAGGCGACCCCTCAAATTTTTTAACGGTTAGTATTATGTAAATAATAAAAATATCTCATGAATTTATAAATTAAATTCTTAAAAATTGTGAAATCCCCTCTCACGATAACCCATTTATAAGTTTTAGTACCATCAATTAGAATATAGTGCATCTGTTATTGATAAGCAACACACACGGCTGATCTTTCATTATACACACTCAACAAGTTATACCAAATCATCTATCTTATCAAATTAAGAAAATAATAATAATAATTTGTAAGTGGGTGAATTTGATTAATCAAATGAAATCAAGCCACTCAATGATGAATATTTGGCTCTGATCAAGTTTATTTTCCATACACACATATATAGAACAAATATGTAACACACAAATTAAAGAAGAGAAAACTGCTAACATATCATTCACCAGAAACAGCATCAAATCTTGTATGTATAAACAAAAGCAAGACACAGTAACCATGCATGCATCAGAAAAACAAAAATAATCAACTCAATATCAAACCCACTCATCAGATTTTCGGCCATCCAAAATCCCTTCTTGTGAGGACTTATTAAAGAACTCAATGCAATCAGCAATGGCCTCAGAGTAATGTGAGTGAGACGAGTAATAAGAGCTGCAAGAGGTCTTTGGTGGGTCATATTTAATGTCACAATTAGTAGCTTTATGTTTCGAAGCCATGCTTGAGCTTGATGTACTGCTAGCCGAAAATAGAACCCTCATGAGAATCTTGCGAAAGCGATTAAAGAGCTTCATTGCTGAGAAGTTTAAGGACTTGTTTAGAGGAACTTGTTGAAATGTATCAGTAGAAGCTCTTACTTGTATAACAACAAAGCTGCTATGATCTCTTTGATGAGTTTCTTGATGATGACTGTAAATTGACATTATTGTTATAAGTGACTGATCTCTTTTTTCTTGGCTTCTTCTTTGACAGGTGCCTTCCGGGATCATGTATGTCGTTTGGATGTTTAGGATTTTAAAAGAGTTTGAGGTTTTCAAAAAGGTTGTGTTTATTAATTCTTTTTGGGAAGACTCATCAAAGAGCATATTCAAGAAGGCTAAAACCATGTGCCCTAATCATTTGTATGGCCTTTGCTTGTCCTCATAGACTAATTTCTTTATTGAACTTGCTTGATTAACTTCAATTATAAACAATATTTCATTAAAAAAAAAAAAAAACAATTATGAATGTCTTTTAGTTTAGCTTCAATTGGGTGGAAGCTATGCTTTCAATAAGTTTTTTTTTTTTTTTTTTTTTTCAATTATATATTTAGTGATTTATTTATTTATTAGAAATTGACCTGGGTTTTAAAATTTAAACTGATCCAAAGAAGTCGACTTGGATTGAGCCGAAACTATTCATACCAATCTTTTGTCAAACCAAACAGATCCAAACCAAATCCTCAATTTAAATTTTTTAAAAAATTTAACTCATGTAACTTTAAAATTTTATTTTATTTACATTATTTAAACTCTAATTCCTAAAACTTTACCGTTATATCATTTTAGCCTATGCATTTTTTCTTTCATAGTATGAAGTGTATTAGTGTGTAGATGAGTTTACATGTATTTTTTTTTTCAAAACTAATAAGATGATGACACATTATCAATCGAATTGGTTCAATTTCGATCAATTTGGAAGAATTTCAACCCGATCCAAACAGACTTTTAGACCAATCTAAACCGAAGTTAATATTTGCCCACCCCTAAGATTAAGATTATTATTATAGCACAGTTCAATTATCTTGGTTCATTTTAGGTTATATATGCTCTTAAATTTAGGTGGAACATGCTCTCATTCAACGGAGATGTGCACTTATAAAGCTAAAACTTTATTACTTCATTAGAACAAATAATGGATCTAGTATATAACTTGGAAAAAATTAATGGGCTGCTTTTAATTAATCATTGTTTTATCGATGAAGAATAAAATGGATGCGTGATGAATCCACCCTATATAGCGGTTCAGAACCGAACTGAATCCGATTTTATCCGCCCTATATTATTTTATCATCATTTTATTTTCTTTTTATACAAATATTATAGCTCTTAATTAAGTAATAGCGAGCAAGCTGGGAACACTGTGAATGGTTGATGGCTTTAACTTTCTTTAGATGATGCTTTGATGTTAAAGAATAAATTTGTGCCTTAATTTATAAGTGTTAACATAAAATAAATTTCTCTCAATGACGAAAAGGTCGAACGTATCAAATGACGAAAAGATATGATATATTCAAGGACGAAAAGGTATGGCGTCGTTTTGGACAGGATGAAAAAGGATTCGACCCAGAAAGACTCAACTCAGAACGATTCGAGTAACGAACAAAGAACGATGAGAGATGAATAACGAAGGTACCATGCAGATGACTAGCTATGTGTAGACGCTCTTACGGTTATTGCAGAGACAAGCAAAAACCCCCACGATCTAGCAAGTTATCTAGCAGTTGCATGCATGATCCAATGGTCCAACAGTTACATGTGAACAGGGAACGTGAGGGCTTAATGGGCTGAAGACGGTGAAACCGCTCGAGCGTTTGGCAGAGTCATGCACTATAAAAGGCTCAACTATAGCAAGAGGAAAAAAAGACTCAAAATGAATAAGTAATTTAATTTTTTTAGCTTTGTGATCTTTAGGACTGTAATATTTATGCTTGTGCCTCTTGGAAGTATTTTTTTGGAATCAATTACTCATTTCTAGGACTGTATTTCATGAAATTTGAACCTTACCCGCGTATTATCAAAAATTGTGTAAACAGTAAGATTATCAAAAACTAACTGTCTTGTCTACATGTGAAGCTAATCCATAAAGTAGCCTTTCAGAAGCTTTTAGATGTAACATTTAAATGTTCCTGAATGATGGGTTAGCATCTTTGTCTGTGAATAAAATCCTGAAAGAATCTCTAAACAATGAGCACTTGAACATAAGTGACCCCATCTGACAAATCAAACTCTTTAAAGGAATGATTTTGTCGCAACTATTGTAATCATTAACTGTTTTTTTTTTTTAAATGGTTGGAAACTTCACCGTCAAATCATCCATTTCGGACTTAAACGAAGCAGGTAAAATTCTCAATTGTCTCAAACTCTTACAAGAAACGCACTATCTGAATTTGAACCCAGAACCTGAATGTGAGATCCTGAACCATACACCACCAAGCCACACTCCTTAGGGACGTAATCATTAACTCAATTGATGCTTAATTAATAGATAGTAATTATACAATTAAATTCAATTAAACCAACCTGCATTTGATCAAATGTGAAGCCAGCAAGACATGATCATTTATAAATTGCATAGATAGGCTTGTTTGTACATGTAAGCTTTAATCATACAAAAGCTGCCTGAAGAATTCAAAGGATAAAAGGCATTTGAAGATCAAATTAATATGGGAAGAGTAAAAAAAAATGATGAGATTGATCAGAAGAATTCAGATTAGTGGAGGGATTTTATAAGATAGGAATAATTGTGTCTTGTACTTTCCTTCATTAAAGTTAAATATAGTGAAATGATGATGAGCACTGAAGTTTAATTCTGCTAATGAAATGAAAAACACTATTTGACTCCTGATTTTTTTTTTTTTTTTTTTTTTTGGAAACGATGGCCGGGTCTTACAAGAAGTGCACTCCTGAATTCGAACCCAGAACCTCAAGGTGAGATCCTGGACCCCACACCCCTTGGGGCTATTTGACTCCTGATGTTTTTGAGAAATGGACACAGAATCGCCTAACGTTTTAAAAAAGACATATAATCCTATAATTTTTAATTTTTTTTTTTAATTCATTTCGATGGTTGAAGGGTTAATATTATAAATTAATATATGAATGATATGTGAGAAAGTATAATAAATATACTATTATTAACGGATATTATAAAATGTAATGTCTCTTTCTTTAAATGTTGGTTGAATTGTTATTTTTCCACTAGTGAATTTTTAATTTAAATGATCTAGAGCTTACCAAAACAACTAGGCTTTTTAAGTCATTTTAGTTAAGGGTGGACAAAAGTCGGTTCGGTTCGAACCAAATCGAAAACTGTTCAATTCAATAATTTCCAAATCGATCGAAATCGAATGGTTAAAACCGAATCAAATCCGAACTGATTTGATTCGGTTTTAATATTTGGATTTGGTTTTAGTTCAGTTCAAAACCCTTTTTTTTAAAAAAAAATTAACTTCTAAATCGAATGGTTCGGCCCATTCGCTTCACGATATTACAAACCGATCAGTTCACGGATCCGGTTCATAATTTTAACCAAATCAAACTAAACCGATCAATTTAACTCAAACATAAACCGAAAAATCGAACCGAATAGAACTTTCAGTTCGAATAGTTTGCCTACCCCTAATTTTAGCCTTTTGGGTTTGGTTTCTATCGGCTCAAATACTGGTGCTTTACCCATTTGGAGTCGGAGCTTGAGCCTATGGCCTTTAATGGACTTATTAGGAACATAACAAGCCCATGTGCGGGCCATAAAAGCTATCACGTTTTGACTAGTAAGTGAGTGCCAGTTTGGCTTAACGAGTAAAGACTCATATTATGGTACAAGAGAATCACAGGTTGAATCATGTTGACGTAAATGGAGAGGAGAGTTTTTTAGTACAGGTAAATGCACAGCTAGAGGATGTAGACCTGGCCGCCGGTTCGGATCCGGTTCGGAACCGAACCGAACCAGCCGGTTCTCGGTTCCACACTTAAGTGGAACCGGAACCGTAAACCGAACCGGAATCGAACCGGTCGGTTCCGGTTCGGTTTACGGTTCCCCTTTCGGTTTTTTTTTTTTTTTTTTTTTTTTTTTTTTTTAATAATAAATTTTAAAAAATAGAAAAAATTCTATAATCGTAATGTTTTTTCATACTATCACATCATTTTTATAGAATCTTTTTTTTATAAAATTCTTTTAACATATAATTTTTTTATAACCAACTCTTGACTAGTGTTTTTCTTTATATAAGCGATGTGGGATATTTGTTACTTGGCTATTGTGTCCCACATTGCTTATATAAAGAAGTCAATAACCAAGAGTTGGTTATAAAAATGATATGGACATTCATGTTTTAGTATTACAATTTTAAACCTCATTAAGTCATAATTATTAATAAAAAAAATTGAGAATTACTTGAAAAACCTTACGGTTCCAAGAAAATAATTTTTTTTTTTTTTTTTACTTCCGGTTCGGTCAGGGTAAGAACCCTAACCGAACCGGTTAGGTTCCGGTTCGGTTCCGGAACCGGAACCGGTTGGAATTGGAACCGTCCGGTTCCAACCGGTTCGGTTCCGGTTCCGAACCGGAACCTTGGCCGGGTCTAAGAGGATGCATCAAACCTTTCAGGTGTCTTAGATAAGGATGCCCATTATCGCCCTATCTCTTTATTATTTGTGCAGAAGCTTTCTCATCTACGTTGTTGAATGCAGAGGAAAATAAGCAAATTCAAAGATATGTTTCGGCAATAATCTATCTTTATCCCACTTATTTTTTTACAGATGATAGTTTTGTTTTTTCCAGAACAAGAGTGGAGGAGTGTAGAGGTGGCCACGGTTTGGTTCCAGAACGTTCTACGGTTTCAGTTTTTTGAAATCGCAAAACCGAATCGAACCGAAAAATTCGGTTCGGTTCTCTATTTTTTAAGGGAAAAAAATAAAAAATTTGGTTCGGTTACGGTTCCAAATTTTATGGAACCGTAACCGAACCGCTTAGGGGTTCGGTTCCGGTTCCAAAATCGGAACCGGATAATCCTGTTCGGTTTCGGTTCCGAACCGGAATCATGACCGGGTCTAGAGGAGTGTAATAACCTGAAGGGTATTTTTGATATTTACGCAAGGGCATGCATCTGGGCAGATTTTTAACGTGGATAAGCCTTATTTGTTTCTGAGTCCTAATACAAGTAAACAAGTTGCCAAGGATATCAAGTCTATCTTCAGCCTGGAAGCGGTTGCTATGCCATCTACTAACTTTAATTTAGAAAGAATCTTCAGGCGGATTTCAGGAACCAAGCTCAGCTCGTGGACTCCGCCTTATGAGATCAATTGTTTCAAGTCGAATGTGGATGCTGCTACTGATGTTAGTAAGAACAAAGCAGGCCTTGGAGCTATAATTCATAATGAGAGGGGCGAAATTTTGGAATAGCAGCTCACGTTGTCCAATTATTTGGAGGAGAGACTTGTGTAGTTATAATTATTACAAATATTTCACGGTAATTGGGAAATCCAAATATTACAAATATTACAATTATCCTCGAGCAGAGCCTGAAGGCCTAATCAGACCCACGGAGCAGACCCACGCATGAATCAGACCCTGAAGGCCGAATCAGACCCTGATGGCGGACCCTGAGAGCGGAGGTAGACGCTGAGAGCAGAGGCTGATGAGCAGAGGCAGAGGCTGATGAGCGGAGGCAGAGGCTGAAGAGCGGAGGCAGAGGCTGAAGAGCAGAGGCAGAGGCTGATGAGCAGACCCTCACGAGCGGAGGCTGACAGAAAGAGTTAGACCCTGAAATTGATGAAGTTCTTCACTTTCCTGAGGCTTGTTGATGTCAACAATATCCTTAAAACAAATTCGCCTCATACCGTAGGTGCAGTAGAACGTGAGACGATTGTTTCCTAGGATACAACTGAAAACGTACGAGTAAGGGCACCATTGTTGTATGTGATGTTTTTATTCTTTGTGTTGTAAACAAAATCTGAGTATTGTTTATATAGGAAAACGAAAAACACAGCTCATTTAAAGGAAATTAACATGCAAATTATATCTCATAAATGAGAGGTCTTTCAGTTGTTGGAAATTCAAAAGGCTTTGAAAATTGAAGAGATTAGTAAAAGCTCAGTTGGGCCGGGCCCGCACAATTTGGTCCGGCATTCATATACGCAGGACACGCGGGTGCACACGAGCCAAGCCTGTTTGGATTTTGATTTGCACCCCCCTGCGCGCACGTAGAGAGAGTCTCTATCCTTATAATCATATATAAGCACAATTTTCCCTCTATAACTTTCCCATATGGGACAAACTAACTTCTCTTTATTTTCCAACACTAATGGGTGAACTTTGAACAACAATTTCTCATTCACCCAAGCATCATTTTAAGCATATGAATATACAATTTCGAAGTACTCACGGAGGAGTATCCGAATCATTCAATAACAATCACTAACATAAAGTGGATCATGCTTAAAATTGAGCCTCAAAATGCTTAACATAAGTATTTTTCCAACAACTTGTTGATTAATTAACAGGCGATTAATTAGATATTTTTCGAGACTCATTCAATAAATAGAACATAAATGTCTACTGTTAATAAATAAAAAAGAAATATTTGTTCCACTTATTGCATTTACGATTTCAACCTATAATTTATAATACTTTCCAAATGGAAACGATAAATGTAAAAATTTCCAAGCTAAGATACCTAATCGTTAGAGTTGCAAAGCTAAAATATGGAAAGCAAGGACATATCCAAAGAAAAGAGGCGTGCGTGCCAGGGAAAAAAAAATGTTTTGATTGACACTGTGCGAGAAAATAAAGAATAAATACTGACCAATATCCAGCACTTTACCTCATAACGAAGGCAAGTATATTGTTTTGGATGAATAAGTTGAGTTGATAAAATTTATTGTGTTAAAAATATGAGGTTTGAGATTCAAATCTCGTTCATACGAGTAGGAGGAAGAGTGAATTATAATCAGATTAAACTTTCTCTATTTATATATTAAATTTTCTGACTATCATTTCCATTAGAGCATGTGATTATGCATTAATAAGAAGAATTTGTTTTTCTCTCCAATTTTTATATGACCTTATAAATATCCGACGCTCGGCGATTAAGCTATTTAAGTGTGCATACAGGAGTGTAGCCAGAATTTAGTTCAGTTGAGACACATTTATAGTATAATTTTAAAAAGTTAGATAATCATATATAATAACATAATATTATTATAAAATAATTATAACTGAAACGTAAGAAAAATAATCGAGGCATGTGAAACACAATATCTTTAAAACATATTCGTCGTAGTCTCATTTAAACTATAATATAATTTTAAAAAGTTAGATAACAATATATAATATTATAATATTATTATAAAATAATTACAACTAGTAGAGATTTGTATGACGGTTGTTTATAACATGAACAAATAATTTTGGAGTACAACTGAATTATTGCACCCATGCGGGGCATGTAGAGAAAGCCAATATCCTTAACACATCTTACCAATTACACTTGAGTAGTTATATATAAATCATTTTTGTTTTTTGTTTCCCTTCCGAAGTGGGATTAGTCAGTTTCTTCTTATTTTTCCATCTCAATATGTGATATTTGAGAGACAATATCTCATTAATCCGAACATCAATTTGAATATATTAATATATAGTTTCATAATACTCACGGAGGAGAATCCGAATTACTCATGTTTACTTTCACTAAGTGGATCTCACTCAAAATCATGCTTCAAAATAACAAATCATGATATTTTTTCAACAATAAATCTACTTATTATAAATGTTTTCGATGAATTTCATAGGTTCAAAACGATATAAAATAATTTCATTTTCAATATAATTAAATACATTTTCTCAATATATGTAATTAAGATATCATTCAACTATTCATTCAATTTAATAGTCAAATCTTCACACAATTTATAACTTAAAAAACCCTAGACCAATGACAGTGTAACTGAGAAAAACAATACTGACATAATTAACAAATAAATTAATGGAAACACCATATGTTTTCTCACACCAACCGTGTTTTTGCAAGATCAACACACTTTTTAAATCTTGAAAATTAAACATTTAATTATATATTGAATATCTAGTACCAGGAGACCAATACTATCACATTTCAAATTGAACAAACAAATTCAATTAAGAAATATCGAAGGAGCGTGATTTGGTGGTGTAAGACTCAAGATCTCACTTTGAGGTAATGAGTTCGAATCCAATGAGTGTGTTTCTTATAAGAGTTTGTGACAACTATGAATTTTATCTCCTCCGCTTAAACCCGGAAGGAGTGGTTTGACGGTAGAGTTTCCAACGATTTAAAAAAAAAAAAAATTCAATTAAGAAGCAATAGATAGCAACCTATCCATATAATAAGTTTTAGCAGAGACAAATACAGCATAACTAATTAATAAACTTAGCCAAATTTTGGCTCCAGTAACGTGCAAAGCAACCTCGATTAAGATGGATTGGCGAATTACGTGTGCCTACTTAATGCTTGCGAATCTCAGTTATTAGCGAATACTTGTGTGATTAGTTGGACTGTCAGTAGGTAGTAGCAGATAAATTTATATCCCACATATTCATCATACTCAATTAATAAATATACGATACGTACTAAATATTATTGAAATTTAATGTGTGTAGACACTACAAGAATTATGGCTTTTAGCGTCCAAAAATTTAGCGTCGACATAATATTCGACGCAAAAAATCACTTTTAGCGTCGAATATCATTTTCGACGCTAATTGTCATATTTTTAGTGACGGAAAAAAATTTCGACGCCAAAAATTCAACTTTTGGCGTCGAAAACAGTTTTCGACGCTAAAATTATGACTATAGCGTCGAATAATATTCGACGCTAAATAATTTCACTATTGCAATAATTTTTGGCGCCAAATATTAAACTTTTAGCGTCAAAAATCTGTGTCGACGCCAAAAACTAGACATTTAGCGTTGACTATATAGCGTCGCTAAAGGTTTATGAAGTTTCCACCGACAATCCTTGAATCTTTAGCGTCTAAATTTATGTCGACGCTAAATGTCCGACATTTAGCGTCGAAATTGTTGTTTCGACGCAAAAAAATACAACAATTAGCGTCGAATAATCAGCTTCGACGCTAAAGATAGATTAAAATGCAGAATGCCACCAACCCTTCTCCCCCTCTGTTTTTTCTCTCATTCTCTTCATTTTCATCCTCTGAAATTTGAGAATTTCTCATCTACAACCTCACAACTCTCCTAAAAATTTTCAATAAAATTGTAATCAATTTCCGATAAGGTAAATCTTCTTTCATATTTCTTTATCATTTTCAATTTTTATGATTATATATGTTGTTTATATTTTGTTTGTTAGTGATTTATGATTCATATATATATGTAGAGTAAGTATATTAATTAACAAAATAGAATTTTTCTGTAAACTATTTAATTTATCAACCAAATATATATATATATATATATATATATATAATATATATATATATATATGCTTAAATAAAGTATTAATGAATTAGTAATGTTGATTACTGTAATATGATATCTAATAATTATATTATTATATTTAGGTATTCTGCTGAAATGGATAGAAATTGGATGAGCTCTCTGGATAGATTGAGTGTTGAATATCGTAATGGAGTGTATGAGTTTATGGAAGTCGCAAAGCAACACATTGATGCAGAAGGTCGTGTTCGTTGTCCATGTTAAAATTGTTTTGAATAGGAAAAGGAAGCGGTTAGATGAAGTTCATAATCATTTATACATGCCAGGAATATCACCAACTTACCGTACGTGGATTTATCACGGTGAGCAGTATCATTCTCAGTCACGGTTTATTGATTCCGGCGAAGGGAGCAGTAGTTACAATCAACCTGCAAACGATGAGATCACTGATATTTTGCATGACTTACAAGGTCCACAACTTGGTCATAGTGTTAGTGGTGACACGCTAGTGTTAAGTGGAAATGATCAAAATTTATTTAGTGAACTACTTGATGAGGCAAAAAAAATTCCATTTGAAGGTGCTGGAATGTCGATCTTGAATTTCGTTGTGAAATTATTACACATTAAAGTGATCAACAGAATAACCAACAAAAGTATCGATATGATGTTAGAGTTACTGGCCCAAATGTTACCGGTTGGAAGCGAATTGCCTAAGTCGTACTACGAGGTAAAGAAAATGTTGCGTGATCTGGGAATGAGGTATGAATTCATTCATGCTTGTAAGTTTGATTGTGTATTATTTCGTGCCGAGTATGAATCACTTGAACATTGTCCGATATGTGGTGAAAGTCGGTACAAAGTCCGTGGTATGAGGAAGAAAGTTCCTCAAAAGATATTGCGATATTTCCCTTTAACGCCCAGGCTGCAGAGATTGTTCATGTCACGACACACAGCGACTGATATGATGTGGCATCATGAAAAGAGGATCGGTGCGGAGGGCATACTTAGACATCCTACGGATGGAACCGAATAGTAGGAATTTGATGACATGTACCATCGTTTCGCTGAGGACCCTCGTAATGTCAGGTTAGGTCTTGCCTCTGATGGTTTTAACCCATTTGGGAATATGTACAACTCTTATAGCATATGGCCCGTTATTGTCATTCCATATAACTTACCTCCATGGAAATGTATGAAGGATCCGTTCATGTTTATGTCATTGCTTATCTCTGGTCCACGTTCACCTGGTAAAGATATAAATATTTACTTGAGACCATTGATCGAGGAGTTACAAATATTATGGAATGTGGGTGTGCATACCTATGATGCAGCTTCAGAGCAGTCTTTTCATATGCATGCCGCATTATTATGGACCATTAATGATTTTCCAGCTTATGGTTCATTATCTGGATGTAGCACTAAGGGATACATGGCATGTCCAGTTTGTGCGGGTCAAACACCTTCGCAACGATTACGGAATAAAATCGGATACACAGGGCACATTAGATTTCTTGAGTTGAGTCATCCCTGGCGGAGGAGTCAACTATTTAACGGTCAACATGAACCTCAGAGTATGCCCAGTCCATTGTCTGTGTTTGGGCCAAAATTGACCCAAGGGCAAAAACGACATCTCACGACGAAGCCAAAAGCCCATCAACCGATCGAGCCCATACCTAAAGATGTTATGCATATCAACGGACACCAGTTACAAAGCTAATATAAAAGAAACAGACACATAAATGTAGCCATTAAGATCGAGAGTTATGGGAAGAAGATGAGATCTTCAGTTATCTATCATGAAATATCTGAATTAAACCCTCAATAAGTCGACTCCAACGGGCAGATTCACGGGGAGAAGCCTATAAAAGAAGAAAGGAAAGACAAGAAGAGGGGGATCGAAAAGCGTTAGACACCGAATATCTAGACATTTCTACGATTGACCGCCCTCACGCCCACAAACCTAGATTAAGGTATATATCAGACCTTAATTTATTTATCTTACCTCATCACTACATAGGCTAACTTGAGCGTCGGAGTGCACACGGTCCCCACCACACCGGTGGGCAGATCACTCCTTATTCGCTTTATTTATTTTGCAGGATTCAATCGCGCCCTACAGAAAGAAAATCTCGATTGTGGCCTTGATCTAAATCTGCGTCCACAATTTGGCGCCCACCGTGGGGCTCGACAATCGAATCGCGCAGAAGTAAAGCATTCAATCAGACCAATCAAGAATGGCCTCAAACAACGAACAAATGCCGGACCAATTGGCGACACAACTAGCCACACTCCAAGAACGACTCAAAGTTCTTGAAGAAGAAAATTCGACGATGCGAATTTCGAATGAAAGTTTACGGCAAAGGTTGGATCACCTGTCATCCGACCCGCAACATCACCTCCAAGGCCAGACCAGCAGTGGAGGTAACCAAAGCAATCCAATTGTTCCCCCTATATCAGGCGAGCCAGAAAGCAACCAGCCTCCAGCTACTCTACCTATGGATCAGACCCATCTAATGGCCAATTCAATCAGAGGGAGATGTGGAATTCAAAGAAGCAATTTTGTCCAGACTACCAGGAGTGAAACTTCCGATTAGGAAAAGCAGGGCCGGGGCAATTTCAGACACACCATTCGACGAGTCAATTGTAGCAGTTGAATTGCCGCGAAAATTCAGCCCACCAGAAATGAAGCAATATGATGGGACTACAGATCCTGATGACCATGTTATTCACTATAAATTTAAAATGATGTCAACCGGCTTATCCCCGAGCCAATGGGAAGCAGGAATGTGCAGGTGTTTTGGGAAAACTCTGGCTGGGCCAGCTTTAACATGGTTTATCAATCTCCCATGCAGATCTATTAAGTCGTATCAGGAATTGGCGGACAAGTTCGTACAACACTTTGCGAGTTCGTGCAAGCTGGAGAAGACAACAGACGACCTTAACTCAATTCAGCAAAGGAAAGGAGAGTCACTACGAAGCTACGTTGCCCGGTTTAACCGCGAACGGATAACCATTCCCGATCTCCATCACCCCACGGCGGTCGAGGCATTCAGGAATGGTCTTCTTTATGATAGTTGTCTTTATAAGAAATTGACAAAATTCAGATGCTGCACGATGGACCAGGTAATGGCAAGAGCTCAAGTAGAGATCAGGTGGGAAGAGGATAAAAGGAATAAGAAAAAAGTAGATGAAACCAATTCACGAGTAGACCGGAGGCATACTACTCTCAGACGACCCAGGTCAGATTTCCCCTCCTCAGCTGAAAGAATGAACCTATATAGGGATGAATGGCGACCACACAACAGGAATTCGGACACACGACGAAGACCGTATAAAGATCGGGAGGATCTACCTGCAAGCAAGCCTCGACTTCCGGACTACAATTTCACGATTTCTCCCGGAGAATTGGTTTCGGTACTCAAGAAGTTGGGAAATGAGGTAAAATGGCCTCCACGATCCAGGGATAGTTCGTCAAAAAAAGACACTAAGAAGTGGTGTGAGTTCCACAGGGACTACGGTCACACGACTGCCGAATGCGTAGCATTGAGACTAGAAGTGTTGGAATTATTGAATAAAGGATTTTTGAAAGATTTACTTACCGAAAAGGGGAAAGCTACATTGACTCGTAGGGATGAAAGAGACAGACAGGGGGATAATCCAACCCAGCCGCCCCCTATTAATAACACTGTTAATGTGATTTCAGGAGGATCAGGAATTAGTGGGGCAACCTATTCGGCAGCAAAAAGACATTCAAGGGCTCTGGCGACCAACGCGTCTCACGCCTTAATGTCTGTGGAGAGAACCACCACAGGTTTGCTAATCGAGTTTCCAGACAGCGGGGATTCACTTGATTTGAATCCACACCATGATGCTTTGGTCATTTCCCTGCAAGTGGCTAATTTCATGGTCAAGCGTGTGCTGATCGACACTGGCTCCTCAGCAAACATAATTTTTGCCAGTGCTCTATCCGACATGGGAACAGAATTGGATAATGTCAGTAGACGGACAACAGTTTTGATGATCGGTTTTAGTGGGGAACAGAAAATGACTATGGGGGAAATACATTACCAGTTTATGTTGCAGGTGTCAATAAGTTAACTACCTTCTTGGTGTTGGATAGCCCTTCGGCTTACAACTTGATCATGGGCAGGCCCTGGATTCACGACATGAGGGCGGTTTCGTCTACCTACCACCAGGTAATTAAATTTCCCTAAATGGGGGATTCAGGAGATTCGGGGGGATCGTTTGGCGTCAAGGAGCTGCTACCAAACGACATTGAAGTCTAAAGTTGATTCAGCATAGCAATTACCGTCTGGGCCTTGCGCATCGGAGCAAACTTTACCAAATATAGAGAAACTTGACGAGGTCCAGATTCATCCACAGTTCACAGATCACAAGCTTTGATTGGAGCCGTTTAGACCCAAAGATACGAACAGAGTTAGTGGAATTCTTGAAGAAACACACGACACCTTTGCATGGTCACACACAGATATGGTTGGCATTGATCCGGAGCTCATCACACACGAGTTGCATGTGGATCCAAACCATTCTCCTGTCAGGCAGAAAAGAAGGAAGTTCGCTCCAGAGAGAAATCGGATTATGACGACGAAGTGCAGAAATTGTTTACAGACGGAGCGTTAGAGAAGTGCAGTTTCCCGAGTGGCTTGCAAATGTAGTAGTGGTGAAAAAAGAATGGGAATGGAGAGTCTGCATTGACTTCACAGATCTCAATAAAGCCTGTCCCAAAGATTCTATCCATTACCGGCATATTGATTCAATGGTGGACGCGACTGCAGGGCAATGAACTGCTAAGCTTCATGGATGCGTATTCTGGTACAACCAGATCCTCATGCATCCCCAGGATCAGGAGAAACAGCTTTTGTTACGAATCGGGGAATATTCTGTGCTACAAGGTCATGCCCTTTGGCCTGAAGAACGCATGAGCAACTATCAGCGAATGGTCAGCAAGATGTTTGATCGACAGATTTGGAAAACTATGGAGGTTTATATCGACGACATGTTGGTAAAATCAACCAGTCAGAGCAACATCTTAGCAATTTGGAAAAGCCTTCGACATCATGGACAGGTATGGAATGAAATGAAATAAACCCTACTAAATGTGCATTCGTGTCGCTTCAGGAAAATTCCTTGGAAATTAGCGGTGGACGGATCAAGTAATAAGAAGGGATGCGGTCTTGGAATGGTAATTACTTCTCCTTCAGGCGACATTATGCAACAGGCTGTTAAATGCGGTTTCAGAGTAACAAACAATGAAGCCGAATATGAAGCTTTGATCGCGGGATTATTATTGGCAAAGGAATTAGGTGCGAGGGAGATCGAAGTAACATCAGATTCTCAGTTGATCGTCAATCAAATCAAGGGATCTTATCATGCAAGGGGATTGGCGATGGCTTCCTATTTACAGAAGGTAAATGATATCCGAATTGCATTCGACAAGTTCTCAATAACCCAAGTACCAAGGAGCGAGAATTCCCAAGCAGATGCTTTGGCAACCCTGGGATCGAGTATGGAAGGAGACGAACCACGATCAATTCCCGTAGTTTATTTGAATTGGCCAGCAATCTGGAAGGAAGAGAAAATTTTAGCTAGTATCAGCTCAGACGACAATTGGATGATTCCTATCATTCAATATTTACAAAGTGGACAGCTTCCAGACGACAGGGTAGAGGCTAGGAAATTGCAGAGACAGTCAGCCAGGTTTGTGGTATTTGAAGGTCAGTTACTGAGAAGGTCATTTTCAGGGCCGTATTTGAAATGCCTAGCAGATGATGAAGCTCAACATGTGTTATCCGAATTGCATGAGGGGGAATGTGGGAACCACTCTGGCGGTAGAAGTCTAGCTCTTCGAGCCCATTCGACAGGTTATTACTGGCCGACAATGAGACAAGATTCTGTTGAATTCACCAAAAAATGCGACAAGTGCCAGAGATTCGCACCTGTTTCCCATCTACCTCCTGAAAGGTTGAATCCAATTCTGTCCCCTTGGCCATTCATGAAATGGGGCATGGACATTGTTGGAAAACTCCCAGTAGCACCGGGCCAACGTGTTTACTTGCTCGTAATGACAGATTATTACTCGAAATGGATAGAGGCAGAAGCTTATGCCAGGGTGCGCGACAAGGAGGTTCAAACGTTCATATGGAAGAATATCATATGTCGATTCGGCATACCAAAGGAAATTGTAACGGACAATGGCTCACAATTCATTAGCCATCATTTTCAGAATTTTTGCAGGAACTGGGGCATCAAGTTGAACTTTTCCACACCACGCTTTCCACAATCAAATGGTCAAGCAGAGTCGTCTAATAAGACAATCATTAACACGATGAAGAAGAGATTGGAGAAGGCTAAAGGCGCATGGGCGGAAGAATTACCAGGAGTCTTGTGGTCATATCGTACTACGACCAGATCTTCAACAGGCGAAACTCCTTTCGCCTTGGCTTTTGGTACGGAAGCAGTAATTCCAACAGAGGAACTCATCCCTTCTGCACGATGCCAATGGCTCGACGATGAAAGTAATCAACAACTGATGAACTTCAATCTCGACACGATTGATGAGACAAGAGACAACGCATCCATTCGACTGGCTGCTTATCGACAGAAAATCTCTAAGTACTTCAACAAAAATGTCAGGACTCGGACATTCAATTCTGGAGACTGGGTCCTACGTAGAGTGTTTCAGAACACGAAGGAAGATGGAGATGGGAAATTGGGCCCTAATTGGGAAGGCCCTTATCTAATAACTGGGGTGGTTGGCAAAGGAGCTTACAAGTTACAGACATTGGAAGGAAATCCGGTGCGCAATAGTTGGAATGCAATGCACCTCAAGAAGTTTATCCGGTAACATTCATGCTTAAGTTGATTAGTTCTATACCAATTTACTTTTAGAATAGTCGTACTGTTAGTAGAAAAAGGCGATTGTAGTGATTATTCGACAAGTTGCAATAAAAGTTGTTCATTGGACCCTTGCTCCATTCAATTTGAAATAACTCCATCCTGTTTGAAATAAACGACTCCCAACGTCGTATATATACATAACGTCAATTGTTCAAAGTACAATTTTCCCAACATTTGGTGTTAATTAGAAACTTTACAAACAAAGTTCTAGTTAAGTGCCATTCAGTTTAGGGATTATCCCTTTCTGCGCCAGTCGTTGTGTCCGTAGCGACAACGACGTCTCCCTCAAACTCCACAATCATAGCCTCCGGCTGATCTGCCACTTGTCCAATTATTTCTTCTTCTTCTTTCCCTTGCTCTACTTCCTTCAACGCCTCCACGTTAAGAGGATCAGGCGCGGCTTCCTCTCTCTCAATATCCACCTCGGCTCTAGTTTCTTCTTCTTCTCTCTTCCCGACGATTGAATTCCTGCAGAACGCCTTTCATACGCCCGAATCCATTTCTCTGGCTTCCAGTCGACATTCTTTCCTTCAACGTACTCCTTCATCAAATCATATCTATTCTTCAGCATTGACTCTACGACGATGTCTTCCATTTGCTCCAAAAGCATCTCATTTTCCTTCTTCACATTTGCAAAACCTTCTTTGTAACCTTCAATAGTCAGTTCATTTCAGCAGTTTCTTTCTCTAATTTCAGAGTGGCCTTCGTCTCTTTTAACTCCCTCTCCAGAACTTTCTCTTTCCTCTGCGATGCGAGTAGTCCCGATCTGAGCTCAGACGACTCTTTCTTGGCTGTCGATAATGACTTCTCCAACTCCTTCACCCTCCTTTGATTAGACTCGGCGTTCTTTCGTAGAAATAAACTGCACTCCAAAGCCTAAAAACCGTTTAAGTTAGAATTTCATTCGAAAAAAAAAAAAAAAAAAAAAAAAAAAAAAAAAACTCACTTGGTAGTTCAAAGATATGGCTTTCTTCATAGCTTCTGTTGGCCCAATCTGCGCTAATCTTACCTCGTCGCCTTGGAGTAGGAGTCCATTGACGAATGAATCAATACTTGAAGGGTCCGAGATGGCGGTCGACTCCTTTGGGACTTTCAGAATTAGGGTGTCTGTATCTTCTTCAGTCTCCACCTCTGTGATAGCCTTTCTCTTCTTCCCAGACGACGGAGTTATTTCAGCCGACCTACCTTTTTCCTCGACTCCGGCCACCTCTCGGGGCTGAGATTCAGTTCCCCTTTCAACCTCAGTCTCTCTCTTTTTCATCTTTCTTGACTTTCTACGGTTCTTCATTTCATCGAGTGATGCGACTGTGAATGGGCCCGTCATCATTTCCTCTGCGCACAAAAATTCTTCAGTTTTTAGGGGCTCTCGATATTTGTTCACTCCATACAAATTTCGAATCGACCACCTACAGTTTATCACAGCCAAGACGTTGTTAGTAGGGGCCAGAATTTTACCTTCTTCGCGCTGATAAACCTCCTTCCACACAGCGGGGTCGCCCTCAGTCTACCTTCTTCTAGAACAGCTTTACACTGTCTTACCTCGTCTGACAGAGATAGGATTGCTTTAACGTTTGAGGTGGACCGAACGGTTGAAATGAACGACTTGTTATGTAGAGGATCTGCAAGCGACAAGTACACGGTTAATAAAAAATATATAAGTGCTAATATTCTAGGGGTTTAGAATTCAAAAAAAGACGTTACTCTCACTCGACAGACACCAAAATTCAGGGATTCGACCAGCCCCAATCAATCCAAATATTCCCTCACCCCTCGCAAAGAAATAATAAGACTGCCAACTTCCCCTATCATTGGTAGGCAATCCAGTAACAAGGTGTTTCTTTCTCTGTCGAAGGATCATTGTGTACCTCCCCTTTTCCTTCAAATGCTCCTTCAGGTAGTATGTCTCTAAGACGTCATTTACCTCAAATAATACTCCCAACTCAAAAGACAAACATTCAATCGACAATAGAATCCTCCATGCATTCGGCATGAGTTGGGATGGAGCGATTTCAAAGTGATTGAGCACTTCCCAAACCAATCTTGGGATAGGAAACCTCAATCCTACCTGAAACGGACGAATGTAAAACCCTATCCAACCTGGAACCTTGTGGTCAATTCTTTCTGTTGGCGCTGGTACCCGCAATTCCAATGAATCAGGAAATCTGTACATACAGCTAATTTCTCTCAACATCTTCCCAGTCAAACGACTGGCAGGATTCTTGGATAGTATGTTTGTAGGTTCACTAGTGCTTGGAAATTCACTCGACTCACCTATAGCAGGCAACGACCTCAGCGGAATGGCTTCGGTAGGAACCTCACGGGGAGACACAGCCAAGGTAACCACACCACTCTCGATCAACCTATCGTACGACCAATCTTGACGTGTTACGTCCTCCTCCGTTTCGCTTGACGACTCGACGTAACTGTCAATTTTTACACCTAAGCTGCCTAAAGACTCCCCACTCGACATTCTCCAGACGACAAGCATGTAAACAAATTAACCCCCTAAAATCCTACTTCCAAAAGATCAAATCTAGTAAACAACTTTGAAAACTAGATCACACAAACCCAAGGATCAAACACCAAAATCACCCAAGAACAACTTGAATCTACACTATGAATGCTATAGGAAAATGAAGAACAAGAAGAAGTTTTGAAGAATACCTTAGGAAAACGCTTGAGAGCTTTCCTTACTCGACTTCCAAATGAGGAGAAATGAGACTCCTCCAACATATTTATACACACCTGAAAAATTTGGCGCCAATATTCCCGCCAAAAACTCCTCGTAAAACGTGCTAGGGTTTGCAGCTAATCAACCTTAATAGACTAGGTATAAAAAACAGAGCGTTGTGGACGTCAACAGGAGATATCCCCCCAGATTAATTTCTGTCGAGTAAGATGAAATTTGCAATTCACTCTTCTCATACGACTTTCGAGTCGATCGAAAATCCCCTGAACCACTTCCTTTCAGTCGACAGGGGACATCCCCCAGATTGACTCATGACGAGTCAGATGAATTTGCTACTCACTCTTCTCATACGACAATGTCGAGTGAAAATCGCCCCTGAACCACTTCCTGGTTCAGTCGACAGGGGACATCCCCCAGATTGACTCATGACGAGTCAGATGAATTTGCAATTCACTCTTCTCATACGACAATGTCGAGTGAAAATCGCCCCTGAATCACTTCCTGGTTCAGTCGACAGGGGACATCCCCCAGATTGACTCATGACGAGTCAGATGAAATTTGCTACTCACTCTTCTCATACGACAATCGAGTGAAAATCGCCCCTGAACCACTTCCTGGTTCAGTCGACAGGGGACATCCCCCAGATTGACTCATGACGAGTCAGATGAAATTTGCTACTCACTCTTCTCATACGACAATGTCGAGTGAAAATCGCCCCTGAACCACTTCCTGGTTCAGTCGACAGGGGACATCCCCCAGATTGACTCATGACGAGTCAGATGAAATTTGCTACTCACTCTTCTCATACGACAATGTCGAGTGAAAATCGCCCCTGAACCACTTCCCGGTTCAGTCGACAGGGGACATCCCCCAGATTGACTCATGACGAGTCAGATGAAATTTGCTACTCACTCTTCTCATACGACAATGTCGAGTGAAAATCGCCCCTGAACCACTTCCTGGTTCAGTCGACAGGGGACATCCCCCAGATTGACTCATGACGAGTCAGATAAAATTTGCTACTCACTCTTCTCATACGACAATGTCGAGTGAAAATCGCCCCTGAACCACTTCCTGGTTCAGTCGACAGGGGACATCCCCCAGATTGACTCATGACGAGTCAGATGAAATTTGCTACTCACTCTTCTCATACGACAATGTCGAGTGAAAATCGCCCCTGAACCACTTCCCGGTTCAGTCGACAGGGGACATCCCCCAGATTGACTCATGACGAGTCAAATGAATTGTGCAATTCGCTCTTCTCATACGACATGTCGAGTGATAATTGCCCCTGAACCATTTTTCGGTTCAGTGGACAGGGGACATCCCCCAGTTTGACAGTCAACGGGATGAATCCAGATAACAAATGTCGAGTCAGATGGTATTGTGTTATTTACTCTTTTCACACGACAATGTCGTGAAAATTGCCCCTGAACAATTTCTCGGTTCAGTCGACAGGGGACATCCCCCCAGTTCGATTCATGTAGAGTCAAAAGTTGAAGTCTTACGGACTAAGCCAACAGGACATACCCGTTTAACTCACGTCGAGTCAAATATAGGCACTGATATCCACTCTTCATACGACCAAGTCGGGTAAAAGCCTGAGGGGTCATCCCCATAGAATTTGTGTCAATTCCAGATCAGAATATGATAAACCACATCTCATACGAGTGTGTCAAATAAAGCTCCTCCCAAATATACAGTTTGGTCAACCAGAGACCCCCATCTTCCTCGACAGAACGAAGGGCATTCCCAATTCACACGACATATTAAAAAGTGGATTCAATCATGCTTAATATGGATTTGGGGTTTACCCCAACCAAGGATAAACCCATGGCATTTCATTTGCACTCTGCGACACCCAAATCAAATTTATTCCTAAATCGTGTGGTACAGACGTATAAAGCTACTCATAAAGATTCATACGACATGACGGATACTCTTCAAGCCTAGGACTACCAGACTTGGAGAGTAGGGGACAAACTGTTTGGGCCAAAATTGACCCAAGGGCAAAAACGACATCTCACGACGAAGCCAAAAGCCCATCAACCGATCGAGCCCATACCTAAAGATGTTATGCATATCAACGGACACCAGTTACAAAGCTAATATAAAAGAAACAGACACATAAATGTAGCCATTAAGATCGAGAGTTATGGGAAGAAGATGAGATCTTCAGTTATCTATCATGAAATATCTGAATTAAACCCTCAATAAAGTCGACTCCAACGGGCAGATTCACGGGGAGAAGCCTATAAAAGAAGAAAGGAAAGACAAGAAAAGGGGGATCGAAAAGCGTTAGACACCGAATATCTAGACATTTCTACGATTGACCGCCCTCACGGCCCACAAACCTAGATTAAGGTATATATCAGACCTTAATTTATTTATCTTACCTCATCACTACATAGGCTAACTTGAGCGTCGGAGTGCACACGGTCCCCACCACACCGGTGGGCAGATCACTCCTTATTCGCTTTATTTATTTTGCAGGATTCAATCGCGCCCTACAGAAAGAAAATCTCGATTGTGGCCTTGATCTAAATCTGCGTCCACAGTCTGGATTAGACATACTTTGTCAACATCAACATCTCAGAGACAGCACACCAGGTAAACATCCTAATAATAGAGATAAAAATCGAAAACGCTTTCCTGAAGAGTTGAATTGGACATGAAAGAGTATTTTCTTTGAGTTAGAATATTGGGGGACTCTGAGTTTGCTACATAATTTGGATGTAATGCATATAGAAAAAAACATTTGTGAGAGTTTAGTGGGTACACTATTCAATATTCGGGTAAGACAAAAGACACTGTAAATGCTAGATTGGACCTACAAGATCTTAGAATTCGCAGTGAATTGCATTTACAAGCCACCTCTCGAGGTCTTATTAAGCCTCATGCTAGTTATGTGCTCAATAAATCGGAGAGAAAATCATTCTGTGATTGGCTGAAAATGGTTAAATTCCCTGATAATTATGCATCGAATATTGGGCGTTGGGTCAGAGATGATACAATAACGGGATTAAAGATTCACGATTGTCATGTGCTTCTCGAGATTCTCCTTCATGTTGGCATTCGACATTATCTCCCCCCGAATGTATGCGACGTCGTACTTGATCTATGTGGCTTCTTTAAACAATTATGTCAGAGGACATTAAGCACATCTGTTATTGACGACCTTGAGCAAGGAATCGTGATAATCCTATGCAAGCTGGGCAGAATAGCAGTAATTTGCTTCTGTTCTGCCCAGAACATGGAGATTGATGCTGGTTGATGTGTCGTCGTTTGCGATTTGTCGTTGCAACATTGATTAAATTGAAAGGGAAAATTGGATTTTCCCTGCCGAGGGTTTAATTGGTTCATTCTTATTCTTATTCTTCTTTATGGCATTTAGTTCGAAATATTTATAGTCAAACTTGGTTTTAGCAATTTGATGACGCTAATACGACGAGTTTTTGCAGATAGCACCGGGCAATCGCAAACGGGCTAACGCGACTCCATCTACATCAGCAAGGGCAACTGGCCCTGGTGATTTCTCTGCTAGCACATGTGAGTCCAGTACAGTAAAGGGTCGAGGACGCACATGTGGTCTGAGGTTGGCTAAGTACGTTAAGGCTCACGGCCGTATCCGGATAGAGATATCAGATGATGGACACACTCAAGTCGGACAACATAATTCAGCGTTTAATACAGCCATATGAGCTACAGCTCGATATGAAGCTCCCCAAAACTACGTTTCTTGGAGAAAGATACCGTGAGAGACGAAAATGAACCATCTATTCCCTTCGCTACTTGTAAGTTTTCGATATTGTTTGTTATTTAACATTTTTATTTTTAATAACAATTTACTCAAATTTTCATGTAGGAGTGGTTCGACTTCGATCTGACCAAAGTGAATGTCCAACAATATATTGACTACCACATGGGGAAAAGTTATAAAGATTATAGGACAAAAGTCCTGAAACCAATATTCGACGAACATGGACCTTCAGATGCTCCACAACACAAGCCTGATTTTATAGAGGAACAAGACTGGACATTCTTATGTGAGCTTTGGTCTAACAAAAAACACGAGGTAAATTTTGAAATAAACGGAAATTTATAATTGTCTTTGTTTTCGGTACTTACAGTGTTGGTAAATGCAAGATAAATGTCACGCAAATGCGGAAAATCGAAGTCACTTACGTTTTAAGCACCGTGGAGGTTCGAAACCATTTATCAAACATCGTGCCGAACATTCTGAGGTAAATATATCCTAACGTAAAATTTAACAGTTCATTGTTTTTACTAATGTGGAATAATATTGAATTTATTTTCTGTTTATAACAGAGTAGCACAGGTGAGGTGCAATCATTTCCAGATTTTTTCCGTGTGACGCATTACAATGAGAGGAACAAATGGATAAATGAAGAAGCCGAACGCTGCTATGTAAGTTTCAGTTTTTAAAATAAAATAATTAATATTATATATGTTAATTTTTTTCTCAAATTCTAATATTAACTTATTTTTGAAACAGAACGAAATGATGGAACTCCAACATCAAACTCAGGAGACAGGGTCCGACCCCATACCAGATGAGCAGTTGTCGCAATTGGTTTTCAAGAATCAGACAGCTTACAACGTTGGCCTTGGCACTCGTAAGAAGCCGACGTCATCTGCACGCAATACTGTTAATTCGGACAATGTCTCTCTTCGAGACGAGTTAGTCACCACCAAAGACGAGCTAGCCACCACCTGAGACGAGCTGAAGCAGACTAAGGAGAAGCTAGAACAGGTCACGGTGGATCACGAGAAGAAGATGGAGCACTTGGAACAGCAAATGCAGGTTTTCCGTCAGATGTTGGAGGCCTCAATCAGTCAGTGTGCATCGGGCTCGAGCGTCCCCCCATCACAGTAGCAATTAATTTTATATTTGATTTTGTATAAACATTTTGAACAAATAGATTTAATATAATTTTTTTTCTAAAACAAATTTCAATATAATAATTATTATAATATTTCGTAATTCTGTTATTAATCAGATTTTTTTTCAATTAAATTAAATATTTTAGACCAAAAAGAAGTAATTAATAATTTTTTAAAAAATAATTTTTTTAACTATTATCGTCGACTAATTCGACGCTAAAAATTGACTTTTGGCGTCGACAATTTCGACGCTAATATGAACAAAAAAATCACTGCTGTAAGTATACAGATATTACTTTTTAAATATACTTTAGCGTCGAAACATGTCGACGCTAAAATGTTGACTTTGAGCGTTGTATTATGTCGTCGCTAAATATAACCTATAGCGTCAAAATATTTAATTTAGCGTCGAAAAAAATTGGACGCAAATATATAGTTTTTAGCGTCGCATTTATTTATTTCGACGCTAAAATTGATTGTCGTCGACATTTCGGCGTCCATTTTTAACGTCTAATTATTTCGACGCTAATTTTATCTTGCGTTGAAACTTTGACTTATGGCGTCGAATTATTTCGACGCTAAATGGTCTAATTCTTGTAGTGAGATATAAATATTAATAGATAATATATCACGTTATCTGTACGTTTTTCTCATACAAAAGTTTCTCTCTCATTAAATAATTAAGAGAAGTTTTAATCAGTATGGTCCCCAAAGCCTTTTTTATTTGTTTAATTCAATAAATTTGCGTGCAAGATATTAAGTAACTTCATTAGAGAGATTACATTGATTATTAAAATCAAGCAGAAGCCACCTTCTACTACATATGGCAATCATATTTTAAAAACTACAAACACTTTGAAACAAGAAGAAACAATAAATGAGCATATGGGCACTGGCCAGGCATGTGTAAGCAATAATCTCATCTGCCCACATACCTGCTGCTTTGTTTTTGTTAGGTCAAATCTTTTATTTCTCTCATCGTGCAATTATTTCAAGAACCAAGAAAAATCTCACATGGTACTTAATTATTTCAGTGCATTCATGCATTTTCTTTATGTATATATATTGAAATCGTTGAAATTCGGACGGTTAAATCATTCATTTTGAACTTAAACGGAGTAGGTAAAACTTCCGATTGTTTCAGGTTCTTACAAGAAATGCACTCTTTGGATTCGAACCCAATACCTCAAAGTGAAATCATGAATCCTACACCATCAAAAAAAAAATACTACTCATGTTGAAGAAGACTTGCCAACAATAAGCTTATACTAATAAAACTTTGCCCTAATTCACCATTTCATGATCATCTCTCCATTTTCAGACGTTAATTAATAATTACTAACCAAATCCCTTTTTTTAAAGGAAAAGTAAATATACATCAAAGAAATAAAAATATGGATCTTTATTAACGTGGTCCTTAAAATGTCAGGCTTCTTATTGTTTGTAAAGAGCGTTAGGTGAGTGATTTTGACAGTGAAATGTGTCCCATTGAAGAAGACAGTTCCAATGACTCAATGGCTCCCTACAATTTCTGCAAAGTTGAACCGTCTTCGTCACCTGAACAAAAATCAATGCTAAATTTATGTGCGTAAAAGCTTAAATCATAAACGTATCAGTTTATCAAACACTCATTGCAGTTGAGCCAAGGCATCGAGTTGCCTTCAATGTTAGAAATTTTAAAATGGAAATTCTATCGATAAATAATAAAATATATTATATTATATATTAAAAATGTGTTGAATGTCAAACGATCGCATGTGTCGAATCTCACAAATTATGTTTGATAAAGAATATTGTCAGATAATGTAAACTAAATTATAAATTAGGAAATAAACACTATAATATAAATTAACGTTAATGTTACGCTGACGCACTAGGAAACACCGGATAAATACACACAAAAGAGATTTATATTTACGTGATACAGAGATGGGGGAGCGGTTTGATTTAGCAATTAGTACCACGAATCGATCAAAGATCAAAGAGATTTGTAAATGACAACAAAACAAGGAAGGATAGCCCTTGGATTATAAACGAACAGCTCCTCGAGATTGGAGTAGACCCCAGCGTAGCCAGCTACAGAATCGTATGAGCCAAGAGACACGCTATCCTCCTCCGGCGGCGCATCATCCGTCACGCTCCTTACTCTCCCAGCAATCACACGACAGACCAACATGGCCCTACGCTCGTCCGTACAGTTCTTCAACGAATCATGGGCCCTACCACTACTGGCCGTGGTGCGAATCCCTTTGCACTCTTTCCCTTGGAAGCCGTGCCTGATTACGGTGCACACGCTGCAGCCGGGGACCGAGCCGCACAAGCTGGATGAGCCGCGCCAGCCGATGTTACACGAGAGTGTCGTGCAGTGGAAGCGTAGGAGCTCGTTTCCGTCGGCGGCGCACCTGGGGTTTTTCCTCGTACTGTTAAGTGCACGTGTCTTGACTGCATCACGGCAGTCCTCAAACCGTTGGATCGTGCGTTGTGTGTTGTGGACTTTTAGTATCCGTTCGATCTTGCACACTGGGATGTCTTTCTTGAGCCAACTAGATTTGAAGATGATCTCAACGATATTACGGCTCGAGTCATCTGGGCCCAGCTCCGAAACTGCACCAATATAAAAATATAATATATTATTATTCAATCAAGTGCTAGACTTGTACATCAACCAATAATAATGTGCCACCTAATATTATCAGTTTTACGGTTTAGCCAGAGACAGCTGTAGTACTGTTATAACTGGTCCATTGACGGATTGACCACTGATTGAAACGACTTGCTATATGATTGGCTAAGACTCCCTCCACTAATATTGAAGACCAGAAAAAGTTATATACAAACGGCGTCTAATACGGTGAATAATATATGTTTTAAGAGCGAAAAGTGTCGAATTTATTTTTAAAAAAATTGACATTATTTTTAAATTCTTATAAAATATCTTCAAAATATTCGTTAATATTTTTCATATTTTAATTATTTTGAAAATTATTAATAATAAATAATAATAATAATTAAAATATGTCATTTATTTATTAAACGGGCCCTACAAAGATCGTTCTTACGTAAGTTTTTCTCATTAAAGGCATAATAAAAATGGATGGTGTTGCTAATTAATGCACGGTCAGGCAAAAAGTAAAGTAAAGTGGTAATCCAAAATTAACGGGAATAATGTGCCCCATTACAAAAACAAATGATTATGCTACATCATACACGTTTAAAATCAAAGTTCATAAAAGCTAAAACCTGCCGGGAAACAAAACTAATTTGACTTGATTGCATATTAACAAGATGTGCGGTCAAAAAATAAATAAATAGACCTTTAATATTTATTCAAAAAATTATAAAGATTCCATTTTTTTGAAAAATGATTATAAAGATCCATTTTGATAATTTTTATATTAAAATATTTCCACAAAATATTTATTTAATAAATGAAATAAATTTATAAATAATAATTCCATAAATTAATGTATAAATACAATGTGAAAATGTTAAAACACCATAATTTTTGTAAATAATTAAAGAAAATTTATCAAAATGAGGGTCTTTATGATTAATTTTCAAATGAAGTAGGTCTTTATGATCATTTGAGTAAATATTGGGGTCTATTTATTATTTTTCCTAAAAAATATATATTCTTATTTTTAGGGATAAATAAAAAATTTATTTTAATTAATTTATAGACTCTAAATTTCTAATGACGGAAGCTTACAAAAATAATAATTACAACAAAATTAAAAAATAAAATAAAATTACCTGCATGGCGAACTGCTTGATGGAGTTCCAAGCTTTCTATCTTTGGGAAGACCTCTCCGCATTGAGAGCAAGTGCAAATGGTGGTCCGTGGAGATGGAAACCTGATAAATTTTTATTTTTTTTAACTGAAGTTTAATAATTTTCGATATTTTTTTCAATTATTTTTGGAGTAAAGTTACTGAGAAAAATTAGATATATAAATGGAAGTACTATTACAGTACCTGCTGGGGTCAATGATCGTGTGACACTCATAACACCCAGAAAGCTTTCTGAATTGCATGCCTCTGGAAGATGACGAATAGGTACCACCACAACCGTTGGATCGTGCTGACCCTGAAGCAGACCGAGTTGATGACCCAGTTACAGCTTTTCGACTCAGTAACCCAGTTTCTTGACCCACGGAGCTACTCTCAGGCGAGTTATCAGCTCTGTGTACAACTTTCGTGTTCCCATAGACAACATCTTTGAAACTACATATAGAGCTGCAGGAAGATCCAAGCTTTGAGTACCCATTAACGTTCTTTGCAGCTGGGTCGTGTACTTTTGTCCCTTCGATCTGTTTGCAAGTGATTAAGTTCTTGATTTGGTCCCACGAAGATGGTTGCTTCTGCTTCTGCTTCTGCAACTTTTGCTGCTTCTTCTTGCGTTTTGATGGTGCAGCTGGTTGTTTCTTGGACTCGGTGGGTTCTGGTAAAAAAGTGAGGAGAGCCATGAAAAGCAAAGCTAACAAATAGGAGAGAATTGTAACAGAGCCAGCTCTATCTTTCATAAGAGAGATGAAATTAAGAAGAGAGAGATGCCTTTGAAATTTAAGAGCTAGATTAGTGTTTCTTTATTTGTAGAGGGATCCAAGGTTGGGTAAATAAATAAGGCAGCGAAAATGAGGATGGTGATCACTGATCAGGTGGGTCTCCCTTTTGTCATCTGCTTTTTGATTAACTTCTGTGTTTGTCTTGCATAAGCCAACGAACCTTCCAGCAATAAATGCAACTTGAATAGTTGACTTGGTATCTGGAGTAAACTATATATATTGCGTATTAATAAATTCGTTAAATATTTTTCATTTTTAAAAAAATTAAATTAAAATTATGTTATTAATAAATTGAATTTTTATTAATCAATGGGACTGTTGCCCTACTCGTACCTTAAATCCTTAATGACTCTGCCACTCTGTATCATGCGTTTTATAATAGTTTTGGGTGCTTCTGGCCAAAGATGATCATGGCACATACATGCATGTTGTGATAGGATGGCTTACCTAGCTTACAAACACATAACATGTTTGTATACGGTGTGTTCTTGTTGTTATGATCATCTCATTCGGGCTTAAACGAAATAAGTAAAATCCTTACATATTATAGATTTTTTCAAGAATCACATCTCCTAAATTCGAACCAATGACTTGCCTTATTCTGAACCATATCTTATCAAGTCACGTCTCTCGGAGATTTTCATTTTTCCCTCTTCCTTTCATTATACTCTCATTCAATTCGAAGCTTATCTTTTGGTATTGTGAGTGAAACAAGTGTCAGAGTTCAAGGATATAAAGAATAGAGCACTATTCTATTAGTTTATTTTGTTCATGGTTATGATATGTACATGGGTCCAGATTCCAAAAGTTAACAAAAGATAAAAGGGCATGAGCCAAAGAGACATCATACAAAACTTGCAGAAGCAATTAGGGTTCCTGTTCCAAGTTGCAACTTTCAATGTCTCGTTATGTATTTTTCGGTGCACAAAATTAACATTATCTACTTCCTTTTCTTCCCCACTTATATATTCTCCATCAAGTTTCTGTATGGCTCCAAATTGAAATTATCAAGCAGTTGTGGCCATAGATAGAGAGTGCAGTCAATGAGCCACTATAGCCCTAATATCTACCTATAGCAAACTTGTCTTCATGGGCTGACCGGAAGTCTTTTGTGTGTTCGATTTTTTCAAAAAAAAAATATTAACTATTAATATTAAATAAATAATAAAAACATCCTATTAAATTTATAAATTAAACCCTTAAAAATTATAAAATATTTTTTAAAAAAACCTTCTGATTTCACCCTGTTCATGGTGATGTTTTGCACAAACCCATCATAATTCATGGATATTAATAATTATATGATTAAAGAAATAAAGATTCTATTGGGAGTAGTTAGCTAGATTTGGCCAACGATTCGATTAACAAAGATATGAAAGCGGTGTCTCCTTGTCGTCTTCAACTTAGGGAACCAAATCACTCTAATTCTGATCCATTATGGTGTCATTCATCAAATGTACAAACATAAATATAATTTAATTCTAAAAAAAACCTAATCACGGATATATTCAGCTTATAACTATTGTTTCAAATTATTTGTGTCCACCAGCACAACTATCACGATAGAGTAAGACTTATGTGAGACGGGACGTATTGATGATGTGATATGTTTGTTCATTAATATTTTGACATATATATTTCAAATTTAAAATTAATCAATAATAATGGAGGGAAAAAATTATTGATTAACATATGACATATATTCATTGATTAAGTACATTTAAAATACCTCATATAAGTTTATATAATCACGATGTTGTCCACTTTGCATATGATATTTGGCTAAAGCTAGACCTATAATATAGTATATAGTGCATGTGAATGAGAGATTTTATTTGACTGCTATTAGTAGGTTACTGAATTTTTAAATATACCATCATGAATTTATAAATTAAATCATGAAAAATTGAAAAATCCCTCATCTGATAACCCTCTGGTTTCACCCCTAATTCGGATGATAGGATTATATCATATTTATGCGAATTTATTATAGCCTTAAAAATAATACGAGACAAAAAAATCCCAAAATTTTTAATTGAATAAAATTTTAACAAGATAAGACCAGATCTAATCAGATGTGTGACGAAAACATGATAAAATATAAATTATATGAGTATATTAAGAGAGTTTGGGCCAATTTAAGAATGTTACTTAATTATCACTTTTAAACATAATAATTGAGGAATTTTTTTAATTCGATTTTAAACCCTCCGAAGTTTTTACGGGGATTATTGAGAAACGAGGCTGCTTTAACTAATGGGCCACGCTGGATTCATGCTGTGGCGGGGCGGTTTAGAAAAACCTGTGGGGTTGATAGAATTAGTACCATTTTTGTTCATCTTCGTCATTAACCGAGCAACAGTGCAAAGGTTAAACCCTAGTTTCAGGGTTTGTCATCCTCACAGGCCAGAGGAGAAGTTCAAATGTTTTGTTTTATCTGTTAGATTTTTTCCTCTTTAATTATACTTTTTTTTTTCTCTTCGAGGAAAATAAGAATCCAAAAATGTCGCAAAATAAAGTTCAATTGGATCCAATCCAAAACTGCAAAGTTACATGGGAAGGCTGCAGTGTATTGCTCGATATAAATGACGGCGACCGTCTCGTTTTCGCTCGACTCACTTCTGGCTCGTAAATATTTATCTCTCTCTTTTTCTTTTTTTTTTTGGTTAAAGCCATTGTTTGTGTAATGCATATCTATAAATTGGTTAATTAAATAATTTGATTTGTGATTTTGCAGGACGCTGAAAATTGGGAATAAAAATTTCTCTTTACAGCCGTTGATTGGTTGCCCTTTCGGTTCTCTCTTTCAAGTTGATAATGGAAATGAAGGGCCTTATTTATCTCGAGTTGTTCTATCCACTGAAGGTTTGGCAATCAATCAATTAATTAATTTTAATTATTATTGTTATGTTGTTGTTATTTTTTTTTCGGATCGCGGTTTTGAGCATAAAGATTCCACTGGTTGTTGTTGTTTTGGATTTTGTTTTCCTTCAGGTGATCTTCAAGAAAAAGAAGACGTTCAAATAAATGGTGAATTTAGGGACAATCGAGCTATTGTTGATGATAATAAAGCTCAGAGCTTAACTGGTGATGATATTGACGAAATGCGGCGGTGAGAACATGATATGATTTTGTTTTCGAGGTTAAGTGTTAATTTTTTGATGTGTAATGAAATACAGACATGAGTTAGCTTTTGATCAAATGTTGGTTACTTTATATGCAGACAGGGTGCAACGGGCGAGGAAATTGTAGGAGCACTTATTTCGAATAGTGCGACATTTGAGAAAAAGACAGCGTTTTCACAGGTAATTTGGTTAATGGTTGGTGAATTCTAATACCAAGATGTTTCTGTGTGAACGTTGATTTGATGTTTGATCCATCTGCAGGAGAAATATAAGCTTAAAAAGCAAAAGAAGTATGCTCCCAAAGTCCTTCTAAGACGTCCTTTTGCACGAAGGTAACCCTCCCATTCTTAATTAAATTTCTCACGTAAAAATATGGGGTTTATTTACTTCAATTCTTTGAATTGTTCCAATTTCCTATCTCTTATGACTTATTTTTCTTTTTTTCCAGCATATGTGAGGCATACTTCAAGAAATATCCAGCTAGAATTGGGTAATTCTATTGTCACCTGTGCATTTGTTAATCTTTGTGAATGGCGTACTTCTGTTTGATTTTATTTTTAATTTTTTCTAGTAGAATCTATTTTAACTAATAATAGAAGAACTTTTAGCACTATTGCTTAAAATTTTCTTTCTATTATACATACAGTATAGGTATTCTTTTTTCAAACCTTCCTTTGAAAACATATATTTTAATTTTTAACTAGGAGGCATTATGTGACTTAATATAGTACCTGTAAGGGAATGGTGAAATTTGGTGGCTGGAAACAGGTGTCATATACTTGTTCTGTTTCGGGTTCAATAAATTAGTATTTGTATATATTCTTGGAATTGATTTATTACTTGTTTGCCTGGTATGCAGATTCTTGCGTGTAGATACATTATCTCTTCTACTTTCAATGGGTAATGTTGCCGCCAATTCTGATGTCCTTGTGGTGGATATGGCCGGTGGCCTACTTACTGGTGCTGTGGCAGAACGCTTAGGAGGTTTGGATGATTGTTACTTCATGGGGTCTTTGATGTAATTTGTAGATTTGTAAAATGGAAGAACAATTTTGCAAAACCGTCGTTAACAGAAATTGTGGTTTTGTGTTTACTCATGCAAATAGGATCAATTATTTTATGGAGACTCTGGTTTCTGAATAGTCTTTTGATGAACAGGTTCAGGTTATGTGTGCAATACATGTACTGGAGATTCACCATATCCTATGGATATAGTTAGGATTTTTAACTTCAGCAATGAAATTTGCAAGAGGTACCTCTCTCTTTTAACTTTATCATATTCTGAAGTGCAGTTACTTGAGATATTATCTTTTTAGTTCCCGTCAAGACTCAGAGAAAGCTGTTGAGTAATATGCTGAAAACATCTCTCAAAGCACATAACTAAGTCAAAAAGTTGGTGCATAGAGATATCTATAATTCTGCAATTTGTTAGATTTTAGGTTAAATGCTTGTATTTATGCTAGCTTTAGCTTGTGCTATAGAATCTTACTGGTCCATTGGTGCACAATAAAAGTATTTGTTTCTTTGAAGGATGGGTACTGCTTGGATTGGTCTTTTAATTCCTTTGCGGTCCTTTGATCTATACATCATTTTGTGTTTAACAGTAAAATAAGGTTCCAGGAGTCCCTTCGACTGTCTTTATCCTTTTTGTGCCATGTCCCATGTTAAACTTGATGTTCTCTTCTCTTCTCTTCGTCCCCATCTCCTTTTAGCTACTACTGCAGCATTTTGGAAGGTACTTGAATGTGTTCTTGGATTTTCATGCAGGGTTGTGCGGGCTTCTGTCAGTGATCTGACCACTCAGAGTGAAATTTCTGAACCAAGTGACCCACATGAAAGTTCCTGTAACATGGAAATTCAGTCAAATGTTAGTGCTCTTTTACTGTTTGCAGTAGTTACATTTTCAAGTTATCTAATTTTGTTGGGGCTTCGAGTTGTGCAGGAAAAAGTGTCTTCGTCAGTGAGCATGGAAGATATATCTCTTTCATTTGAAAATGGGGTTTCAAATCTTATTTCTGAAGCCACTCATTCTCCAGTGAACAAGATTTGCAAGACCCAGAAAGCAGGAGAGAAGGCATCGCGAGAAACCCTTAAGTTGTGGAAAGAAAATGGTTTCTCTAGGTAAGTTAAAGTTGATGAATAATTGATTTATTAGATGAGTGTAACACTTTTCTTACTTTTGGAAGTCGTTTTGCAGCCTAATAATTGTTGCGCCAGAGCTTGATCCTTGGGGCTTAGTTAAAGATCTCCTGCCACTTTTATCGTATTCAGCTCCATTCGCAATCTATCACCAGTATTTGCAGGTTGTTGTTTCAATTATGATTTTAATTCAAAACTAGTTAGAGCCTTAATAATAGGAAAAAAAAAACAGATATAGTAATACTGATGCATGCGCAAGAATCTTGATTGAATTGATCTATTAAATCTTTATATTTAATTCTTACGTTGTGGACATGATTTTGTTTCGTAAATATAGACTGCCACCTTGCTTTTTTAGTTTTGAATGATTTTCCTATTTCCTATGTGTGAAACTTTTTCCTTTCTTTGTTCTCTGTTCAACTGCAGCCTCTAGCAACATGCATGCATAATTTACAGCTTGGCAAAATGGCAATTGGGTTGCAAATTTCAGAACCTTGGCTACGTGAATATCAGGTTCTTTTCTCAGTTTTTGAATCTTCTTCGTTCATCTGGTGAATGGAAGTTTTTCTGAATTCCGATTATATTTATGAATTGCTATCTTTCTTGAGAAGTGAATATTTCTTTACATGAAACAGACATGTTTCACTACCTTGTTTCTGATGATTACGCAGGTTCTTCCGTCAAGAACACATCCTTGCATGCAGATGAGCGGATGTGGTGGGTACATTTTGAGCGGAACTAGAATAGCAGCTAATGCCAATTCCCAGCCATAATTTTGCTCACATCTTTTGTTGGTGTTGATTGTTTGTTCTTTGTTGGCCAGCAAAACCAATGCCTGCCAAATGTACACTAGCTTTTGAAAAATTCATTCATCTTTGTATTCCAAATTTGTGCATAAATCTGCTCCGTCACTTTTCTGCCATCACTCAAGAGTTGCAATTTGGTTGAAGTGCCCTGTGTTTTTCTGCATTCTCCAGAGCCTTACTATGAGAAAGATTTTTATTTCCGCAATCATCGTCATTAATTTATTAGAGCTTTAAAGTCCACCTATCAATTAGAATATGATTGGAAACAAAATCCATACACGTCCAATTGTGGAAACATTAGGAAGGTAGGTCAAATTTTTATTTTCCTTTTCATGTTACTTGTCGAAGCCTCTGATTTTTTAATGTTTAGTAACTAGTACCCACTTCAAAAATGAAAGTGAACAACGTTATGGTCATTGACATCGAGGTTTAATTAAGTCTTTGATTAATTAATTTATAAAAGTAGACAGGACCTCTTGTTTTTTAACATTTAATTTTCAAGCATCAAACATAAGTTTGGGCCATAATAACGCAGCCCAAGCCCAAGCCCAAGTAAGTGAGAGTGGGAGGGAGAGAGAGAGAGAGAAAAGGCGGGCCGTGAGCATTCGAACACAGAGATCCTACTCACTCACTTTCTACTTCCTCTAGGATTTTTATTCCTATTTGCCGCCTCTTCACACACGGTCTCGGTCTCGGTATCGGTATCGGTATCGGTATCGGTATCACTGTAACTCCTCTATTTCTCTTCTCCTTTTCACTCCCAAAACGGCAGAACCTCACGCGTTGCATATCTTTCAGTGATGGCAAGCTCCAGTGAAGATCCGACCCGACCCTATAACCACCACCCGCCTCACATTCAATTTCAGTTGCTCCCTAATCACATGAACATGAAATCATCTCCATCTACTTCTCTCGGCGCTAATAGAAATTACCATTCCTTCCTTGGCAAGATTCCTCTTTCTCCTAATCAAGATAATACTCATTACGTTAACAAATCCACTCATATAATTAATAAAATTGACGACACACATTCCGCTTTTGCTAAGCTTGCGGTAAGTTTTATTTCTATTTTCTTCTTTTCTTTTTTTTGCTCTTTTGATGTTCGGTTACTTTGCACGTCAATTTTGTATTTCCAAGTATCCGTTGTTGATCAATTTTGTGTCTTGAATACGTAATTATTTTTGTTTCTTTATTATTTATTCTCGCTTAATTGTTGTTCATTTGAGCTGCGCAATTACATTGACACGTTAAATTGTTATTGCTTCGGAGATTTGTGACATATTTAGATTATGTTTTTATAAGTTATATAACCGTTGTGCTTATGCTTAATTTTCAAAAAATTGATTCCATTTAACTGCAGTTGTGGATTAAAAGCCGCGGCAGTCAATCCAGTATTTATACTCTTAGTGTAATTGCTTTAATGATCTTTGCAGTTGAAGCAAACAAATGAATTAGGCAACCGTGTGGCTCAAAATAGTGGACGGGCACCCATTGCTAGACGTGGTAAAGTTGTTAACGATCCTTCGCATGAACCAGAGTCCTGTGCAAGTGGTAAAAGTAAGAGGAAGTCGAAGGTTTTAAAATCTACGAAGTCTGGCACTCAAGGATCAAATGCTGGTATGTCATTCCTTTCCATCTATTTGCATATTTCAATATCTTACTCACCTTGATGGGTAAACTGAGTCTCTGATTTTTGTTATCAGATCCTCCTAGTGGCTTAAATCTAGCCAATGGTTGTCGATATGACAGTTCTTTAGGTAAGTTTAGACAAACAATAGTCTGTTTGAATTACTTATCCCATCTATCCCACTTGCTATGAAAGCGCACACATTTATGAATTCGTTTGATATGCATTCTTGAATGGAAGTTTTTGATATTGTTCTTATACTAATGGCCTTTTGTTAACTTTGTTGTCACACATTGCAGGCTTGTTAACAAGGAAATTCATAAATTTGATTCAAGAGGCTAAAGATGGCACCCTTGATCTGAACCGTACGGCTGAAGTGTTAGAGGTATAGAAAAATGCATTCTGAAACTTTATGTGAAAAGTCTTGTATTGGCATCTAGGACGAGCAACAGGCAGGTTTTGTTCATGAATCATGATATATTAACTTCTGACCTTTAATCTCATTATAATACGGTCTCATTTTCTACCAGCATGTTTCCTCGCAATAAATTTAATCTGTTGGCATGTTGAGTTATGACAATTAACCGTTCTTTCTGTCTGATGTGTTATATAATTATATTGATGTTGTACAGGTCCAAAAGAGGAGGATATATGATATAACAAATGTTCTTGAAGGAATTGGATTGATAGAGAAAACATCAAAGAACCACATACGCTGGAAGTAATTATATTATTGTTTATTTAATTTATTTTTATTTGTTTATTTATTTTTTGGTTACTTCTTTGAAATTTACTTGAATTATGACCAATGGGCTTCATAAACAGGGGATCTGACAGACTAGGGCCAAGTGAGCTGGATGATCAAGTTGCTAGATTAAAGGTGTAGATTTTGAATTGGATCTCCTTCATTCACCTTTAACTTTGTATTTCTCTTCTACTCATTGAATATTTTCCATAGGATAACAATAACGTCTAAGCTTCTTGCATCTTCTATGGTTGCTTTGTGATCCTTATGATTTGCAGTGTCACATTGTTCAATGTTGAAAGTTGAAACTCAATTGATCTCAATGTTCCTTGGAAAGTTATGCAATGTACGTATTTAACTGCAAATCCTAGTTTCTAGATGTGAAAAATTACTGGGCTGAGAGTGACTGATAATATGTACCAGAAACTTGACCGTTGGCCTTTGGGTGTGTGCAAGTTATTTATGGATTTATTGTGGCAGAATTGTTTAGCTGTGAAAACTAGTTTGCACACTAACAGGTGGCTTGAGAGACAGAGGACATAAGATTTATTTTGATCATTGCGCTAATAAAGAACTGCCATTAAACAGTGAAATAACTACTATTCAGAAACATGACTTTTACTGAAAAATCTGCGGATAAGTTAACATTTTAGTTGAGTAGGAAGGATAAGAATACATGGTGTCAAACATTAAAATGAGGTTTGGTTTGTTTAAAAATGAATATCATTTTTAAAAAAGAAAAAAATTTGTGAGAAGGCTCTTGCTAATGGGAAATTTAGTTTCCAGCTGGTTGGAAGAAACGATGTACCATTATTCGATCCACCTTTCTAACTGTGTACTAAGTCTTGGTTCCATCACAGGCTGAGATTGAAAGTTTACATGCTGAAGAATGCAGGATTGATGATTCCATACGGTTGGTTGATGATGATTCTGCCAAGATGTTTTCCTATCATTGAATTTGAACTCCTTCACATACTGAACTGTCATCGTGTTGTTTCTTCAGAGAAAAACAGGAGCTTCTTAGGACCCTACAAGAAGATGAGAGTCACCAAAAGTATGCTCTATTCTCCTGAATGATTTGGTTCATGTCCAAAATAAGATTTGATTCTATTATAGATCTCATTCTCTATTTTTCTGTATAATTATAATTTTCCAACTTGTTCTGTTAGGTACATGTTTTTGACAGAGGAAGATATTGCCAGCCTTCCCTGCTTCCAGGTCATTTACTGTAAAGTTGAACGTCCTTGAAGTCCATATTTTAGCTCTCTTTAACTAACTCTGGTGAAGCTTTTTTTTTTTGGCAGAATCAAACACTGATTGCAATAAAAGCTCCTCAAGCTAGTTATATTGAAATTCCTGATCCTGACGAGGTGTGTATGTGTAGTGTAATGGACGGGTTCGTAAAATTTTCAATTATATTAATATTGACTGTTTGCCTGTTAACATTATCAGGACATAAGTTTCCCCAAAAGGCAATATAAAATGATTGTTAGAAGCACTACAGGACCAATTGACGTGTACCTTTTGAGGTATCGTTATTTCTTGCACACTTCAAGCATGCATATGGCTCTGTGTGTGTGTGTGTCTCTGTGTGTGTGTGTGTGTGTGTGTGTGTCTCTGCCCAGAGTAAGACTGATATGAGCTACCATTACATGGGTATTAACTTGTCTTAGGTGCGAGTTGTTTTGTAGGATTCGTTTATTTTTTTATTTTATTCCATTAATTCTCCTGTCACGTGCTTTCACCGTCTTTTGTCGTCTTAACAGCTATGAGAATGATGCTTGCAGCAGCAAATACCAAAGTCAAGGCAAAAACTTAACTCTCCAGCAGAATAAATCAGTGAATCCATCTACTTTGAATTGTGGACCATGCGGGGTGCCAAATTTCAGGCTGTCTTCAGAACATGAGGATAATTGGAAAAGTTCTTATGGCACATTGAGTTTGATGAGCTCAGAGGCGTCTGGGATTCAGAAGATAGTTCCATCGGATTGTGATGTAAGTCTGTCTCGAAACTTCAAAACTGGGTCTCATTTTAATTTTCCCAATTTTATTTTCTGTGACGGCTTCATAGTATAGGAAACTCAACCAACTTTTCTGCGCCTGAGACATTGCAGATTGATGACGATTATTGGTTCCGATCAGATCCTGAATTCAGCATTACAGATTTGTGGAGTAATTAAACTTTTTTTTTGTTGATTAAACAAGTGACGATTTCAAGAGTACTTAGATGCAGTCAGACACTTGAGACGGTTTTTTTTTCCCACCATATCTAACCATCAGGAAAGTGTAAATATCTACCCCCATAATAATCAGCAACTTACAGGAAATGACCTCTTCTGAGTTCTGAAGATGATTTCACTTAATGTGGTGGTCAGTTTGCTCAATTACTAGCGTCATCAAGTGGCGGTGGTGACTTGAATGAGAAGCAACCAGTGGCTAGTTGAAGATGATTGGGAGATGAAATTTTCCCATCACATTTGAGCTGTAAATTTTGTAGCTACATTTTTTATTTTGATCTTTTTTCCGACTAGATAAAATATTAGCCTGGCGTTTATTGGATGGTTTAGAAAAAGCTCTGGAAAATTCATTTACCAGCAGGCACAACACAAGCTATTTAATTAGAGAATGTTTATTATTATTATTTTTTTTTGAAACTAATGTTCATGTTCTTATTATACATTAGAATTGGGTGACAGCAGAAAAAAGCTTTAACATCATCGACATTGATAAAATTTGAGATAAAAATCTTTCCGTCACATTCACATGTTAGAGGAGTCTACATAAAACTGAGTTTGGTAAAGAGATTATATTGAGAGTAAAAATTATCTTATAATCTATGAAATAGATATTACAGTATAAAAATAATCTCGTATTCATGTAGTTTAATTTTATGAGTGTTAATTATGTGTATGAAATATAATTTAAACGTTAACGTGTACGCTAACTTATAAGATAATCAAATTCCACGCCATGAAATTTGATGGAAGCTAATGCCCAAAATATTGTACGTCTTGTCAAGGGATAAGATAACAGTGATAATAAAGTCAGTTGGGTGATTTCTGAGATTCATAGAATAGCTCAAACATTGGGAAATGCTAATATTAGCTTCAATTACTATTGTAATTTGAAAGCTTATGGATTGGCCAAATTTGCTGTTGGCAATCCGAACTTTGAAATTTGGACTGGGTCTATCCCAGATTTTATCCATTCTCTGTAATGTCTTCTATGAAATATATTACCTTTTCAAAAAAAAAAAAAAAATTCCACGCCACCAGATTCCCAAACACATGCCAGAAAATGCATATCAATTGGCCTTGAAAAAAAATGCAGTTCCATGTCAAGATTTTTAAAGCTTGCCCACATTGTAAATTTATCTGGCATCTCAAGTTCAAAAAATAAAGCAACAAATGAAATTAAAAATAGAAAATTCAACAAATTTACATTAATGTCTACAACAGTAGTAAAATACCTAAAAAACGGAAAGAGTCGTTAAAACCATTCTTTATTGGTTTGATGCTGAGCGGTTTCTCCTCGATCTGCCACGTGTTACACGGGTTTCTTCCATGACCGTATCCTTTGGGGGAGGATTAGAGTTTTCATTTGCTGGAGGAGATATCAGATCAATCTGCATTACTTCTGCTTCAGTTGGACTAGACGGGCTGGTAATTTCGGTCGCAGTATCAGTTTTTTGGGCATTTGAGGCTGCAGAAGTAGCTTTTTGAGAGATTGGGGCCGCAGAAGTAGCTTTTTGAGAGATCGTGGCTGCAGAAGTAGCTTTTTGAGAGATCGAGGCCGCAGAAGTTGTTCTTTGAGAGATTGAGGCTGCAGAAGTAGCTCTTTGAGAGGCTGAAGGTGCAGACTTTGTTTTTTGCAGAATGGTTGTTTTTGCCGGAGCTGCTTCAGGCACTTGCGAGGGACCCACCTCTTCTGCTGTCTCCTTTTGGTCCTGACTTGAAGACATGCTAGGTGGTTCTTCAGTTTCTGGTTGTGTTGCAGTAACTGGTTGGCGGATAGGAGTAGGAGGTTGGCTAGCTTTTGGTGGTGGCTGCAATGTGAAGGTATAAATAAAACAAGACAAACTGAACACACTTCATTCAACTATTCATCTTTTCAAACCAACAATACATGCAAACACAAACTCTCAAATCCTTTATATAACTAAAGGTTCACTGAAATTGTGAAAGACATGTCAGCAAGCCCAAGAGAGAATTGACAATGGTTGTACTACCTAGGGGTAAAATATCAGATGCTATTATACAAAAATACTTGTTGAAACTCTCCTTCATTAAGAAGCTACCTCCGGAATTGATCTTGCCAACCGATTGAAGCACACAAAATCTCAAAAAACTATAAAATACAGCTTGTCTATGAGTTCAAAGGGAACCAACAATTATACATGATATACAAGGAAAACATCTATTATAAGGGGACCATAACAATCATCAATTTGGCCTTTATGCCATAAAAATGGATTAGGCAAACAGCCGGAAATTTCGAAGAATTCCATATAACTTTCCTACCTTTCACTGTGTGAATGCCCAAATAAATTTAGGCATCCTGAAAAACTTATGCATTAAAAACAATTTAGCAAGTCTAGTCCGCTCCGGTTAGGTGATTTATAAACACAGTTGTGCTTTGCAAGGGTACTAGGTAGGAAAGGATATAAAGTTAATTGAGAGTGAAATTACTTCCTATTTAGTGTTTTTAACATATACCTGGGTAGGGCGAGGCCTTGATGTTGACTGTGAAGCAATATACTGCAAAATATCAAAAACTCTTGTCTGGCCGTAGCTGGCAGCTCTTTGCCAATATATAACTGCCATATCTCCAGCTCTTGTCCTTAGTTCCAACAAGTTCCGATCAATCTCATTCTCATGCTTTGCAACATATGGTCTGAAGAAAGAATCATATACATATGTAGTTCCCTGATGCAGTAAACCATGATATGCAATTAGAACAAATCTGATCATAGAAATTCATGACTATATTGTCATGAATTTCACACACGTCGTTTTCCTTCTAATAAAACTGCATACCTTTGTCTTTGGGTACCACAGATATATAAAGAATGCCAACTTTGCTTCACTGTACATTGGAACCCTTCAAGAAAGCAAGATAGAGAAACAAAATATGAAGAAGAATCAATAAAACTTAAGTCAACACATCGCCACCAGATTCCAATTAAGATTCCCTACCATGAAATAAAAGCATCACCAACTCTCTCACTAACTGTCAAAACCGCTACCAAAATCCTAAAACCAAAAGCAACAAAGCATGATCATTGAACTGTCATTTTACCAATTAAAGTTATGTGTGAAATTAATGCCAGACACAACAATCCGGAATCTAGATTTTACCAATACTGGCACCAAAACCGAAGCTGCTCAATCTCTGGCTTATTCTTCTCGACAGTTTTGTAACACTCATAAGCTGGATAAGCATAGCCAAAAACCATCCTACAAAGCACATATTAAATAATTATAGATCAACAAAGATAATATAACCATACGAAGCCAAATCACAAAAAGAAATTAAGTTGCTCGCGACGTACACAAGTCCTCTTGTAAGAAATGATCCAATCATCTTCTCACTGCCCAAATGAATGCGATACCAAAGAACCAGCAGAAAATACAAAACAAGTAAAACACAATTAGATTTATTCAAGCAACTATTAGGATAAAAGTTATTCTGGAAATTCAAAGTAGCTTCCCTTCAACTCAAATTTTCTCACCAACCAATCAAAGTACTAAATTAATAATGCACCGTACAAGTTCAAAATTAGATTAACAAAGAAGAACTACACATTGTAGAAATAATAACTATACCAATTAAAAGGAGGATCACATTGATTGAGCTTAACCAACAGCAAACTCGCAACATTATACAAAATAAAAAATAACAATATTTATATAAAAAAAAAAACTGTGATAAAACTTAAAAGTCCACAGCCAAACAGAGCCTTAAGAGTCACTCAAAACCACCAAACATACAAAAAATAAAATAAAATAACTACGGAGTCTATTGATAATCATTTACAAATTATTTTAAAACTAAACTATAATTAATCATTCACAATGAGGCGAAATGTGAAGTAAAGAGAACAATTAGCACCTTCCGATGGCAATTATTATCTGCAAAAATAAAATGGCGAAAATAAGAACCAGTTTAGCACTGAAAACGAGGAAACCTCTCGAGAGATCAGAAATCGACGAGGAATGTGAAAAGATCGGCGGCTTACGGAATAGTCGGCCCCGTCGAAATGCCGCGGCTAGCCGTTGCAATGTCGGCGTTGAAAGAGATAGAGATTGAGATTGAGAGAGAGAGAGAGAGAGAGAGAGAGAGGAGAGCGTCAATCGTTATAGCTGCAGCGGCATTTTGTGTCGTTTTTAATAATATATATTTCATTTTTTTCGGATTTTAATTTTTGCTTTTTAAGTGAATAATTTAATCTGATTTAAGAGTTCCGTAATCCGTAATTTGTAGAGAGACATTTTTATGTACTAGGAGGATCACGAGAACGGTGTGCATCTTAATGGGTAATCACCGTTCATTTGGTTACAGACGGATTACGTGGCTCACTGCTTCTTAAGGTCAGCAGATGTAAACTTCCTTGTTGTAGCGAATTCCAGCTCTGATTTGGTAAGACATTTTTAAAGTTAAATTTTGCCACCTGTGAGTCACAGAGCTTTTAAAGCCCAAGTAATTTACAGATTTAGCCTCGCAACAGGCGCCCGAATTTTGAAATGCTTATGGTATTATTGTAAAATCATTATTAACGGTGACACAACTTGCTGAACGTCAAGTGAGCAAGCAAAAGGTCGGGCGGAGAGTCGTCGAGTAAAGTATCTAGAATGTGATCGTTATGGATAACGAGCAAGGTTTACATCATATCCCAAAAAGAAAATGAAAATTTGCAAAGTGGGGTCTTATGGAATTTAAAATATCAATTTAACCACCAACCGATATCGATTTCAAGATTTGGCTTTATTTTTCTTATCGTGGGTAAAAAATATTACACCGAGAGTATAAATTAACTTATAAATTTTTGAATAAACATTAAAATATAAGATAATGTCAAAAAATAATCTCATAATATAAAATTATGATTTTGTTTTCTTTAACAATAGCGTTAAAGAAAACGTTTGGTGAAACATTTTAACTCTAACGAAATGCTTCACCAAACGAAACTTAAATCTCTAGTTGAAATCCTATTACTTGCTTTCGCGTTTCTCTTGTATTGAAAATACATGACAATAATTTTGAGGGGCAATCTACATTAGTCTCGATAATTTTTGGGTAAGTTCGAATACATTTTTAAATCTTAATCTCCCACAATCCTCGAATCTAGATGGCAAGTTTTATTAATATGTTTGAAACCAACTCGACTACGCATGCAAAAATTTCAACTCAAATACCCAATTGTATACGAGTTGAAACAAAATTAATTGAATTTGAAACCAGACCCATTGAATTTTAAAATTTTACTCTATACTTGCTAGAGTTGTATGATATCATGTGGATCAATTACTCTAGTAGGTAGCTATTTGACTAATTTGAGGCATCTTATGATTAGGGTCAACTTTTGCCGCATTGTTCTTGGGTAATTAAGTACAATAATAACCACATCCACAGCGAAAGGAATAATTAAGCTTTAAGAAAAAATGTGGGCTATTATTATTATAAAGGTATCAGTCTAATAATGTTGATTCCCTTCTTTAATTAAAAGCCGAGGGAAAATTTTGATGTGGTAGCTGACAAGATTGGTGTAATTTGTCACAAACCCAGAAGCTTTTGGTATAATGCCAGCGGCTAGAGCCCGTTACAAAAGGAAGAAGGATCAAGAATAGCAGGCAAATTTACATGTGCTATGCGTAGCTTTAGCTAGCTTTACCAAAAGAAAAGTTAAAAACATAGGGTTCAGCTTTAGGAACAATGTGTGTTTAGTCCATATGGGGTGTGGCTTAATAATAAATGAGTGATAATTTGGTTGTCGAGTTCTGGGTTCGAGTTCATGAGTGTATTTTTTGTAAGAACTCGAGACAATCAGAGATTTTACTTACTCAACTTTAGCTCAAATCGGGTGATTTGACAGCATGATTTTCAAACGTTTTAAAAAAATATGTGTTTAGCATGACACAAATAGAAAAATATGCCATTACAAAAGACTAAAGAAGATTATCCATTATACATATATAGCTTGATAAAAATGTTGTCAATTATAAGGAAGATGAAAAGTAAAAGGGAGGCATGCATAGGGAGTGGGAAGGTTCCAAAGCCTTGGATTCTACGTTTCTACAAGTAATGGTGAGAAGTAAGTGGTCCATTGACGTGAATGGGACAAGCTTCCAATCAAATTGAGACCCATTTCAAAGGCATGGTCATTGTATCACATGCAATTTAATTATATCTGTTTTTGGTGAGTGCCCTGTCACTATCATCTCTTACCTTCATCTCACCTCCGGCTCCCAGCCTCATTGACTCACAAATTTGTTTGTGAGGTTAACAAGTCAAAGAAAACATTATAAATGTAATGGAATGAAATATGTGGATCTTTTGGATCGTTCATTGGAGATGTTTTCATTTCTAATATGAACCCATGGAAGTAAAAGACTCCATCTCAGAGATTAAATTGACTGTAAGTAGGGTTGACAATTTTCTCACCCCCATTTTTTTTTCTTTTTATGTTCCGACTAAAAAAGATAAGATAAAAAAATTATCTCTAACGTAATGAGATGCAAGATAGAACTAGACCCAGCCGACGGTTCGGTTCGGTTCCGAATCGGTTAATTCCGGTTCCATTGGTTTTTTTTTTTTACTTTATTGAAAATAAAAAATTAAGATTGATAAATCAATATAATTTAGGGTCTGTTTAGTTCAACGAATGGGAGATGAGAGATTTTAATTAAATATATATTTGGTTCAAAGGAGGGGGTGATTTTTAATTAGATATATGTTTGGTTCAATAAGGGAGATGAGGGATTTTAAAACTAATTTACTATTTTATCCTTATAGTCTGTTATAAATAAAATTAAAACAATATAGGTTTATATTATCTTTGAATTAAACAAAGAATAAAATTAAAATTAAAAGCTCTACATATATAATACATGTTATTAAAAATAAAATTAAAACAAGTATCAAACCAGCAGTTAGGTTTTGACATAGATGATTAGATAAAGAAATACTGCAAAATATCCAAGTTTATAACATAAATTACTAAAGTGATTAAGTTAAGATAATACGCAAAATGTTAATAAGGTTTCAACAAAATAACAACCATTAAGCTCAAGTCTTTAATCAAATGCATCATCTCTCTTAAGAGTCAAATATCATTTGCATGATCACTGCCTTACGTGCTTCCCCTGGACATTGAAGAATTATTCTAAATTTGTCAGCATCTTTCATTAAAGAGCAATAGATCTTAAGCAATGAGTTTGTATCACATCCACAATCCTTGATTAAATTCCAAGCTTCTTCCTCAGAAATTTGAGGCAGCTCATAGTTATGGCGTTCTCTCATTATTTCAATCCATTCTCTTATTGCTGCAATCCATTCTCTCAAAGCCTCTGCAACTACATGCATTGTCTCTTTAAGTTCAACAAATTCATTGTTTTTGTCTTTGTTGGCCACTTTAGATTTCTTCTTTTTACTGCCATCATTTGATGTGGGTGAAAGATCTTATGATTGCATTCCATCATCAAAATAAGTATCAAAGCTCTCTAAATGCACCTCATTACGAGAGATGCTATTATCAATGTCATCAATAGATTCAATGAAGTCTTGCTCTGTGGTAGAATGCCCTTGTTTTCTTGTCTCATTTTCAGTCCCACCTTCATCTCCATTAACTCTATTATACCCGTACAGTTTCACCATCTTCTCATAATTTGGAATTGGGACATTTTTCCAATATGCTGCCTTTGATTTTGACTGAAAAATGTAAATTTTACATAAGTTAATCAAGTATTGATTAGTGACATATTATAAATTACAAAATCTAAGAATTTTACCCCAATTAGAGCATCCTAAACTTCTGGCTCAGCATCCCACAAATGAATATATGGATTCCAAGCAAACCCACTCATACCATTTTTAAAAATATCATAAACATCAGTAAAGTTTTTTTTTTTTTTTTTTTTTACAGTTTTCCAGCGATTTTTTACCCTCTCATTGTCATCTTTCTTCCCAAATAATGCACTCAACTCAGCCACAATGTTTTCATATGCAGTTGTAGTGAATGTACCATTGACTTTGTTACCTTTTTCATATCCGTGCATGAAAGCATCAATAAGAGCATCGCCCATGGCTCTATACCAATTCAAGTTCTCCTTACCATTGTTTGTTGGTAATTGCTTTTTGGGTGCCATGCTACTACATTTATAAATTATAACATAACAAAATTAATAAAATGAGATAATAAACATGTTTCATTTCAAAAACATCAACATTGCAAACTCAAATCCAACATACATCAATGTAAAATAAACATTCATGTAATAAATATAAGTGCAAAACATTTAGCCCAAACTATCATTTTGATGATTCATCCACATTTGATTTGCTAGATTATCTCTTATAAGCTCACCCCGAGCAACCTCCTCACCGTTACTTCTCGAAGCTTGATTATTTTCATGAGATACATTTTGATTTGCAAGTTCAGCATCTACTTCAGCTATAAGATCTTCATCCGGGTCGATGCTTATTAAATAATTGTGAAGAATGGAACATGAAAAAATGATCAGTTTTTGAGCTTTGACTCCATAAGTGGGCTCTGTTGAATTAGATAAAATCACAATCTTTTTTTTAACACCCCAAAGGCTATTTCAATTGCATTGCGCAATGACGCATGTCGAAAATTAAATAATTCTTTAGAATTTGTGGGTGGATTTCTTGCCGAGTACTCTTTCAGATGATATCGAACTCCTCTATAAGGTGTAATAAGCCCACTTGTCAACATGAAGCCATCATCAACAAGGTAATATTTTCCTATAATCAATGTAAATAATCAATGTGGTAGATTGAGAAATAGGAAAATGAAGAACTTTAATGTATTATGAGTTCTTAATTAACTTGAGGAATTTTAAGTCCATCTTCTCGTGTTAATACATTCTTTATAATTCTTGAGTCAGAGGCAGTGCCTTCCCATCCAGCGAGCACATAAGTAAACTTTAAATCAAATGTGCACGCTGCTAACATATTTTTTGTTAGGTAGTCTTTCCTATCACGATACCGATGAGCATCTCTTGAAGATACTTTGACACATATATGTGTCCCATCTATGGCACCAATACAATCCTGACACAATGTATTTATATTAATATAACCTAAGTAGATCATGCTAACGTTTGAGTGTATGATGACTTAATGATAAAAAACTTACCTTAAAATATGAGTAAAATCTACTACTCCTATGAATTTCAAGAGGGACTGTTGAGCCATCGGGTTGTACAATGAATTTTTCTTCCAATTCAAGAACAGCTCTCAACACTTTATGAAGATGACGACTAATTGTCTCACCAGAACTACGAAACCAAAAGTTGACTTCACGATTTTTAGCATTATGTGTCAATATGTAAATTGATTTTGCAACTTGTTCTTCCACACTTGACCATCGTGTTGGTTGTAAGCCACCCTCTCTTTCTAGCATATCACATAATGTTAAGAAAGCTTCCGGACCCATTCTTTATACATTTCTACTAGTTTCACTATTTCTAATTCGACCCATTATTTCTTCACGCACTCTTTCTCTTTCGGAGCTCATATTATAACTCAATTTTCTCTTACGAGACATCCGAATAACAAAGCAATGAACAATAGCACACATGAGTTGAGTTATAGCTCTTCGGATAAATCAAACCATCTATTGACGATAATTTTCCAATATTGATGATCCATCTAAAATAATAAAAAATTTATAAAATTAAAATACAATTTTTGTATGGTTCAAAAAATAAAAATTATAAATTAAAATAATTCACCTACAAATAAAATAGAAATAAAATTAAAATTAAAAGATAGAAGAATTGGCAGCGAACATATTAGGCAATATTGTCAGTTTGCTGCTACAAATACTAGAGAGCAGTATAAATTTCAAATTACAAACAAAGGACATAAACGAAAAAAAAAAAAGCACACATAAGTGGTGAACAAACAAACATATTGTCAAATATAGCACAAAGACTAGTCTTCATTGAAAAAGTAAACAAACAATCTAGCAATATTGTTTGCTGCTACAAATCTAGCAAATATTGTTTAATAAATTTTTAGTTGTAAAGCTCTGTTTGTGGCTATTCGTAATAGAAAGCAGTCTACTGCCGGTTTTATAGTCACGCATTCGGCCAGCATAACCCATCACAGAGACAAGATATGCAGTACACTTTTAATTTTAATTTTTAAACCCAACTGGAGCCTTCAAAAAGAATGAAGAAAATATGACATAGAACTTGCTGGACAGTAATTAAGTAGTCTCCGATAGGTTATGACGAACTACCAGAAGATCCATCATCTGAAAAATTTAAAGGACTTTGAAACCTTTAAAAGCAATGGATTCATAGATCAGTATTAAAAGCAATAGATCTTTCTCCGTTTAAGCAGGACATTGATGAATATATATGAGTTTGCACAGGTTTATTTATATTTATTTATTTTTCAAATTTTAAGAGCACACATGTTACAAACAAAGAAAAAACACAAGTTAAAAGCAAATACATACCTGAGTGGTGAGTGGAAGAAACACATGATAGAATAAAAAACAAAGAAACCACGTAACTGTAAGAGCCAAAGTTGGTCTAAGGGTAAAAATGTCTTTCACCTTAAGCCCATCAGCATGTTAGGCCCGAAACCAAAGCCCAAAGAATTATGTATTTGATTACAATTAAAGTCATAAAGCATGACCACTTAACCTAAAGCACTAATCCCCCCACCACTCCACTTAAACTAACTCTAGCACTAATCCTCACCACTCCACTTAACCTAACTCTAGCACTATTCCTCACTTACTCCAAAACCATTACCAAATACACCGAACCTCAGATCATGTTTTATCTATAAATATGAAAAGAATACAGGAAGAAAGCATTCAAGTCACATTTCTCTCCCCTAATACTTCATACTCTCAATCCTTAATCCCCTCATATATTACACGGCTCTCACGGCCAAACAAAGGAAGTAGAGGTAATATTCAACCTTGCTTTCCCATTTTACAAACTTATTTCCTGCCACTGACTTGGGCGTCGAGTGTACCCCGGTATCCCCCCACCGGTGGTAGCCTACTCTCGTCCACTCTACTTGTTTTTTGCAGGATTGCTAGTGCCCAACTTACAAATTCTGATTGGGGACCCTTGGCGAATTCCGGAGTCCACAGTAACTGGGAAAAAAAAAGAAGCAAAGACTATGGTTTGAGTGGTGAAGTAAATATAAGAGGGATTTGTAATTAGGACAATTTAGGATTTTTAATATATAAGTATGGATAATTTAGTCATTGCATTTAAAATTTTAATTCTCCACTTTCTCTCCCCTCCAAAGCCCCCCACTTTTGGAGGGGAGTTAAAATTGGCTTAGAAGAGATTTTTCTCCCCTCCCCTCCCCTCCCCTTAAAAATATTGAACCAAACAAACATAATTTAAAATAAATCCCTCCACTCTCCTCCCCTCCAAAACCTCCCAACCAAACACACTGTTAAAATAATGAATTTGAATTTAGATAATACACTTACATTACATAAAATTAAATTAATTAAAATAAAATTCTTATCTGAAAAAAATTATTATATAAATTCAAACCAATTCCAACCGGAACCGCCGAACGGTTCCAGCGGTTTTAACCGATTTGGCTAGGGTAGGAACCCTAACCGAACCGGTTAGGTTCCTGTTCGGTTTTGATTCCGAATAGGAACCTTTGCCGAGTCTAGATAGAACGAGATATTTTTTTTAATTTCAAATATAATCGAGATTTACAGATCCCCACACCCTAAGGGCAGAAACATTAGCCGGGTCTAAATTCCAAGCAACTTTGAGTGGATTGATGTTTAGACCTTGACCCATTTGGGCCCAGATTCAATGTAGGCCCATTAAATATGGGCTGAAAGTTGGCTTGAAAATTGTATTTGATTCAAGCCCAATTGGTCCATAAAACGGGAGCCACGTGGAGGTAATTTAATCTCCAACCGTCTGGTCGTTAACGATCCCCATATCCAAAATCCAAATAGACCACTGACTGATCCCAAGCGAGTCTCGAGTCTTGACTCATCTCACACGAAAGCTGACTCAGTTGAAGAGCAAGGAAAAGAAGAAGAAGAAGAAGAAGAAATGTCCATAGCGCCTTCAGTTACTCGTCTTCATTCTCCGTTTCTTCATTGCCCTCTCAATAAGCTCTCTTCATCATCAACTACTGTTTCCTTTTCACAGAGAAACCAACGGCGGTCGCCGGCGCCTTATCCGTGCAATATTAGAGCTGAGCTTGATCAAAACACGGTTCTTTTTTTAATTCAAATGGTTATTTTTAAATAAATTTGATTTTATATGAGGTTTAATGACTTTTATGAACATTCGTAGGTAGTGGCAATATCAGTTGGGCTTGTGAGTGTTGCTATTGGAATTGGCATTCCAGTATTTTATGAAACCCAAATCAACAATGCGGTAAGAATTTTTCTTTAGACCATCAATTTGCCATTTTTTGCTTTAATTTTTTAATTGAATATTTTGAAATCAGGATAATTTCCCAATTTTTGGTGCAGGCCAAGCGAGAAAATACTCAGCCATGCTTCCCCTGCAGTGGCTCCGGTGCTCGTAAGTAACTCTTCAGTCCCCAAGTTTATTTATTGCTTTAGCTGAAAGTGTGTTTGATAATTGAGCTCGAAGGGCACATGTAATATCACTATAGTTGATGGTTCTAAAACTTGTTTATAGTTTTTGATTCATGCCGGAAAATTATGAGTGAATTAGACAAGTGAATGTTGTTTGGTTATGCAGTTTTAAGATATAAGCAGAGAGTTTCACACCCTAATAAGCGACAATTATCGATTATGTAATTGCACTGCATTTATACTTTGCTGTTGTTTTGTTGATTTGTCTAAATGTCTATTTATTTAATAACTTGCCTCCATCTAATTTCAGAGACCCTGGTCCGTAAACTTTGTTATGTTTGTCATTTCTAGTGGTTTAGCCTGCCCGTATGTAGGTTATTTAATTCTAAACCATGCATCGGTTTCTGTAGGGGTAGACTAGATTCCTTGAATCCCAGGTTGCAACGAAATTAGCTAAACACTGCTTTTCTTTAGGTTGAGAAACATGTTTTGAAATATCCTACAAGCAATAGCGACAAGAAATCTCTATACCCAAAAGGGGGGTGAATTGGGTTATCGTTATAAATGCGGAATTAATAAATATTTACCGATTTTTAGCTCTTATTACCAAATGGGGACTTAAGGCAATTTTCTCTATTCCAATTAATAACCTATATGCAAGTTTTCTATTCAATATATAAAAACAAAAGTATAGGGAAAGAGAATACGACACCAATATTTATAGTGGTTCGGCCAAACGTGCCGACGTCCACTCCCCCAAGCCTCGCTTGAAGATTTCCACTAGAATCGAGTTTCCGTGGTTCACTTGCAACCAAGAGTTTTTCACAAAGGTGCACTCCAAACCTTTTACACTTTTGAGTTTTGTTCGTAGGCACACTCACAAACCTCTACAATTTGAGTTTTGTTCGTAGGCTCACTCACAAACCTTTACAATTTACCCAAACAATGGGATTTCACAACCACAAGTGTTTTTGATAAAGAAATTGTAAAACACACTTGGGCACTCACAATGATAAAGAAGATTGTGTGAGTTGGTTACCCAAATGATCTAAGCTCACTACTAATGAATATGAAGGTGTAGTGTGTGAGCTTGATGAGTATGAGTGTTTATGAATATGAAGGTTTATGAAACACTCTTATTTTTGCCTTAGAGAATGTATGAAGATGTATTATGATGTCTCTTAACCAAGACAAATGAGTTGGGGTTCTATTTATAACAAAAATGCAAAGCAAATCCCACTTACAGCTAGATCGGTATGGAAACCGGTATGGAGACCGGCATGCCGGTCTAGGGCTCCAACGGATACTAACGGCTATATTACCGTTGGGCAAGTGTCCGTTAGACTGGTATGGAAACCGATATGGAGACCGGTATGAGTCTCCCTGGTTCCAGTAAGTGTTCAATATGAAGAGCTTGACCGGTATGGAAACCGGTATGGAGACCGGTTTGGATCTCCCTGGTTTCAGTAACTGCACCATAAAGGCTAGACCGGTATGGAAACCGGTATGAGGACCGGTTTGGATCTCTCTGGTTTCAGTAGCAATGCATGTTCTGATGACCGGTCAAGACTGACGACGCTCGGTATTTTGGCCATAACCTCCTCTAGAAAATTCCAAATCATGATACGTAAATTTCTACATAAACTAGACACATAGATCTAGCTTATGTAAAAAATTCAGCTCCAAAAACATTAATATGAATTTTATGGAATTTTTCTAATGTGACATGTATGCAGAAAACGCACATCTGAACATGTTGTAGTAAAATGGCTCTAGAAAAAGTTCTATACATCGGAATTGTGTTCCGTTTGAACTGTAGCAAACTAGAGACACATATCTATCTAATGGTATATTATTTGAAGTTTAATTTAACCATTTGATAGTGTTTAGAAGATCATTTACCGATGCACTTGTGCATGAAGTTCATTTTGGTGCAAATAAAATGCGAATGATTTTTTTAGCATTCTAAGCCATTTTAAATGCAAGTGATGCAAAATGTATGATTCCTAAGAGCTTTGAAACATTTGAATAAACTCACTTATAATTAGATTAAGCTCTTACTCATTATCTTCGATTTGCCGCTAGTCTTCACATTCTCGCTCTTCACCCCATATGCTTCGATACTTTTTGTATTGCTTCGTGTTCGTACGTCGAAGACTTCTTTCATGTTGACGTCATCAAAATCCATTTATGCGACCAAGTCGCCAACAATCTCCCCCTTTTTGATGATGGCAACCCCTTAAAACTTGTTGATACTTGTGAGCTTCTTGGAGTCCAAATTTGACGATTTTGCCCCCCATCAATATAAGCTCCCCCTCAATGTGTGATTGTCTTTAATATAGCTATATGAAACTTGACAAACACATTAGTACAATTACTACCCCTTAAACCAAGGGTGAGGGTAAAACAAGTTTTAATCTCATTTCTAATGATTTCTCCCCCTTTGACATTATCAAAAAGTGGAGAAGCAAAAAATCTAAGTCTAAATGAGATACCAATTACATATGTGCAATAAAGATACCAAGATTTTAAAAATATGCACATTTTGGCATTTCCCCATTTTTGCCATAATCATGTATAATGCAATTTTCAAAAGATTATGTACTAATGATGCCAATTAATATTTTATATCAATGATTCCAATTGAATATCATATCATTTTAAGCATTGTTTCTCCCTAATTGTGATCTCAAATAAGTCATTATATATCATAATACCAATTAAAATCAATGACTTCAATGCATTTTAATGGTTGTCTTTTTATGAATATCTTACCAGTTACTAAACAATCAAAATCCATGTTTTTCATGATTATTCAATTATGTTACATGGCAAAGTCATTTTCAATGCAAAATTAATCAAATGATCACATATATGAAATTTAACTCAATAAATTCAATGTGATACTAATGATTTGAAAAAGGGGTTTAAATGTATGATTTAGGCATTTAATGATATCAAATGAACAATTGATACCAATAGAAGGTTCAATAAATTACCTTATCACTTTGTATGCTTTCAAAAATATTTTTACCAATATGAAATATGCATACATAAATAAATTAGAGGAAACGGTACCAATGTTTCCGTGAATACGGAGTTTACCTTTACCGTTGCGATTCCTCATTTCCTTGAGCCTTTGGGATCAATTTCGCAATTCTCTTTAAAGATTCATTCCCAAAGCTCCCCCTACGAATTTATCAATTACATTTTGGTACCCAAACTTTCTTGGGTCCATTGGGGTTAATTTTGATTCCTTGAGGAATCCATGCATTTTTAATCACATTCTTATACATGCATTCAAAAATTTTATGCCCCTTTTTATTACATGCATGACATGTGACATTTTCATTTATAACATTCTTAGCATGAGAATTGGATGCCTTAACAAAATAGTTCTTTAAAAATTTTCTTTTAATGGAAGGCCTATATCCTAATCATTCTCTTTTAAATGCACATTTTTAGGATCCAATAAGCATATTAAAATTTTTATGTCCCAATGTGAATTTCCTAAGTATGTTTTGCAAATCTACAATCTTAGTATTTAATAAGACATTTTCATTCAATATAGATTCGCGATCGCATGTCTTAGAGCTAGATGACATATTTGATATGGCATTTTCAAGTTCTAGCTTCTTCATTTTTAAACATGCATTTTCATCATTTAAGCATGCAATATCTTTTTCATCTTTAGCCTTTAAGCATATAATCTCATTATCTACAACATGAATTTCTTAATACTAGTTGCATGTTCAATTTTAAGTGTAGCATGCTCATTTTTGACCAATTTTAATTTCTTTTTAAGCAATTCACACAATTCTTTTAAACCATTAAAAGCATTAAGTAAATCATTATAGTCTTGAGAATTGTGTACCTCTTCTTCTTCGCTTTCTTCTTCAATTTCAAAGTGGATGTCCTCATCCGTGTGATAGCCATAAATGCTAGATTTGTTCTTTCTTTAGCTTGAACCTCTTCTTCCTCCTCAGATGAGCTAGAGTCGCTATCGCTCCAAGTTGAAGTGGCTTTCATTGCCTTTTTTTTGATTTTCTTTCATTTCCTCAATGGGCAATCGGTAGCTATGTGAGCCGGTTTGTTGCATTCATAACATATAATTTTCTTGTTCTTTCGCGGTCCTTCTTCTTCTTCTTTTCATCCGTCTTTGATTTTCCCTTTTTCTTTATGGACTTAATGAGCTTCTTGAAATTCTTATTTATTTGAGCCAACTCATCATCACTATCTTCTTCTTCACTTGAGCTTGACTCATCTTTTCTTCTTGCTTTCAAGGCGAGATTTTTCCTTGTTCTTTTCTCATCTTCCTCCTTTTTATCCATTTTGATTTCCATTTCATACTCAAGCAATTTGCCGACCAAATCATCCATCTTCAATGTGTTTATGTCGTTTGCTTCTCTAATGGAGGAGGTATAGCTTCTAAATTCTTTCGGGAGAGATCTCAAAATTTTCTTCACTTGATCCGATGTCCCGATAACTTTTCCCAAGGCTCCCAAATGATTGATGATGACCGTAAACCTCGAAATCATGTGATCAATTTCTTCCCCGGATTCCATTTTGAAATTGTCCAATTCGCACATGAACCGGTTGATCTTCGAATCCTTTACTTGGCTTGTGCCCTCATTGACCATTTCCAAAGACTTCCATAAATCATATGCGTTTCCACATTCCGGAAGCTTGCTTACTTGATCCCGATCAATGGCACATAGAAGTTGGTTGAGTGCCTTAGCATTTTGTGAAGCTTGTTTTAGATCCTCACTATCCCATTCTAAACTTGGCTTTGGAATATCAACCCCGTTGCTATCCTTCTTTGTTGGCATTTTTGCACCCCGTGTGATAATCAAATAGGATTGCGGATCATTGGCTAGGAGATAATTCAACATTCTTGTCTTCCAATAGTTGTAGTCCGTTCCGGTGTAAAACGGAGGTCTAGTCGTTGAATATCGCTCGGCAAGATTTGACGAGTTGCTTGTAGAAGCCACGATCTATTCTCGGACGGTTAAGTCTTGTAGAGAATACCTCGCTCTGATACCAACTGAAATATCCTACAAGCAATAGCGACAAGAAATCTCTATACCCAAGAGGGGGGTGAATTGGGTTATCGCTATAAATGCGGAATTAATAAATCTTTACCGATTTTTAGCTCTTATTACCAAATAGGGACTTAATGCAATTTTCTCTATTCCAATTAATAGCCTATATGCAAGTTTTTTATTCAATATATAAAAACAAAAGTATAGGGAAAGAGAATACGACACCAATATTTATAGTGGTTCGGCCAAACGTGCCTACGTCCACTCCCCCAAGCCTCGCTTGAAGATTTCCACTAGAATCGAGTTTCCGTGGTTCACTCGCAACCAAGAGTTTTTCACAAAGGTGCACTCCAAACCTTTTACACTTTTGAGTTTTGTTCGTAGGCTCACTCACAAACCTTTACACTTTTGAGTTTTGTTCGTAGGCTCACTCACAAACCTTTACAATTTGAGTTTTGTTCGTAGGCTCACTCACAAACCTTTACAATTACCCAAACAATGGGATTTCACAACCACAAGTGTTTTTGATAAAGAAATTGTAAAACACACTTGGGCACTCACAATGATAAAGAAGATTGTGTGAGTTGGTTACCCAAATGATCTAAGCTCACTACTAATGAATATGAAGGTGTAGTGTGTGAGCTTGATGAGTATGAGTATTTATGAATATGAAGGTTTATGAAACACTCTTATTTTTGCCTTAGAGAATGTATGAATATGTATTATGATGTCTCTTAACCAAGGCAAATGAGATGGGGTTCTATTTATAACAAAATGCAAAGCAAATCCCAACTTACAGCTAGACCGGTATGGAAACCAGTATGGAGACCGGCATGCCGGTCTAGGGCTCCAACGGATACTAACGGCTATATTACCGTTGGGCAAGTGTCCGTTAGACCGGTATGGAAACCGGTATGGAGACCAGTATGAGTCTCCCTGGTTCCAGTAAGAGTCTCCCTGGTTCCAGTAAGTGTTCAATATGAAGAGCTTGACTGGTATGGAAACCGGTATGGAGACCGGTTTGGATCTCCCTGGTTTCAGTAACTGCACCATAAAGGCTAGACCGGTATGGAAACCGGTATGAGGACCGGTTTGGATCTCTCTGGTTTCAGTAGCAATGCATGTTCTGATGACCAGTCAAGACTGACGACGCTCGGTATTTTGGCCATAACCTCCTCTAGAAAATTCCAAATCATGATCCGTAAATTTCTACATAAACTAGACACATAGATCTAGCTTATGTAAAAAAATCAGCTCCAAAAACATTAATATGAATTTTATGGAATTTTTCTAATGTGACATGTATGCAGAAAACGCACATCTAAACATGTTGTAGTAAAATGGCTCTAGAAAAAGTTCTATACATCGGAATTGTGTTCCGTTTGAACTGTAACAAACTAGAGACACATATCTATCTAATGGTATATCATTTGAAGTTTAATTCAACCATTTGATAGTTTTTAGAAGATCATTTACCGATGCACTTGTGCATGAAGTTCATTTTGGTGCAAATAAAATGCAAATGATTCTTTTAGCATTCTAAGCCATTTTAAATGCAAGTGATGCAAAATGTATGATTCCTAAGAGCTTTGAAACATTTGAATAAACTCACTTATAATTAGATTAAGCTCTTAATCATTATCTTCGATTTGCCGCTAGTCTTCACATTCTCGCTCTTCACCCCATATGCTTCGACACTTTTTGTATTGCTTCGTATTCGTACGTCGAAGACTTCTTTCATGTTGACGTCATCAAAATCCATTTATGCGACCAAGTCGCCAACATGTTTATGATATAACTTTATTCATACCACCTCTTTTGGGGATGACCAACTACCTAGTTTTGCTTGGTTAAATTTCTCTCGTAATGCACATAACTCGGTTTTCCTGTTATTTTGTTCTTAGATTTGAAATCCATTATCAATAATTTCATATATCCATTGAAATTTAAACCCGTTTTAAAGTATGAATCTGTTACATGTTGACGAGTATCATCAAAGAGAGCTGGAGCCTATGATATTTAGTTTGGTAGGAACATCTCCTATGTCATGAATTTTTCTTTCTAAAATTCCCTTCACTAGCTGTGTGGATGAATGCCATTGCATGAATCCTGTGAATGAATGTACCAATGAAATTATCTATGCACATAGCTCAATATATAAATATTTTTCATGGTTCCTTGAAACATATCTTAAGGGATTCCTTTATATGGGTACTTTGGGTATAAAGTTCACCGTCTCAAATCTTTGGCGTCTAGAGAGATGCAGGTTTTGCATGGGAACTGGCAATGTTACGGTAGAGCTTGGTGGGGATGAGAGAGAAGTGTCAAAATGCATTAATTGTGATGGTGCTGGTTCATTAACATGCACCACTTGTCAAGGCACTGGCATTCAACCTCGATATCTTGACCGCAGGTACGAGTTCTACATACTACATAGTGTTGTTCTTCTTTCTCCCGGTACAAGTAATCAAAATCATGCAGTAAGTAACTACTATAGGATTAAGTTGTAAGATAGTTTAGATGAAAATTGTCAATTATCATACATCTTTAAAGTTGGCTTAGTTGATTACCAAATTACTGGTAGTCGAATTCCGAACTTTCAGGACCAATCAAATTGTATGCATTTTATTATTTGAAAAATAAAAAGAGAAACATTTAGCTGCAACACATTGCAAACAAGCTTTTGTTTTATGTTTGCGCAGAGAATTCAAAGATGACGACTGAAGTTCAACACGAACACTAGCCATGATTTTGAAGTTAAAGATGAAAGGAAGGAGAAGAGATGAACGACCATTTTTTTTTTTTTTAATTTTTAATTTCACCTTTTTTTTTTGTTGTAAACACCTTATTTACTGTTTGTTTTATTTTTTTCTTCTAATCCCCTCGTGTGATGGTAAACTGAATTTATGGTACCAATTCCTGATCATAATTTGTAATAAATATTTGTTCTTTGGCCTCTGGTTGTGGGAGTAACAGAGAAATGTGATTCTGATATTAACATATTAAAGGATGATTCCATCGAGACCATTTGATATAAGTTTTTTTTTTTCACTTTTAATATCGTATTTTAATCAATCCCCTAGAATTGGAAGAAAAACAAACTGAAATTTAACCAATTGACTCGGCTGATTGATTGTGGTATTTTTTTTCCAATTTTAATTTTTGAAAATATATATTTTCATTTGATTTTAACATGAGTTAGAGCAAAAGTTAAAAGGAATTATTCGGAAAATTTCGTTTCAGGTTATTTGAGAAGCCAAAAACAAAGTGTGTTTTTAAGATAAAAAGGGTAAATATCTGTTTAGTCTATATATTTTAAATTAAATGTCTATTTATTCTTTATATTTTGAAAAAATATCATAAGCTACTTCTATTTTTAATTCTGTTACAATTAAAAATTATTTATTTTGCTAGATTTTATAATAATATCATTCAAATGTTGATTGATAGAAGAAATGTTTCTTATTTTTACAGTAAAAAACTCAAAATATAACTTTTAATTGTAACGAAATTAATTATATAAGTGTTTTAAAATATTTCTCAAAATATAATAATAGCCTAAAATATAAAGACTGGACGGGAATTTACAGCAAAATAAATAAATAAATAACAAAAAAAAAAAAAAAAAAAAAACCTTGTAGTTATTGGAAGTTGCCTTTGCCTAGTTGGTGTGTGCGCGTAGTATTTTAAAGTGTTGTTGCTTCACAAAGGAGGCAGGGTTAGGGTTAGGGTTTATTTAACAGGGACAGAGAAAGAGAAAGATGCTATACATAATTGGTTTGGGATTGGGTGACGAGAGAGACATAACGCTACGAGGATTAGAAGCTGTGAAGAAATGTGATAAAGTTTACATTGAAGCCTACACCTCTCTTCTCTCTTTTGGTCTTTCAACAGATGGCCTCACCGCTCTCGTACTTTCTGTTTAATCACTTCTTTATTACTTTAAATCCCTCCAAATTTTTATTTTTATTTTTTGATATTTCTGGATTTCATTTTGGACAGGAAAAGTTGTATGGGAGATCAATTATACTTGCTGATAGAGAAATGGTAGAAGAGAAAGCTGACCAAATTCTCTCTGAAGCTCTGGAATCTGACGTGGCTTTTCTTGTTGTCGGTGACCCTTTTGGGTATTTTGTATTTCCCTTCATTATTATTATTATTATTATTTGTCATGATGGATGATACTCAAGTTTGTACAGTTGCTGAATATTTTGGATGAGTCTTGTATTTTCTTTGTTATTGGCTTTACTTGCATTGCTTTAATGTTTATTCTTCTCAAGTTTACAATGTGGGTTCTGATGCAGAGCTACAACACATACTGATCTGGTTGTCCGAGCCAGGAAATTGGGGACTCAGGTCAAGGCAGTACATAATGCATCGGTGATGAATGCAATTGGAATTTGCGGGTTACAACTCTACCGCTATGGAGAGACAGTTTCGATTCCATTTTTTACTGAAACTTGGAGACCTGATAGCTTTTATGAGAAAATTAAAAGGAATCGTATGCTTGGATTACACACGCTTTGCTTGTTAGGTGAGGTTACTTTCTTCATAGATTGATTCTTTAGTTCCTTGAGTATGAAAGCACATATAACACCTTAGAATTGTACTGAAATATATGAATAGTCTTGCTGATTAGAGAAACTACTGTACATTTTCTTAAAATTCTAGTGAACCTGAGGGCGGTTGTATAGTTTTATCCTGGATCGTCTTATGAAATGTCAAGAGTTGCTGAAACTTTTGAATCTCCTTTTACAGATATACGAGTAAAGGAGCCTACATTGGAATCTTTGTGCAGGTCTGTGTTGACTTAGTACAGCCGTATTTTACCTGTTTTCCTTCTCTCAAGTTCTGCATATCTAGTAGTTCATAAACTGATTATTTACAGAGGAAAGAAGCAGTATGAACCCCCAAGATTCATGGCAATCGACACAGCTATTGAGCAGCTTTTGGAGGTTGGGCAACTGCGAGGAGAATCTGGTAAGTCACAATGAGTTAAAGATTTTTTTAAAAAACCGATATTGAACCTAGATTTGTTGCCTGCACAAGGTTTTGACTTTGATCAAACTAGGAAATCTGAAATGATAGGGCTAATATTTTTTACTTGATAATTTCCTGCAATTTATCTCTTTATTGTGTTATTCATACTGGGTAACTGAGGCCCCTGATGCATCTCAGATCCCCTTCATGTATGCCATAAATAATGTAAAATCGGGGGTGGCTGCTTTCTACTTTTAACTGTGAATTTTACATGTTCCGTTATTTTTGCACTCTAAATTTAGATTTCAACTTTTGATTAGAAAGCATATGAACTATTGTTGCTAACCGTGGCACTCATTCATTTCCTTGAAGTATACGATGAAGATGCACTTTGTGTCGGGTTTGCTCGGCTTGGTAGTGAGGATCAGATGATAGTTGCCGGCACAATGAGGCAACTTCAGATGGTTGATTTTGGATCACCTTTGCATTGCCTAGTGATTGTTGGGGAAACCCATCCAGTAGAAGAAGAAATGCTGGATTTTTACAAGCTTACAAATAATGCCTCAACATAGGCAGCATAACAGGACTGTGTTAGCATTCCAACAGTTATGTTTAATCCCTCTTTTCATCGTGTTATTCATGTAAAACTAAATTCTGAATGGCCGCATTGGCGCATTATATTTTCAGCTTTATCTATAAATAAAAATCTTACATGGTTTGGTTTGTCACCTGTACTATGATTGCTGAAAACTTTTGCCTAACAAATCCTGAAATATGAACAAACTAGTAAAACTAAACTAAAGCAATGATGTTCATTGTTCCGGAAAAATCTGAAAGTCGATACCTAACTGGATGTGGTGATACTTTTACCACACTTCCCTTGCAGCCATGTCAATCTTATCTTCGCACCGTTTAGCGAAATAAAAGTCTCCCTTAGGTTAGGCTCTTCAAAGAGATCCAAAGCTGCAAAGTAGAGCTGATCATCAATGGTCTCTATCTCATCAAGTGCTGTAATGCAATTAGTTATAGAATATCGGTCATCAATTTGAGTCATCCCCCCGACCCTCAACTTTGAGGAGGCAATCATCTCTGACAGAGCTCCTGCCATACCTTCAAGTATTTCTTGATCCTTTCTGCTTTGACCCAAAGAAGTGTGTGTCTCTGATGATCGTTTCCTTTTTCTCTCAGCTATAAATCTCGTTACCTTTTCACATGACAGACCATTTACTTGCTCTAATCTTGAAGATGATGGATTCTCGGGATGTTGGGTTTCACCCTCCGGGAATGAAGGTATGGTTGTAGTATAATTCCCAATAGATTTGTCCAATCCTTCAAAATGACTCGATTGAGCATATTTCCCATCAGCTGTTGTATCTGCGAAAATTGCACACAGCTGGTCATATATTGGGCAGTCCTTCACTTTAATTGTGTCAGGCCTAGTTTGTGCCTGCAAGAACAATCTATCAGTAATGCACACAACAAAGGGCCATGAAAGTGGAAAAGGAAATCAAAATCCAAAACTAGAAAAAAAAACGCACTGCAATGTCTTCCCACAGGTCAAATCCAATGCAACAAGAATCGTCGAGAGAAAAGTCATTTTGATTATAAGCGGACTTCAGATTGTTGAAGCGTGTGCGCAGAACATCCAGGTGCTTTCTCAGTTGATTGTTATTGAAGTTAAGATCTGTTTGCTTGTTGAACTCATCTCGAATATGATTCCAAGTTTTTTTGTCGAAAACATTGTTTGGCCTGTTCCCCAGTTGAATCTGCTTGACTACAAGGTCTGCGAAAATCCTATCTAATGATGCCGTCCACCTTGTTCTTGAACGCTCTTGCTTGGTTTGTTGAGTGGCCTCAGTATCCATCCAAACTAGATAATATGCATTAAAAATCAATAAAACACTAATCAGTATGATAATTTCATTACATCTTGCTAAAGCACTAACCACTCGTCCATCATATCCTAGATTTACAGAATTTGGCAGGAAATTTACTAAATAGGTCCAACTAGCGACAACATCAAGCGCCATGCTGTACTTCAATCCAATAAACATAAATAACTTGCCTCAACATTCCCAGTTCTCTAAAGACGAAGTATGCATTTTCTTAAAACCCGAACTAGCAAACTCTTTGATAAGAGAATTACTAAATGGCGAAAAATCAAAATCGCTCAACTCTTTCTACAAAGAATTACCAATACAATGGTCTCGATTTTCAAGAGTGCAAACACTCATACCTAAGAAATTCTTAAACATGAAGTTAATACAATAAGTAAATATAATTTCTGTGCTACTCATATAAAAGATTCAATATCAATTACCTAAACTTGATTTTCAACCCAAATGATTTCCTTAGTGATTGCATGTGATTATCAGTTGTGTTCCTCTTCCCTGCAACTGTAAATCACAACCAACAATGTGATCATCTCTCAATTAATATAAAATTTGAAAATTAACCAACATTTTAATCAGAATATCAAACACAATAACGCACTAAATTCAAGAATAATTCAGAAATCTTATATGGGGATTAAAACGGCGGCGTATACCCAAGCTTTAAAACCCTTAAAAAATAAATAACACAACAGCGTTCAATTTGATTTCAAAACTGATACGAATAAACTATTTGACTATGAGAAATTAAGGGAAGACAGTATGAAAACGTAAAAATGTCGATAATTTTGAGGGATTTATAATTCACCTGATCGGAGATTTCGACGGAAAACGGGATAAAGGCTGAGGAAGAGGCCGCCGCCGTTACAATAAAATAAAGTGATAATATAACATTAATAAATATATAATGTTTTAATTTTGGGTTTATAAGTTTTGGCTTAGCTGGTAATCGGGTGCGCGCAACTTGGTGAGAGAGGGACACGTGGCATGACTATTTATAAAGTAAATTTCTTATCAAAATTAATTTTCTTTCTTCCTTTGTATAAAATATTTTTCTTTGATAAATTAAGGCAAAAAAATTTCATAAATATAGAGTTTATTTTTATTATATAAGAAAATAAATTTTGTGGCCAAAAAATAAAGGTTTCACTGATCAGACATTATAGATTTTTATTTGACAAAATACATTTAAATTATTATTTTTACTAATAGTTTGAGTAACTTATATGGGTATGAGGTCTTTTGACGCCCAATTCATATCAAATAAGTGTGAAATAACCATCAATTATCGTCCCAATTTAGCATATGTATAGACAAATAGTGCAATTTTTGGCATTTTTAAAATTATTAACACTTAGATAACTATAGATACAGTATTTGTTTCAATTATTTATGGAAAATATTTACGAGTGTCGTAAGGGCACTCTTTAAGAAAGTTTTGATGAGAAAAATAGAGAAAATAATTAATGTTTTGATAGTTTTTTTTTCATATAAAAACGATGTCAATAATTTCCTAAAATGAATTCTTAATAAGTCATATTTACATTGAATTTGAGTAAACTCCTAATTGATTTGACTCTTATCGTGGAACCAATGACTTCAGTGTCAAGTGTCAGCATGCGGACCGTTGGATTTTCTAAATAATAAAAACAAACAAAAATGAAATTTTAAATCCAACAATTCAAATTTAACTAGAGGTGACTCCAATAATAAACTTATTGGAGCCATCCCGGACTCGGAACCAAGAGGTTAATGGATTGATTATCCTTGTACTAACTTTAGAGGGGAAAATTGTTTAATTTGTGTTATGCATATGATAGGATTAGGGCTAGTTAAATGGAAAAAAATTATTCTTACTAGACATGCCATTAAATGACACGTCGTCCCATCTACAAATAAATCTGCAGAAGTTGATAGTCACTCGGCCTTTGAATCTTGAAGATTGTTTGGCGGAACAAATTTATCAAGAAATTGGCCTCATAAATTCATAATGCACTCTGGTGTAACGAAAATTATATTATGTGCCGGGTGTATATGCTTCTCTCTCACAGCAGGCGGGCCCCACACAGCTGTGGGGCCCGCCTGCTGTGAGAGAGAAGGCATATACACCCGGCACATGATATACCACCTCCTGGTGTAAACCCAATTTCATATATTAAATTGGTCATATAATTGTTTAGAGTCAAGGGTATCAACAGCTATTTAACAATCAATCATACCTGATCAATATTTTGTAAATTTTATTTTATTCAAATAATTCATGCTGAACAATTATGCCTAAATACTACAGGAAATTTGAGTTTCATGATTTCACACTTTAATAAAATTTTCATGATAATAATCTATAGGTTATATTTCTTTAATTGACACACGTTATTTTATTGTGTGTCAATTAAAATACTTTCATGAGAACATGTACTATCACTATCAGCGTGTGTAAAGATAAGAAGTTGTATTTAATTGTACCAAGATTTTAGCATTTAATATTTATTTTTTATACTATACCATTATATATATATATATATATATATATATATTGGTGTGTGAGTAAAGAGAATGCAACCAATGGTTAGGATTAAGAGAGATAATGTATCAAAAGACTATATTTATGTGGCTTAATTGGCGGCTCATATCATTTCATTATGTTGGATAACAGCTGAATTGTGTGCATGCAAGTTGCACAAGAAAACAAAGTGCACAGAGACTTTGAAAGCAAAAGACGTGTGCGCCGAAAGTAGAGAGAGACGTGTGAAGCTGTTGGCCAAACCGTGTGACACTGTTCACACGGTTTTGGCATTATAAAAGAGAGCCTTATGATCAGTTATCAATATCCCAGAAATCCTAGAGTGAGTAAAATAGAGAGAAGTGGTGTGAGAGTTTTTTTGTAAAGCTTGGGTTATAAAGCTTTGTAATTCTTTTGTTTGTGTAATAAAAGAAGAGTTTTCTCTCCAATCACCTCTATTATTGTGTGTTTAATCACAACAAGTGGTATCAGAGCTACGGTTCCACGGAGGGATCCCGAAATTCAGTAACGAAATTTCGGTTCGGAAAGTCGATTCCGACGAAAGTTGTCGAAAATCGATTTTGAGCATATCATCGGACTTTTCACGGCGAGCCGAGCTCGGTGATATTTTCCGGCGATCGAACGGAGGTCTGAGTAAGACACACGCGCCGCACGCGCCGGTCAGAGACACCTTCACGCGCCCCACGCGCATCTCACGCGCCCCACGCGCCCAAAGGTTGAAGACGAAGCTGAGTCATCCGCCACGTCAGCGTCCAGTCAGCGACACGTCAGCAGACCCTGCACAGTCAGCAGCCCAGTCAACATGACACGTCAGCAACACAGTCAGCTGACACGTGGCATCCAATCAGCAGCCACGTCATCCGCCACGTCAGCAGAACCGCCATGTCAGCGGACACCGCCACGTCAGCGGTGCCTGGTAAATTTCAGATAGGTCCCTGAACTTTCTGGAAATTACAATTTAGCCCATATACGTTCAGAAATTTTCAATTTAGTCCCTGATCTATTTGGAAATTGCAATTTAGTCCCTGAAATTTTCCGTAATTGCACTTTGGCCCCTGAACTTTCAGAAATTGCACTTTGGCCCCTGTAATTTCTGGAATTTGCAAATTGGTCCATGTGTCGGATTTTGACAAACGAAGTGTCATTTCCACCATTTTCGACCATTCCGGACGCAACGGTGAGGTCCATTTTTTGAAATTCTACTTAGAATTTTTATGATGGAGGGGAGAGGCAACGGAAAAGGAAAAATGATTTTGTTAACCAGTACAAACTATTTCACATGTAGAGGAATGATGAAAGACCTTCTGTATGTGATTGACTATGATGGATCGGTGTTTCTGGAGCAGAAACCAGAAGGAATGACCGATGAGAAGTGGGCTAATCTTCACCAGAAAACATGCAGTACTATTCGTCAGTGGATCGACGACAGTATCGTAAACCATGTCAGTGAAGAGATAAATGCACGTGTTTTATGGAGAAAGCTGGAGGAGCTTTTCCGAGCAAAGACTGGAAACAACAAGCTGTACTACATCAAGAAGATGATGGGTTTGAAATACCAGGAAGGTACAGTGTGGCAGATCATATCAATGACTTCCTCGGAACCATGAAGGAATTGTCTGGATTGGGCATAGACTTCGGAGATGAGGTAAATGGTTTAATACTCCTTAATACGTTACCAGAATCTTGGGAAACGTTCAGATCTACGGTGATCAATTCAGCCGCAGATGGGAAAGTCACTATGGAGATGGCAAAGACCAGGATCTTCGAGGAAGAAAAGAGGACGAGAATGCAGGAGTCAGCATCAGCCTCAACCTCAGAAGCTCTAGTGACAGAAGAAAATAACACCAGGAGGGAGGGAGAAGTAAAAGCCGAGGCCCAGGGAGATCAGACAAGAACCGAGGGAAATCAAGAACGAGGGATATTGAGTGCTATCACTGTAAGAAGAAAGGCCATATGAAGCGGGATTGCTACAAACTGAAGAACGGGCAGTCCAGGAGAGATGGTGACTCTAATCAAGAAAGAGTTGCTACAACCACCGAGAAAACCTCCAAAGACTTCTGCATAATGTATGAAGAAAATGTTGTGAATCTTGCCAGCCACGAGACCAGTTGGGTGATAGATAGTGGCGCATCCATACACGCCACATCTCGCAGAGACTTCTTTTCATCTTACACACCAGGGGACTACGGTGCTGTAAGGATGGGGAATGACGGACAGTCCAAAGCCGTCGGTATTGGAGACATATGCCTTGAAACAGTGAACGGGACAAGGCTAGTGTTGAAGGGAGTCAAGCATATCCCAGATATCCGGTTAAACCTGATCTCAGGCAACTGAAGCAGCTGGATGATGAAGGTTTCTGTGCAGAGCACCTTTAGTGATGGATGCTGGAAGCTCACTAAGGGTCAATGGTCGTGGCACGAGGTAAGAAAGATTCAACTCTGTATTTGATGCATGCTAAGCTTTCAAATAGTAGCATAAATACAGTTAATAGTAATGAGGCAGCTGAGCTATGGCACAAAAAGCTTGGTCACATGAGCCAAACAGGGATGGAGATACTACGCAGGCGGAATGTTCTTCCGGAATTGAAGAACTCACACTTACGGAAGTGTGAACACTGCATGGCTGGAAAGCAGAACAGAGTATCCTTCCAGAGCTCCCCGCCTCAACGGTAACCGGAGGACTAACTAGATCTCATACATTCAGATGTATGTGGTCCGATGCAGATACGAACACTCGGAGGGTCACTGTATTTTGTGACATTTATTGATGATCATTCAAGGAAGATCTGGGCATACACCTTGAAGAGAAAAGATCAAGTGCTGGGAGTGTTCAAGGAGTTTCATGCTTTGTTGGAGAGAGAGAAACCGGCAAGAAACTGAAGTGGCATCAGAACAGATAACGGTGGAGAATACAGAGGTCCGTTTGATCAGTACTGCAAGACGCAAGGAATCAGAGACATCAACGACACCTCCGAAGACACCTCAGCTGAATGGCCTAGCTGAGAGGATGAACAGAACCTTGTGCGAGAGGATCAGAAGCTTGCTGTCACAAGCCAAGCTGCCGAAGACATTCTGGGGGGAGGCACTCATCACAGCAGTTCATGTTTTGAACATGTCCCCAGCGGTCGCACTGAAAGGTAATGTTCCTAACCAAGCTTGGACAGGTAAAGAAGTGTCGTACGAGCACTTACATGTCTTTGGGTGCAAAGCTTTTGTACACATCCCAAAGGACGAGAGATCCAAGCTTGATGCAAAGACGCGACAGTGTGTCTTTATTGGCTATGGTCAGGATGATTTCGGCTACAAACTGTATGATCCTGTGGAGAAAAAGATCGTCAGGAGCCGAGATGTTGTCTTCGTTGAAGACCAGACCATAGAAGATATCAAAAGGAGATGAAGACAATGCCCCAACAATACATGTATGTGAATCCAGAACCTCATACACCGGTGCCAGTACGAGTTGAAGATGAGGTTCCCAGACATGAGGGTACAGGTGATGAAGCTCCCAGAGATGATGATCATGATCAACCACCAGTACCAGAAGCTACACCAACAGTTCCACAGAGAAGGTCAGACAGAGAGAAGCGACCTTCAACCAAATACTCTGCATATGAGTATGTGCTGCTTACTGATGGGGGAGAACCCGAGAGCTACCAGGAGGCTGTGGAAACAGAAGACAGAGAAAACTGGGAGGAAGCCATGCAAGATGAGATGAAATTTTTGCATGACAATCACACTTTTGAGTTGGTGAAATTGCCAAGAGGCAAAAGGGCTTTGAAGAACAAATGGGTGTACAGGGTGAAGCAACAGGAGCATACTTCAAAACCCAGGTACAAAGCCAGATTAGTTGTCAAGGGATTCAATCAGAGGAAAGACATTGACTTCGATGAAATCTTCTCTCCAGTTGTGAAGATGTCATCCATCAGGGTAGTACTCAGCTTAGCAGCAAGCCTCGACCTGGAAGTTGAGCAGATGGATGTCAAGACCGCATTTCTTCACGGGGATCTGGAAGAAGAAATTTATATGGAGCAACCAGAAGGCTTCAGAGTCAGCGGGAAAGAGGACTTTGTGTGCAGACTCAGGAAAAGCCTATACGGTTTGAAACAGGCACCGAGACAGTGGTACGTGAAGTTTGAGTCAGTTATGGGGGAGCAGGGATACAAGAAGACCACTTCAGACCATTGTGTTTTCGTTCAGAAGTTTTCTGACGATGACTTTATCATCTTACTGCTATATGTAGATGATATGTTGATAGTTGGCAGGAATCAATCGAGGATTGATAATTTGAAGCAGCAATTGAGTAAGTCTTTTGAGATGAAAGACTTGGGGCCAGCTAAACAGATTCTTGGCATCAGGATCGGCCGTGATCGGAAAGCCAGGAGGTTATACTTGTCACATGAGGAGTACATCGAGAAAGTACTTCAGAGATTCCAGATGGACAAGGCTAAAGCGGTTAACACTCCTCTTGCTACCCACTTTAGATTGAGTACGAGACAGAGTCCCTCTACTGAGTCAGAGAAGGAGGAAATGAAACAGGTTCCATACACCTCAGCAGTGGGAAGTCTTATGTATGTCATGGTGTGCACGAGGCCAGACTTAGCACACGCAGTTGGATTGGTCAGCCGGTTTATGTCAAACCCAGGACGGGAACACTGGAATGCGATCAAATGGATTATGCGGTATCTTCAAGGCACATCCAAGATGAGATTATATTTTGGAAGCAGCGACAAACCGGTGTTGATGGGCTACACCGATTCAGATATGGCAGGAGATGTGGATACCCGAAAGTCTACTTCGGGGTATCTGATTACTCTCTCAGGAGGAGCTGTGGCATGGCAGTCTAGGTTGCAGAGATGTGTTGCACTTTCTACAACAGAGGCAGAATTCATTGCAGCTACAGAAGCTTGCAAGGAATTGCTGTGGATGAAGACATTCGTCCATGAATTGGGTTTCAAGCAGGAGAAGTATATTTTATACTGCGATAGCCATAGTGCTATCTATCTCGGTAAAAATTCCACCTTTCATTCGAGGTCAAAACATATCGATGTGAGGTATCACTGGATACGAGACGTCCTTAGCTCAAGGCTGTTATAACTCAGGAAAATTCACACCGACGACAACGGTGCCGATATGTTCACGAAGGTTTTACCGAATGAGAAGCTTGAAATCTGCCGTGCTATAGCCGGGATGACAAAACTCTCCACATAGTCAGAGTGGGGAGAATCATAGAACTACGATTGGCTTGATCCCAACTCAGGGTAGTAGGCAGTCATACAGATGCAGCCAGGGGTGGATCCTTTTGAGGATCCGGATTTGGATGATTGATGGTCGGCTCAGATTTTGGAAAATCTTCACCGAGGGGGAGATTTGTGGATAACAGCTGAATTGTGTGCATGCAAGTTGCACAAGAAAACAAATTGCACAGAGACTTTGAAAGCAAAAGACGTGTGCGCCGAAAGTAGAGAGAGACGTGTGAAGCTGTTGGCCAAACCGTGTGACACTGTTCACACGGTTTGGCATTATAAAGAGAGCCTTATGATCAGTTATCAATATCCCAGAAATCCTAGAGTGAGTAAAATAGAGAGTAAAGTGGTGTGAGAGTTTTTTTGTAAAGCTTGGGTTATAAAGCTTTGTAATTCTTTTGTTTGTGTAATAAAAGAAGAGTTTTCTCTCCAATCACCTCTATTATTGTGTGTTTAATCACAACACATTATAATCTAATGGCTGATAAAGAATCATTCCATTATAAAATCTCTATAAAAATGGAAAATGAAAACTACCAAATAAATTAAAGAATAAAATCATTTAATTAAAAAATAAAATTATTTCATTATAAATCAATTAAATAACACAATATCAATCTCTCTGTAAATTCTGTAACATTGTGCCGTAGGCACGGGCACACACTAGTGTATATATATATGTGTGCAATAAAAACTCAACATATTTTGCCTAAGGGTGTAATCAGCTTCACATATAATAAAATAACTTCGCCTTCGGCTTCTCTGGTGTTTAAGAAAAGTGATATCCAGCATATTCAGAAAGCTTCTAAAGCATGCTAAATAATTGTTTCAATTTGCTGATCAAAATGGAGAATATTTCAAGTAAGGGAATGGAGATGAGCTTTTGTGGGCAGCTTCTTGGCTCTATCATGTTTCTGGTTTGCCGGACTTTTAAAAGTTTTACCTGTTTTTTTATTTAAATCCAAGCCTTAAAAAACATAATACAAGTAATAATTCAAAATTTTATAAATTATATTTTCTAATATATTGAAAATATTAATAAACAACATTTTAATTTGGAGATGAGTTTTTTCCAAACCTGATCCAATTTTCATGTTGCAACCAAGTAGACACGTACCGGGAGTATGTGCAGAGTCGACCTTATGTTAACTTGAATTTTGTGCAGAGATGGCTCAAGATATTTTTTTGTCCTATGAAAAAAAATTAATTTAGGCCTTTACATATTCAACACAAAAATTATTTTATATTAAATTACACCTAAAACAATAAAAAAAAATAATAAATGCACATTAAATAAGCCTTAACTCAGTCGAGGCCCTTAAACACTTGTCTAATTTATTTGCCTATATTTAAATACGAGTTTTTAAAATAGAATTTATATCGATAAAAAAATACAAATCATATTATATATTAGAAATTAAAATTTTTCTTTATTAAAAAATCATAATTTTAGGTGAAATTTAGGGGTGATATACATTGAATATGTGCTTGGGTCTGCCGCATATGATTATTCTAATTTTGGAAAGCCAAGATGGATGGCTGTAGCTGGCTTGGGATAACAAGCTAGCAGGAGTCTTAGACCTAGTATATTAATATGAAAATTGATCATCCCACCCCTCCCTGCCACCCCCTGCCATTCCCCTCTCATTTGTCCCCTAATAAATTTACCATAATACCCCTCTTATTGTGTGAAATGACTCAAACAATTATTACATAATACAAAATTTATGTATTTATATATATTAATTTAAAAATAATTATATATTAATTATAGCTCACTTTCCGATTTTATTAATTATTTTTTTATTTTCTAATTATTTTTTTTATTTTTGTTAATAAATATTACAGATTTCGTATCTATTCATTTATTTTTTGATTCATTTTTAATTTAATTAATACTACTTATGTATTAAAATAATATAATTTAAACAAATAAAATTAAATTATAAAATAAATATTTTGATAGTCTTTTTATAAAATAGATTTCGTATTTATTCATAAATTTTTTTCGGAATTAAAAGAAAAAAAAAAAAAAAAAAGAACAAAAAAGAAGGGGAAAGGGGTTTGAACGCCCCAGCAGAACTGGGGCGCATTCCCCTTCTCTCTTTTTTTTTTTTTTTTTTTTAGATTTTTCTTTTAATTCCGAAAATGGGTCACTCGTTATAGTATTCGTAATCAATTATGGTACGAAGTATTGAGTATATCACCAAGTGCGCCAGGAGAAGACTTTAGAGGCAACATAGATTCGAATTTATGTTTTTATATTTTAAAGTGTAACTTTTTATGTTGTTATTTGTACAATTTTTAAATAAATATTTTTCTAATATACATGAGAAATTTTTTATAATACATAAGTAGTGTTAAATCAATTAAAAAAGAATCACAAACATAAAATAAATAATAATAAATATGAAATTTGTAATATTTATTAAACAAATACAAAAAATATATAAAGTAGAGAAAATATAATTTTTTTAAAAAATATATAAAATAAAAAATTTAATTAATAAAATAAAATAAGTACTTATGTTATTTTTATATTATATATATATATCAATATATAAAAAGTATGATATATTTTGTTTATTTGGAAAATTGAATTTTTGAGAAAGATAAGGGACAAATTCGGAATTCCAAGGGAGACAAAGAAAAAAGTAATTGTAGGGGAGGGGGGAAGATAAGGGCTCTATTAATATTCTAGCCTTCGCTAAATCATGACTAGTTCTTTTGCTGCTGCTGCATTTTTTGCGTAACTATAATACTGATTAATTGCAATAAAATTTGATTTTCTTAAAATAAAAATAAAATAAGTACTTATGTTATTTTTATATTATATATATATATCAATATATAAAAAGTATGATATATTTTGTTTATTTGGAAAATTGAATTTTTGAGAAAGATAAGGGACAAATTCGGAATTCCAAGGGAGACAAAGAAAAAAGTAATTGTAGGGGAGGGGGGAAGATAAGGGCTCTATTAATATTCTAGCCTTCGCTAAATCATGACTAGTTCTTTTGCTGCTGCTGCATTTTTTGCGTAACTATAATACTGATTAATTGCAATAAAATTTGATTTTCTTAAAATAAAAATAAAAATAGATACTCTTAATTTAAAAAAAGACAAAAATGTAAAACTGAACCTCTAACTTTCACGTTTTTTCATTCTAATCCTCTAACTTCCAGTTTTGTCAATTCAGTCATCTAATTTTCAATTTTTGTCAATTCAAGACTCTGTTACTGTTGCAGTTACTGCTAATTATGTGTCATAACATATATTTATTTTTACTAGTTATGCGCCATAGCATAACTTTAAAGTAAAAAAAATTTGCTCGGTCTAATCCGAAAATTATTTAAAAAAAAAAAAAACTGAATTTATGACAATTTTTAACCTGCATTATGTTAGAAATTTAGGTAAAAGTATTTCAAAATTGGAACAAGCATATCAGTCAAAATTGAGGCTTATCGGGTGGGCAAAAAAATCGACCGAACCGAATCAAAACGCAAACTGAACTAAACCGGAACGAATTTACGGTTTTTTTCTAACGGTTCGGATTGACCCACCCCAAACGGTAAAAATAACAAATTACAAATATTTCATTAAATTAATTTTAACTAAACATCAAATAAATTAAATAATATCACAAATAAAATCATAAAATAACAACATAATGTGATTAGATTTGTAATCACATTATAAAAAGCAGGGGTGAGCACAGTTCATTAAAAATTTGTAATTATAATTATTCGATTTTTAAAAAAAAAAAAGTAATTGTTCAGTTTTTTATTAAAAAATTATTTTTTAAAAAAAAGTAATTGAAGTTATGTTAGGGCGCATAACTATCAAAAAAATAAAGATATATTATGGCGCATAACTAGCAGTAACGACAACTGTAACAGAGCATTGAATTGACAAAAATTGAAAGTTAGATGACTGAATTGACAAAACTAAAAATTAAAGAACTGAAATGAAAAAATGTGAAAGTTAGAGGGCGAATTTTAGATTTTTGCCTTTAAAAAATTATTTCGACCCCTTACATGGCTCCGTCATTGCCGTTGGTCACATTGTGATTACATTCGTTACAGAATTCTCTTCAGTTATTGCTTGAGAGTTGTGATTTCAAAAGAGTGCTTTTTAGGAAATTACAAGAGTGGCCCGCATTTGTTTGAAAAGCTATCAAGCCCAATTGTTGGGCTGACCTAAAAGTCGTTCTTATTCGTCATCGAGTCAGGTTGGGCCCAATTAGTGAAGAATCATATTCATTGAACGTGTGCCCATGTGGGCCCAGATGCTGACACTACAACTGTACCAACCGCTTCCCGCCACTCATGTCAGTTAGCTTGAAAAACAAATTCAGATCTAAGAAAAAAACACTCACCTGTCGGTAGCCAGTTCAACCGTCGAAATCAAGCAGATCCCTCCAAAATCAACGGCGGTTACGAGTCCTCACCTTCCAAAAAAATAATATTCATTTCTTCCGCCACAAGTCATCGCCTCACGTATAAATCCCAGGGGCACTTCCGTCATTAATCGTATAAAAATATATTATGAGATAATATAAATTAATTTATAAATTATAAATTAAATATTAGAATATAGAACAGTATAAAAATTATGTTAGAATATAATTTAAAAACATTAATACTAATATTAACTTCTACCTTAAAACTCTACGAACGCTCCACTTGTAGCCTTTAAAAACCCGATTTTATCCCGCGTGTGACCTCCGTCGGTGTCCAAAGAATTTTTAAAAAAAAAAAAATTGACGATCTGATTTGTCCCAGATCCAGCGACTTCATTCCTGGATTAGAATTTGTTAAAATTAATTTAGTAGGCAAATCAAAGCTTCTTATCACTAGCCGAAAGAGAAATAACGGCGCTACATTTTGCTCTGTTTCAAAACCCTAAGCACACAAAGCTCTCACTCTCTTCACCCAATGCCAACATTTTTGAGTTGGATTTAGATCTGTGAAATCGACGGCATTGTGTTAAAAATGGGAGAGAAATCAAAGTCCAAAGGTTGCTTCGGATGGTTCTTGGCACTAGTCGTGTTGGCTCTAGTTGTTGGCGCAATTGTTTTCACTATTAAGAAGAAAACAAGTAACTCCGATAATAAACCGGCTCCGGTTCCCGGTCCCCCCGGCGCCGTCGATAAAAAGTATGCCGAAGCCCTCAAAATCGCAATGCAGTTCTTCGACGTACAAAAATGTAAGTTAATTCGTTATCAATTGCTTAAATATTTAGTGGGGTTTTGGTTTTTTCATTTGTTTGATTTTTTATTTTTTATTTTTAAATTGCAGCCGGGAAGTTGGTGGATAATAAGATATCGTGGAGAGGGGATTCTGCTCTTAAAGATGGAAATGATATGAATTTGGATCTCACAAAAGGCATGTATGATGCTGGGGATCATATGAAGTTTGGTTTTCCGATGGCATTTACTGCGACTGTGTTGTCGTGGGCCATTCTTGAGTATGGAGATCAGATGGAGGCTGTGGATCAATTGCAACCTGCTCAGGATTCTCTCAAATGGATCACTGATTATCTTATCAATGCTCATCCCAAAGAGAATGTTCTCATTGTTCAGGTAGCTACACTCTTCTGCTCCTGTCCGTGATTATAGGTTAATAGAAATCTAATGGATTTTTATGCTAAGTGAATGTTTGGGATTACATTAGATTGTCGAATAATCTGTATACGTATTGATCCGTTGCCTTTTGGGTATTTCTAGTGTTCTAAAGCATGTATACCAAAACTTTGGCGCGCGTTTCTATATATGTAGTGATTAGCCTTACATAGATTCTGACGAGCCTCTGAAATAAGTTTTATGTTTTAACTTTAATTTTTGGCAGGTGGGTAATCCTGACAAGGACCATAAATGTTGGGAAAGACCTGAAAGCATGAAAGAGGGGAGACCGGTTACTCAGGTAAATATATCCTTCCCTGGGACAGAGGTTGCAGCTGAAACTGCAGCCGCCATGGCCTCGGCGTCTCTGGTGTTTAAGAAGAGTGACTCAACATATTCAAGCAATCTTCTTAAGCATGCTCGGCAGTTGTTTAACTTCGCTGACAACAATAGAGGTTCATACAGTGTCAGCATTCCCCAAGTCCAGAATTTTTATAATTCAACAGGTTATGGAGACGAGCTCTTATGGGCAGCTAGCTGGCTCTATCATGCAACAGGGGATCATTCGTATCTTGAATATGTGACCGGAAAAAATGGAAAAGACTTCGCTAATTGGGGTAGTCCAACCTGGTTTAGTTGGGATAACAAACTTGCAGGAACCCAGGTATATTTCCCGTTTGCAGGCTTAAGATTTAGATGCTGATTGCTTGTATTACCTTTTTTACGTTCAATAGCTACATAGTAAATGTTTGTGAGGCATGCTAAATTTCAAAACAATATTGATGGCTCAATATTTTGGTCCATTACTTTGGTACTTTTGCAGTTAGCTAATAATAATGTATTGTCTGTGTGGTGGTTATTAATTGAGCTTTATGTCTTAGTTTTGCACATCCAAATGAATTATCTGGATTAGATTTTAAAACACATAATGATGGCTATCAATGGAGAGACGCGTTTTCCCTATGTTTTGATCATACAAGTCTAATTTAGAGAATAATCGGGCTCTAACACTTGCAACATTGGTGGGATTCCTATTAGTTGATATTCAAAACTATTTAACCATGAGAAGGATAAAAGTTTTCAGTGACATGCAAGGTGACTGTTGTTGATCTTGTCTGAAGGATATCCTAGTTTGGCTTATTGATGTTGCAACTAGGGGTGGCAATTTGGGTCAGGATTCGTTTATTCGTTCGATTCGATTCGCTTTAAAGCGAATACGAGTTTGAAAAAATGGATTCGTTTAATAAATGGGTCAATTCGATTCGATTCGTTTATTAAACGAATCGAATACGAATTTAAGCTCATTGATTCGTTTATTCGTTTAGAATTCGTTTTATTATTTTTATTTACTAGTTCTTGTTAAATTTCAATTAAGATTCAAGAAATTGTAGCTAATTATCATAGAAAAAGTAATATTTTCGATATTTGGCGAGATATTTTTAGTAAATATATTAATTACATATTTCATATGTATATATTTATGAAGAATTAATGTAAATCAAGTGTGGTAAATTATTTTATTAAATAATATCATTGACTAAACGAATAAACGAATATTCGTATTCGATTCGTTTAATAAACGAATCGAATACGAATCCTGATATTAGGATTCGTTTAATAAACGAATCGAATACGAATCCATCACATTTTGATTCGATTCGTTTAGGATTCGATACGAATTCGATTCGTTGATTCGTTTTGACACCCCTAGTTGCAACCCATATATTAAGGACTTCCTTTCTGTATATTTTCCTATGATTGGAGACTGGTGATAGGACAATTGCATTGTAGTTGAAATTGTTGGTTTCATATTTATTGTGTAAGTCTGCAACTTCACGAAAATTGTCATATTGGCTTTGTATTTTCCAATTTCTAACAAGCTGATGGTATAGTTCGACAGTAGGGTGACAATCTCTTCCCAAACAACACTCTCAACAAAATTAATTTTGATTGAGACCTTAAACTATAATTCTACTAGTGAACACCGTCAACAATTTTGCAATTTTGTTTCAGGTTTTGTTATCCAGGCTAAGCTTCTTTGGTGGTAAGGACACCTCTGGCAACTCTGGCCTTCAAAGGTACAGAAAAACAGCTGAGGCTGTTATGTGTGGTCTTTTACCAAAATCTCCAACAGCCACATCCAGCAGAACAGACGGTAAGGATAAAGCTTATTTTGTTTTTGCAACTCTCTCTCTCTCTCTTTAATGTATACCTGCATATAGTATATACCTATACCCTGCACTTCCACTGCCTTGAGATTTGAGAACAGCACTTTTTCCAATTTAGACAGATATTGTTTATGAATTTCTCTAGATTTGGTTTCTATATTTTATACCCAGAATTTAGTGTACTTATGTACCCTAGGCAGGGTGACATTGACATACCCTTAAATGGCAATTTAAGGGAATATTTACTGTCTTACTTTCTTTAATGCAGGTGGTCTTATATGGGTCAGTGAATGGAACTCTCTGCAGCATCCTGTTGCTTCGGCATTCTTGGCTGCCATATACAGTGATTACATGCTTACATCACAAACTGCGGAGCTAACTTGTGATGGACATTCTTTCAAACCATCAGATCTTCGGAAGTTTGCCAAAGATCAGGTATGATATCCATTAGCTATGAGGTGTAGTTTGCAGAAATACAACAGATGCTAAAATGCGACAAATGACTGAAGTTAAGAAGTCTCATTCCTTCCTAACCTGGTATTGCAATTTTTTCTTTGACAGGCAGATTATGTTCTCGGAAAAAATCCCTTGAAGGTGAGCTTTCTTGTTGGGTATGGAAAGAAATTCCCACAATATGTGCACCATAGGGGGGCTTCGATCCCAACTGATGCAACGACTGGCTGCTCAGATGGCTTCAAGTGGCTAGACTCAAAGGAACCCAACCCAAATGTAGCCGTTGGAGGGCTTGTGGGCGGGCCTTTCCTAAATGAAACATACATTGATTCTCGTAACAACTCCATGCAAGCAGAACCAAGCACGTATAACAGTGCCGTCATTGTTGGCCTCCTATCAAGTCTGGTCACCACCTCTTCTGCAGTTCAATCCTTCGCCTAGAATGACCGCAGTACGTATTACATATTTTTGTCATTTGTAGGTGTGTATGTGTGACTGTAAAAATTTTGTTTCAAATTAGTGTGCTCGTCTATACGGTGAGGGTGAACTCCTATGGGGGGTTCTCGGCTCAACTTCTCCAAGCCTGCGTGTCTGTAAGTAAAGACTGTCGGTAACTGCTGTTTACACAAATTCATATTCGGTTTTGGGAGTGCTCAAAATCATTTTTAAAAGTATTTTTTTCTTGATAGTAGGTTCAAAATTACTAGTTAAATAACATTTAAAATTATCGTTTTGATTTTGGCCTATTCGGACACTAAATTCGGTTTAAGTAAAGTAGCAATGATCTAGTGCTTTTATCTGTTTAACTAGCTGGGAAAAAAAAATTAAGGCATTAGGATTTGGGAAGTATTACATGGTATGATAAAAAATCCAGTGTTTTTAGAATTGGATCGGTGATCTAAAATATTCAATGAATCACTGATTTGATCAGTTAAATCGATAAAATCGGATGATATCACGTCATGAATAACTTTTAATAATTTAAAATTATATAAATATTAAATTTTAATTTCTAGTTTTAAATTATTTTTAAAAAAAAAAAAAATCACGTTCGTTAGTTTTGACCGATTTTTTTGAGGTCCAGTTTTTAGAATTTAATCAGACCGAACTCAGTTTCCGATTTGACGGTTCAACTGACCGGTGGAAAAAAAAGTCTTAACAGTTAAAATTCAGAACAAAGCAACTGTTCATGAACAATGGCCACACTTTGGTGGGTCATTCATCAAGCATAGTTTCTGACATTATTTTCATAACAGTTGTGCAACTATTATTCACATTTTCTTCCACGCTAAAGTACAAAGAGAAGAGAATAACACACGGCTCTCACAATTCACACCAAGCTTTCATGTTTCAAGTTCATGATTATCCAAAAGAAGCAAAAATAAAATGAGTAAAAGTGGTCGAACAAATTTGATAAGCATTGGGAATTCAATAATGGTTAGCTCCTTTTGGACCCCAATTTCCAGTCACAGCCCAAGTTCTAAGCAAAAGGCAAAAGCCATTTTATATTTTTGTGCTAAATAAAACTTACAAGCACAGTGTATATAATAAGCCCTTATCTAACTCCATTTAAAGTAAAAGGCAGTGACCACTTTCTCCTCCACCATTGCTTTCTTCTTCTTCTTTTCTTTTGCACACGAGGCATTTGGTCATTTTTCTTTTGTGCTCTAGTCAGAGGACATGTGTCTTCTATACATTATTAAGTCCTACAATATATTAATCCACAATTAGGCTTCAAAAGTAAAAAATCCACAAGTAATTCTGATATAAAGCTCATTTTTTGTGAGGAAATTAAAATCAGAGAAATTATCTATAGTATATTCAATAATCGATACGTTATTAAAAATATACAAATTCTGAATTTTGTTATCCGATTAATCAAATGATTGAAAAATTTAGTAAAAATTCACTTATTATGTAACAGATGTATACTCAATGTTTGATACATTTATCAATGATATACTCAAATTTGATACGGTTTTCAATATTTAGTTTATATATTTTTGATAATATGTCAAATAGAATTAATCAAACAACTCCTTATAATTTTACATTGTATATTTAGGTATGCAATTTTTTTTTCCTTTTTATTACAAACGAAGGAATGGAAAATTATGTCATAATTCATTATGTATTATATTCACTATCAATCTCTTTTGACATGAAAGCAATTTATAACAACCCATCAATTCAAAAGAAATTTTAAAGCAATAAATTATACAATGCACAAAATTAGTAACACTAACATTGGAAAACTTGTAACAAAATTAGCGGCCTTGTTTGTTTATTAAGTTCATATTACGAAAAAAGAAAAAGTAAATAGAAAAATAATTCGCAGCGTGATTCACAACTATACAATTAAAAATAAGTTTGGTCTTCGGTGGCAACTTTAGATTTGTCTGGAGCTTGAATCTACGAAGGTCGTGTGTACTGTATATATAAAGATTTCGCTAAAATCTAACGGTCATTAATCCTCCATCATGTGTCTATACATTTGATGATCCAAAGTCAACGTGCAATGTCTGACTTATTTGTGTAACCCAATTGTTGCTCCATTTCCCAGCTTAGCTTTGATGCCACCCCAGAATGCTCGGGAACATATTCCTGATTAAAAATCAACGGTTCTGATCATTTGACTGCTTTTGACTATTTGATTACAGTGGAAACAGACGCGTGGCAATTTGATTGGCTCTTGAGAAAAATAAAATTACAAAAAAGTACCTCAAGCTTGCACATTAATTCAAGGGCAGTTTGGGCAGAAACAATAATATGTCGAGCAGCAGGTGCTATGAAACCTTCATCAACAGCCTTGTCTATGAATGATAACAGTGAGTTGTAGTACCCATCAACGTTCAAAAGCCCCACCTGTAACCAAAAATGAACTAATCTCAACTAATCTCTAGTTAATTTTGATTAACGGATTTAATTAAGATTTTTGAATTAATTAATTAATTAATTACCGGTTTATCATGGATACCGAGTTGAGCCCAGGTGATTACTTCTAATAGTTCTTCAAGAGTTCCATAGCCACCTGTACATTGAGTTACAATTAGCCGTTAAAACTTAAACCTACAGTGTTATAAAAAGAATTAATAATTATTATTTTTTTAAGTACCTGGCAAAGCAATAAATGCATCAGCTTGACGAGCCATTTCAGCTTTGCGTTGGTGCATGTCTGATACAGCTCTTACTTCTCCTACTGTCTCTCCCGTTAGCTGAGAAATTATACAAAATATTTGATTATATATGATCAGCTAATTACTTAATGGGATTAAAATAAAATTAATAAGAAATTTGATTAATTACCTCTCTGGGCATAAGAGTCTTAGGAATTACTCTGCAATAAGGTGGGGGGAAAATGAATTAAAAAGACTAAAATTTTATGTATTGTGAGAGAGAGAGAGTTGCAATGCATACCCTAACACGTGGCGACCACCATCATAAACAGCTTGGGAGACGAGGCCCATCAATCCAATGCTTCCTCCTCCATAAACCAAGTCAATGTTCCTTTCAACCTGCAAATATAGAGTTAAATCATATCATATGGTATCGGTTATATGGATAATTTGACGCTATTTTATTCCATCGGTAATATTAGTACAATGAATGAGGATTAGAAAAGAAAGAAGATTGTGAAGGTTGGTACCAGTTGTTGGCCGAGTTGAATAGCAGCAAGCCGGTAGCTGGGATTCTTGCCGGGGCTGCTACCACAAAAAACACAAACACGTTTGAATCTTGATTTCATGGCTGGCTGCTGCTGAGTTTCCATAAATGGGAAAAAAAAAAGATTATTATTGGTTTAATTGGGATTTTAATTTTGTTTTAAGGGAAATGGTAGGAAGCTTAAAAAGTAATTAAAAAAGAAAAAGAAAAAAAAAGGAGAATGTGTTTTTTTTTTTCTTTTGGTTTTGTGTAAGAGGGGGAGGAGTCAGCACCAATGCGTTGAATGAGGAGGGAATGAAGAATTGGTGTCATTGGTCTCTTTTTTATATCAAAATCGATGCCCATGACCCCCACAAAATTTCATTTTCTCTCAACTTCTCGTCTCGTGATATTTTCCTAAACGAATTTCACACTGTTATTCAATCTGACATGTCGTTTTCATTTCTCTGTTGCACACTTTTAATTTTAGTGTGGGAATATTTCGAAATTAAGTTACAAATTATATTATATAGCAATTAATTCTTGGAATATGCAAGTATCTATGATGATTGGGCTATAACTACCTACATTTACAAAAGAAAAAGAAAAAGGAGAATGTGTTTTTTTTTTCTTTTGGTTTTGTGTAAGAGGGGGAGGAGTCAGCACCAATGCGTTGAATGAGGGAGGGAATGAAGAATTGGTGTCATTGGTCTCTTTTTTATATCAAAATCGATGCCCATGACCCCCACAAAATTTCATTTTCTCTCAACTTCTCGTCTCGTGATATTTTCCTAAACGAATTTCACACTGTTATTCAATCTGACATGTCGTTTTCATTTCTCTGTTGCACACTTTTAATTTTAGTGTGGGAATATTTCGAAATTAAGTTACAAATTATATTATATAGCAATTAATTCTTGGAATATGCAAGTATCTATGATGATTGGGCTATAACTACCTACATTTACAAAAGAAAAAGAAAAAAATTCTAGAGTAGTCATTTATTGCCAAGATTGCCCCTACTCTCTCTCCCTCCAAAATATTCTGGAATTATTTAATTATTTTAATCTACCATTAATACTTCTAATATATTGATTTGTTACATGAAGTGATATTATAATTATTATCACAATACTATAAGTTATGTGTGTTGAGTGATTGATTACAAAATTAATTCTAGTGTTATATGATTATAGCAATCATTACTTATTTTAGCGTTTTCATTTTTTCCTATTATATTTAGGATTGATAAAAAAAAATCCCTGTTCGTGATGGATGATTTAATTTTAAAAAATCTGGTAGAGATTCAGTTTATTTTTGTACCGATTGAAAAATTGATTTAGAATTTGAGATAATTTTTCGTTTTGAATCTGTGATGTCTCTTAATTTATTACTTAAAAAATCTCGTATAATTAGATATGAAATTCAAAAATTATTTTTCATCTGATTATGTAATCAAGATTGATAAATTCCGATCCGGACCAACTGTTTGCAAACTCTATGTCTAATAGAAATTTATCACCAAAATACACATACAATAACGTTGGATGCAAGATGAAAATCATATGAAAAATCGAAGGAAAGCTCCAACTTCACAACCACATATTGCAAAAATTTACTGTGATTAAATCTATATTATAATGGACTAATGGATCAGTCATAATATCTTATTTGAGAATGAGTCATATTTATTCTCCCATTTTAATATATGTATCTGTCTCGAATGAGCATGATTTAGTGGTGTATGACTCATGATTTAACTTTGAGATCCTGAGTTCGAATTCAGGGAGTGCGTTTTTTGTAAGATTCTGGGACAGCCGGGGGTTTAATTACATGCTCCGCTTAAGTCCGAAATGAGTGGTTTAGAAGCGGGATTGCTAATGATTCCAAATATATATATATATGATCACATCAAAAAACGTAAATATTAATTGAAGGTTTTCATGTAAACCTAGATAATAATAAATAAACCTAAATTCTTGGTGGATCATAATTCATAGTCATGTCCATGTGCTGAGATATTTGTGGCATGCAATTATATAAATACCTGCACAAGAAAGAAAAAAAAAAACAAGTTGGATTTGATGAAGAAAGAAGAAGAAGATACACATAAATACTTTGTTTAATTAAAAATAAATTTAGTTTGCTTCCTTGCACTTTCATTATATTCATACACAAACTTTAAAAGAACAACATGTTGCTGGACACGTGATCCCTTGAATTTTTAGTCTGTCCCACTTGGGAAAATGATGATGAACAAATTATACGAGGAAGGTTCTTCAGGTACATGCATCATGATCTCTCCAGTTGTGTGGTTTGATGATGTATGGTTCAGTATCTCATCTTTAGGTCCTGGATTCGAATCGAGGAAGTACGTTTCTTGTAAAAGCCTATGACAGCTGAGAGTTTTACTTTATCCGCTTAAGCATGGAAGGGGTGATTTGACAGTAGAATTTCCAACGATTTAAAAAAAAATACATGCATGATTAATTGAAACTGATCATGTAGAATTTAAATTCGATGTTGTGTTGAACTGACATATGTTAGGTTAAGATTTTTATATTTTTTTTATGTGTATTTTGATAATAATAGATAATTAATATTAAATTCTACATCGAATACAAGTTCGATCATGTAATGACATGGCATCTATATAATTGATCAAGAAATTAAATGAGAAGGGATCTGAATATCTGATTGGCAAAAAAAAAAAAAAATGTACAAGTTGGGACCCTAGGGATTGAATGTAAAGTGTGTTACAGCTGTAATATTGGTTGGTCATATGACATTGTCTAAGGGGTGGTCACTAATTCACTACCACTACTTCACTCACTGGCCCTTCTTTTTTTTTTTTTTTTTTTTTTAGAAACGATAGAAACCCCGCCAATAAATCATCATTCTGGGCTGTGGTGCAGGTAAAATCACCGACCGTCCTAAGCTCTTACAAGAAATGCACCCCCTGGATTCGAATCCAGAACCTCAATGTGAGATCCTAGACCCTACACCACCAAGCCACACCCCTTGGGGACCACTCACTGGCCCTAATTTGCTTTAAATCCCACTCTACATTTTCTTCACAGAATTTTATATGCCATGGTCCCTTACTACTAAAATGGGTCTTAATAATTGTTGTTCATAAAGATATATAACTTTCACTTTCCTATTGCTTGTCTATAAGTTATCTCGTTCAGTTCTTTTTTCTTTTTTGGTAATGAGATTTTGCAAGTTTTTTAATCTCTAGCCTTTGTTAATCCATGACGGTTTTAACAAATATAAATTTAAGTGGGTATGTAAGTTCATGAATACTTTCTTTTTTAATGAACGGATATTCAAAATATTTATTTTTTTGGAATCGTTAGAAACTCTGCCGTCAAATCATCTCTTTAGGGCTTAAGCAGTGCAAGTAAAACCTCTGACTGTCTGAAACTCTTATAAGAAACAAACTCTCTGGATTCGAACCCAGTACATCAAGTACGATATTGAGCTCTACACTACCAAGTCACGCCATTTGGGGACATTCAAAATACTTTTTTTTGAATCGTTGGAAATTTCGCCGCCAAATCATCCATTTCGAGATTAAACAGAGTAAGTAAAACCCCCCGACTGTCCCAAACTCTTAGAAGAAACGCACTCTCTGGATTCGAACTTATGACTTCAAGGTCAGATCCTGAGCCATACACCACAAAATCACGCCCATTGGGAACATATTTAAAATACTTGTTAAAGAGCGATAGCGATTAAATTTTTTATTCATCCACTTAATATTTTAAAAATCGATTGGTTGAATTTGCAAATTAAACTGAATTATTATGGAATATAACAAATTGTAACTTTTGATAGTAATTAAAACAAAAGAAAATACACCAACAATTAATTAATTTAAACCCTAAATAAATTATAGGAATTAGGACAATCCACTACGTCACTAAACTAATAAACAAATCACAAGAGGGGCCTCGTGAGCCACGACTGCTCGAGGATTCTCAAATAAAATGGGAGTGAAATTATTTTATATATCAAGTTATTAATTTGTTTTTATTTGTTTAAATAGAGAGAGAGACCAAATTTGAATATTTGATGATTCAAATTAATGCGTGAGCTGCTTTGCTTCTCTATCTTATACGTACTTGCCAGAAATGGAAAGTCTAGGCATATGCTTTGGGAATATTAATTATGTAATCTCCAGGCTTTTCTGATTCTGCTTGGCTATGTCAAAAGCTTAATTTCCAGATTAATTACTCCTAATTTGATGGTTTTGAATATGTGAAAATATATTTAGAATTGAATTATTAAACTTATTTAGTATTAATTAAGCTTAACTATATTAATTACCCGTATAATTTTCTTTTTTTGTCAAAGTTTATTGCACAACGTATACCTCTAAGTGTCCATATATGAGAAACTGAAAGTAAATAATGTTGTTATATGTTTTTATGGAAATATTGAAAACACGATACCGCCGTCAAATCACCCGATCCGGGCTTAAGATGAGTAGGTAAAATTCATGACCTGACAACCAAATCTTACGTCATTTGCCACCAAATCACACCATTTGAGGACGACGTTATTGTTATAAATTAACAACGTCAAAAAATAACAAAAACAAAAGATATAAATTTGATAGAGTTTAATGAAACAATAATTTCGGTTATAATAAAATATCAGTGGGAAAATATTTTTGTTTACTATAGTTAATATTTTTTAAATAATAATAAAATATTGCTTTGTTTTATTCTTTCATGAAGTTCCTAGTCGATGCATGAAACAAGATTGAGCATTAAATGGGCATGCAAGTGTAACTAATTCATTTGAAGATTATGTGTTAGTTAAAAAGCAAAGCAATTAAAATTTTATTGGACGTAAAACAAGTTTTCATTATCTTTTGACTAAAGCAAAAACCATACATTTTGGACTCTCATTTTCAAATAAATTTTGTTTATATATATATATATAATCCATCAACCAATAATCTCCATTTCTAATCAATACGGCATCATTTTAATAATCATATAACAAAGGGTAATTAATTAGCAAAACCCTGGACCCAGAACATATATATAAGCTAGCCAGTCTCTCCTTAAAGTAACAAACACAAAAATTAATTAATGCTAGTCCTTTCAATAACATAAAATTAATTAATAAGCCTATGTCTATGCATTACTTGACTACACCAATGTTTCTAGATGGTATTAATTTGATTCAAAAAGGGTATTTGTGCTTTTTTTTTTTTTTTTTTTTTTAATTGCTCATATATTTATTAGTATTACTTAATTACTTTGAATTAATTTTATTATAGGACAGCCCAAATGTCTAAGATAACTTGAAGTCGTATCAGGGCATGTTTTGATTCATATATATAGCCATTGAAATTTACCTAATTAGATGAATGATACTCATAAAATTCAAATGTTATAAGGGTTTATGCGTGTCTTATTGTAATTAGTTTTTCTATCCATATTTTTCTGTATATTTTTTGTTTGAAATGTTGAAAACTCCACCGCCAAACCACCCGATCCGGGTTTAAGTAGAGCAACATCGATTGTTTCAGGCTCTTACAAAAAATGCACTCATTTAATTCGAACTCATGACCTAGATGACAGATCATAAACCTCATCACCAAACCACGCCCATTGAGGACATATATTATGTAATTACTTCACGTTCTACTTCTATTTATCTAAATTTGATCTAAACAAATTCAAATACTTGAAAAATATATTTATCGAAACAAATATGATTATACCTCGATGAGGTATTCATTTCCTTCTTCGTCCTCAAATACTTTATGAGAGTCACAGTAGGGATATTAGGATATATCTTGTGATTACTTGAAGGTTTAATTTTCTCTTTTAAAAAGAAAAAAGACTTTAATTTAAATTTCTTAATTCAATTAATCAATAGGTTTCCAACAAACTTAATTATCTAATTTGGTTGGGTTGTTGCCTCGTACGTGTTTCGTCGAAGGCCTCACTTCACTTCATTTTTTTTTATATATATATTTTCAAGTTGTGTCTTTGCATTAATTGATAGCTGTTCTTATTTATTTGATATTATATTATCCTTTCCTTTTTGTTACTTCTCAACAACATGACTTTGCCTTCTCTAGCGAGGAATCCCTTAATTTAATCAATTACAAATAATTAAATTAAAAAATAGGAAAAAAATTAATGCAATATTGTTTGTATTTTATTACAAGTATATTATAATTCTTGTTTTGTTTTTATCTTTTAATTAGTAATTGATTTGTTAAGTTAGGGGATCTATTGGGTGGTAATCAAAATAAAATTTAATGATTTTTAGATTTTGATGATTTTTAGATTTTTATTATTGAATAATAATAATTGGATTGGTTTAAAATTATGATTAGATTTATGTTGAAATATTCCCACTAATATTTAAATATATATATATGAATTTGAGACTTGTTGACTAATGATAATTTAATAAACACTAGCAAATATAATAATGATTAAGAAATTGGTTTATTATTATGTTTAATGATGTGGTTTATAAAAGAACACATCTCCAAAAAGTTGCTTGATCTTTTGGAATGTGGAAGAAGAAATAACCTAACCCCTAAATAAACAAATGGATTTATATTCATTTGGATTCCATTGGCCATGAGAGGCTTTGCTGGTGATCTCATATGAAAGCAGTGACATTACCTTTTGGATTTTGTATCACCTTCTTTTTTCTCTGTATCTAAAATCTGATCTCTCCCAAAGCTGATAATTAATTAATTAATTAATTAGTTTCCACTATCTATAGCCGGATTTTTATCGGGAATAGTCCACACAAGCGATTAATCAGATATCGATATAAATGTATTTCAATTTTATAGGAGGTTCGTTTTATAAATTCATATAGGATCTCAAATTTAAGATAAATCAGGGCCGCCGCCGAGTGATTGCTTACTACGTGGCAAAGCAAAAATTGGAGATGCAATTTTCTCAATGGGGGTACCAACATGTGTATGAAAGGATTAGGGCTTTGAGTCAGAATTTCATTGTCAGAGAAAAGTACTTTTGGCCGCCAGAGCTGTTTTGGCAAGATGACAATATATGTCAAATCTTCTTTTTAATTTAACAAGACATGCATGAGGGTGCTTTAAAAATATATTATATCAATTCTTAATTAACTTGTTTATTTATTTTTTATTTTTTTGAAAAGTAATTAACTTGTTATAGTTAGCTAATTTAAGTATAAGTGAAAAATGATGGAATTCAAAGGATGCTTGCTTGGGTGTAGGGGTGACAAAACGAATCAACGAATCGAATTTGTATCGAATCATAAACGAATCGAATTAAAATGTGATGGATTCGTATTCGATTCGTTTATTAAACGAATCCTAATATCATGATTCATATTCGATTCGTTTATTAAACGAATCAAATACGAATATTCGTTTATTCGTTTAGTCAATGATATTATTTAATAAAATAGTTTACCACACTTGATTTACATTAATTCTTCATAAATATATACATATGAAATATGTAATTAATATATTTACTAAAAATACATCACCAAATATCGAAAATATTACTTTTTCTATGATAATTAGTTATAATTTCTCGAATTTTAATTGAAAATTAACAAAAACTAGTAAATAAAAATAATAAAACGAATCATAAACGAATAAACGAATCCATGAGCTTAAATTCGTATTCGATTCGTTTAATAAACGAATCGAATCGAATTGACCCATTTATTAAACGAATTCATTTGTTCAAACCCATATTCGTTTTAAAGCGAATCGAATCGAACGAATAAACGAATCCTGACCCAAATTGCCACCCCTACTTGGTTGCATATGGACGTAACTAGATTGGTTTTCAAGCATCTTATTAAAATTTATCATCATAATTCGAATCCTGTCGGAAGTAATTATAAATTAAAAATATATTTAGACTTATTCATTTTTTATTTTTTTAAATGAGGGAAAAAAATGATTGTTTGGCTTTATTAGATAAAATCGTACCAAAAGCGCATTTAAACGTTGTATTATTATGAGTTTTTAAATAAATTATGACTAGATAAAGTTAATATTTAATGGGATTTTTTTTTTATATACAAAGTGATTCCCACCATCTAATTTATGAGAGACATTTTCTTTGGGAGGATGGAGAAGAAATAATGGAATAGTATCGGTTAATACATAAGGAAACAAATTATATTGAGTTAAATGTTGAACTTGTCGGATAGGGATTGAGCAAGAAGAAGAAAAAATCAAAAATTTCAAGTAGTATTTTTAATCGAAAAATAAATCCAATTTATTTCGTTCCATTTGCTCAATAAAAAAATTAGAGTAGACTAAATATGTTAAATAAAAATGAAGTAGAAAAAACCCATATTTCAGATGAACAAATTCTATCTAACAAAATCTTATTATATTATACTTCAAAATAAATTAGCAATGGGACTATTTTACCTCTAGGTCTCTCTATCACCATGATTAGCATATTGTATTATAACATTGTGGTGTATCAGTCCCCAATGAGTGTGTTTTGATGACAAACGGTTTAGGACTTCGTTGTCAGATCATGAGTTCAAATTTAGAGATGCATTTATTTATAAGAGTATGAGGCAGCATATGGTTTTATTTGCTCAGTTTAAACTAAACTTGAGTCGCATGGTTTGGCGGCTCAATTTCTAACATTTAAAAAAAAAATCGTGGTATATATAAGGAGAATTAGTTTAATTAATAAAAATCTCGATTGTAAATAAGATAGTTGATGTTTGAACCCCATCCACATGAATAATATAGGGAAAATTTAAAGTCCCCAAGTGTCGTGGTTTGATGATGTAGGGCTTAAGATCTCACATTGATGTCATGAGTTCGAATCCAATGAGTGCGTTTCTTTTAAAAACTTGTAATAATTGGGGGTTTTACATGCTCCACTTAAGCCCAAAAGAGGTGGTTTGACGATAAGGTTTCCAACAATTTCAAAAAAAAAAAGAGTAAAGAGGAAACTGAGTTATCATCACGTATAAATATAAAAAATTAAAAAAAAAAAAAAGAAGGTGTTATAAGTTATAAAGTCTCAAAAAGATCTTTAATGATTAAATATGTTTTATCAATCGAAATTTTATGCGGAATTCATGCCCGTGCCATTAACCATACTTACAAGACTATCTAAAAGCATTGCATTAATAATAGTTAATTAATTAATACAATGATTAGCCTTTTCTTATTGCATGTACTTAGACTCTAATATCATTATGTTCTTAATTAATTGCATCAGCATACGTCATGTGTGATCTCATTGATTAATGATTATTGTACACTTTATTATTTGTGTTTTCATTTAAGGTTGATATAATTTCTTTAATTAGAATTTTAATTTATATTATACCTAATCAAATCTATATATAACTCATTTCCCTAAATTTAAATTTTATTTTGAAAAAATGGATGAAAAATAAAAAAATCATAACTTATTTATGGACGACCCCAAATTCAAATTTGTGACACGATTCGATGACCTCAAACTAAAATCCTAGTTCCTTCACTTTATGTCTCGGATATTTATAAAGTACTGTTTGAAAAATGTGAAATTATTTTAATGCAGTAACAGCTGTTGATTATTTTGTAATGAGTGCTCAAGTGTTTGACAAATGTCGGAACGTGGGCCACCTGAACAATCAGTCACACGTGTGACCATTGAACTGATGAAAAAGTTATTTGTGATGTGAAGTTGGGAACACAAAACGATGAACAAAACATTCCAAAAAGCTAAAGGCCAAAAATGAAATCAATCCCTTGAATTATTGAACTCGATTATCCATTTGTATATTTATTTAATTTTATTAAAATTAATTTTGGACAATAGAAATAGAACAAAGGCAAAGGCCCTTTCTTCCATTTCAATTTCAGTTGTCAAAAAGAATGCTGATAATGGGACACCAATAATCCCACCATCCGACAAATCTAAGCTGTGACTGCGCTGCACACGTGCGGCTTTTGGGCCCATGTAAATGAAAATAATAATAATAATAATAATAATAATAATAATAATAATTTAACAACTTTATATTTGTTATGATAGATAAGAAAATATGCTTTCCCGAGATCCATGTGAATGTGATATGACTTCACTTGATAATAGGAAGATGTATCACGACACGAGGCCATATCTTCAATTCTGTCATCAAAATCATTTTAAAACTTTGCCCCTTTAATTTTGATTATGTTAATCGGTAATGGTTTCTTGAACCTTTTTAGTTTTGATTAGAAAGCATAATATGATATTAGACGGATAATAATATTTTTGGATAAAATCGTATTTTAAGATTCATCGCATCTAATATCCAGCTATTTGAGTCCTCACTAGATTGTATTTGTGTTGAGTTAATAAAATCATTACTTAGGTCTCATCTCAAGACGTGGCAGACATGTTCTTCTATGTTAAGTTCTTGAAAGATCTTCTCTGCTAGAAGACTTTTATAGGATTTGAAGTATGAATACGTTTATGTATATATGAGTTGTAGGCCAAAGGAGACTTGTATCACAAGCTTCTTTTTATAGAATGAACCGTAGCTGCATGACAAATCACTGAATATTTAAGACCCAAGATCTTTGAACAACCTCCTCAATACTCTTTTTAATGAAGTTAAATGAAAAATTAAAGAAGAGAGTTTGTCACATCTGAATTCTACTGTGGAATAATAGACATCCAGTCTGGCATCTACCTCAAGATGAGTTTTTATTATGAAGATTTTGATCAATCAGATTGCAACACTGGTTTTGAAATTTAAAAAAAAAAAAAAAAAAAAAAAAAAAAAAAACCAGAAAATCAAAGCTTACAAACAAACTGTAATTAAATAAAATGGAAAAGAGCATGGATAAAATTGAGTTATACTACAAAACTTCTTTAATCGCTTAGTTGCTAACATCATATGGCGACGAGCAGGGAACAGTTGTGTGCTAATGGCTACTCCCAGGTGCTGGCGGCCTCATTGGTCTTCAGTCTAATGCAGAGTATTGATTGCTTCTCTGCTGATTATTTTGTTGAGGGTGGCCGTAGTTTCTTCTCTGTTGATTATGGTGTTGGTAGTGCCCTTGATTTCCCCTCGGCTGATAGTGCCCCCGGTTACCTCTTTGTTGGTGATGGCCGTAGTTTCTCTGCTGACCGCCATAGTCTCTTCTTTGCTGATGCTGGCCATAGCCTCTAGGCATGCCCTCATTAGCATCACCCCACTGATTAAGACTACCAGCGGCAGGTGCTTGGTACCCAGTGTAATCATCTCGGGGAGGACATACGTTAGCCGCTGTTGATGTTGGGGCCATAGGCATGGGTGGATACCTTGGTCCCTCATTCTGATGGATTCCTGAGGGGTTGTACGCATGCGTTGGATGCTCTCCGCTGGAACTGGAATTTCTTTCATACTGCGGATGAGATCTTCTGTTAGGATGATGAGCAGTATTTGAACCATAGCGATGATTATACCCACTGTTGTAGGGAGTTTGTGCAGCAGGAATTGACGATTGGGAGTGACCTGCAGGATAACGATCTGTTCTAGGCTGCGAGTAACTATTATATCGTGGATAGGAAGGAACTGGATGAATATTCGGAGCTGTGGCATAAGGTACTGGCGGACCACGCATATGATTGCCATACCCATTATGATCCACTTTCACATGCTGTAAGCTATTAACAACTAGTCTGTGTGCTGCCTCCCCAAGCTCACGACCAGAAATGGTTCCACGGGGATTTTGCCTGAAAGAACGCCAAATCCAATATTCGAGTCATAACTAGAAAATAAAACTCTACGATAGCACCGACAACAAAGTCATTAGACAATAAGGAAGAACCTTCTGAAAATGCAGCATTTAATTATGGATTAGCATGTCGGAGGAAGATCAAGCATACCTTCTATTTTCATAAGGCCTCCTTCCAGAATCTTCATGCCACAATACAGGATCAGGTTTCAGATCCTCCAATTGCACTATCTGAAAGATGGACAATTTAATATAAATAAACACAGGAACGCCATCAAGCTAGAAAAAGCAGACCCACTTAATGTTTGAAGGCTCATACACATTGCTTGAATGAAATGAGGCACCACTCCCTAGATTCAACATACCTTTTTAGGAAATATAACCCCAGCAGGAGGCTGTGTGATGTGTTCATGTGCATCTGGGAGTTTGTATATAGCGCATCTGAATGCCAGTGAACAGCCAAAAAAAAAAAAAAAAAAAAAATAAAAGAGAAATTAACATGATCATTTCGATAATGAAATGGGCAATTATGGTAAAAATTAGAAGCTTACATGACTTGGTTTCCCATTATATCTTCCATCCTTGAGACTGGAGATCTGAATACAGAGGGATGTGGGTCACCAGCACAAAGGGATAGGTAACCATTCATCCTATCGCTGCACATATTATAAATAGAATCAGGATATAGTCCAAGCATCCTAAATGAGCTGTTATATAAATCATACAGCAGTAATGCAACACATGCCTCCGAGACTTTTACACTCAATACTGAAAACTGCTGCATGCAATATGCGTGTGAGATAGTGAGCATGTGACTGGTCCAAAGAGACTTTTAAACATATTGATTTAAGTCATGTCAGACATTTCTCCTGACACTAGGAGGACAGTAGACATAACAAATACATTAAAATCATTATTCTTTTTCATAGAACTCACAACGTCGGTGGAACTGCAAAACCAACAAAACTGCTCATGAAAAAATTTCAGTTAGAAGGATCGCTCAATCTTTGGTTACTAATTGTATGGACCATGAACTAGTTAAAAAACCACCAAGCCAAATGGTTTCATGCCTAATTTGATATATTCAAAAACGCCAAATGGTGTAAAAGGTTAGACAAATAAACCAGCACAATGGACTGTTAAAACATGGATATAATTAACTACTAATATGAACCAATGGAGGTGGAAATGTGGACAAAATCATTCAGCTTCAAGAGCTAGAAAAACTTATAAGCATATTAGCAACACAGACCTGAACTCAGGATTCAGAAGTTCCTTGACTTCAATTCGCTCTTTGATTGATAATTGTTTACACCGTTCATCAAGTGTATATATGCTTGCAGAGAGTGGATGTGACAAGAGCACAAAAACCATTTCAGACATCATACTGTTTCTCCGCACTTCCTCCTCCTACGAAGGATGCCACAGATTAAATTAGATGAAAATAATAAAAAAGTAATCATATTCAGTACCAGCAATTAGCCACTCGAGAATGAAAAGAACAGATAATCATCGCAAAAAGGTTTCACCAAAGGACCATACAGTTAATGTATGCTCAATTTTCTTGACCTCTGCAAGAAGACGAGCTTCGTCAATGAAAGGCAACTTCGCAATACCCTTCAGAAAAGCAAGTAGAAGGTCAACCAAAACACAAAATAAAAATAAAAAAAATGAAGAGAAATCAATCCAATAAATTATTATGTCAGTGGACGTGAATCAGAAACAATTTAGAAGTTAAACACACCTGCCATGCATACCTCTTCCCATTCATGTCCACTATAAAATCTGACAACAGAAAGAGAATATCAAGATGATGATCCTGAAAATTTTGAATTTGAGATAATTATCAGGCTTTAAATTAGCAAAGATGTATACCAGTTGGGTAAAAATCAATTATAGGAGAGTTTGGATCCATCATCAATTTCCTGTAATGCTCAGGAAGTGCATGGGAGCTGGAAATGGAACATAGTTAGTATCTTGCTAAAATGAAAAATTTACAAGGCATGAAAAAAGTAGCCTCTGCACCTTGCAGCAGGGAAAACTCCCAATAGTTGATTAAATGGTTTGAAAGGATGTCCCAGTTCAAAGTTGATATTGAGCTGACCGAGATCTTTGAGATCAGAAGCAAAGGGTGCATAATGATAAGGATAAAACCTGAAACCAAGAATTGCAACAACATCATAAAGATTATGGGAGAATTAATATTTTGAATTACAAGCTCAGGAATGACAACAAAGTGCCCTTGAGATGCTCAAATGAGTTAAATTAAAATATAAACATGTACCATAGCCACCCTCACCCACAGAAAAAGCAGGAAACGATGTATAAATCCCAATTTTGAATCTTTATATGCATCATAAGAAAAAAATTTCACCACCACCAAACCCCAACCCCACCAAAAAAAAAAAGGAAAAAGAAAACTCACCACTGCCAAGAACAGACACCTTCATAATAATACTGCATAACCCAGCATAACCCCTCTGTGTACCTGAAAACCTACTCAATTGAAGCTCAAGTACATAAGACAAGCAATGATTTAGATGTAGAAATAGTAGAAAGACACAAACATTCAAAAATCGAAATTCCTAAGTTCATTTTACTTACAACGTCTTTTCTTATCTCTTCACGTTCCTCAGGAGTTTTTGCATTAAACTTCTCTTCATAATACCTTTCTTTCCACCCTGGATCTCCCAACTTAACCTGATTAAAGAGTGTGAGAGATATAACATCTGCTATTTCGAATGCATATTGCCATTTGCTATGACTAAATATCATAAAAGATTAAAACTTTTCAAGTGAAAACTACAGCTCTTGGACCAAAGGGATAAATATAGTCAACAAACATAGCATTTCATCAGCACATAAAAGTAAATTCAAACCTTGTCTTCTTCTGGATTTCCTGAGTTGAACGCATCAGACTTCTCACGAAGTAACTCCTTAAGCTTTGCTTTGAGTTCTTCCTTATTTTCCTGTAGATGAAGATGGAGGAGAATAGTGAGCCTAAGACGAATCGCTAAAGCATGAACTAATACCACAAAGCTTGCAAGAGTATAACAGTATGGAAAATACAAGTCAATACTATAACAACTGCACTCTTAACTCCTCGCCCAAGGCTCATACCAAATCAAAGGCAGGTAGCCCATAGAATATGAGCCCTAAATATTGGCTGAAGGAGACAGATGTACATCAAAGTGCCTCTCCTGAAGCATGAAAAACATACATCTGTTTCAAGACTATTCTCTGCTTCAACAATGGCTGCACCAATAGTGGCCCCTGAAGACAAACGAGGAACTTTACGGGGACGAGCTGAAGTTCCTTTCCCGTTCTTATCTAGCCCATCAACACATTCAGTTTGCTGATATGGTGAAGGGGATGGACCTGAAGCAAGACGGGAACCACGAAATCGAGAAACAGGAACTAAGGAGTTGGGTTGGGCCAGGGGCTCTGCATCATCTCCCCTTTTTGCCTGTGCCTTTTCACGCTTGATTCTTTCAGCCTGTCTCTGTAAAATATAACCAGAAGATTTGATTATCAATGCTGAAAGATACAACATACAAGAAAAAAGACATTTACAGCAACTGTTTTCTTCCTTTGAAAGGGAGGCATTGACAACATTTAGAAGTATAAACAGTAGCAACATCAGAACAGTTTGCATAACATATGGATACTAAGGCTCCACAAGCCTATAATGAAGGACCAAGTTGAAGCCTCCCTAGAGCCTGAAAACACGTGGAAACCACGCTAGGCAAACCAATCTCCTTTAAACCTGAGAAAAGCAATAGCCCACTCTCCTGATTGGAGAAAATCATTTTAAAAGTTAGGTCTTATCCTACTTAATTTGCCTTAAGAAGTCCTTGAAAGTATTTAACAGCCCGAGGATATCCCAAATCCAATTTCAATTTACATTAGAACAAAATTGAAAAGGTAACCATAATTTGGAATTAGAGTTACAGAGGTGATAAACTTCTATCATAACATATTGATGCCACCTTAAATCAACAATATTTCATAAGCCTAATTCTAGTTCATCCGACTATAGAAGCCCATAGGCCTAACTCATACTTACAAGCTAGCTTTTATTGTTAGCCCAGCAACTATTCCCAGCCAATGTGTGATATTTTCCTTATCACCTACGAGGTGATACTTCTAAAAAATCTTATAGTCTAACTTGTCCCTAGTGAACCAGAATTCCATGGATTAATATAATTTGAATCCATAAAATTAAAAATACAAATTTCTTCAACATTCTAAGGCTAGCCAAGACTTCAAAGAGTTCAATATATCTCTGGGAAATTGAACATGGTAAATAAAATTGTATAACTCATAAAACCCAAATAGATGAAGAAACATCTAAACGTTAACATCATGTTGACAAGAGGAAAAAACCTGATGGAGTCGTGCTCTTTTCTGGAATATTCTATCCTCGTAAGATCCAACAGCTTGAATAAAATGCTCCACCCGGCTCAAATTTGGCTGAGAAATGAAACAAGAATCACACAAAATGTCAGAACAATCTTCTAGAGAACTGAGAAGAACAAAAGAAAAGTCAGATAAAGTTGGATGTTATAATATTGAATAAGGGAACCACTTGAAACATATACAACACATAAACCTAATTAATACCTTGCTTCCATCAGTCAAGTACCCACTCAAAGCCCTGAATTCCTTCTTGTAAACTGTCATCAACAAGTTGATTGCACCCTGAAAAACACGGATAATAAAATGACAAAGATGCACCTCATTAACCAATTGCATTGTAAAACCATGCACAAGGATCATTTTACATACCTCACGAATCTCCAATGTTGGCATATGGGGCAAAAAGTCATTGCCAACAAAGAAACACATAAAGATAAAATCATCCACAATGCATTCTAAATCAATCTCAAATGGTGGGTTAGGAATTCTGAACTCATAGTCCAGATATTCTCTGAGAATCCAAATGTGAAGAAACTGCAAATAAGAAAAAGATCAGATTGGGGAAATAAGGGCCAAGATATAGTTATACATACTATTATACGACATGTACAAAAAAAAACTAACACCACCACCTTTTGGAGGATATTATCAATTGATTACCTGATATGGCTTTTTAGGCATGAGAACTCCATCACCTTTCTCATCAAAATCTCCTGCCTTTCTCTTCGAGTTTCCTTCGCAATTGGCAGCCAGATGGCCCATCTGACCACAAAGGAAGCATTTGTCTTGCTGTCCCGGAGTAAATACAACCTGGAACATACCAATTAAAAAATAATAATCATTATTTGGAAGTTTTGATCAAAAAATGGAATTATAACATTCACTTTCTGAAGAAAGAGCATCTACCACACTGAATCATTAATTCTAAACAAGATAATTAAAATGGAAGGAAATTTTTTTTTCCATGAACAGTGATTGTCTCACAAGTCCTTCCATTTAAAATCAAACAGAACTCCTCCCAAAAATATAGCAAATATAAGCATATAACAAACAGCCAAATGCAAACCTCTCGAAGGATTGAAAAGTGAACTTCATGTGTAGCCAAAGCCAACATAATCAAATCCGCATCCTGTAATGTGGTCCAAATTAACAGAGCATATCACGTCAGTCCACAATAATTAGCGCACGGCAACAGGAAAGATGCCAACTAAAAATTGATGCCTTTACGATAGATAAAATAAGACTTTGGAGAGAGAAGTATACCAAACCATATAGGCAATGGCGAGTATTTGGATCATAACCAGGAAGATTTCTTTGGAGACGAATGTATGACATAATCTTGTGTTCCCCTTCACCAGGAACATTTGCATCAGAAAGGATTACCTTCAAAATGGAAGAGTGATCAAATAATAAAACACTATCGCATCCATCGCATAAAGGACAAGTACACAATTTCAACCGCACAAGATATAAAACACAAAGGAACAATAAATAACTGTGATTCTTTTGTTACCTTAATTTTTTCCCATCCAGGGTCGTTATTTAACCTAAGATGAACATAATATTGCAATGCGATTGACAAAACGGCCATAAATTCAGTTCCAGGAGTGATAACATTAGAATCAAAAACTTGTGAATCATCTTTAGAAGGAAGCTTTCTGCCTTCCTTCTCAAATTCCTGCCGCAGCCGTTCCTCTTCAGCTGCCTACAAAATAAAAACTGACAAATCAACAACCGCTACATGGCTTATTACTTTAAAGTATAGAAATATAGGGGTGTTCATAGGGTCGGGTCAACCCGCGACCCAATCCGACCCGACCCGACCCGCGTGGGTTCATAAAAAAATTACAAAATTTTGACCCGACCCGACCCGAAATTTGCGGGTTGCTCAACGGGTTTGATATCATTGACCCGACCCGACCTTATACAAATATATTATTTTTCTAAAATATTTATTATTATTTGCTCATCATTGTTGTTGCTTTGATATAGACAGTAGCTTTTCTTTACAGACAAACGCCCTGCATATATTTGTTTCGAAAGTAGAATTAGAAGTGTTCCAAAACTTAGTTCATAACTCTATCGAACTTTTAGGCTGTTTTAAGTTTATACTATCAATTCTGTTATGTTTTATAAACTTCTTATAGAATATTGATCCTTCAGTTTTAGCATATCTGGTTCAAGGGGTCTAATTTAATACAGTCGGACTAATCCACGATCAAATTCTTTCCTTTGTCATCATCCCGAATTTATCGGAGGATTGCTCTATTCTGTGGCAGATATACTGGATAAAAAAACACGCATTCCTCAGAGTTTGGCATTCACGAAGAATCAGGATCAGCACTCTACTTTATGTCATCTTTGTAGAGATCCTGTTCTGGGGTGTAGTCTCTGGCATTTTGCATCGGTTTGGAATTTATTGGAAGCTTTAGTTTGTTGGAATTTATTATTTTTCTAAAATATTTATTATTATTTTTAAAAATTTTACTATTATTTCATTTATTTATTAATTTTTTTTGTATTAAAACTTTATATATATGATATTTTTGGGACATAAAATAACTAATATTAATATTTCAAAATAATTAATTCATTTAAAAAAATTATTATTTTTTTAAAAATAACCCGACGACCCGACCCGACCCCGATCGGGTTCTACTTCTCCGCGACCCGACCCGCGACCCGATTTTCCATTGACCCGACCCGATCGGGTCTAACAAAATTTCAAAAAACCCGACCCGTGAACACCCCTACAGAAATAATATGGAAGTTTAACGGGAATATATATCTATGGATAGAATCAAGAATAAACATAACAAGAAAAGCCAGCATTTTTTTAAGATGATTAAATGCATGAACAATGATGAACCTTAAAAAGTGTATATTTATTAAAAGAGAAACTATTCTTTTCACTTATAATTTCATTAATCTACTAAATTTAGCACATTCGTAAAATAATATTTTTATTTATGTTTTATTGTGATTTTTATTTATTGTGTAGGTAAAATGTTGTTTCGGAAGCTCAACAGGAAAAATGGATGTGAGATCTGAATTACAGGACCTAGAAAACCCAAAAAAGAGCGTGACAGCTAGATTCAAATCGGATTTGGAAAATATTCACCGTGTTTAGATTGGAAACAAAATGAGTTTATGATGTATTTACCTACACATGTATTTTATTATCATTAATATAATAATATTTATATTTATATAATATGTATAATATATTTTGAAAGACCCACCAAGATTTATATATATATAATATTTTATATATATTATACTGGAGGTACCACAAAGATTTTATATATATAAATATATATTATAATATATTAATATATTATTAAAATAATAATAATAATAAATTTCTTCCACCTTTCGGTGGAAAGGTGGAAGAATTGTCCAAGCATGCAAGAAATTTGCATGCATTGAAAAAAAATATAAAAAGAAAAGAAAGTTAGAGATTGAGAGGTCTGAGCACCTCTATAAATATAGGTGCTCAGTATCTCATTTTCCTCAGCAAATTTCCACAGATCTCTTTGAGACTTTATAGGATAACCTCTTGTGTGTATTTTTTTCTTTTGTAATTTATTTTTCTTTTATTAATAAAATTATGATTGTTTTTATTTATATCTTATTCTGCTAATTTTTATCATGTTGAAGTAAATTGTCAAGCATGAGGTATGAAAATATATGTAATTTTTATTTATATTATATTTTATAAATTGTGATAATTTTCCAAATAAGATTCATACTCTTTCCAGTTTATTTAGGACTCTTGACTAGCTGTTCTCTGATTGACAAAAATAATACTTGAATCTCATAAATGATAGAGAGTGGATTATTAAAGATCTGAATTAATTATAGACAATACGGTACCGCCTATATGGCTTGTTTTATATATTTAACATAATTGAGTACCTAACTGAACTTGTTATGAACACATGTTATCACCGCCTGACTTGTTTTATATATTTTAACATATTTAGTACTTTTGCAGGACTAATTATCGACAGGACGGATCACATGTATTGGCATAATTAATATATAATAATTATAAAATAAATTGATTGAGAAATAATTATAATTTATATTTTATAAAAAGTACAAATTATTTTATATTTGAAATATCAAGAGTCGATCCCCTAACCCTAATATTTAATTTTATTGTTTTTATTTTATTAGTTGAATTATTATTTTATTCTATTAAATCTATTCCTTGTGGATCGACCCCGGACTTACCGTGTTATTTTATTACTTCGACACTCTTATATTGAGAGGAGAACCACTTTGTGAGCGTGTCAAACAATGTAATTCCAAGCTGATGGATCCCCATTTAATGGTAAGATATTATCTTTTGCAAATCTAGAACTCATAACCAAGCCATTAAAAACCCCAAGCGATAAATAAATAGATATAAGAGGAAAAAAATAGCAAGTTATAAGATCATAAAATCCCAAGAAATCTATACACTAGGTCCTTAACACCCCATCATAATTAGAAAAAAGAAAATCGTGACACACAAAACTGCACGCATAACTAGTCAAAAACACATTCTCATGAGTCTACATACTTTATCCATCAACATGGTAAAATCTAAAAAGCTCAATTATTTCCAAGCACTTAAAGAGTTAACCTATCATTAAATGTATATGACAAAGAAACATATAGGATACTCAGGATAGACTTTGGAATTCCAATAACTTGTTGATTAGCCATTAATATAGTGAAACATGACAAGATGATTGACCAACTAAAAGAGCATAAACTGCCCACATGATAAATATGGAAGAACCACCTAAAATCCAGAAAGCACATACCGCATCAGCAGCATCTTTAGCAGCTCTAAAACGCCTAGATCGCTGTTGATTCATTTTAGCTCGCGGAGCAACACCATCTACAAGTTGTTTCCAGAAAAATCAGTATTACTAACTTCGTCATATGTAATAACTATCTACTCCATGCAAAACCATGAACAGAAACAAGAACTCACCAATAGCCATGTACAACAATTTACGAGGCCGCACCATCACAAAAAGTCTGTCTATGTAATCAAACATACATTGAAATACCTCATCAAATGTTGTTGGCGCCGGCTGTATCATTGACATTGCATTGTCAAATAATTTCACAATTCATGTACCAAATTAACAATTCAGCCATCATATAACACATTTATCATTTCAAATTAACAGAATTTTATTAAAAATAATAACCTAAGAACACGTTTGTTTGAAATCTTACTCTGTCCTCGGGGTGGAAGCAGGGATGAATAATCCCGTTCATATCGAGATATAAATTGTCGTATTCTAAATCGTTAGGATTAGGTTTACTTGTATCCACCGGAATCTTAACGCCGTCGATGACGACTGGCTCTTCCTCGATCACGTCGACCACCACTAACGGATACTTCTCCGCCAGCCATCTGTAGAACGCCGGCACTCCCATGTCTAATAATCAAGTACGCAATCTGATAAATCTCTCGCGAAAATAGAAAATGGACAATCGAATTCGAAACCCTAATCTTAATCACACACAGAATATGCGAGAAAGAGGAAAAAACCCCGCGCTTTTGAGTTTTGTGTGTAAAGAAAAGAACTAGTGAGGAGGAAATAAACATAGAGACGGTTATGCCCCTGAGCGCTGGGACAAAATCTTATAAAAATTTGGAGTTTTGTGGAAATGTTGAGGGTGTTTATGTCTTGTGAAAAATATAAAATAGGGGAGCACGGGCCCCCGGACGCTTGACAGAAATTAGATATTGTGACCAGATATTTATTTAGGAATGAGGACTTAGGAGGATATTCTCATTGGTTGTAATCTCCAGTATCCCTTAATTTCTATAATTTCACAAATAACAACATGGTTTATTCTCTCGTATCAATTAGGTCCTAGCTTAAGCTCAGAAACCTTAGGTAGATGGTTCTAAAAGTTCGGCTTAATTTCTTAAAAAATTTGTTATAATCTAAATATATTAAAAATAATAATTATATTTTGGCTCCAAGAAATACAAAGCTTTATGTATCCAAAACTGAACATAAAATTTGACTCAAATAAATGAGAGATTGTTCTTAAATTATAATATATATGTTGACCGATATTTTTCGTTCCAGGAGTAATTCTAGAAAAACTACTCCTCGAACAAACCTCTCATAAGCAGTGAATTTGTTTGGTTAGTTGGGAACCAAATCAAACTTGACAAAAGATAGAAACAACAAACAAGATAAAGGGTTTAACGTGATTCAACAGAATTGATCCAACCTACGTCCATGGATGCAAAGGAAATAAAACCTTTATTAGGAGCTCGGGTCTGACCAACCTGTTCTATCTCTCACTTACACTTAAGCTTTTTGCTCTTTTTACAAGTTATGCGTGAGGAAAATTAGTCAACCTCTTACAATGAGTTCTCAACCCCTTTAATAGTGCGCCTAAACCTATTATTTCGCCAACTCGTGACATCAGCCATGTTTCCAAGTTATTATTGCGTAGGCTCTCTTCCCCAACCAGCCTAAAAGTAATAGTTGTGCCGCCTGACAGAACCACTCCCTCCAATATAAAACTCATTAATGCACTCATTTTTGGTAACTGTTACGCACTCTGCCCAAGTGTCAACTTGTATACCAACCACTCACGCGGTTGCATGTGTCAGTCAATAAGCATGAAGCCCTCTTTCATCCCATCAGCCGCTGGCCTACTATTATCTCATCAATCCTTTAGAAACTCAAACTTCCGTCTAAGAGCATAATGTTGCAACCCCGACCAATATCCTCGGGTTGTACACTGAAACAAGTGAGGTCAATCTCTTCATCTATTAACAGGTCGGGTCAACAGAAAAATCTTCACTTCCCTCATTTTCTCTTCAAAAGGGTTAGACCAACATTAAACTATTTGGCATGTAGAAATATTGAGAAATAACTTCTCTTGACAACAGTCTGAACTGTTATGATTTTCTTCTAATTTGTATCTTCCAATGATCACCTTCCCGGGTGTGTATGACTGTGCCTCTGTTGGTTCATCCCGAGTCCCTTTCATCGTGATTTGAAGCCAAAATCGGGATCCTCGGGTCGGTATTCAAATGTAGCTGATTCTAATCCGCTGGTCGGGTCAGACACCTCTGGGTCTTGGGCTTGAGCCCTCTTCTTAGCAAAGACCTTGGACCCCATCTTGGTAAGTGCCCTCATCTTGGTAAGTGAAATCCCATTAATACCTTCCTTCATATTTCAGATATTCTTGGGTCCGAAAATCATCATCAACAATATATATATATATCACCTCAAGTTTGAGGAAGTAGTTAAGAACCATAATCAAATTATTGAAACATTCTTTAATATTGAATTACATGATTTATAAAAAATAAAAAAAAAAAAAAAAAAACAAACAAACAAGGATAATAGGTTATTTTGAACTAAAAGTCGGGACTTAATTTGATAAATATAGACAAAAGTATGTACTTATTAAATTTTAAGAGGTAGATAAAAAAATGGTGCGTAAAAGTAAATATTTGACTTAAGTTGCCTAAAATCAATAGACGTTAAAAAAAAAATTTAGATTATGTAATGTTGATATGTATTTCATAACTACTATTCTAATTAATGATGTGTATTTATTAAATGATGACGTGATATTTATTTATTAGATACCGAAATAAGTTATTTTTTAAATTATAAAATATTTATCTAATAAATAAGTGTTGTCACATCCTAGTTTACTGAGGACGTGATCAACAGGAGACGACATTACCATATTCTCGAACCTCGTGACGTGAACATGCATGAAGCGTCATGATTCATAACCGAACTGTCTATTGTGAAAACATATATGACTGTCATGCATGGCTAACCTATAATACATGCATGGCTAGTACATATAATGCACATGGAATTTCATGAAACATATTTGACGTGTCGTGTTCTATAGTTGAACTGTCTATTCATGAATGCGTGCATGGCTAATATATCTGAGTTACATGAGACATGTCAGATATAACATAAGAAATACATACATATATAACTTGGTCTTGTGACCTTACTTGGCAAGTGAGGCTAATATATATGCGTGTTTCCATGACATTTTGACCTAACCCAATGACTGTGATCCTAATGACTGCAGTCGGCGTCCAAATTCTCAAGAGTTTGTCATATACGAGCATGAAATCCTGCAACGCAAAACAAAAAATGGAAAGAGTAAGTCGTATGAATGACTTGGTGAGTGTGGACGCTGGATTTCGCATGAGGTCCACAATCAAGAATTTGTAGGGAGAGGGCACTAGCGATCCTGTAAAATAGAGGTAGAGTGAGCAGGAGTACTGTCCACCAGTGTGGTGGGTGTCGGGGGCACTCCGACGCTTAAGTCAGTAGTGAAGACGAGCTGTAAATAATGGAGGAGCAAAGTTCAGGGTTACCTTGATACCTATAAGCCGCCGTGAGGGCTATAGGTTGGCGGTTATGAGAGCTCTAGTGACAGAGAGTTGTGCTGTGTGATGTTGGATGATCCCCATCATGCCATGACTTTTCTCTTTTATAGGCCCTCCTGATGAGGGGTCATTTAAATCTCTTCTACCCGTTGGATGTGTTAATGATATGGTTTATGACTGTAACTGCCGATTTAATGGAGTTCATTACTGTAGGCGTTTTCCCAATCTAATTACTCATGAATCCATTGGTTTCCTGAACTGTTAAATCTGTGATGACGGGCTTTGGGCTAGTCTGGCCTCTCGGCCCAAAGTTGATTTCTCAAACTAGATCTGATAGTGGTCATTGGGGCTTTGGTTTCGTGATTGGCCCAAAGGCGGAATGATGGTTATGCCATTGGGCCCAAATTTGGCCCGTACAGTTTGTCCCCTACTCTTTAAGTCAATGAGTCCTTGGCTTGGAGAGTATTTGACGCACGTGTCGAGACTATAGGATGAAGGTGTACCTGAGCGTCAATGTTACCTATTGATAGAACCAAACGAATGTCAAGTTATGAACTTGACTCTACATGATCCATCGTGGATGTGTCCAGTCAAATGAGCTAGATGAAGGTCATGATCATGAACTTGACTCTACAAGAGCCATTGGGGAAGTACCCAGTCGACTGAACCAGATGAATGTCAGGATATATGTCATACGATATGTGTAATATATGTCTACAACTTGACTCGACATGAGTCCATGGGGGATGTCCCCGGTCGACTGAACCGGAAGAGGGTTCAAGAGTTACTTTCACTCGACATGTCGTATGGACTGAGGGAAGTCCATGTCTAAATTTGACTCGACAATAGTTCATGGGGGATGTCCCCGGTCGACTGAACCAGATGAGGGTTCAGGAGTTACTTTCACTCGACATGCCGTATGGACTGTAGGAAGTCTATGTCTTCATTTGACTCGACATGAGTCCATGAGGGATGTCCCCGGTCGACTGAACCAGATGAAGGTTCAGGAGTTACTTTCACTCGACATGTCGTATGGACTGTAGGAAGTCTATGTCTTCATTTGACTCGACATGAGTCCATGTGGGATGTCCCCGGTCGACTGAACCGGATGAAGGTTCAGAAGTTACTTTCACTCGACATGCCGTATGGACTGTAGGAATTCTATGTCTTCATTTGACTCGATATGAGTCCATGAGGGATGTCCCCGGTCGACTGAACCAGATGAAGGTTCATGAGTTACTTTCATTCGACATGTCGTATGGACTGTAGGAAGTCTATGTCTTCATTTGACTTGACATGAGTCCATGGGGATGTCTCTGGTCGACTGAACCATATGAAGGTTCATGAGTTACTTTCACTCGACATACCGTATGGACTGTAGAAGTCTATGTCTTCATTTGACTCGACATGAGTCCATGGGGGATGTCCCCGATCGACTAAACCAGATGAAGGTTCAGAAGTTACTTTCACTCGACATGTTGTATGGACTGTAGGAAGTCTATGTCTTCATTTGACTCGACATGAGTCCTTGGGGGATGTCCCCGGTCGACTGAACCAGATGAAGGTCAGGATAAACCTCATACTACGGGTCGAAGAACCAGTGGAGTCTTCAATGTCGTTTGGACCAGATGAAGGTCTATGAAAGTCTTCACTCTACAGACCTGACGAAGGTCCAAGAGTCTTTCCTTATCATACTACTAGACCCGGTGAAGGTCTATGAAGCTCATCACACATTCTCCTGATGAGGGTCCATGTGACTACGGTCGTATGGAATTGTCTAATGGACTTGATAAAAGTCCAAGAAGGTCATCATTTTTCACTCTACTAGACCTGAAGAAGGTCAATGAGGGTTTTCATTCCTCATTCTACAAGACCTGACAAAGGTCAATGAAGGTATAATTCCTTATTCTACAAGACCTGACAAAGGTCAATGAGGGTATAATTCCTCATTCTACAAGACCCGACAAAAGTCAATGAGGGTATAATTCCTCATTCTACAAGACCCGATAAAAGTCAATGAGGGTATAATTCCCCATTCTACAAGACCCGACAAAAGTCAATGAGGGTATAATTCCTCATTCTACAGGACTTGTAGTCTGAGACCATGTTGTCTGAAGACCATGAGACTACGGTCGATTGAACCCGATGAAGGTCCATGAGGGTTCTCATTCCTCATTCTACAAGACCTTACAAGGGTCAATGAGGATATAATTCCTCATTCTACAAGACCTGACAAAGGTCAATGTGGGTATAATTCATCATTCTACAGGACTTGTAGTCTGAAACCATTTCGCCTGAAGACCATGAGACTACGGTCGATGAACCTGATGAAGGTCCATGAGGGTTCTCATTCCTCATTCTACAAGACCTGACAAAGGTCAATGGGGATATAATTCATCATTCTACAAGACCTGACAAAGGTCAATGAGGTTATAATTCCTCATTCTACAGGACTTGTAGTCTGAGACCATGTCGCCTGAAGACCATGAGACTACGGTCGAATGAACCTGGTGAAGGTCCATGAGGGTTCTCATTCCTCATTCTACAAGACCATATATGTAGTGTCGAATGAGATCTTTAACGAGCGCCAAGCTTCACATGGTAGTGTCGACTGAGATCCTTAACAAGTGCCAAGCTTCACACGTGTAGTGTCGAATGAGATCCTTAACAATTGTCAAGCTTCACATGGTAGTGTCGACTGAGATCCTTAACAAGTGCCAAGCTTCATACGTGTAGTGTCGAATGAGATCCTTAACAAGTGCCAAGCTTCACACGTGTAGTGTCGAATAAGATCTTTAAAAAATGACAAGCTTCACACGTGTAGTGTCGAATATGACATCTTCCTCATGCTGAGTCTTCATACATATAGTTTCAAGTGGGATATCCTTGCCAAGTCTGGTAATGTCGACTGAGATATTATCACCACATACATGTAGTGTTGAGTGTGATACTCAACAAGTTCCAAGCCACATATTGTATTGCAACTGAGATACCAATAACAATTACCAAGCTATATGTTGTAATGTCGACTGGGACATCCATAACAATTATCAAACTATATGTTGTAATGTCGACTGGGACACCCATAACAAGTCCCAGCCATACCTGGTAATGTCGACCGGGATGTCCACGCCAAGTCTTTATTAGAGTATAGTCCATTTTGACATCCTCCTCACGCCTAGTCTCCAAACATATATTATCGACTATGATATCCACGCAAAGTCTTCATTCGGGTATTTTCGACTGAGACATCTTCCCCATGCCAAGTATATCTCTTCATCATATGGGGTGAATGGTAGGAAAAATAGTTCCACTGAAGGGACGCACTTTGTTCATGATGAGGGTCCATGAGACTATGGTCGAATGGAGTCTAGAGTCAATGGAAATACATTCATGTAATGTGAAGAATATAATTATCTTCTCATGTCGCCTGAAAGAGACGACTATCTAACCATGTAGTATGGAGTTGAAGGCAATCCATGCATGTCATATGGAGGAGATGAAAATCCTTTCAGTCGTCTGAATGTGGTAAGTCATTCAATGTCGTATGGAAATGATAACAATTCTTTTATGTAGCCAGATGGCCATCCACCTTATCGTATGGAGAATATGATAATCTTTCCATGTAGTCTGGAGTGGATGACATTACTAGAGAATACTTCTTAGTCGGTTGGGTATGCTGGAAGAATATGAGGGTATTCTCATGTCGAATGGAAAAAGTATATCGATTGGGTCTGATGATTTTTTATGTGGTTGATTGAAGCAAATGAGTTTCTCCCTAAGTTGTAGTTTTGTGAATGTCATTTTCTTTTAAAGTTACCAATAAATACTTGTTTGGGAAGCTTTGATGTCCCCAAATCAACAATAGGTGGCTTCTGGCCCCTTTTTTTTTTTTTTTTTATCTAATTACATCATGTGATATCTTATTGAGAAGTATTACTAGCACATCATTTATTATGTCGCTTGGGAGAATTCAAACTTCTTTCATGGTCATAGTGGTGGAGCTTCTTCTCTTATTGTTCCTCGTATCTTTCTCCCACCTAATCTCAATGTGGGCTCGAGTCATGGCTTGATCCATAGTGTAGCACCGAAATTTAGTGAGCTTTTTGTAGGGTTTACTTTCTGAAAGTAATTCATTTCTAAATGCTTCCACTGTAGTAGGCTGATAGAGATATGAGATTATTATACTCTTTTTATTGAAGCGAGCCACGTAGCTTCGTAAGGACTCATCTCTGTTGTTGGATGAAATTAAGGTCATTGATGGTCTTCTCAAGCTTGCAAAAACTTGCGAAATGATCCACAAATTTATCTGCTAGATGTTGGTAAGACTCGATGGATCTGTATGGGAGATTGATAAACCAGGTGAGGGCAGAACCAACTTATGTTTCTCCAAATCCTCTGCACATACCAGCTTCCTATTGATGATGAGCCAGACCCGTTGATAACATCTTGTATTTTTAATGGACAACATGGTCGTCTAGGTCAGTTTATCCATCATGCATCTTCATATCTGAAGGACTGAACTTCTTTGGTAGCTCAATGGAAGTGATGGTCTCCAAAAATGGTGTATCTGAGATTGTGTCAGCTCAGTTTTTTCTCACTGGTAGTCTGACACTAGGTAGGCTGAAGAGAATTGCATCTTTGAACTCTTTCATTTCCTTACGAATGGTGGAGGCAACTTGTCGTGCTTGGTCGGTTGGGGAGATATGTCGACTTCTTTCTTGATTTGGTAGATGGTTATCCAATGGCGGATTCTCACTTGCCACATTGTTGAATGCCCTCAGGAGTTTGGTGGGGATTGTAGGATTGATGGGATGGTCTGGAGAATCAGGTTGTTGGGAGGTTGAAGAAATTTGCTCCAGTTTCTTCTGGAGGGTTATATTGGAGCTTCGCATGACTTGATTCTCTTCTTCTAAGGCGCGTAATCGTTCTTGGAGTATGATCAGATGCATAGTCATAGGATCTGATGTCTGTTTACTGCTAGAAGCCATGGTTGGCTGTGTTTTAGGAATATTAGACTGAGAGATCTTTGTCTGCTATGAATCGCTAAGGCCCCACGGTGGGCGCCAAATTATGGACGCTGGATTTCGCCTGAGGTCCACAATCGAGAATTTGTAGGGATGAGGCACTAGCGATCATGTCAAACATAGATAAAGTGAGCATGAGTATTGCCCACCGATGTGGTGGGTGTCGGGGGCACTTCGACGCTCAAGTCAGTAGTGAAGACGAGCTGCAAATAATGGAGGGGCAAATTTCAGGGTTACCTTGATACCTGTGAGTTTTCGTGAGGGCTATAGGTTGGCGGTTATGAGAGCTTTGGTGACAGAGAGTTGTGCTGTGTGATGTTGGATGATCCCCTTCATGCCATGACTTTTCTCTTTTATATGCCCTCCTGATGAAGGGTCATTTAAATCTCTTCTACCCGTTGGATGTGTTAATGATAGGGTTTATGACTGTAACTGCCAATTTAATGGAGTTCATTACTGTAGGCGTTTTCCCAATCTAATTACTCATGAATCCATTGGTTTATTAAACTGTTAAATCTGTGATGACGGACTCTGGGCTAGTCTGGCCTCTCGGCCCAAAGTTGATTTCTCAAACTAGATCTGATGGTGGTCCTTGGGGCTTTGGTTTCGTGATTGGCCCAACGGCGGAATGACGGTTATGCCCTTGGAGAGATGAGGGAAAGAGAAAGAGAGGAGGGAAAATGGTTTCTTTTGAAACCGTATAAGGGGAGAGAGAGAGAGTGAAAAATAAAAAAGTGTAAAATGTTTTTATAATTTCCCAAATTAATAAAGCATTTACCATTTTTAAATTTCAAAAAGCAAAAGTCAAAAGCAAAAAGTGATTTTCAACTACTACATCAATCAATCAAATCAATCAATCAAATTGTCACATCACTCAAAGTGACATGTGATTTGACGCTTGATGTGAGTAGTGATTTGACGCTTGAAGTGACTTGTATACCGCACTCAAATTCGAAATGTGAATGCGCTTGCAAACACTCTCGGGCTCCGGTTCGCTAATTCCAAATTAACGAATTTTCCATCGTGACGTAATTAAACGATTACGCATAGCGAAATCACTATTCACGTCGCTAACGAATTAATTCTAAATTAATTCGTTCGCCCAAATTAAAATCTAATTTTAATTCCGCGTCGAAATCCAATTTCGTATAATATATCAAATATATTATTTTATCGATTAATTCCAAATTAATCGTTCTCTTTCTTTAATTAATATTTTATCCCAAATAAAATATCTCTGTAATTAATCCCATATTAATTTTCTATCTCTTCTAATTAATCCCAGATTGATTAAAGTGCGAGTCATACATCATCGGTGAATCTTCGGGAAGCGACCCATGAGATCCCCGGATATGTTGGCAGTAAATACGGTCGTCGGACTATCCGAACATGTAAGTACCTCGTACTACGTTTATACCGATTTACAAGACAGGGTTGGCTTCTAGCAAAGCGTCATGCCTACCCAATTCTCCAGAAATATCCTTATAGGAATTTGTGATCTATATCAAGCGTAGTATACCGTAGTATTACGTATTTATGTCCAGTATCAGATGATCACGTGCTAGGCCTGGGGCTGGAATTGTGTCTGCCCCATACGAAGCACATATCGGATGTATGGTAACTAGTCTCTATAATCGGATATACATGACCTTGTCATAATATCCCGATAGCTCGAGCATTTAAGAGAATGAGTTCCGTATCCTACGTGACCATCATCTCCATATGACTGGAGTGACACTTTCGTCTTGACATCACACCCAACACACTACGATTCTCAATATACCCAACATTGGCGTACACATAACCGGTTAAAGCCCCGGACAACCTCAACTAAAGTATATTGATTGTCGTAAGCATTAGCGGTGCAAGTCTCAAGTTAAGACCAAATACACCTACACTGATTGCAGACTCCCATAGACACATAGTCATTCTACCAATGGGATTCCGCGGGGGTTCTATCTAGAGCGAAGCTGTTTCCCATAACATCGGCAAAACACAACCTCATATTACACTTGTATGAGTATCTTATACCCAAATATATGAGAACTATGTCGTTGTGCCCTCACAAACGCGCACAAGTGTAATACTAGTCTTTTACGTATTTATCGATGTCCAATCTCGATAATACTCTGACTAGGGATATTTAATGATTTATCCTTCGTGGACTGATACTGTCTCATATCATTCTCCGTCCAGGAACAAATCATAGGGACCTCTCATCATTTATACATCTAGGTGATCTAATCACAAATGATAAGAGTGCAATCTCCTTGTCACATAGTTAATTTGTACAACAACACCATGATCTGTACAAATAGTGACGCTATGGGTCATAATTGTCCAACAATCTCTCACTTGGCCTATAGCCAGTCACTCGAGTGCTTGACACCCGAACTATGTACGGTTGGCTCAAATTGCTGAGAAAAGGTTTTCGTCAGCGGATTTGTATGAATATCATCTTGATGCGATTTATTCAATCATCATATCGCCACGATGTATGATCCGAACGAATCAGATGAATATCGAAGTACTTATCTGGATCGTTTATGAGACCATTAATTCTTTAGCCTGTGCTGACGCCTAGCTCAGCTGCTAATAGAACTATATCTAATCTAATTAGATTTGTTATTGACCCAGATGGCTTCTATTGCTGCCTCAGCTGCTGCAATTAACTCACATTTGTTGTTTATTCGGTAACAGTATCTTACTTGGAAGATTTCCAGCTCATTTTACCGTTATTCAAACTGTATAGTACCGTTTACGACTTTTAGTCGTCTTTATCGGTCATAAGAAACTTGCTACAGTGATCATAATCACTTCAAGCTCTCCTTCTCCATGGACTAAGACAGCATCCTTAGTTCTCTATGATACTAACAGATGTTCTTAACATCAATCCAGTAACTATCACTCGGATTAGCCTGTTTGTGAATCCATATGCTCAAAGCATATGAGACACCAGGCCGCGTACATTTTTCAATGTACGGTTTCTCGGAGAGTATTTCGAAAGCCAAGCTTTTGCCAATTTTTATTTTATGGGAATATCATTTCCAAGAAATGACGTATTATCATTATTTTATAGGACAATCATTGTCAGTGCGTTCCCACTAACCTTCTTATATACATAAGAATCATTTTAGTTTTGAATTAAATCATAAATCATCATGATTACATCAAAACGATAATTCCAAGAACCTAATGTATGCTTCAATCCAAACATGGATCGAATAACAAGCATTATCCAAATGGATTTACCGTGGCAACAGGTAAAAGGTTGAATCGTAATCAACACAATGTTGATAACGATACATTTCCGTTAAAAGCCTAGCTTTATACGTTGGTATGTTGCCATCCATCTATGTCTTCCTTGAAGACTTATAGTACCAGTAGGCATAATGCCTTGTGGTACATTAACTATTATCCAAACTGGTTGATATACATGTAATCCATTTCGGATTATATGGCACTTTGCCATAATAGGGAGTCGATACCTAGTATCACATCTTCATATGTAGTCAGTGAGTATTCCTCAATAAGATAGACATCTTTATGAGGTGAGATCAGAAACCCATACCCCAGGTTGTTTTCTGACTCTCTCCGACCTACGCGGTTCGTGTGTATTCGAAGATTAATGGTAATAGTTTCATCTTTGATGAACTATTTGTGTTCCATTAGGAATTCGGTGCCTTGAACAGTATTACTCCGATTTTCATCGAGTTATACTATCCTCCCACTTACCACTACATATCGGTATTCCTCTTAGGAAAACCGCATGGTGAGCAACAATCTAATTGTTCTATAGTGAGTTGTATAAGTACTATACTTATGGTTTCCCTAGGATAACCTACATTTGGCACTTGTCCAATTTGGGTTCTTGTTTGGTATCATCCAAACGTATGCCTAGCATACCCAAATCATCAGGAATGAGAAACCTGGTTTCTTTCCTGTTCATATCTAATATGATATCTGTCAAACAGATATTTAATGGAACCTTATTCTAAATAAGTTCTTGCATTGGCTTATCCATTGAAGGAAATTGTAGCTCAGAGCGACTCGTGATTAACCTTATCATGTCTAACACAATTAGGTTAATCTTGTTTGGACACACCGTCAAACTGACGTGTTCCGGGAGGAGTCCTCTTTGAAAGAATACCATACTCTTTCAAGTATTTTAGAAACTTATTTCTTAAGTATTTTCCATTACGGTCTTACCGTGACGGTTTAATACTTTAGCCGATCTGTTCGTCTATTTCGTGTCAAAACTCTAAAAGTTTCCGATTTGTGTTTCAAAAGAAACACATAACTATACGCGATGCCACATCCGTAAAGGTCACGAAATATTCATACCTACATCTAGCCTAGCTAGACATGGGCCCACTTGCTTCACTATGAACTAGGGCTAACAGATCGGTGGCATTTATACTTTTACCAAGTAAATAGTATTTTAGGGACATTGCCCAATAAACTAGATTCGTAGACTTTATTTGATTAGAATCAAATTAGTCCTAGTACCCACTCTTTGAAAGTGTGGATATACGATTCTTGTTTAATAGTGTCCCTGACAACTATGCCACAATTAGTTTCTGATCAAATCAGTTTGAGCTTATCGTTTGTCATGTTATATATTTGAGATATTATTTATATTCAAAATATAAATGATGTTATTCACATCTAATGTGTTTATCTCAATATCATCTTTATATAATAAAACACTTTAGTGTTCTAGAATATAAAGGTTTACCCGCAGCAGGTTAAACACTGATATAGAGATAATGTATCTAGTCAAACTAGTTACATTATAACAGTTTCTTAATTTAAGTACTAACCCGAAGGTAGTTCCTAAATTCAGGTATCTACGGTTAAAACAGCGACTTTCGTCCCGTTTTCAATTCGCAGATAAATCTCTATTGAAGTCAGTATCCTGTTCAAAACAGATTCTGAACATCAATATATATTTATGTACCACACTAAGTATTTAAAATCCAATTAATACTAGTAGTGAACATAATTATGACAATCATATTTGAAGTTAGAGCCTTGCTCGTCTTCAATTCCTTAATGTCTGCTTTGTCCAAACGGCAGTTACACTTCCGTGATCCCGTTTGCCACAATTGTGCAGACATTTTAGGATATGTCCTTTATATACCCAGAAGATTATAAAGATTTTGCATTTGCCCTTTTCATATTCCAGAAGCCTTTGGCCAAGCCTCGGGTTTCTAGAATATCGAAGTAAGGTGCGCCTTGCGCTACTTGCCTAATTGCAAACTTTGACTTTGTCTCCTTGAGAATAGTCATTAATTCTCCAAGAATTATTATTGCAATTTAGTATTTCAAAAATCTAAAATAGATCCATGAAAATCCTTCAATTTCATTATCATACTTTAAGGATCTAATCCTTAGTTCTGATTCAGAAATTAAGGAGTCTACTTGACAAGTATAATGGATTAAGCACTAAAGTTATCATTACATGAATATTCCAAATATCATGTTCCACTTATTTGCTTAACTCCAGGCTTAGGCATAATACATTATTTTATCAAATTAACTAACTTATTATTTTTACAGGACCTTCCTGGAATTATTCCCAATTTAAAAATTAAACCATTTAAACACATTTTCTCCAGTATTATATTTTAAATGTCAATCTTTCAATTTATCTTGATTCTAATAGTCCAACTATTTAATCAACGATTTGTGGTACTATGTATTATATTGATTATTATAGTCTAACTATACAATCAAATATAATTTAAATCAATTAACCTCAATTACATTGATTACTATAATCCAATTATAAAATCAACTGTAAATTGAAATTAATTAATTCAAATATATTGATTACTATAATCCAATTATATAATCAACTATAATACAGTCCAACTGCTTATTAAAACAATAATTTAAATATTAGTCCAACTAACATTTAATTTAAGGACGAAATAATTTGTTATTGAGCGCGTATGGCAAATAATTAAACGAATATTGCAAATTCAATTCTTACCTCCCACTATTTTTCGGCGAGCCTCTAACCCTCTGTCGAGTACTCGGGAAACCGCGTTTCCTAGTGGGCTAGGATCCCGTTAAATATCACACAATCTTGACTTTGGCCAACAAATTGTATGATAATTAACTAGGTAGATCTCTAAGATCAATTGGATCCAATCCAATTCCTAGATCCGGTAGGGGGACATCCAAGTCCGAAAGATATATCTTATACATGCCAATACATCCAATGTATTACCTAACCTTTTTCCTCTGAATCAACTAAGCCTTGGCTTTGACACAACAAACTTAGTGATCCCAGTCAAGCGCGACCCATTGACCATGGAAAGCTTCGTAATCAATGTCGATGGACAAGAAGTGGTCTTGACTTTGGCCAACAAACCACAACTTGGACATGACACTGATTGGAACAAAGCCTTCGTGATTCAAACACATATTCGACAGACAAAGGCCTTGACTTTGGCCAACAAACCAATGTCGTCTCGGATCTTGAGTGAGAATCACTTAATGGAAGGAAAATGCTTAATATTTAGCGAGAGTTTTTCGCGTGCAAATTGGCAACCAATTTATTATCTTTGTTAAGGTCTCATCATCATACACCCTTAAACATGCATTCTAAACACATAATAAAGCGCGTATTAATAAAATAATAATGATATGCGGATGAATACTTTACACAATGATCCTAGATCAAATCTCTCCATTTCTCTCTCCAGCTAGCACATGTATTTACTTCTACCCGTTACACTACACTTCTAAAGAAACCTCATTTACATTGAGGGGAATATGTGAGAAGAGAATACAAAGAGTATAGAGGTGATAAGGCTGCACACGCAGGTCCAATTAATAAATCAAATTTATTACAATTTCCAAAATTGTCCCACCCGACTAATATCCATCCGATATACATTATTCATGCATCGCAACCATGTATTCACGCAAACATGTTATCAATCAATCTAATCCAATTAATTAATCTGATAATTAGTGATCATCCAATGTTGAAACAACGATTTGATTTGTGTTCGAGTCAAACTCGTTTTGCGAATAAGTACTTAAAGTACGAATTCTTGAATTAAATTAAACTACAAAATTAAATCCAATTCAATTTGTATTTAATACTAATTCACTATTTAATTATAAATTAAATATTACACTTTATTAACGAACTTTTACGACTTAAATTCCAAATTCAATCATAACGGGTCTCAAAGCCCGATTCTCGTCCAATGTTTATTTAATTAAAGTCCAATGGGCTTTTAATTAATTTCTTTAAGGCGTGGACTTTTGGTCAACTCGAGTCAAACCGATAACCAAAGTCCAATCCGGGATTTACCCCATAAGCCCATAAATCAATTTTGGCCCATTAAGCCCAATTAAATAATTAAGGTCCATTAAGTCATAATTGGACTTTATGGATGCGGTTTTGGGCCCAATTGGATCCAACCATATTGGCCTAAACCTAACTTGGTACCACCAAGCCCAAAAGCCCAATTACAACCTATAAGGCCCAAATCCAATTTCAAACCCAATTAATTAACTTATAAAATTCCAAATTCCATAATTAATTAACCTAAGTGTAATACACAATTAATCACCCAATTAACATTTCTAAAACATCAATTAGCCTAATCAATCATGCACTTTAACATCAAATAATGTCCAACACAATTTAATCAAAATCAAACCCTTTTCATGCTTATTTATTCTCGGCAATTAAGGATTTTTTCATTCCGATTCGGTTTCAATCCAATTGAATCCACAATCATCATTTTCCAAATCAATTCAGCTCATCCAATGAATTAAAATCAAAAAACACCATGAATTTCAAAATCATCAAAAATTTCGACCAAGTCTTAATTTGGGGAAAATTTGTCCAATTCAAAATTCAATCCAACTAAACCTAAAATCAACATTACCCAATTGTTTTAAGTCATCCAATGATCAAAAAACAAAAAATCACCAAGATATTAGGGCTTATCATTTTCGGCCATGCCTCCAATTTTAGGGAAAACTTGATCCAATCAAATTTCATGAAATTGATCATGCACGACTTCAATTAATCAACATACAAGCATACTTAATCAATCAATTTAACCAAATCATGCTTCAATTGATTTTACCCAATTTCAAACCATAACTTTTTCATGCTTGATGTAAGCTCTGATACCATTGTTGGTTTCTAATTAGGTCCCAAGATCCATCAAATAAGCATGAAAAACGCATGAATACTTAAAGGAGTAAAGCGGAATACATACTCACATTGATCGATTTGATGCTACGAAGAATAATCCACTTCTTCCTCCTTGTTGAAGCTCGGCAGTGAGCTCCCCATGGCAGTGGGCTGCTCAGTTTCTCTGGTTTTTGTCCCTCCAAGATTCGGCCATTGATGAACACCATGGAAGCTCCAAGCTCCAAGCTCCAAAAATGATTCCAAGCTCAAGTGTGTTTCCTTATCATCTTTGTATAACCCAATGTGTGTGCTAGAACTTCTTCTTCTTCTTTGCTTCTCACTGATTTGGTCAAACCAGAATTTTTTGGAGAAGAAATCGGCTCCAAGCCGTGAGAGGGATAAGAGAAAGAGAGGAGGGAAAATGGTTTCTTTAGAAACCGTATAAGGAGAGAAAGAGAGTGAAAAATAAAAAAGTGTAAAATGCTTTTATAATTTCCCAAATTAATAAAGCATTTACCATTTTTAAATTTCAAAAAGCAAAAGTCAAAAAGCAAAAAGTGCTTTTCAACTACTACTACATCAATCAATCAAATCAATCAATCAAATTGTCACATCACTCAAAGTGACATGTGATTTGACCCTTGATGTGACTAGCGATTTGACGCTTGAAGTGACTTGCGTGCCGCACTCGAATTTGAAATGCGAATGCGCTCGCAAACACTCTCGGGCTCGGGTTCGCTAATTCCAAATTAACGAATTTTCCGTCGTGACGTAATTAAACGATTACGCCTAGCGAAATCACTATTGACGTCACTAACGACTTAATTCTAAATTAATTTGTTCGCCCAAATTAAAATCTAATTTTAATTCTGCGTCGAAATCTAATTTCGTATAATATATCAAATATAATATTTTATCAATTAATTCCAAATTAATCGTTCTCTTTCTTTAATTAATATTTTATCCCAGATAAAATATCTCCGTAATTAATCCCAGATTAATTTTCTCTCTCTTATAATTAATCCCATATTAATTAAAGTGCGAGTCATACATCATCGGTGAATCTTCGGGAAGCGACCCATGAGATCCCCGGATATGTTGGTGGTAAATACGGTCGTCGGACTATCCGAACATATAAGTACCTCGTACTACGTTTATACTGATTTACAAGACAAGGTTGGCTTCTAGCAAAGCGTCATGCCTACCCAATTCTCCAGAAATATCCTTATAGGAATTTATGATCTATATCAAGCGTAGTATACCGTAGTATTGCGTATTTCTGTCCAGTATCGGATGATCACGTGCTAGGCCTGGGGCTGGAATTATGTCTGCCTCGTACGAAGTACATATCGGATGTCTGGTAACTAGTCTCTATAATCGGATATACATGACCTTGTCATAATATCCCGATAGCTCGAGCATTTAAGATAGCGAGTTTCGTATCCTACGTGACCATCATCTCCATATGACTGGAGTGACACTTCCGTCTTGACATCACACCCAACACACTACGATTCTCAATATACCCAGCATTGACGTACACATAACTAGTTAAAGCCCTGGACGACCTCAACTAAAGTATATTGATTGTCGTATGCATTAGCGGTGCAAGTCTCAAGTTAAGACCAAATACACCTACCCTGATTGCAGACTCTCATAGACACATAGTCATACTACCAATGGGATTCCGCGGGGGGTCTATCCAGAGCGAAGCTGTTTCCCGTACCATCGGTAAAACACAACCTCCTATTACACTTGCATGAGTATCATATACCCAAATATATGAGAACTATGCCGTTGTGCCCTCACAAACGCGCACAAGTGTAATACTAGTCTTTTACGTATTTATCGATGTCCAATCTCAATAATACTCTAACTATGGATATTTAATGATTTATCCTTCGTGGACTGATATTATCTCATATCATTCTCCGTCCAGGAATAAATCATAGGGACCTCTCATCATTTATACATCTAGGTGATCTAATCACAAATGATCATAGTGCAATCTCTTTTGTCACATAGTTAATTTGTACAACAACACCATGATCTGTACAAATAGTGACGCTATGGGTCATAATCGTCCAACACTTGGGCCCAAATTTGGCCTGTACAGTAAGTAAATGCTAAAAATGAAATATATGACAAATTAACATTTCATATATAATTGAAGTTATTGCAAACCTGATTCATGAAACATAAGTAAATCGAGTAACGTAATATGTAAGGTGTATACTTACATAACTACGACATGAACTGTAAATTGCATACCAGTCTGAAAACTATAACATGACTTGGAAATAAAACTTGATGAAGCGAGCATAATCCATGAACATGAAAGCTAAAAAAACATGTCATGAACCAAACCGTGACATTATTGGGGTTTGGGCGAAGGGCGCAGCGGAAACGCAGTTCGGGCGAAATCGTAATTTTTAAAAAAAATTACCGAATAAATTATTCAATATCCAATATGAATAATTTATTCATATTTAACGTAAACATGTTTATTCGAGATCAAATAACGACATAAACAACTAAGAAACGTCGCAGAACTTTTACGGAAATGTTTTTCCGTAAAATGACGCAAAACACGTTTTTGACCGAACCGACCACCCAACACACATGGGGGTTGCCCAGGTCAGCCCCAATAGTATTAGGGCAGTTCATAGGCTGCTTGAACATTGACAAATTCACTGTTTGGACAGCCGTCACCAGGTTGGCTCAAAAGTCACTCGGTAACGCCGTTTTCCGCCGTTTTCACTTATTTCAACTTCGAAATAATTTCTGGCAATTGTTCCAACACCTAAAACACATCCAATACATTCAAATGACATCAATTTCATCAACATATTCACTGTTTTTCCAGATCTGATCCAGAACATAAAATTATCAATTTTCATGCTTTAAATCCAATTTTTCAAGATTAATCCAATTAATCAAAATACCAATCAAAGTCACCACACATGAACCACCCAATAACAATTATAGGCATTACAATAGTGTTCATAACACTCTATAATGGCAACATATCATCTAATGATTAAATTGGACAATAATTATATTAATTCCATCCAAATCAACTTCACACATGCTCAACACTTCCAAATTCATCCTCCAAAATCAAAAGCCCCAAATTTATGGAAAAGAAGAAACCCTAGATCTCACTAGATCATCAAGAAATAAGAAACAAAATTTCTAAGCTTAGGGATTTGTAGAATTACCTTTAATCATTTGATTCCTTAGCATTTTTCTTGATTTTCTTCTTTTCTTTTACTTGAACCATCAAGCAATAATTTGAGAGTATTTTGGAGCTAATTTTCGATCATGGAGGAGTGTCTTATGAAGAAAACAAAATTTTCAAAATAAATAAGAAGTGACTGACTTATGGGGGTTATTTTGGTCATTTTTCACTTTAATCATATTAAATAAATTAAACTTTATAATAGCAAATCAAATTTGCACACACAAAGCTTAATTAAATCATGTCATGTGTAACCAATAATAATTAAACATATTTCATAACATTTATGAAATATGGATATTATTTAACTATTCAAATATTTAACAATTAAATATCTAAATAATTAATTAATATAATTATTATTATATATGTATTTTTATTTACAATAAATAACAAATACATATATTTATGGCATGTGTCAAAATCTCATTTGACGATTAATTAATATGTATCAAATCAAATTTTATATCAAATACAAATACATATTAATTATTAAATGACCAAAATCTCATAATGCATGTGTTATCGTTTAATCGATTAAACGATTCGAATTAACTCATTTAATCTGATGAAGTATTATGAATAATCTGTATTATTCATAACATGTTGCCCAAGTGCTCAACGAGTACACTTCATATTGTGGAACTCTCTAAGTTTAGGTTTATCCGTCACGAAATCCAATTTCGTGTCCATAATTCACTCACTCATGAATTATGACGAACACAGATAATCTCGTTAAACTATGCAAGTCGAGGTCATTGCATACATATAATCCCTCTGTCACAGGCTATCCATATTATACCTGGGATATAGATGGGAACGTCAAATCATTTCGGTAGAATATAGTCGACTTTCAATTTACAATCTCTAAATAACACTCGGAACTGATTTACGAAGTTATACCACGGCCATGGATTTACTAGATCGTAAACACGTGCAGGATGCCTATGCCCTGTACACAGGACTGACAGATCATATCTTGATACACACTGTATATCATGAGCATCAGGCCACACCCAACGAACACGAGGAGGTCTGATCATGAATAGATCGGTGACGTGACTGCCATCAAAGTGTGGAGGATAACTCATATATCCACAGTTGTATCTCAAGTCGAATGACCACTATGCTAGCTCAACTCGAGAAGATTCATATTGAGTATTGACGTTGGTGTACCATCTATTAGGAAATCTTCAGTGAGTCGTTCAAAGTTTATCAAATAAACACCTACATGTCCATACGAGTCTCCCGAGACTCATGGTTCATTGGGATAAACCATCGGACCAAGTCACGATATACGACATGTACTGGTCTCAGCGGATTTTACTAACCGACCCGTGTTAGTAAATCTTGACCAGGAACTTTATTTAAGGATATACATCTTATAGTGTGCTTCCCAATGTCAATTACAAACTACGTTGTAACTGCGCACTACATTGTAAATCATAGGGTCTTTGTCTAATATACACGTATCACTAAACCAGATTTAGTTTCAATATAATCGTAATTAGATCGAATATGTGTATAAAAGACAAGATGTGTTACCATTAAATAAGTAATATTCTGGAAAATGAAATTGCTCGTATTCATGAATCGGACATAAATACGATCCGGATTGGCACTCCGAGCACCAACCCTAACAGACATGAACTGGAAATGTTAACTGAAATTATGACTGAAAATTGTACGCGTCAAATGGAAACATGACTATGGAACTGAGACTTGATTATATGACCTGAAAATCATGAACATGACTTGAAATAATGATATGAATTGAAAACATCAATATGAACTGACAGCGTAACCATGACCTGCAAACATAAACAATCTTGAAAATCATAAACATCTATTGAAAACCTAAATATGACTTAAAACTGTAATCCTGAACTGAAACTCAAGCTATAAAATAACTTGTCTTAAATCTCACCAGTATCGTAACCTAGGGACGTGATACCTACTTTGCGGGACCTAACACTGCGTAAGCAGATGAGCATGAACAAAAACATGAATAAGCATGTTGTGATATTTTATATCGTACCGGAAGTGTACGGTGTCAAGTTTTAGTATAAATGAGTTTAGAGTGTCGAACCCACAGGGATTGCGTTAACTCGCACTAAGTACTACAATTGATAATCCTAACTTTATTTAGAAAATAATTAATAAAGATTTTAATAAATAAATAAAATATAAAAATAATTTGATAGGAGGAACTAATACGATAGAGATTTTGGATCCTGATTTCACCTAGCTGTCACCTATGTATTTATCATGCCAATTAATCCTTGTTCAGTTATATTGTTTATAAGTCAAGACTCTGAAATTATCCACTCCCTCTCTCGAGTGCCAAGTGAAAATATCATAACTATAGACTTCGATATCTCTATAAAAATCCAATAGTTAACAACTCATTACGATTTGTGATTTTTGACGACTTCAAAGGATTACAGATTCTCTCGAACTCTATAAAATCCTAGGCTATATTCTCTAGATCTATTCAAAATCCCCTCTCTCGAATGATAGATTCTAAACATATATCATCTTCAATTGTGGCCAACAATCAAGAAGCATTAAACTCAAAAGAATATAAATAATTTAATAAAACTTCATAACAAAATTGATAAACACAATACACGGTTCAAGCATCAGTTATAATCATTCTCCAAAATTAAGGAGTTTAGTTCATGACAATAGATAAAAACAATGATAAACAAGTCATGAATCTAATGGAAATCATTAGAGTTATAAGAAAGAAACAAGAAGATAAAACCCGAATTGAATCTCTTCCTCATCGGACGTCACCGCCTTTGTCTCCTCTCGTCTTTCTTCAATCCTCTCATTGGATCTCTAAAAATATGTGTTTTGGTGTTTTATGCTTTGTATTAGCCTCCCTTTAATTCTGGACGAAATGTTATATTTATAGTGGAGGCATGGAGTCATGGGTATCATTAGGGATCTTAAAAACCCTAAAAAATAATTCCTGGAATGCGTGTTCGGCAACGCTGCAGCTGATCTAATTGCGTTGGTGCCATGGCCCCCAAGTCTTGGTATTTTGTATGGCTTGTGGGCGCCATGGCGCCTTTATTCTTTAAGTTAACATTGTGGCGCCATGGCGCCACAAGATGTCAATGTGTTGGTGCCATGACACCTTCACTTTATGAATATCAGAGGCGTTGTGGCGCCTTAAATGACTCATCAATTTGCGCCATGGCGCCCTGGTCTCTGTGTTTAGTATGTGATTTTGGCGCCATGGCGCCTAATGATTTGTGCCATGGTGCCAATACTCCCGTGCTCGTCATGTGTTCCTGAAAGTTCCCAAAACATGTGTAATTGTTCCCAGATCCATGCATTAATGCTCCTACAAATAAAACATGAAATAAATTATAAATAACATTTAAATATCTCGAAATATAACAAAATAGTAAGCTAAAAATGCTGTAATAAGTGGGTATAAACCACACTTATCAAACACCCCCAAACTTAAGGTTTTGCTAGTCCCGAGCAAAAGATAAAAATAAAAACTAAATTCAAATAAACAATTAAAAACTAAATTAACTAAGCCACTTTCGTAGGGATCACGATTGCATTTAGCGTATGCAACAAGCCTTTAAACCCCTAGGCGGCCCTAGTGGACGAGTTATAGTCTCGTGAGGGCTTACAGCGATGACACCCACAAACGTCATTCCCACACAATCATGCAAAAAATATAAAAATAACAAATAAAAATATAGTTCTGATAGTTACACATAAAATTATCCTCAAAGAAAGCTTATAAATGAAATTAGAGAACCTTCAAAGTACGCAATTGCAACTCGAATCCAAATTATTGAATAAATTATCTAAGCTAGACTCACGGTGTGTGTGTTTAAAGGTTCATTCACAGCTTGATTCCTAAGTAAACCAACTTAATGATTTTGTTTAAAAATTGGAATCGATGGGTCAAACAAACCTAGATATCTCAATTATACTCTGTAATTGCTTTATTTTGTGCTCAGTATGGTATGATTTTTCTTTTCTTTTCTTGTCTCTTTTTGCTTTTCTCATTTTGCACTCAATTTTTTTCATTAACACACATACCCTTTAAGTAGCATTTCTCTTCATGGTGGTCCTAATACTCGCTCATGGATAGTTTCACGCTTATCGGTTATAGGTGGTTTATTTTCTTTATTTAGAGACATTTTTCTTTTTAGCTATACCATACTTCATAACACTAGCAAATCAAGATAGATATCTAAGCAAACGGTTATTCATCGACATGCAATTTCTTCAACTAGTCATCTTGTTAACTACTTAAGTTTTCACTGCTAAAAACCTGTTTTTAAGTGCTTATGAGTCTAACATATATCAATTATTCAAGGCATCAGATAAAAGTAAATTGGGCACTTATCGTTTCTAAAATTTTACCCATAAACAAACAATATTATCACAGGATCTATGATTTACTATCAAAGACTAAAACAAATTTTTTTTTCAAACTTAAACAGCTAAATAGCAAGTAAACAACATGCACACACCCCCAAACTTAAAACTTGCATTGTCCTCAATGTAAGATAAACAAAATTTAAAGAACAAGAGTGAAGAACAACACTACCGTGCATGGAGTTGATCAGACTCTCGTTGGTTAGAATTTGGTTGCGCGGGCGTTGTGTGTCTCGTCCTACCTGCATAAATAACATGCAAATTAATAAATAGCACACAATAAAATAAAATTAAAAATTAAAATTAAAAATAAAGAAAATAATGATAAAACAAATGCAAGGGTTGTCTCCCCGCTAGCGCTAAGTTTAACGTCTTCAGCCAGACGCAACCACCCAAATGGTTATGGTGGCTTAAACGTAGTGAACCGGGTAATCTCATCTGCTTTCTTCTTTCGTATCCACCAGTTCTTATGACATGAAAAAGACAGCTAGGCATGCTGTGGTAATTTATCCATAGATGGTCCCCCATGATATGTAGATTGTCCCCTAGTTGAAAATTCTGGATTGCACATTCGGAAAAATTGGCTCGGCCTATTTTTTAACCTTCCAGGGATCATCTCCAAGTGAGCACTGGCCTTTCTTTTCCTCTTTTTACGACGCTTTAAGATTGGTTTCAGGTTTAGTTGCAGAGAATCTTCTTTTACGCACGGCTGCACTATGCTCGTAGGTTGTTGAAATACTAATTCACCCAGTCTGGTTTCAACTCATTTTCTACTGTATCTATCATGTGACATTCTGCATCACCTTGAGGGCTCGACATGGCTCTAAAAACACTGAAGGTGACTTCTTCATTTTGACCTCTCATTATCAATTCACCTTTGTTTTCTTCTTTTGTTAGTGTGTCCTCCTGAAATACCATTTCATCTTCTTTACTGCCTAAGTCCTGAGAGGTGTCTTTAAACTCTTTTCCGCTCCTACAGGTTATAATTTGACATTGCTCATTGGGGTTGACTTCAATATCACTCGGAAACACCCATGTTTGTTGATTGGCCATGGAAGAAACAAGCAACCCAATTTGCGCTTCTAAAGTTTTCATATTTGCCTCTATATTTCCCATTCGTGTTTCGAAGTTATCCAGCCTTGACTCATTCTTCTCAAACCTTTCTGAAGCTGTAGCTACAAACGTGCTCATGAGGTCTTTTAATGAAGGTTTCTGCTCAGCTCTTGGATAATTGAAGCCATGAAGAGGTTGCAAAATGTTTTCCATATCAGCATATGAAAAATTCGGATGATAATAATTAGGCATATGACTGCCTTTATAGTTGTTGAAGTTCCGATTGTTCACATACTGTACTTGTTCAAATCCTGCTCATCTGTTGGGTAAAAGCATTCCATTAGCAGAAGCAGTTTCAATAGACGGTTGGCCCATTTGATTTGTCAATACTGCTAGATAAGTCATAAGGGACGATACTTGAGCTATCAGTGCACCAATATGATCTGCCATTGCTTTTTTTCAAATTCACCTCGTACGAAAAAAATATAAAACAAAAAATAAAATAAAATAAAAAATAAGAAATAAAACTTAAGACAAAAATAAAGAAAATAAAATAAAATAAAATAAAATAAAAATAAAATTCTAAATTAAAGCTAAGATTACTTGGTAGTAGTATTAATATGAATTAAACAAACAATCCTCGGCAACGGCGCCAAAAACTTGTTGTGATATTTTATATCGTACCGCAAATGTACGATGTCAAGTTTTAGTATAAATGAGTTTAAAGTGTCGAACCATAGAGATTGCGTTAACTCGCACTAAGTACTACAATTGATAATCATAACTTTATTTAGAAAATAATTAATAAAAATTTTAATAAGTAAATAAAATATAAAAATAATTGATAGGAGGAACTAATACGATAGAGATTCTGGATCCTGATTTCACTTAGTTGTCACCTATGTATTTGTCATGCCAATTAATTCTTGTTCAGTTATGTTGTTTATAAGTCAAGACTCCGAAATTATCCACTCCCTCTCTCGAGTGCCGAGTGAAAATATCATTAACTATAGACTTCGATATCTCTATAAAAATCCAATAGTTAACAACTCATTACGATTTGTGATTCTCTTTTGACGACTTCAAAGGATTACAGATTCTCTCGAACTCTATAAAATCCTAGGATATATTCTCTAGATCTATTCAAAATCTCATATCTCGGGTGATAGATTCTAAACATATATCATGTTCAATTGTGGCCAACAATCAAGAAGCATTAAACTCAAAAGAATATAAATAATTTATTAAAACTTCATAACAAAATTGATAAACACAATACACGGTTCAAGCATCAGTTACAATCATTCTCCAAAATTAAGGAGTTTAGTTCATGACAATAGATAAAAACAATGATAAACAAGTCATGAATCTAATGGAAATCATTAGAGTTATAAGAAAGAAACAAGAAGATAAAACCCGAATTGAATCTCTTCCTCATCGAACGTCACCGCCTTTGTCTCCTCTCGTCGCTCTTCAATCCTCTCCTTGGATCTCTAAAAATATGTGTTTTGGTGTTTTATGCTTTGTATTAGCCTCCCTTTAATTCTGGATGAATTGTTATATTTATAGTGGAGGCCGTGAGTCATTGGGTATCATTAGGGATCTTAAAAACCCTAAAAAATAATTCCTGAAATGCGTGTCCGGCAATGCTGCAGCTGATCTAATTGCGTTGGCACCATGGCGCCCAAGTCTCGGTATTTTGTATGGCTTGTGGGCGCCATGGCGCCTTTATTCTTTAAGTTAACATTGTGGCGCCATGGCGCCACAAGATGTCAATGTGTTGGCGCCATGACGCCTTCACTTTATGAATATCAGAGGCGCTGTGGCGCCTTAAATGACTCATCAATTTGCTCCATGGCGCCTTGGTCTCTGTGTTTAATATGTGATTTTGGCGCCATGGCGCCTAATGGTCTGTGCCATGGTGCCAATACTCTCGTGCTAGTCATGTGTTCCCGAAAGTTCCCAAAACACGTGCAATTGTTCTCAGATCAATGCATTAATGCTCCTACAAATAAAACATGAAATAAACTATAAATAACATTTAAATATCTCGAAATATAACAAAACAGTAAGCTAAAAATGCCGTAATAAGTGGGTATAAACCACACTTATCAAAGCCTATGGGGGTGATTAGTGCCACATGAGGCATCATGAGCATACACGAGATAACAATATATGAGGGGATGGCACTCTATTAGTGGTTTGAAAACATTATATTTCATGTTCTCGTATACTGTTTACGAAAAAATTAGCTGGGAATCATGGAAGACCATGAACTGAAATCATATTCAATTGAAAACGTGAGCTGGAGACATAACACGTGGAAAACATGAACTGAAAACATGTAAATAATGAACTTGTAAACATTAACGATAAATCATGATACTTGACCTGTATATCAAGAGTTGAAATACACAATTCATGAACTGAAATACGTGAGTAACGAACTGAGTACATGAAGGTCGTGAGTTGGAAAACCGTAAACACGTTTTGCAAACTATAAACATGAGTTGGAAATTGTTAACATGGTTGTGAACCGTGGACGTGTCTGTAGACTATATACATGACCCGCAAACCCTGATTGTAACTATAAACATGTCCGGATGATGTAAACATGGTCTGAAAACTTGTAAACTATAAACATGAAAACAATTACGTGAACTGGAAACAAAAAACATGATCTGAAAACTATATACATGTCCTGAAAATCGAAACATGACTTGAGACTATAACATATAAACAGAATTGAATGTTGCACTATTAATATGATATCATGATTTGACTGCATAACGTAATATGTAAACATGTTTGTAAGATGAATACTTATAAACATGTCACACAAGCTGAATACATAAATTGTAGACTTGTAATTCGAAAACGTAAACTGTGAGTACGTAAACATGACATGTGCAAAACAAAACTTTAAAATTATAAACGGAAACCTAAATCGGGTACGTCAACATGACTTGCGACTGTAGACATGACTTTAATAATACACATAATAACATCATTGCAAACTATAACTATGACTTGAAATTGTAACACGTAAACATAAACTGAAAATTATAATTGTACACATGATTTGCAGCATGAAAACATAATTTGGATGACTGTAAACTTATATGACATGGACTAAAATATGAAAACCATGAATTGAAAACGTGTAACAATAAACTGACATGTGTACTGGTTTATGCAAACAAGCCCGTACACAATTCATTACCTATTGTAGCATGGGTATGGAATGAATCTCATCCGAACATATTTCTTAACCAGTATTTCTACGATTAAGACACACAATTGAAAACATAAACTCCAAACATGCGGCGGAAAAACATAAATTGAAAACGTGCATATTTAACTCGTGAAAACATGATTCATAAACGTGTATACATGTGATGCAACTTGAAAGTTATAAACTATAAAAATGAAACATAACTTGCGGAACTTAAAACGTAACATATATATATATAATGTTTCATAAATCATAATACGTACGTCGAAAGTAACTGTGTTTTTGTTTAACCGATTAAACGATTTGAATTAACTCATGTGTTACGTTTTAAAAATTATAAACTATAAAAATGAAACATAACTGGATTTGGGATACAAATTATGTATTGTGGGAACGCAGGAACTGGGCGACGCATGCTGTCCCGGGCTCGCGGCCCGGTCGGGAGTATGGAGTAGCCACGGGGGACTAAACCGGAGAATAATAGAGTCGCCACCCGGTGTGAACCGGGAAAATGAGATTTAAGGCCGCACTCACCCCTCGCAAGGGAAGACCTCAAACCATTGGGTTCGGAATGGTCCATTACTTATGCCACTTGTAATGACAGGATTTATGTAATAATTTAATCATGCTTAAGTAGCACTTATTTCCAAGAGTATCATGCTTCTAAATTCACGGGTACAAAATAAAACTTATACATACATTTCACATATATCTCACATCTAAGAACACATGCTTGAAAATACCTCAAAGTAACAACAAACATACAACTTCATTCAGCATATCATATTCATGAAAAACACAAGCATACATAATAACCGCACAAGCATACATGTGAGCACTTTTCCAAGTGATACGTAGAATTGTATCCCAAGTACAGACCGCATTACCGTCCATTCGGAATCGGCTACGGAATTTATGTCTGGGTTTCCATCCGATATATCACAAGAAATAATACTCCAAAGTCATCGTGGCATAGGTATATGAATCGTAATGCGTTAAATCAAGACTAAGACACATGACGCAACTAATGGAATAAACATGATTTTCATTATTATGTGCACAAAGATAAGAATGACTATGTGTGGTTCCATAACAAAATCACCTAAGAAACAATTATGCATGGCATGTGATGAATATGTCTCAGTTCAGTGTGTTCGCGTTCGTGTAGCGTTCGTAAACGCGTTCGAACGGTAAACAGAAGGTTCGCGTTCGTATGGCGTTTGATAACGCGTTCGAACAGAAATGAAACAGAATGCTCACGTTCGTATGGCGTTTGTTAACGCGTTCGAACGGAAATGAAACAGAATGCTCACGTTCGTATGGCATTTGTTAACGCGTTCGAACGGAAATGAAACATAATGCTCACGTTCGTATGGCGTTCGTGAACGCGTTCGAACGGAAATGAAACAGAATGCTCACGTTCGTATGGCGTTCGTGAACGCGTTCGAACGGAAATGAGACCTGATGCATGATAAGGCAAAATGCATGCGCGTTTGAGTTGCGTTCGTAAACGCGTTCGAACGGGAACAGACCTGATGAATGAAATGGGACGCAATATATAAACAACAAAATAAAGGGGCGCGGCGAAGTACTGCCGTAAAGGTGGCCTTTTGGGGCTCTTGGTCTCTCAAAGAGAGGACCTTTAGGCCAACATACTAAGCCCATGCGCGTCACATCACAACACATGAAATAAAGACAATAAAAGTGTGGGACTTCGTATGCCCAATTGAACGTACATTCAACCCAAACACACTTCGTCCAGCGCGGCGAAGTAGTGTCACAAATGTGGCCTTTTAGGCTCTTCGTCTCTCAAATAGAGGACCTTTGGACTAACTCACTAAGCCCATGCGCTCGATCGCATCATACATACAAAAATAGAGCCAATCATATCAAAACCAAGTATGCCCGATTGAACACATCTTACATCCAATCCGAACACACATCAACCGGTGCGGCAAAACGTCGTGGTAAAGGGTTTTAACCCCTCCCCATAAGGGATCTTTCATTCCACTTACTAAGCCCATGCGCTTGATTGAACCATACATAAAAAGATAAAGACAATAATATCAAACTAAGTATGCCCGATTGAACGAATCTTGCATCCAACCGAACACACATCAACCGGCGCGGCAAATCATCGTGGTAAAGGGCTTTAACCCCTCCCCATAGGGGATCTTTCATTCCACTTACTAAGCTCATGCGCTCGATTGAATCATGCATGAATAAACAACATACAGAATTCAAGTGACGAAAAATAAACAAAAGCAACACAAAACAAAAGAGGGTGACGTTTACTCAAGCGGTACGTGGAGTTGTATCCCAAGTACAGACCGCACTACCGTCCATTCGGATTCGGCTACGGAATTTACGTCTGGGTTTCCATCCTATATACCACAAGAGACGACACTCTTCCATTCATCCAATACCCACAACACACATCATACACAAACAAGATTTAACAAACAAGTAAAATACAATCAAAATAAATAACAAAAATCAAATAAAGATGAGTGTGAAAAGTACCCTCAGGTCTAACCTTTTAAATCACCTCTCGGATGTACGGCACACGGTCGTCGGAAGGGTGGTTGCTCCGCAACTCTTTCAGTTCACTGGTTCACTGCTCTCGTTCGTTGTCTCACTGTTTGGAGTCGTCGTTCTCCGTCTTTTGCTGCTGCTTTTGACTCCGATTTGCTACTGTTTGGCCTCTGTTTTGCTGCTCGCTGTTCAGGTCACATGTTCTGACGTTTAAACGGACTGTTCCAAGTTTTGTGTGTGGGTTTTTAGTGTAGTCTTGTGTGAGTCTTTTAAGGATTATGAATGCAGTTTTATTTATGTTATTACTTAAGTTTTTTTAGGGGATGTTTTAAGTGTATTTTGATGTTGTATAGGGGGTGGTTTGGGCGTGATTTGGCTACTGTTTTAGTGTTAAAGGGGCTGCTATATTAAGGTATGATTTCGGCAATGGGAGAGTGAGGATGAAGAGAACTCTTTCTTGTTATTTTCTTGAGTGGCTCGGGCTCTTGGTGTGTTGTGATGGTGCTTTTAATGTGAAGGCTTGAGGTTATTTCTTTTCTCTTGTGATTTGTATGAGTTGTGTGTATCTTATGTGTATGAGCTAGGGGTTGGAAATTCTTTTCTTCTTTTATTTCTTGTGATGGGTGTGAACTATGGGGGGACCAATGGCTTTGGTTAGGGTGTTGTTTATATAGAGAATGGCTAGGGCTTCACCTTGTCTCACAATGAAGGGATTTGATTTGGTTTAGATTATGAAGGTTGAATATTTGATTGGCTTGGTTTAGGAATACAATATTTTAAGTTAGGAATAATATATATTTGATTGGGAATATAATTGGTTGATTGATTTTAATTAGGCATGACATCTTTTTAATTTGGTATGTGATTTTTAGATTTGTTTTTATTTCACCATGTGTTAAATATGTGTTTTAAGTGGGCTTGGGCGAATTGGGCTTGATGTGAGGCTAGCAGCAAAACCAGAATTACCGACACCGTTCGAACGCCTCCTCGAACGCGGCACGAACGCCTGCAATCTGTTTACCGTTCGAATGCATACACGAACGCAGCACGAACGAAAACAGTGAACCTTGTTTATTCTGAATTTCCCATTCCGATGTCTGTTTTCCGTGACCTCCGTGACTTAAAAGGTAGTGTCTCCAAAATGAGACTCATCATAGGGACTTATGTGTAAAAATGCAGTGCCTACATGTATCAAATGTAAATACACAATAATCACGATTGACCAAAATCCCCTAAAGCATGTGTTTTTGTTTAACCGATTAAACGATTCGAATTAACTCATTTAATCTGATGAAGTATTCTGAATAATATGTATTATTCATAACGTGTTGTCCAAGTGCTCAATGAGTACACTTCATATTGTGGGACTCTCTAAGTTTAGGTTTATCCGTCACGAAATCCAATTTCGTATCCATAATTCACCCACTCATGAATTATGACGACCACATATAATCTCGCTAAACTATGCAAGTCGAGGTCATTGCATACGTATAATCCCCCAGTCACAGGCTATTCATATTATACATAGGATATAAATAAGAAAGTCATATCTTTATGGTATAATATAGTCGACTTTCAAATTTACGATCTCTAAATAACACTCGGAACTTGCTTCTGAAGTTATACCACAACTATAGATTTACTAGATCGCAAACACATGTAGGATACTTATGCCCTGTACACATGACTGACAGATTATATCTTGATACGCACTGGATATCATAAGCATCAGTCCACACCCAATAAACATACGGAGGTCTGATCTAAATAGATCGGTGACGTGACTGCCATCAAAGTGTGGAGGATAACTCATATATCCACTGCGGTATCTCAAGTTGAATGACCATTATGATCGCTCAACTCGAGAAGATTCATATTGACGTTGGTGTACCATATATTAGAAAATCTTCAGTGAGTCATTCAATATTTATCAAATAAACACCTACATGTCTATACGAGTCTCCCGAGACTCATGGTTCATTGGGATAAATCATCGGACCAAGTCACGATATACGACATGTACTGGTCTCGGTGGATTTTACTAACCGACCCGTGTTAGTAAATCTTGACCAGGAATTTTATTTAATGATAAACAACTTATAGTGACGCTTTCCAATATCAATTACAAACTACGTTGTAATTGCGCACTACGTTGTAAATCCTAGGGTCTTTGTCTAATATACACGTATCACTAAATCAAATTTAGTTTCAATATAATCATAATTAGATATCTAATCGCAATTAGATCGAATATGTATATAAAAGACAATAAGTGCTACCATTAAATAAGTAATATTATGGAAAAATGAATTGATCGTATTTATGAATCGAACATAAATACGATCCGGATTGACACTTTGAGTACCAACTCTAACATATTTTACGGTTCATAAACATGCACGTGGAAATACATGCAACTCTTCTGACATGGAAGCCTTGGGCGCTATATGACACCTTAATTATGACATAAGGCATGTAAGAACTGATTATGAATGCGTCGCGACACCTACCGAACATCTCGAGTCTCAACGCCAATCCTGCATCGTGATGCGCCCAATGTAATTTTTGAGACAAAATGTCTCGCTTAGTACTGCGTCGCGATGCAAGTCCATACGTTTCACGACGCAAGCATGATCCCAAATCTAATTCATGTTCAGCACACTGCAACAACAAGTGAAAGACGCATGCACCCAAAACCATAACAACACCAAATCCACGTAATACAACATATTTACTAACATGTAATATGACATATTACACCCAATTTTAAACACCTAACTAATGGAAATAATAAGCCCAAAAAATATAGGGCTTTTACTCCAACCATTACTTTCACAAATCACGGCAATATACGCCTTATTAAATTATAAAATTAAAATATATTTTATAATTAATTTTGTATTAAATAAAAAACTTATTACAATAAAATACATATTCAAATTTTATAAGAACTATATTATAATATGAAAACATATTAAACTATAATATTACAATTAAAAAATACTATTAAATTATAAAATTAAATTAATAAATCTATTAAATAAAAACCATATTATAATAATAAATATATTATACTATCCGATTAATTTTTGAATAAAATTACAGATAACCCGGTATATGTGTGTGTGTGTGTGTGTTTGTTAAACATTTATTAGTTTTCTAATAACATCTCATGACACATAATCTCTATAATTAGTTTTTTTATTACCTATTATAATAAAAAGATATAGTATAATCTTCTATTAAAATTTTTTAAAAATATGCGGCATCTAATCTATATAATTAATGTTTATATTATTAGATTATAAAATTATAAATTATTAAAATAAAAAACCTATTACAATATAAAAATATAATCTTGTATTAAAATAAGAAACTTAAATAGTAGCCGCCCATAAAACATAACCAATTTTTTGGATTTCGGGTCTATTGTTATTTGTTATTTTAATTTGAATAATTTTTATATAAAAAAAAATTATTTAATGAAAATTTTATTATTTACTGTGCTTATGATGCAAACTCTCACTATTAACTATGTCACAATGAATTGTAAATATTATTTGAGAACTAAAAGATAAATGAATGAGACGTATATATTTCATGTAAATAAATCAATTGTCTCATTTATACTATAAAATCGACAAGATTCGAAGTATTTACAATATCAATATTTAAAATATATTCTCAATCCGTATAAAGTGTGAGTCATGTACTAGTGGCAATAAAGTATTGAAGAATTGAAAGGCATTTTATATGGGGTATTTTTTTTTTGTTAAACAATGATTCTTTCGGGCCTGAAATTCCAATCCAAGTTGGGCCTTTAAGCCATTTCTTATGAAATCGTGTTTGAAAATCCACAAGAGCGGGGATTTTAAAAACATTAAAAATCATTTAAGGTGTGTTTAGTACTCAATTTTATTGACGTGTGTTAGAACAATTTGCACAAATAAGAAAAATATTATCGTTCATCAGGAACATAAATTTGAAGTTTGCTTGAGTCGCGGATTATGTCGCTCTCTTTAAGATGTTTCGCGGTTCTGTCCGGAATTTGTGCCAACAGTATGTCAGCTCCGCCGTCCCCAAGATAAAACAAGCCCAGAAAACTGTCTCAATCGATTTTGCACAAAACCGATTGATATACTCACACCCAAAATTATTTACTCGGTATCTTATCTTTAGCGGCTAATAGTTTCCACTTGATCTTTCCCATGAGTGAAAACCAAGCCGTTGTTAAAATTCAAATCCCTATTGTAACTTTGCAACAACTCTGGACTAAGGCTGGACATGTTAGCAATGGTACCCAAATTCTCACCAGTTTCAATTGGGTAGGTCAAAAACAACCCATAATCCTTTGAAACTCTCTTATCTCCACAAGAACAATTCATTATGACATTTATTCTTGTATCAACATCCGATATATTATTCTCGGGAAAAATATTGTTAGCTATCAGCCAATCAACCGTGGTAAAGTTTGCACAATATGTTTGAGCAACCTATGTGAATGTATCATGAGATTTTATCTTGTAAGAGAAATTCTGAGCAAGAAACTGACAGTTAATGCAATTGCATTTGAAGGGAACATTGATTCTTGAACTAATTGAAATCAAATATTTGTTAGGCACGTGAGGATCGAAGCTGAGAATGTTATCAATGGAAGTACCAAACATATCTGATATGAATGTCATACCATACTAAAGAATCACAACTTTTGCTACAATTTGATTTCACTCACAGGAATGCACAGATCTGAACATAGGAGATGAAGTGCGCCAATGAAGGAACTTCCCTAAGACTACTGCCGGTGGTGAGAGAAAGCACTCACGACAGACAAGTAGAAGGGAGAAGCTGAGAATAGATTATCGGTGGTGAGAGAAAGTGTTCACAAACGGGAGACTCTTTGATTTCAGAAAAAAGTAAGATTCCTCAATTTTTGAATGTAGCAGATTATCAGGCACATCAATCTGGTCATTATCTTCATTCTCAATCAGCGGTGCATTTGAAAAGCTTCTGTTACCGCCAGTGCTCGCAATGAACTACAGGCTACCCAGATGCTGAAGCCTTCATAATAGCAACTATTTGCTTATCTATTCAATTATTTTATTAGGAAAAAAAAAAAAGGAAAGCTGGCATCTCCAGGAAACGTTTTGATTAGCTATTGGAAATTAGTGAGGAGAATTTAGTGTTAGCGACACAATCGCGTAATGGATTTTGATGATGCAACGAGAGTGAAGTCTTCGACGCACAAAAGCGAGAGAATACAAAATGATGTCGAAGCACACGATGGTGAAGAGCGAAGAATGTGAAGACTTGCATACATTGAAGATTTTATATGAAGTCTTAGCTTAAGGATTTATTTGTAATGTGATTTGAGTATTCAAGTGCCTAAGCTCATAGGAAACATGCACATTCACTTAGATGCATTAGGTTCATGTACAAAATGCATTAAAACCTTCATATTTGCATTTTTGGTATAGAGACCAGCATACTGGTCCCTTACCGGTGTCCATACCGGTGAGATGCTGAGTTTTGCATGCTCACTGGAACCGGCACGGACCTTATCGGTCCCATATCGGTCACCATACCGGTGAACCTAAAGATTGCATAACTACTAGAACCGACACACACCAAATCGGTCTCCATACCGGTCCCATACCGGTGAGCCTAACATCTAGTTCCTTTACTGGAACCGGCATGACCTAAACCGGTCATCATACCAGTGACCATACTAGTCTAGCTCTTCATTATACACACATACTGGAACCGGCAATGACCAAATCAGTCACCATACCGGTTAACATACCGGTGTCCATACTGGTCTAACGGCTAGTTCTTCAAACGATAATAAATCTGTTGGAGACCGGCATATCAGTGTCAGAGATCGGCATACCAGTCTCAGAAAGAGCTGTTGGGGCTTACTTCACATTTTACTATAAATTGAAGCTCCAATTCGTTTTTGCCACATATGAGACATAATACACAATCTTCATATCATCTCATAGAGCAAAAACAAGAGTGTTTATAAACCTTCATAGTTATATACACTCATACATCAAGCTTTCACACACTACACCTTTTTATACACTTGTAGTGAGCTTAGATCACTTGAGTAACCAACTCACACAATCTTTTTTATCATTGTGAGTGCCCAAGTGTGTTTTACAACTTCTTTATACAAAATACTTGTGATTTGTGAAATCCAATTGTTTGGGTAATTGTAAAGGTTTTCGAGTGAGCCTACGTAGAAAACTCAATGTGTAAAGGTTCGGAGTGCACCTTGCGTAAAACTCTTGGTTCCGAGTGACCGAGTGAGCCATGAAAACTCGTTATTAGTGAAAAGCTTCAAGCGCGGCTTGAGGGAGTGGACGTAGGCATTGTTAGCCGAACCACTATAAATCTCGGTGTCGTTTTCTCTATCCCTTAACTCTTTACATATTGCAAGTTTTATTTATTACATGTTTATATATTAGAAACTTGCATATATGTTGTTTATTACAATAGAGAAATTGACCTTAAGCATTAATTGGTAAAAGAGCTTAAAATCGGCAAAGATTTTTATTTCCGTATTATTTAGTCGTAACACAATTCACCCCATCTTGGGTATATATAGTTTGTTTGTCGCTAGTGCTTATAGGGAATTTCATTTAGTATCAGAAATGTATATGAATGAGAGTCTGACATGCGTGTTAATGGTTTTTAAACTCATTTTTTTAAGTGGTCTATATGGTGAGGCTATTGATATGATAACCACCTAATGTAACTTAAACAATAAATTATAATAAGTAGGTAAATTAATTTTGTAATTAAAATTTTAGTTACTGAAATTATTGTTATTGTTTATTTTTTTCCTTTTAATTCATAATCAATGCTAACAACGTGAGAATAAGGCGAGTCTGGTATTAATCATACAAAGAATGAGATTGAGCATATAATATATATTATCTTATTTGGTTCAAATTATACATGTACCATGAGTTTGAGTTTTGTATAAAAAAAATAGTACATGCAATTCCATTAATAACCCATGTAAAAATGTAATATATTTATTATTGATATAAAATTCATATCATGATCTAAAAACTATATAGTTTAATGGATTAACAATGTTTTTGAAAGTGGAAAATTGATCATATAACACAAATAACACTATTTGTCCATGATAATCAAACTTACGTGTTAAGATTGTCCCAAAAAATATACGATCCACATAATTTATACAACGACAATTCATCTAACCGGGAACAAACGGTGTATGATTAATCAATGAATAATATTTATTTAATTTAATAGTTGTCTTTAATTTTTATTAAGGGTAAATCTGACTTGTGGACATGATTCTTCATAAGTAAATTTGACAATCCTTATGTTTTAAAGAATAATGGATTATGGAAAATTTGAGATGAATGATTCTAACTATTCAGTATTCACCCCTATAAAATATAAATTAAGGAAATGACTATTTCCTTACTCATTTTCTACGAAAGAAACATCGCCGTTTTAAATAGTTAATAAAATTAATAATTTATTAAAAATAATTAATTAATTTCCATACCAGATTATTAACAAAATTAATATTAATTTACTTATTAATAAATTAATTCTCATCTTCGACAAATAATAATTCTTATCAATTTTACAATATTATAAGCTACAATAATATCTATCTAATGCAACATAATGTAGTATGCCAAACACTACACCAAACTTGACATTTTAAAAGAGTGAAGATATTTATCTCAAAATAAAGCCATGCATTAATCGCTATCCTAAATCCTAATTAATATTCATTAAATAAACTATTTAACTAAATGAAACCATAACTCTAATTTAATATCTGTTAAATTAAGAAAAAATAACATTTTTTTTAATGAATAGACAATGCGACATTCTCAAACTCCCCACATCTTTAAATATATCTTAATCATGGTGATCATTATTATTAGAAAGGGAATTATCAATAGAATACCAAATATTTAGCACATTATTAAAATTATATAAATTCTAAATTTTTTCATCGGTCCACTAAAAGATTGAAAATAATAGCAAAAGTATACCTATCAAACAATAGAAGTATACCAAATGCTTAATTCACTTTTCAATCGTATACTCGAATCTGATACACTTTGTAAACTTTGGATGAATCGGTGAAAATAGTTTAAAGATTTATATATTTTTGATAATGTGTCAAATATTGGGTATACAATTGATAATTTCTTTGTTTATTATTATTATCATTTAAACCAATAGTTTATTACATTATTTTTTTTTTATAGTATCTCTACATAAATACATTATAAAATAGGGTTATTATCACTTTATTACTTCATACATTTAAAAATAAAAAACGAGTATAAGAAGTATTGAGATATAATATTTTACTACTATATCTTTATAGAAATTACATTATACTACCAATATCCAATACCTTCCATGTCACTACAAAAAAATATTGAAAAAATAACAAATTGATATAAGAACTATTGGATGTAATATTTTAATATTATAGTCAAATATGATTTTCGTAAATATATATTAATCTAATATTTGTATATATCTTTGTAATTTTTCAATCTATGAAATTATGAAATTATAATAACCTCATTAAATAATATTCTATTATTGACTCCGGGTTGACGCATCCTTCACCATCTATGTATCTTTCAGGCATTAAAACATTTTTCTAGACTATATATTATAATTATAATATATTAATAAATTGCAATTATTTTCTTAAAATAAAAAATAAAAAAACCTCTCAAGCATTTTCGTCCGGATTTTAGCTTTGATCATACAATCCTAATCCAAGCCGTTGATCTCAATGAACAGTCCTCTGATCATCACCTCATATTTTTTTTTTTACATAACCATTTTTGGTCCCCAACATAACAATCACAAGCTGTAAAAATGCAGACCAGCACCAAATTCTCATCCACAAACTGAATATTCGAAAAACGCCAACAAAAAACCAAAAACGTGTGGATGCGTTTCAGCTCACCGTCGTAATTACCCACATGCATTATTAATTGATTTAAATTAAATTCTAATTTTTCAAAATGTTTCACAAATCTATAGCTTCATCAGCAACACCACCACCAACACTTTCAGTTTCACTTGTTCGTCGTATTACATAACCGCCACCACCATGTCTTTAACAATTAGAGCTCACATTGCTTCACAATTTAACCTCAATTTCCGTACGATTAAACACACGAAGTTTACAGATTACAACGTTAAAATCCGACCAAAACCCATTTATTATTCGAATCAATTGACTGCGGGTCTGCCCAAAATGAGTGCTGCCGTTAGATCATCGGCTGTGATAAGGAGTTCTTTGATTGAGCCGGATGGTGGGGCCCTGGTGGATCTGGCGGTGCCGGAGAGCGAGCGGGTGTTGAAGACGACGGAAGCGGAGTCAATGCCGAAGGTGAAGCTGACGAAGATTGACTTGGAATGGGTTCACGTGATAAGTGAGGGATGGGCGAGTCCGTTGAGAGGGTTCATGAGGGAAAATGAGTATTTGCAGAGCTTGCATTTTAATTGTTTGAAAATGAGAGATGGGTCTGTAGTTAATATGTCGATTCCTATTGTTTTGGCTATTGATGATGAGACTAAGGAGCGAATTGGGTCGTCCACAAATGTGGGTTTGGTTGGTCCTGGCGGTGGCGGTGAGTTGATAGGAATTCTCAGGAGGTTAGTTTGTTCAAATACAAAAAAGTTTTAATGATTTTTAAATTGTTGTCTACTTTTTTGCATATGACATAACCTTTGTTTTGTGCAAATTTAGGATTTTGAATTATTCAATGCTTTCTGGAGTCACTTGTGAGTCGAAGCATTCATTTTGTTATGTTTTAAGGACTTGTTTAATTAAGCACCAAGGGTCTGGCTTGGTATCAAAGAACTTAGGACTTGATTGTTAGGTCTTGGATTCAAGTCCGTGGGTGCATTTATTGTAAGAGTCTAAGGCAGCCGGGGTTTTACTTGTTCTTCTTAAGGGTTGGTTTGGCGGCGGTTTCCAACGTTTCAAAAAAAGAAGACTTATTTGATTAAGCTTTTGGTCAGTGTAGGCGTAGCATAAACTGGAGAAATTTTTTTTGGTGGAAGAAGACAATAGATAGCTGAGAGTAGATAATTAGATTAGCCTTCTTACACAAATATTAAACTTTGAAGTACTTACTGAAGTTTTTTAATGATGTACCATATAGCCTTGAGGCAAGGGTTAATTAGAAATATGATGCTGTGCCAACTCAACACTTGGTTATTCTGCTGTCATTTCTTTGCTTTCTAGAGTGGTTCCTGAAATTTCACTTCTACTGCAGTATTGACATATACAAGCATAACAAAGAAGAGAGAATAGCTAGAACTTGGGGAACAACTGCACCGGGATTGCCATATGTTGAGGAGACTATTACTCCAGCTGGGAATTGGCTCATTGGTGGAGATCTGGAAGTACTAAAGCCCATCAAGTATAACGACGGGCTTGATCACTACAGGCTCTCTCCTCAGCAACTCAGGAAAGAATTCGATAATCGTCAGGCTGATGCAGTTTTTGCTTTTCAGTTAAGGAACCCCGTACATAATGGGCATGCTTTGTTAATGAATGATACACGCAGACGACTTTTGGAAATGGGTTACAAGAATCCTATTCTGTTACTTCATCCTTTAGGAGGTTTCACAAAAGCTGATGATGTGCCCTTGGATGTTCGAATGGAACAACACAGCAAGGTATTTACACTGAATACAGCCAAATGTCTCGAGTAACGATTCTGTCTATAATCTATATTGATTTCTTACTAATGATACTATTCTTTTGTCTTTTTTAGCTTTTAACTAAATCTGCTACTTCGTATTTGTGCAGAATCCCAAATAATTGTCAGGTCCACTTGTTGTCCAAAGTATTTGTAAACTACTTTTATGATTTAAATATGTACCCCAATTTTATGATTTTACTTTCATCATGGTGACTACTACATATATTTACTCCATGTGTTCAAGGGCTGCATGAATTGGGTTATATCCGTTTACTTCATTTTGGTGACCAAAAGTGTCTAGTTCAAGGCCTTTTTATCTTTTTTCACTCTGCAGGTCCTAGAAGATGGAGTGCTTGATCCTGAGACAACAATTGTGTCCATATTCCCATCACCCATGCATTATGCAGGTCCAACTGAAGTTCAGTGGCATGCAAAGGCACGTATAAATGCTGGTGCCAATTTCTACATTGTAGGTCGTGATCCTGCTGGCATGGGTCATCCAACAGAGGAGAGAGATTTATATGACCCAGATCATGGAAAAAAGGTGTTAAGCATGGCTCCTGGTCTAGAGAAGCTAAATATTTTGCCATTCAGGGTAAGTATTATCGTACGCTTTCATGGTTCTTTTCACTCAACCTCCGTTGTTTCTTCGAATGAGATTAATTTGTTGTGTAGTATATTCTTCTCTTTGCAATTTTATTCATTTGTCTGATGAAACTGCAGTAAGTGTTCAGGGTAGTATATGCAAACTTGCAAAGTATCTTTATGGTTCATTATGATCTTTACAAAATTTAATATTTGGGTTCCATTTTGCAAATAATACTTATTGTAAGGAGTTCACTTGAAATAGATGATGTTTGTCATTGATTCTAGCAAAATTCGATGCTAGTAATAAGCATATTGTATTAAGTGCTTGTTTTGTATGACTTCTTGTAGAGGTAAAAGAGTTTTTTTAATATCAAAAGCTCTTTTCAAAGTTTTTTTATGATATTTGGTTGTATTTTACGTAGAGCTTTTAGGGATTTAAAAAGTTATTTTGCCTCTACTAGCAAAAGTTCAAAATGGGAGTAGAGCTTGAAAAGCTTTTTTTAAAAAGAGAAATTATTTATAATACCCTTATTTAATTTAACAACCTTATTTTATTTCTTTTACAACATAATTTTAAAAAACTTGTCTAATAAAGTAATTTTACAATTATTAATAAAAGCTCTCACTCACAACCATACCAATCTTTAGTGTGAAAGGCTTCTCACAACTGCTAAGAAGAACTGATTAAAGTGCCATGTCTGATCACTGTTAAAACTAATGAACTTAGGAGCTTGTGGAAAGGCTGAAAGGCTCCATATCCTTATACATTTTTCAAAAATAAGAGAATAGTTAGCCATTAGGTCAGTCAATACAGATATCATGGCAGAGTTTATGGGAAAGACCAAAAGGTTCCATGTTTTTATTCGTATTTGTTGCAAAAATTATAGAAGAGTCAAAACATATTTTTAAAGTTGACTTCTTAATCTAGCATCCAATATGAAGAAGGCAAAAGAAAGTGAGGTTTCTCCTAGTATTATTTACTAGGAAAGCAAGTGGATGCCAGTGATAGCCTGGGTGCAGTTTATTGTATAAGACAGCATTCTTCCATTTTCTACTACAGTAATATGCTTGTTCATCTAATTTCAATGTTGATACTCTCTTGAACCCAGAGAAGATTGTAGCTTTTTCATTGGTCAGACTCAGATTTGTGTTTTTAGGTTTAAAATCTATGATATAGGGTTGCTAGGGTTTTTATCTGAGGCATGTTTCAGTTGGGTGCGCCTTTTAATATTCTTCCTTCATTATATTTCTCCAGGTTGCCGCATATGATACAGTGGATAAGAAAATGGCGTTTTTTGATCCTTCACGTGCAAAAGATTTCCTCTTCATCTCTGGAACCAAGGTAGAAAAACTATTTAGTGACTCATTTCTTCTAAAGTAATCAATTCATATTGTGGTGTGGCTTTATATAAAAAGAGGAATAAAAAATTGATGAAAAGAGGCTTCCCCAATTCCAATGTTCTTAAATGCGGTAGGCGTACAATGGAGGAGTGCCTACCGCCTAGAACTTCTAGGTGCTGCCTAGAAGGATAGACTTGGCGGCCCTAGGCGGTTTTATTTTTTATTCAAAAAATTGGAAAAAAATAAATTTGGAGGAAAAAAACGTACAGACCTGCTTAGAACCATCTAGGTGGCCGCCTAGACCCACCTAACCCGCTTAATTGTCCGGCACCGCCTAGGAACCGTTTTTATGCCTTATCAGAATGGTCAAGCACCGCCTAGCGCCTAGGGGCTGCCTAGGCCGTTGTATAAAACAGTGCCCAATTCAAAGAAAGTTATATTACGCATTCAATTTTAGGTGGCTGTACTAATGAAATTCTGCCTTTTATTGTCTGTATCCTTCCCCATAGAGAGGTGTTTAGTATAAAACTCAATAATAGCCATGTCTACCTTACGTGTTTGTAAGTCCAAAAAACAATTTCTCTGTTATGCTGTGGATGTACTCACAAGTGCTGAAGGACACGACTTTTGCAACCAAAAAAGTTTTGTATGGTATTAGTTAACTGATATTGATGTGGTGATATTGTTTGGTTTCTACAGATGCGGACTTTCGCAAGAAATGGCGAGAACCCTCCTGATGGCTTTATGTGCCCTGGGGGATGGAAAGTCCTCGTCCAATATTATAAGAGCGTGCAAGCAGAAGAGGCAATCCAGCAGCCTGCAGTTTTAACTTCTTAGATCAATGATTTAATATAGGGGCCATAGAACATCTTCAAGTTAGTCCTATCAACTACTCATATGCTTATTGTTCTTCTTCGTGTTTGAAGTTAATTATTATTTTTTTTTATTACGCTAAATATAAGTGTAATGCATGAGAATGAATTGTTCTTATTCTTAATTCTTTTGAGTGAATTTATATACAAATAAAACATCTTGTGCATTGTTTTATGCAAATATGGAATGAAAGCATTGATCTTTGACTTGATTCAATACATCTTAGGCTTACTTTCTTCACTTTTGATCTTGTTCTTGCGCTGTAAAGACTTGTCTAGTTGACTAGAATAGCCATCCCGCTAGTTTGATGAGCTTCCAGGCTTTGTATTAGTAGAATTGAGCACTAGTGTTTGAAATCGTTGGAAACCCCACTGTCAAATCACCCGTTTCGGGTTAAAGCGGAGCAGGTAATGCACTTACTGGATTCGAATTCAGGACCTGAATGTCAGACCCTGAATTCTATACCATCAAATCACGCCCCTTGGGGACGACCTCCAACAACACATAGATGTACATGAAGTCATGAACTTAGAATTCACAAAATGAGTGTCCAGTTTTAGCTTTAGAAGTTTTCATTTTCTGTCTCCTGTCTTGTGAATACTCCCATTGAATTAATTGGCTCGTATGACACAAGACAGCGTTCTTATTGATGAATTGATTGAATAGAAAGCGAGTATAAGAGAGAGTAACTATAAATTGTGAAAAGAAATAGATGACAATAAATGGCCGAAAGAGTCGGTCTTTGCTTTCCAGTCCTAATATATATCTAGTGTCCATATTAATCTTAGCCCCAAAACACCCACTCTCAGTTTAATCCCATGTACTTCAAATGTGTCATTTTCAAATTTAAATTTTTAATATAGGCACCAACCGGTTAGGTACCTGCAATCTCTACCCTCGGATCGATCACTCCCATAGACGGGTTAGGACGAACTGTTTATAGCTCCCGATTTTTTTTTTTGGTATAGTCTATAAATAATTATTAAGTATGGGTTTCAATTTTTTTTAATCATAATATTATATTATGATCAAGAATCTCAAAATATAAAAATTATCATAGGTCTCGAGGACACCAAAACCGGGCATAAGATGGTAGAACAACTAAAGATGTTAGTTAGAAGAACATAGAGCAGCGGGGGACGTTCTCTTTAAAGTTTAAACAGACATCCCCTAACTGTGTTCGCAAAGTGATACTCACTTTAGGTGATCTACCTCGCAAAAGGCTTGCCTTAATGCTAAAAAATTAAAATAATCCAGGGAAAAAAAAATCTAAATTTGTTGAGTTTATACCTGTTGTGATGATCAGCTGGATCAGCTGTACAACATGCATGCCACCCATGCAAATTAGCAAAGGAAGACAGCAAGCAATTGGAAGGCACCGAAAGTTGAGATGGTGACCTTGCCAATTTGTTGACAGCTCCCCAAACCGCGTGTTACTGTAGCACACGGTTTGGCATTATAAAAGGGAGCTTCTGAGTTCATTTTCAAGTATCCCAGTAATCCCAAATTGAGTGAGAATAGAGAGTAAAGTGGTGTGAGTTCTTCAATTAGGGAAGAACATTCCTCCTGCGTAGTATCTCCATCCCCGTTTGACTCATGTGACCGAGCTTTTTATGCCATAACTCGGCTGCCTCATTACTGTTAACTGTATTTATGCTACTATTTGAAAGCTTAGCATGCATCAAATACAGAGTTGAATCTTTCTTACCTCGTGCCACCACCATTGATCCTTTAATGAGCTTCCAGCATCCGTCACTAAAGGTTCTGCAGAAACCTTCATCATCCAGCTTGCCTGTTGAGATCAGGTTTAACCGAATGTCTGGGATGTGCTTGACTCCCTTCAACACTAGCTTTGTCCCGTTCTCTGTTTTAAGGCAGATGTCTCCAATACCGACGGCTTTGGACTGTCCGTCATTCCCCATCCTTACAGCACCGTAGTCCCCTGATGTGTAAGATGAAAAGAAGTCTCTGCGAGATGTGGCGTGTATGGAGGCGCCACTATCTATCACCCAACTGGTCTCGTGGCTGGCAAGATTCACAACATCTTCTTCATATATTATGTGGAATTCTTTGGAGGTCTTTTCGGTGGTAGTGGCAACTCTTTCTTGATTAGAGTCGCCATCTCTCATGGACTGCTCGTTCTTCAGTTTGTAGCAATCCCGCTTCATATGGCCTTTCTTTTTGCCATGATAGCACTCAATATCTTTAGTTCTTGATTTCCTCCGGTTCTTGTCTGATCTCCCTGGGCCTCGGCTTTTACTCCTCCCCCTTCTGGTGTTCTTCTCCGTCACTAGAGCTTCTGAGGTTGAGGTTGATGCTGACTCCTGCATTCTTGTCCTCTTTTCTTCCTCGAAGATCCTAGTCTTTGCCATCTCCATAGTGACTTTCCCATCTGCGGCTGAATTTATCACCGTAGATCTGAACGTTTCCCAAGATTCTGGTAACGTATTAAGGAGTATTAAGCCATTTACCTCATCTCCGAAGTCTATGCCCAATCCAGACAATTCTTTCATGGTTCCGAGGAAATCGTTGATATGGTCCGCCACAGCTGTACTTTCCTGGTATTTCAAACCCATCATTTTCTTGATGTAGTACAGCTTGTTGTTGCCAGTCTTTGCTCGGAAAAGCTCCTCCAGCTTTCTCCATAAGTCACGTGCATTTGTTTCTTCACTGACATGGTTGACGATACTATCGTCGATCCACTGACGAATAGTACTGCATGTTTTCTGGTGAAGATTAGCCCACTTTCCATCGGTCATTCCTTCTGGTTTCTGCTCCAGAAACACCGATCCATCATAGTCCTTCACATACAGAAGGTCTTTCATCCTTCCTCTCCATGTGAAATAGTTTGTACTGGTTAACAAAATCATTTTTCCGTTGCTCCCTTCCATCATAAAAATTCTAAGCATAATTTCAAAAAACGGACCTCACCGTTGCGTCCGGAATGGTCGAAAATGGTGGAAATGACACTTCGTTTGTCAAAATCCAACACATGGACCAATTTACAAATTTCAGAAATTACAGGGGTCAAAGTGCAATTTCTAAAAGTTCAGGGGCCAAAGTGAAATTACGGAAAACTTCAGGGACTAATATGCAATTTCCAAAAAGTTCAGGGACTAAATTGAAAATTTCTGAAAAAATAGGGGCTAAATTGCAATTTCCAGAAAGTTCAGGGACCTATCTGAAATTTACCAGACACCGCTGACGTGGCTGCTGACTGGATGCCACGTGTCTGCTGACTGTGTTGCTGACGTGGACTGCTGACTGGGCTGCTGACTGTGCGGGGTCTGTTGACGTGGCGCTGACTGGGTGCTGACGGTGCGACACGTGGAGGCTGACTGGATCGTCTTCAACCTTCAGCGCGTGTGACTGCGACTGGGGCGCGTGGCGAGCTCTCTGACCTGCGCGTGCGGCTTCGTCCGTGCTCCGTTTGATCGCCGGGAAATACCACCGTGCTCGTCTCGACGTGAAAAGTCTGATGGTATGCTCAAAATCGATTTTTGACAACTTTCGTCGGAACCGACTTTCCGAACCGAACCTCTGTTTCTGAGTTTCGGGATCCCTCCGAGTAACCTTAGCTCTGATACCACTTGTTGTGATTAAACACACAATAATCGAGGTGATTGGAGAGAAAACTCTTCTTTTATTACACTAACAAAAGAATTACAAAGCTTACTAACTCAAGCTTTACAAAAAACTCTCACACCACTTTACTCTCTATTCTCACTCAATTTGGGATTACTAGGATACTTGAAAATGAACTAGAAGCTCCCTTTTATAATGCCAAACCGTGTGCTACAGTAACACGCGGTTTGGGGAGCTGTCAACAAATTGGCAAGGTCACCATCTCAACTTTCAGTGCCTTCCAATTGCTTGCTGTCTTCCTTTGCTAATTTGCATGGGTGGCATGCATGTTGTACAGCTGATCCAGCTGATCACAACAAATCTCCCCATCGGTGAAGATTTCCCCAAAATCTGAGCCGATCATCAATCATCCAAATCCGGATCCTCAAAAGGATCCTCCCTTGGCTGCATCTATATGACTGCCTACGTACCCTGAGTTGGGATCAAGCCAATCGTAGTTCTCTGAATCTCCCTCGTCAGTAAGCAGCACATACTCATATGCAGTCAAGGTTGCAGAGGTGTGTTGCACTCTCTACAACAGAGGCAGAATTCATTACAGTTACAGAAGCTTGCAAGGAATTACTGTGGATGAAGACATTCGTCCAGGAATTGGGTTTCAAGCAGGAGAAGTACACTTTGTACTGCGATAGCCAGAGTGCTATCTATCTCGGTAAGAATTCGACATTTCATTCGAGGTCAAAACATATCGATGTGAGGTATCACTGGATACGGGAAGTCCTGAGCTCAAAGCTGTTAGAACTCAGGAAAATTCACACCGACGACAACGATGCCGATATGTTCACGAAGGTTTTACCGAAGGAGAAGCTTGAAATCTGTCGTGCCATAGCCGGGATGACAAAACTCTCCACATAGTCAGAGTGGGGAGATTCAGAGAACTACGATTGGCTTGATCCCAACTCAGGGTACGTAGGCAGTCATATAGATGCAGCCAGGGGAGGATCCTTTTGAGGATCCGGATTTGGATGATTGATGATCGGTTCAGATTTTGGGGAAATCTTCACCGAGGGGGAGATTTGTTGTGATCGGCTGGATCAGCTGTACAACATGCATGCCACCCATGCAAATTAGCAAAGGAAGACAGCAAGCAATTGGAAGGCACCGAAAGTTGAGATGGTGACCTTGCCAATTTGTTGACAACTCCCCAAACCGCGTGTTACTGTAGCACGCGGTTTGGCATTATAAAAGGGAGCTTTTGAGTTCATTTTCAAGTATCCCAGTAATCCCAAATTGAGTGAGAATAGAGAGTAAAGTGTTGTGAGAGTTTTTTGTAAAGCTTGAGTTAGTAAGCTTTATAATTCTTTTGTTAGTGTAATAAAAGAAGAGTTTTCTCTCCAATCACCTCTATTATTGTGTGTTTAATCACAACAATACCTCGAGAAAAATCGTATGTTAATAAAAGGAGAGACATCTTAGGGAAAAAAAAAAAGGAAAAGAAAATTAGTGAAACTCAAAAACTGAAGGAACTAATTGCGGGGAGATCACCAAAAATGTGAATAAAGTAATTCTAGAAATAAATAGAGTTATTTAAAATATATACTAATGAACAAATTGAAAAGTCAAATATCACTTGTTTTTCTCTTGGCCTATTTTTCAAATTTGTGGTAGTAGACTGAATAACCTGGGAAGCTAAATAGTGAGAGTAAAAAAAAATCAATCACAAACAGGGAAAAAAAATTTATATGAGACATGTCATATCTGATCATTCAATAAGTATAGGTCCTGTCTTTAAGGAGCGTGATTTGGTGGTGTAGGGTATGATCTTGAGGTCCTGGATTTGAATTCAGAGAGTGCGTTTCTTGTAAGAGTCTAGAACAACTAGTGATTTTACATATTCCGTTTAAGTCCGGAAAATGTGCTTTGACTGCTGAGTTTCCAACAATTCCATTATATATGTCATGTATTAATAAATAAATTTATCTCTTCATAATTATTTATTAATTATAAATTTAATATATATTTATCAAATCATTAATTACTCCTCGTACCATGATCTCACACAAAAGTCATTCTCCACAGACAGTAACCTACACTAGAAAAGGCAAGTGCCAAGTCTCTAGCTTCTATTTTGATGGTTTTAGCTAGGAGTTTTAAACTATTAATCATTTTTATAGGTTCATTCGTGCTAGTCTCTTATATTTGAATGGATTGTAATTGATAATCATTTGATAGTAATCTATAAATAATTAAATTTTTACATTTTTTTTTAAATACAATCCTATTCAACGCTCCGATGATACTGACCTTAAAATGTTAATCAATACAATTCATTAAAGTAAAATTCACATCAAAGTCGTGTTGAATCATATATCATGGTGACTTTGAGACAATTTACACAAACGATGGTCAAATTCCTTAAATTTAGGTCAAAATTAGAGGTTCTAAATTTAAGAAAAATTAATACATATTACAATAAGAAATATGAAGGGCATGAGCCGGGTATGATATAGGGATGTCAATATCCTTATCTGATGTTAATGGCCACATCCACCGGATCAAATGAGCCAATGACAGAAGAACCTAATGATTCAACATAATAGGTGCCTAAGGGCTCCCATGCGGGTTCCCGCTCATACGGATATTTTACCTAAAATGGGAATGTCAAAAATCATACCTTATCCGTCCAACTAACGGATATAAAAAATTATCTATTTACCCGTCCCTAACTTACCAGACCCCTCGAGCCCCCATCTGCACTAAGAGTTTTACAATCCCTAACAAGAAAATCAAAGAATCTCTCATTTATAAATAGAAATCATATATTTTAAAAACTCGTCTATCAATCACCTATAAAAGTTTTTGAAGCTTTTGTGCCTTTCCATCGATGATTCAGAGTTAATTAACTCTTGTTCTAAATCTCCATTCTCGTGATCCAGCAGCCAACAAATGAACAAATAATCCACCCTGGCTTTGGACCCTCTCGATAGAAAATGGTGTCCCCTTGCTGCATTTGTGTTTCAAATCAATTGAATTGTACATAAATGTTTAATTCAATTTTGTAATACAGTACATGTGCCATTACAAATGGCCATGGTACGTCCGTAAAGTCCTTGGCACTCCGTATTCCGGGGGCTTAGCTGTAAATGGGTCCATTGCATTTGCCATTTCTTACACAAATTTGATCAATTTTTTTTTTTTTAAACTGTTGGAAATTCTATCGCCAAACCACCTATTTCGGGCTTAAGCGGAGCATGTAAAATCTTCGATTGTCCCAGGCTTTTACAAGAAACACACTCTCTGAATTCGAACCCAAGATCTCAATCTGAGATCCTTAGTCCTACACCACCCAGCCATATCCCTCGAGGGAATTGACAAATTTGATCAAGTATGTATGTTCACAATCACAAATTTTCCAAGGCATATGTGGCTTCATATATGTCACATTTAAAGCTTATGAAATGGGGTTCTGATCAGTAGGGTATCAGGATTTTAATTTTGATAGGATCAAAATGAAAGAAATTAAAAATTAATAATGACAGAGCGTAAAATCTTTAAAATTAAAGAAGCCAATAATAAGGGCTCATAATGAAAAAGTTTAAATTTGTGTAAATAAAATACGAGACGGCCAAACATTATATACATATAAACTAAATAAAGCTTTTTTGATATATGGGGATAGCCAATGCCACTCCAATGAAACACTTAGTTTCCCCGCTGATTCCAGCCCTTTAGGGGCCTTATCTAGTGTTACAGCATCCTCAATGAGCGTGGCTTAATTATGTAAAGTTCAGTATTTGATCTTAAGGTCTTGAGTTCGAATCTAGGGTGTGCGTTTCTTGTAAGAGTATGAGACAGTCGGAGGTTTTACTTACTCCAATTAAGCCCATAATAGGTGATTTGACGGCGGAATTTTTAACGATTTAAAAAAAAAAAATCTAGTGTTAATCACTATGTCAATCAATCCCATTTGGCTTCACTATGTGGAGATTTTTCTTCTGAATTGTAAGATGTATATGTTTTTGTTCTATTCATTGCAACCTAACCAATGCTTAGTGCCCATTAAATCCTATCAAGAATTGGTCTAAAAGAAGTAAAGAAAGAGGGGTCCTAATAAAAGAACCAAAAATCAGTTGGGCTGGCAATTTTGTCCTTACAATATTTGTCTTTACAAGATGTTTTGGGGGCAAAGGTAACATGGCCTTCGTACGCATAAAAAAATAAATAGTCATTTTCTAATGTAGCAAATTAAAAAGAAAGTAGAAATTGCCAATTTCCTTGAAAGATATGATGAGTCATATTGCCTTTCGGTGAGTACATAAAGTGGCCCTAGTGTTTATATTTGGCTATTATGTTTATATTTTCAATTCACCAGCCAATATCATTCACATAACATGGGGCTTATGGCCCATTCTATTTATTTTCCACCCCCTCACTTCACTTGCTTTTTTTTTTTGGTCACTATTTTACTTCAAAGTCAGCTTCTAATTAGTCCATATAATTTTTTCCTCAATTAATTATTCCAATTTCAAACTTTGCATAGATTCTTTGAGATGTTTATTTTTTGAAAAAATGCTTAGGATATGAAGAATTGAAAAAAAAAGGGTATTTAATGTAAAGTCAAACTCTCTGAAATTTCTCTTCTCTAATAATGATTTGGTGTCTAGTTAATATCTTATGCTAAGCTAGTCCAATCCCACCAACCCAACTACTAATCAATGAATTGGGCAAACACCACATCACAGTTTTATTATATATTTTATAAAAATAATGATATAGAGATTAAACGAAAATTAAAAGATAACAGAATTATCATTTAAACGATGATATTTTGGTCTTTTTATTTTACTTCAGTTTTATCTATCATTAAAATGACCTAATTTTGATGAAAATTTTGTCACCATTTAATCATATTAATCTCCTTATCATTTTTCTTTTCACAATCTAATTTTATTTTATTTTTATTTTTTATTGGAATTGTTGGAAACCCCGCTGTCAAATTACAATTTTCGGGCTTAAGCGAAACATGTAAAATCTTCGACTGTCCCATATTGTTACAAGAAACGTACTTTCTGGATTCGAATTCAAGATCTCAATGTGAGATCTTAAACCTTACACCACTAAGCTAAGTACGTTTACAATCTAAATGCATCTAATTAAAAAGAAACTCCAAAATTTATAACCTCTTGTACCTGAGATATAATAGTACTACATAAAGTATAGTATTATGCATTCTCTTAGTATTGATTTGGGCCAATTACAGAACCGGCTTCGTGGATAGACAGTATAAGACTCCCAAATATGAGAAAAAAATCAGGAGAAAAATTTGTGATCAAGGATCTCATATCATTTGAGATATTATTAATAACTAATAATTTTGATTTAACTTAAAGCCACCCATTTTCAAGTACTTACCTAAAACCACTCAAACCTCAAATTCGACCCGGCCAATTACATGCTGATATAATTAGGTCAAGACTTGAATGAAGAGCATACGTGAAAGTGTATATGGCCATAAGTTTTGATGCACTTTTATGGTACAAGTTATACAAACAGATGATACAATTTAGGCAAAAATGCAAAACTGATCCTCTAACTTTCATGTTTTGTCAATTCAGTCCTATAAGTTTCAGTTTTGTCAATTCAGTCCTCTAACTTTCAATTTTTGTCAATTCAATGTTCCGTTACAATTTTACCGTTATTGCTACCAAAACGACGATGTTTTTATTTTTTTAATTTTTTTCGAAATTAAAAAATCTATAAAAAAAAAAAGAGAACCCCTTCTCTTATCAGAGAAGGCCAGAAGGGGAACGATTTCCCCCTCTCTGATCAGAGAACGATTCTCCTTCTCTGATTAGAGAAGGTTTTTTTTTTAAAAAAAGATTTTTTTTAGATTTTTTTTTAATTCCGAGAAAAAAAAATGAAAACGGCGTCGTTTTGGCAGCAATAACGGTAAAATTGTTACTGAGCATTGAATTGACAAAAATTGAAAGTTAGAGGACTAAATTGACAAAACTGAAACTTAGAGGACTGAATTGACAAAACATGAAAGTTAGAGGGTCAGCAATAACGGTAAAATTGTTACTGAGCATTGAATTAACAAAAATTGAAAGTTAGATGACTAAATTGACAAAACTGAAACTTAGAGGACTGAATTGACAAAACATGAAAGTTAGAGGGTCAACAATAACGGTAAAATTGTTACTGAGCCTTGAATTATACAAACAGATGATACAATTTAGGCAAAAATGCAAAACTGATCCTCTAACTTTCATGTTTTGTCAATTCAGTCCTATAAGTTTCAGTTTTGTCAATTCAGTCCTCTAACTTTCAATTTTTGTCAATTCAATGTTCCGTTACAATTTTACCGTTATTACTACCAAAACGACGATGTTTTTAATTTTTTAATTTTTTTCGAAATTAAAAAAACAATAAAAAAAAAAAGAACCCCTTCTCTTATCAGAGAAGGCCAGAAGGGGAACGATTTCCCCCTCTCTGATCAGAGAACGATTCTCCTTCTCTGATTAGAGAAGGTTTTTTTTTTTAAAAAAAGATTTTTTTTAGATTTTTTTTTAATTCCAAGAAAAAAAAATGAAAACGGCGTCGTTTTGGCAGCAATAACGGTAAAATTGTTACTAAGCATTGAATTGACAAAAATGAAAGTTAGAGGACTAAATTGACAAAACTGAAACTTAGAGGACTGAATTGACAAAACATGAAAGTTAGAGGGTCAGCAATAACGGTAAAATTGTTACTGAGCATTGAATTAACAAAAATTGAAAGTTAGATGACTAAATTGACAAAACTGAAACTTAGAGGACTGAATTGACAAAACATGAAAGTTAGAGGGTCAACAATAACGGTAAAATTGTTACTGAGCCTTGAATTATACAAACAGATGATACAATTTAGGCAAAAATGCAAAACTGATCCTCTAACTTTCATGTTTTGTCAATTCAGTCCTATAAGTTTCAGTTTTGTCAATTCAGTCCTCTAACTTTCAATTTTTGTCAATTCAATGTTCCGTTACAATTTTACCGTTACCAAAACGACGATGTTTTCATTTTTTTAATTTTTTTCGAAATTAAAAAATCTATAAAAAAAAAAAGAACCGCTTCTCTATCAGAGAAGGCCAGAAGGGGAACGATTTCCCCCTCTCTGATAGATTTTTTTTTAATTCCGAGAAAAAAAAAATGAAAACGGCGTCGTTTTGACAGCAATAACGGTAAAATTGTTACTGAGCATTGAATTGACAAAAATTGAAAATTAGAGGACTAAATTGACAAAACTGAAACTTAGAGGACTGAATTGACAAAACATGAAAGTTAGAGGGTCAGCAATAACGGTAAAATTGTTACTGAGCCTTGAATTAACAAAAATTGAAAGTTAGAGAACTGAATTGACAAAACTGAAATTTAAATTTGATAAAATATGAAAATTAGAGGGTCGGTTTTATATTTTTTCCTACCATTTATTATTAAAACAGGGGAATAGAAAAAGGACAAGCCGGACAAAGCAGCCGTAATAAGCAATAACCGAATTTATAAAGCGTAAAAGGAAGGACAGGCTTTTTCTGGGCCTTGGAACATGAGGGAGTTTACATATAGCTACTTAGAAGTATCAAGTAGCTTAATTGTGGTTCTTATTTAGTTTCTAATTTATGTTTGATTATGACTTACCTTCTATTTCGCTACTAGTGCTCTTACTGCATGCCTTTTTTTTTTTATTGTTGAAAATTTTACTGTCAAATCATCCTTTTCGGATAGTAAAGCTGATAAAATCTCCGATTGTCCCGGACTCTTATAAGGAACACATTCCCTGGATTCGAATCCAGAACCTCAAGATGAGATCCTGAACCTTACACCACAAGCCACGCCGCTTAAGCAGAGCAGGTAAAACCTCCGGCTATCCCAGACTCTTACTGCATGCCATGTAGCATAAAACAAGTAAAAGAGCGGTCTACACACAATGAGCCTCAAACAGCTGTCTTTCTTGATAAAAGTGAGATGAGTGTTGCGGAAAATATCAAATATTTACCGATAAAAGTGAATCAGCTTAAAATATTTTAAGTCTTTGACAACTCTCAACTCTTAAATTAATATTTGGATTGAGTTAAACCCATAGATACTCTGCAAAGATGCTCACCCAAAAAATTATTGTTTGATACACATTTTTACTAGTCGTAAATACACATTATGTTAAGCAACATATTATTTTTATTAGGTGTTACAAAATATTTATAATTTGCATGTGCAGTCACATGTAAAAGTTCAGTAAATAGACAAAAATGGAAGGGACTCAAAGCTCCACCATTGATGTAATGGACTAATGGGGCCTTGCTGCCTCTATTTATATAGGGAAACTAATTGAAGATTATATTCTTCAGCTTTTGACAATCCCTTAAGAGAGCCTATGAGCATAGCTTTGGGACAATTTTTAGCCAAAATTAACAGAGAAAATCTTGCTGCAACTTTTTTCTTTGTTTCATTTTTAATTCTTGAAATACCTATAATCCTGGAATCCAAATATCAGGCTCAGAAAAGTAGTCAGTATTGTTTTATATCTGATGATAATTGATAAACCAACCATATGATAGTGAATTTTCCTCAATATAAGCTAACCAAATTTTAAAGCATCCATTGTTGTTCTTGTTATGTTATGGAAGAATCTTTTCAGATCATTTGGAATTTTCATGGCTGTCTATGCATTGGAAATTAGTAAGTTATAGGAAAAGGCGGGGTGGTTCTACGGACAGTACACATAGACAGTCGGTTTGACTTCCAAAAATATAAGAAAAATTAAATCTTATTGTAACAAATATATAAACACAAAAAAAAAAAAAAATCTATATTTTATAAATAGAATGTCACATATTTTAAAAACTCGTTTAGGATCCTATAATTTTTGAGCTTGGTTGATGGTACAAGTTAATTAAATTTGATGGGTCATTGCTCTGTGGATTTGTGTAGGCAAAAATATTGTCATTTAAGTAATTAAAGGAGTTTAAAATTATTAGTTGAGTGGATATGTTTATCCAAAGAAGAAAAACATATAATAAGACTATATATATTTACCTAAAAATAACATCAATTTTAATCTAGGAAATCTTGTAAAAGGATTTAATCAAATAATATTCACACACACTCTATATATATACACGGTCAGGCTCAAATAAGATTTATGTGAATTTTATGTGAACCGTAAGATGTGGATTGAAATTTAAAATAATACAAAAATATTATACATGTAATGTAATGTCAATTAGTTGATTTTTATGATAGCATTAGTTATTATATATGATATCATCTTCATTTTAAATTTAAAAAGTGGAGTCACAAGAAATTTAAGTACGATAAGAATAATAAGTGTTGTTGAATATCAAAATCCGAACGCATTCCATATTTTTAAGGTAAGACATATATTTTCCAATTCTTGAAGTTACTCTAAAATCATAACTAAAAATGTCTATTAAAAATAAAAAAAAAAAAAAAAAAGGATTCTCAACTAAAAGAGTAAATGATTTTGAATAATTATTGGGGAATAAAAGAGAAACTAGCAAGCAGCATCACAGATGCCCATGTGGTCACTGCTCTTCTTATCAGCCATTTTGATCCTCATAAAAACAAGACCAACAATTAAGATGTGACCAGAACTTACAGCTACAAATTGGTGGTACACTTTGGTACAGCTATTATTGACCCCTGAATAATTTATCAAATGGGAAAATATCATTAATATATCCTGGAGATATATTACAGGTTAGAACGCTCGAGGGCAGTCATGAGTTATCATAAATTTTATAAAATTATAGATAAATTTTTAAAATTTTATGGATAAAATATATATATATTATATTATATTTTAAAAGACCAACTAACCGTATGTGTAGATTTTCCGGAGCACTCAAAACATTTACTTAGGAAGAGATCCTAGCCCACTCATAAATTATTACTTTTTGACCTTAAAGAAAGAGTTTTAATAGTAAAGTAATTGGATTTCAACTATTTTTTTATTTTTATTTTTTATTTTTTATTTTTTATTTTTATAACAATATGAACTGTGTATTTCACATAATTGATAGGAAAATAAATTAGAAACCCAAAAAGCTCAGAAATTGAAAGTTGAAACCAATTGCAAGCTCAAATAGAGGGACCCTATGTCCTTAGGAAGGGCAACAAGAGAGTGTCAAACCAATGGGATTGGCCCCCAACATGTCCTTAGAGTTTACACAGACCCCAAAAACACCCATGGGTCTGTTTTTTTGACCCCACAGCCCCACATGACTCTGTTTCATTTTCTCTTTCTACACCCCTACCCTTCAAGTCTCCCCCTTAAATTGACACACACCCCCTCTTACATTTTCACATCACCTCAAAAAAAAAAAAAACTCAAAACCATCTCTTCCATTTTTACCCCCACACAAGGTTCACTCATCACAATGGCTATCAGAAAATCAAACAAGTTGTCTCAGACAGCTGTGATAAAGCAAATTCTAAAGAGATGCTCAAGCTTGGGAAAGAAACATAGCTATGATGAAGAAGGGCTCCCATTAGATGTCCCAAAAGGTCATTTTGTTGTGTATGTTGGTGAAAACAGAAGCAGATACATCATCCCAATAACTTTCTTGACTCGTCCTGAGTTTCAAAGCTTGCTTCAGCAAGCTGAAGAAGAATTTGGCTTTGACCATGATATGGGCTTGACCATTCCTTGTGAAGAACAAGTGTTCCTTTCTCTAACTTCAATGCTCAGATAAATTATCAAGAATATGATGAGGCTCAATTCTTTGTTTGTTTTTGGAGAAAATGGCTACAGATGAAGCTGCTTCTATTTTCTTTTTAATTTTACAGTGACTCTAACTTACCAGCCAATGAAGAATTAATATTTAACCCATGTGTATTATCTGGGTTAATTATTTTTAGAGTTGTAAATCTCGAAAGTTAATTAGCATTTTCCTCACTGAGGTGTGTGGTGTTGTAATTACTAATTACTACCAAATGTACCCTGTGAGAGATCTAATATTAATTATTATTATTATTATTATTATTATATTAAGCTCATGTTTATTTTTTATTTTTTTATTTGTCTTGTGCTCTTGTTAATTTCAATCTAAATTTGCATGCCCATTTCATTGACAAAAAAGACAGACACAAGCTCACTTTTTCCAGGGTTTTTGTTTTGGAATCCCTTATTTTAGGGGTGTTCGCGGTGCGGTTCGGGGCGGTTTTTTTGTTTTTTACTTCAAACCGCGCGGGTTGGCGGTTTGGGAAATTAGAAAACGAAACCGCAAATTTGATAAGGAAAACCGCGGCGGTTCGGGTTGGCGGTTTAGCGGGTTTGGGCGGTTCGGGTCGGCGGTTTGGATTATAAATTTTTTAAGAAAATTTTGTGTGTTTTCACATTATAATTGAAGAAAAAATTACATAATTTTCATTTATTCATTACATATTGTTATATGATCATTAAATATCTTAATTTTCATAGTTAAAGAAGAAGAAAAATATAAAATAATAATTAATTTGTATGCGGGTCGGCGGTTTAGGCGGTTCGAGTCGCGGTTCGAGTCAAAATATGCGGTTTGGGCGGTTCGCGGTTTGACATGGGTCAAAACCGCACACCAACCCGAAATTTGCGGTTCGATTCGGTGCGGTTCAAAATCATTTTTAATATTTTTTCAAACCGCGCGGTTCGGTTCGGTGCGGTGCGGTTCGATGCGGTTCGCGGTTTGACCCGAAATTATGTTCACCCCTACCTTATTTTATGCTAAGGCTGTTTCTTTCGGTACTATACAGTTTTAGCCGTTTAAAACTATTCATAACAGACACGAAATGTAATAATTCTTTTCTATAACGAAAATGATTTTTTTTTAATATTTGTAGTACGTATTAAAATTTTGGATTTGAATTCATATAGTATTTTTTATAAGAGTTTATGACTGTATGAGATTTTATCTGTTTCATTTAAATTCGGATAGATTATTTCACAGGTTTCGTTTCAAAAAAAAATGTAAAATAATATTTCATTATAATATTGTGGATTAATTCACGCTCAAATAAAATCTTTCAGAATATTTCATCAGAAAGATTCAATACACGCGCTATTAAATCTACTGATCAATCAACATCCAATAAGATTTTAGGATTTAGGACCCATCTGACGGTGATCCACTGTGCAAATCTCGTAAATTTTTAAGTGGTGGCCCACTTAAAAATGGACGGCTCAGATTGCAGACACCCACTTGGGCTGCAGTGAATCGATCTTGATAAGATTCATCAGAAGGAGAGCAGAGGCACATATAAATTGATTGTAAGTGATGATGATTAAAGAATGATCATGATTATGATGAAGATGGTATTGGAGGGCTTGCAGGTCTATTCTTATTTCAATGGTCCATCACCTACAATAACAAAAATATAGTAAGATTTGTAAAATGAAATGGCTCTTTCATCGGCGTGCCCAAGAAACCGTACTGACCGGACACTTGAAAAGAGAAAAACAGAGACATATGGGGGGTTCTATAATTCAACTTTTCGTATTTCGCAAAAAAGTGACATTTTTTATATCTTTAATGGCTTCAAAGTTACTTTGTCCAAGAAATGAATATGGCCGTTGGATATATAGTTGTCGAAAACCGTAGCTTCGGTTAACCATAAAGTAGTTGGGATAATAACATTTGAGATCCGTTATTTGTTACTTTTTTCGTAAATAAAGACAGTTTTGTTTATTTGTATCAAATCGACGCCAACCACTACCAGTAGGGTTGGTTGAGAGAAAATCTCAAATTCCAATCATGATTCGGGATCTCCTATAAAAATGGCATGGGTTTAAAATAATTTTTTATCTCGATTAAAAAATTTAGTCTAAATTTGGGATGATTTTTCCCCAAAAAATCGGGACGGTGTTCGAGATAATTTTTTTGTCGTAAATATTTTTTTACTTAAAAAAACTCAAATTCTGATCGAAATCCTATATTATTAGATTTGGGGTTAAACATGAAATATCATTATGAATCTGAATCCCAATTCAAAACTCAATATATATTCAAAATGATTTTTCGTTTCAAATCTATAATCGATCGCGATACAGGACCGAAAGTAACAAATCTCGATCCATTGCGACCGATAACCAGATACAATCTTCTATGGGTAATTTGATCATTTCAGTAGCGTTGCTGCGTTGGAGATCTATTTGATAGTAATAGAGAAATTAAATTCTTATTCATGATAACTTAAAGACTTAGGAACGTGGATGTTGTTATCCCAAAAAAAATATGTGTAAACTTTTTGACATATGAGGAGGAATCAAGGAATTGTGCCTGTGAGGAACATGGCTAGCTGGTTAAAATTTCAAATTTCTAGAACTAGGGAACTGGCTAAAGCTTTGTAGTTGCTAGCCTAACTCAGGCAACAAGATAACATAAAATAACAATTCCTATGATCTCCATTCACTGAATTCGGCTGAGTTATATGTATAATTGTATCCAATCAAAGCATGTCATGATAACACTTACTATAATGTAGTTTATTCACAAAAAGGTTCAACGAGTCACTGATTTCACTTGTTGAACTGATCATGTTGAACCGATTGACGTATTATAATATTATAAATAATTTTAATTAATTAAAAATGATAAAGGGATTGAGTTTTAATTATGTTTTTTTGAGGTCTTTTTATTTTAATTTTAAGGTTAATAATTTTGAGTCTTTAATTAAAACTGATTCACCAGTTTTGACTAAATCATCGGTTTTGACCGATTTTCAATAATTTTTTTAACGTCGATTTTTGAAAGTTTATTTAGACAGACTCATGGTCGGTTCCTGATTTGACTAGGTCAAGCGGTCGGTTCGGTTTTAAAACTAGTGCTAATCCATATGAATGTCAAGCCTAGCAGGAGCATTTGTGTATTGGAACATCTTTACTCTTCTCGCAGGAGCCTCGTGCAGATATGACTATAACATGAGTTCAAATCTTCTGTCCCATCAATTGTGATTCACCAATCAAATTTGGACAACTAATATATCTAATTAAATGAGAGAACTCTGACTTTAACACTCCACCAATCAAATTGTTCTCTCATTTAATGAGAGATATTAGTTGTCCAAATTTAATTGGTGGAGCATAATTGATGGGACAGAAGATTTGGACTCCTATAACATGCCATGCAAAATTGGTTTCAAGTTTTGTTTGTGTAGAAGCAATGCCACCATTGTAACGCCTCTGAGACTCTCTTGTTTTTACATGTAACATTTTCACTAAATTATTCGCAATAGTAACCGAAATTTTTGCCTTCTTTCAAGTAAATTTTGTTCGAGCAAGACCTAGAGAAGTTGGCTATCTAGTTAAAGAAAACTCAATAATATTTTAGAATCAAAGGGACCACAATCAATTGAAATGGAGACAAAGTTCACATGGTGAATAGTTTCATCTGTGAAATATGCTATGAGCCTTCAAATCTTTGTTTTAATTAGCTATAAATTAAAAAAATAATGTTAGTTCGAATCAAATAGCTTATTGTTGTTTTATTTGTTCTTTATCTTATTTATTCTTCCATGATTTTTCAATGCTCATTTCCTGTTAATTCATCCACGTCTAGTCTCATTTTTCAAAATGGGGTGTTGTGATAAAAAAAAAAAATTAGTACAAATAATGCGGTACATAATTATCGTTTAGGTTCAATAAATGTTAATAAATCAATTATATTGACACAAAGTTGAGATTTTAGGTGAAAAATTTAGAGCGATCTTATCGTATACTCCATTATTCGTTGAATTTTTGAATACGATGATTTGTTGTAAGTACACGTAGTAAGAATCTAGCATGCGACGATATATACATTGATAATACCCAATAATTATGTTAATATATCATAATATGTTATTTAATAGCATAACATGAATGAATATATAGGCTAATTAATTATGATAGAGGTGGGTGGGATAATCTGGATTATAAGTAACAAAACTCATGTGATTATATCAAATCAAGTGGTTATAATGTCACATTATGTTATCTTGTTGGCAATATGGCATAATTGAATAAAAGGAAAGACTTGCAAATCTTAATCAACACGTCGGATGAGTGTTAATCTCTCTTCTTAATGCTAATGGTGACATCAAACCTCGAGTGATTAAGGGAAAATCAAATTGTAATCAAAACCAATTATTAATTATAATTAATTTCCTACAAAACGACATGTTGTTCCTTCGTTTTATATGAGTTGAGCTCCTTTTTTCAGTCACCAAGGAAACTTCTTCATCCAAGATAAATTTTTATCTGTAAATGGTTTTGTATAATGTGTTGTATACTTTTATGTGCATTTATTTTTTTTTTTGTTAATTTTGATATTTTTCAAAAAAAAAACTCACACGATGATTCAAAAGAGTGCAAAAAAAAAAGAGATGATCCTACCACTGTACTCAATAATGAAAAAAGAAAAATAAAACAAAAAAAGATATTCAAGAGAAACTTTTGTTAGAAACAAAATTCTCAGTACCAACAAAATTGAAGAAGTCATTGACGTGTTCTTAAAGGAATTATGCCTCCATTATTTTGCTACTGGATTAATGTCAATTCCTTTAGGATATACAAAACCACATGAAATTTCTAGATAGCAATTCTAAAAATTCTCCCAAGAACATGTAATGAAAAACATTTTGGAGATAGAGAAGTATTTGGAAGAAGTTATATTCGTGAAAAAGAGAAACACATATATTTATAAAGTCTCAAGTCTAAAGTCACAACTCTTGGTTTGGGCATAACCATACAGTTGGAAGCAGTTTTATTTTAAATAAAAAACTGTCAAAAATAAATTTCGAAAATAATTAAATTGAATTAATTAAATTCCAAATTTCAAATCTTATAAACATATTATACTCTCTATACTCTTCCTATGTGGGATAGGAAGTATCACATTTTATCACTAAATATTACTAACAACTTCTAAGTGCAAATTCTGATCAAACCCTAATTTTGTCAAGAAAATAATAATTATAAAAGATCATTAATTATGTATATGGATCATTCATTGGAGGGCAAAAGTCCAACAACAAAACAGATGATAATTAATGTAATTAGTGCATGGCTGATATTATTCATCTCTGCCACTTAAATAAATTTGATGCTGCTTGCTGGTTTATTTCTTTTCTCCAATAGCTGTAAGTACTGATATTATTGTTGACGTCACTATCACTGTTTAATAAATAAATAATCTTGTATTTCTTTTTGTATTTGTCAATTGAAATCTGAACAATGAGATGAGAGCCACTTATGTTGGACGGTAGTTGTGTTGTAGGGCACATTGTGTTCGCTTCATTTTTCATTTAAATTTTGTGTCATTTTCAACCTCATTAATATCTTTAATTATCTCCAAAATATTTAATGCAAAATTTTAATAAGTTATTGTGTCTTGCCTTTAAGAATATAGTCGAGTCTATTTTTAAACATTTTAATAAAAATTTACGGTATTACATTCGAGCTTTGGAAAAATAAATGAACTAAAAATATATTAGGGTTTACACATCCCTTATTAATTTTTTTTAAACAAAAAACAATCTGACATAAAAATAAAAAGTTGATATTGAAGTTGTTATTATTAACTTTTTTCCTCATAAATGTATGTAAATATTTTGCATGTTGATTTTGAGGTTCTGAATTCGAATTCAGAGAATGCGTTTCTTGTAAGAGCCTAAGACAGTCGGTGGTTTTACTTGCTTCGGTTATGTCCGGAAGGGATAATTTGACGGTGAGATTTCCAACGATTTCAAAAAATATATATTCTAAAGAGAATTTGTCATCCAAATTAAACGAACCAGACAAGAATGCACAAAATTCTGGTGCTTCAAATCGAAGACAAGAGATATCAATGGGTGGATGGTAAATTTGAACAGAGACAAAAATCCATGATTCACGTTAGCGAGCTATTTTTTCTCATACGCCTTTGACCTTGAAGCTTGAACTAGTCACATGAAAAAATAATTAAAAAAAAAAAGAGAAAATTATATAGCATGTATTTATGAGCAGCAAAAAATAAACAGAATCAATTGTCTAATAATTAATATAATTCTTTGTTTGAATAATTATATCGAAAAAAAAAAAAAACAGTAGACATGGATGCTCATTGGGGGCCAATATTGGACCCAGCTAAAGCTTCATCATCAATAATAGGGAGGCAGTTTCTGGTTCTGGCTGGTCAATGAGTTTAGGGTTGTTGCTTTATACAACAAGCTTCTTCATTTTCAGATATTTTTTAGGGTTTACTGTTTAGTAGGTGGATATATATTTACTTTTCTAACTCATTCAACAGTAGAGATTAGTTCAAAAATTTAATCTAAAATTAACAACCACAAATCTAAATATTTTTTATTTTTTGATTATATATATATATATATGGAGAGAATCATGTCACCGAGAAGATCAAGACTTTATATGAGCTCCGCTAAAAGACAAAAAATATGTATTTCGATGCATTAAAAATTATATTTTTTGGTTTTTTTAACTTAATCCTCAACGTACTCGATCAGGATATTATTCTGACATGATTCTCTCATTATATATATATATATTTTTTTCTCAATTTTTTCGAGGTGTTTCTAAAATTAAAACAACTCAAGCATTCATGTTAAAGGGAATCACAATTTGAGAAAAAATCCTCATGTATTTTGTGAAAAGACTCCTACAAGATCATTGAGTTCAAATATCAAATTATGACACGCACTTTTTGCATAGAATCTAATATCAAACATATTATAAATTCAAAAAATTAAAATATTACTCAAGTATTTTCAGTGTTAATAAGGGTAACTCCAAAAAAACCCTTTAAATTTTATTTTATTATTTAAATGGTGAGTCACATCATCAAAATTTATTTTAAAAGATGCATCAAAATTAGATTATTCAAATTAGATTTTCATTCTCACTATTAAATATTGAACAGTAATTTATCTCTCTTCAAATAATATTATATAACATTTTATCTCTTCTATTTATTTTTTGTGGTGGTAGTTGGAGTTATTAATAACCATTATTTATTAAAATAATATAAACAATAGTCATAATTCTTAATAACTCTTTTTTAATCTATAAATAATATTAAACTCATACATTTCACTACAAATTTTTCTAACACTTATCATTTAAATTTTACTCATTTTTGATAGATTTTATCAAAATGGATCAAATTGATTATCCAATATTTTCTATCCAAAATTTCAATTCATCTCGATTTGTTAAATAAAATTGCTAGTTATTAAGTAAATTATTAGAAAATGTAATAAAATTTAATTAGTTTTGAACAAATGGAATGATGAATAATTTATTTAATAAATAATATAATTTATAAAAAATTGAAAATACTTTAAAAGATAAATTAGAGGGTAATAAAATTTGTTGGAGGTAAAAAAATTTGAGGGTTGTTAAATTTATTGAACAAAAAATGAAGGGTAGTTAAATTTGGTGGAGGAAAATTTGTGATTAAGATAATATAAATATATTTTTATTTGAAGATTTTTTTAAAAATTTAATTTAATTTTCAACTATTCAATTTAACACATAAGTAAACAAATAAATATTTGAAAAATACAAAGTGTTTTGAAGTTGCTCTGATATCTAATACTAATAGGACTACATTTCTGCTCCTCTTATTTCCTGCGCAGGTGTTCAACTTTACAGTGGCACGGCACTGGAGTCTCTTAAAGCGCCCGCCCCATCTCAGGCCCAAAATATTTTCATACGGAGATTGTAAATAGGATTAGTAAATGGATCGGACTTGAATAAAATTATCTATAAATTTAAATAATATTTATTAATATTTTTAAGATATTAGAAAAATTCAGTTTCTTAAATTTTAAATTAATAGTTTTATTGTGTTCTCTTAAAGCTGGTCTGAAATAATTTTTTTTTTAAAGTTAAATCCCATAGTGTCTCTGTTTGAGCCATTACAAACGAAAAAATGTAAGCAAAAGCCCAGCCCAATATGAAGCCCACCTTAACTTGGATATCCAGTGGACTCAGAATTAGCCCATTACAAATGTATTACCTTCTCACGTTTGTCACGTTTTTGTCTGAGAGGCTACTTTAAACTAGGGGATACTGTAAGTTTGAACATCAAAATGGTGATATATATATATAGAGAGAACGCCAAAGTACTAATATTTTAGATACATCCGAATATTAAAAAAAAAATTACATGATAAAATATTAATATTTTCGGAAGAAAAAACATTCTTCCAGTCGAGGAAAATATAAAGAAATTTAAATGTTTAAGTTTGAATTATATTTATTTCGAAATAAGTAGCATTACCCAACATCTAGACATAACAGAACGATAAAAAAAAAAATCTGATTTGACTGAAAAGATTAGAGTGACATATTATAATAACACTGCCACATAAATACATTATTTTAGTAGCAGTTCAAAAACTGTCAATTAACAAAATTATCGTAGAAGAAATACAAATTAAACAGACATGGATATCATTTACAGTCATTAGATACAAAAATTACCAGAAGTTCACAACATCGGCATCTAACATTCAACCCCAAGAACTTGTTTTTTAAAAAAAAAAAAAAAACATTCAACCCCAAGAAAATTCAACTTCACAAGTTGAATCTCCCATCAACTGTGCTTCATATAATTAAGCTAACGGCCTTTTCAAAGCGACTGAATATTATTGTGCCTGCGAGCTGCAAGCCTATTGCCCGTTCCGTCCTTTTGAGGAAAAGAATCTGCTAAATCCTCTTGAATTTTTCTCCGGGGTTGGGGTAGAAGAAGAGGAGGAGGTTGATTTGGTCGGCCTGTGTTGCGGATGCCTTGAGTGGATTGGTGATCTGTTGATGCTTGCTTCATTGTCAGACGGGCTACACGGGGAGGTATACGAATCTAGAGGAGACTCGGCACCTGCTCTAGGCACATTGGCAGAAGTAGCAGTGTCCATTTCGGCATTATCAAAGTCTTGTAAGTTCAAGCTACTAGTCGTAGCAGGTTCTTCAGGGAACCCTTCACCCTTTTGACTCCTCTCACTGTATGGAGATCCTATAACCTCCGGTTGTGGACGCAAAGTTTTCAACTGCTTGCCTAGAAGAAATATAGTTTCTTGACACTCTGCTAGCTTCTCTGCTGCGGCAGCCAACTCTCTCTCCTGTGCAAATTAGCATCAGAATAAGCAAAAAAAGAAAAAAAGCTAAAACAAGAATTGAGGGCTTATCTTCCCACCTCCCCTTACACATTTTACTTTTTTTGTCTCCCCTGTAATTCCCTATTTACCCTTTTCCTTTTACCAAAATTCCATTTTCAACTTTCAAATAAACTATATAAATCTAATTTTATTTATTTATTGATATATACATACATATATATACATATATATATATATAACATATTTTTTGATAAATTAAAAAAAAAAAGATGAGAAGGGCGGGGAATCGCCCTTCTTCCTTCCTCTTTTTTTTTTCTTTTAAAAAATTTTTCAAAAAATATATTTTATAATTTAATTTTATTTGGTTAAATTAAAAATATTAATATATAAATAGTATTAATATTTAACACTACTTATACATTATAAAAATGTTTTCATGTATATTAGAAAAATCAAAAAATCAAAAAATTTATTTTATGAATTAATCTAATCTATGTTTATTTTATGAATTAATTTTATTAACAAAAATCAAAAAATTATAAAATATTTCTCATAGATTTGAAATAATTAAAAAATAATAATATAAAATAATTAAAAAAAAAAAAGTTCGTCCCCTGGACGATCCTATCGTCCAAAGGGATCTTGGACGATATGATCGTCCAGGCCCAAGGGGGTCCCCCCCTTGGGGACGATCCTTACTTCCTCTTTTTTTTTTTCGAAAATAAAAAAATTATATTGTTTAAATTAAATTGTCACGTCCTAGTAACTCAACACAACTTTAAATTTAATATATATATATATATATATATATATATATATAATTTTTTTAAAATTATTAAACTTTTTTTTCGAAATTAAAAAAAAAATAATATATAATAATTAAAAAAAAAAAAAAAAAGGGGGGGGGGGACGATTGTTCCCCTCAAAAGGGGAACAATCGCCCTGGACGATCATCGTCCAGGGCTCCAGGGCCCAAGGGGGATGATTCCCTTGGGGCCAATTTTTGGTTTTTTTTTTTTTTTTTTTATAAATTTCGAAAATAATAAAAAAATTATATTGTTTAAAATATTTTTTTTATACATAAGTAGTTTTAATTAAATTAAAATGAATTAAAAAAATTAACGAATAGATAAAATATGTAATATTTATTAACAAAAATAAAAATAAAAAAAATAATTAACATTTTATTAATTATTAATAAAATATTTAAATTTTATAATGTGTAAATTAAAAAAAAAAAAAAAAAAGAATTGTAAATATTGATAAGGGTTTTTTTGTAAATTCCAAAGGAGAGAGGGGGAGGGGAATGTGTCAGTTGTCAGTTGGGGGGGAAGATCAATTTTCACATTTGATGGTTTCAGTTACACATTTTCTATAGCTACAGGCATTCCTATCTTATCCACTATTTGTGGAGAATAAGGAGAATATTTATTGGCTATTTCATATATATGCATTTTCATTCGCAAATGGTAATGATACGAGAAGTTAAATACAGGAAAAATCACATTTAAAGAAACATAATAGAGAACATAGTCTCACCTGTTTGATCTTGTCATCATCGGCCTTTGAGGAACAAACAGCACAATTCTCGTCCCTAAAAGTAATCAAAATTGCAGGAATTAGAGACAAAATCAAAGCTGGATAAAGCAAGAAGTAATTCCATAAAATATAAGAATTATAAATTCAGCAGTCAGTTGTGAGATAATGGGGTAAAGCTATCAATTGCCAAGCATAACAGCTCCTCAAGGTATAGACCGGCCATAAATTCAAACAAATCAAGACAGTTAAAATATATGTACACAATGGAGCCCTATACAACAAAGCCAAGTAAATAATTGTGTGAGTCATTAGACCATAATGATTATGGAGACAATGGAGGTTAATCCAAATCGGGCAAGCATATCCACAGCCAAAACTCTTTCCTTCAAACTGGGGGAAGAGTTTCTACCTCTAGATTGTCCATTATGCTAAAACATAACGCTAAATTCCTAACCTGCATACAAACAGGCTGATTTATTATCTTTAGAATCCTGCATATAAGGAAAGTGGCTTTTTCCATGAATAAGGGATTAAGAGTTGAAGACATGAAAGCCAAGTTATTGTGTTCAATAAAATTCGACGAATTAATTCAACTAATAGCTAAATAAATTCAATGCTTACCTTTGTAATTGCTCCTCAAGTTCCTTGCATCTAGCCAAAGCATCATGATGACTCATCTTTTCATCTTGAAGCTCCTTCACCAAACTTTCTATTTTCGCTTGCAGAAGGTTCACCTCGGTCTCTAATTCCTGGGCACGTGTTTCAAGTGACCTGTATGACTCTGCCATACATTTGAGCTGTGTCTCAGCCAAGCTATTTGAATTTTGAGCTGAAGCCAGCTGTGATTTAACTTCTGCCAGTAGCTGCTCAGTTCCATGTAATTGAGACTTGGTCATCTCCAAATATTCAGTACATCTAGCTAGATCAGTTGCCATGTTATCTTTCTCCAATTTCAATTCTTCAAGTTGCTCCCATGAGAATTTGCAAGCTGTGGTTTTTGATTCATAGCCAGCAACTATATTACCATCATCAGGAACCTCTGGATCTGAAGTAGGATTAGAAATGTAGGCACAGCCATTTGGATATATTTTCCCTGCTGTGTCTCTCTGTATAACTTTATTCTCTGGTAAAGCAACCTTATCTATACAATCGGGGCTACTGGGTTCAATTTCAGTGTCCTTATAGCCCATAACATCTATTCTGAGTTCACTAGCTTTAGCTAAAACATGAGAAAGGGCGAAGACAAAATCAACCAAATTTGTGTTGCTGTCTATAACCTTATTAAAGGAGACAGAGAACTCCTCAATCTTTTGGATGAATCCATTTTCATTGGTTGCGTCATGGACTGCCCTTGCATCTTTACCCAGGGACAATACAAAGTCATGAATTTGAGTAACGGCAGCCACCAATTCTTGGGTTATATTATGTACGGTTAAATCGATTTTCTTCTCTGCATTTAAACCGGCATCTCCTGGATAAGCCTCTGTATTGCATGAGACATCAGAACATTTTACTTCTTCAGATTCGCAACTTGCAGAGTGCTGATGCAGAGTAACATGGTCATCCTCCACAACACGTTTAATGTCCTCCACTATTTTTCCCATATCAACATCTTTGGAGATAGAGTCGAGAAGCATAGATATTCTTGATCGAAGTTTCATTAGTTGAAGTTGGCCTGCATTAACTTCAGGATTAACAACAGACAAATCCATATTAGAAGATAACTGATCTACCGATGGATTCATGTCCTGCTGCTGTTTACTGCACAGATCTTCACCAGAAGTGACCACTCCAGAAGTGTCATTGTTCATGACTTCAGATGTCTTGTTGTTTGGACCATCAGATATGGTGATGGCACCATTTGAATTTGTATCATTTGATAAACATGCCAACTTCTCCATCTCAAGAAAGTCATCCATAAGCCCCAAATGCTTTGCAGCTTCAGCTTTGTTTGACTTCTCGCCATTCTTTTCCTTCTTGATCTGGGAGAGCTCAGAGATCAACGCTGTTGCCCAAGAGTCAGCACAGCTTACCTTGTCATCATTTTCATCTTCAGATATCGAGGTCAAGCTAGGGGGATTGCTAGCATGTTGAGTTGTGTACCCTTCAGCAGCAATCTGAACAACAGACTTCGACGGACTTTTCTGTTGAGTGCTGGTTTGCATTTGTGATTCCATACTTTGAAGCTTGCTAGCTGTCTGAGCACACAGATTCCTTGAAACCTGCAATTCACTGTTACGCTTTGCCAAAGCTTCTTTCAGCATCTTTGTTTCTTCTTCCATTGCCAATAACCGTTCTGTGAGAAACTCATTCTCCTTTTGGAATTTCTGTATATTGTCTAGTGAGAACTCAGACACTGGAGATAAGTGCGGACTAGTTGGCTTAACAGGAGACCTCCTAAGCCTGGTTTCTCCATAGACTCTGTCTAAGCTTTCTACCTCCATCTTCATCTGTGCAAGAGCAGCAGGACCGGGCAACTTTTTCCGCACAAGACCACGTAATCTTTGGCACTCTGCTTCTAGCTTAGCTATCTTCTTGACTCCCTCCATATGCTGCTTGTTGGCTGCTTCTGCAGACCTCATGCTCATGTTCTTTTCTTCATTACGAATTTCTAGTTCTTTGGAAACAATGTGGAGCTCATACTTGGCAGAATTGATTTCCCTTTCACATTGTTCAATATTGCCCTTCAGATGTTCAATTTCAGCCTCAGCTTGTGATTTTTCTTCACTTATCTTGATTAGCATGTTAGAACGCTCTTGCAAAGACCTTGAAAGTGCAGCATTTTCAGCTGCGGACCTAAGGAGTTCTTGCTCAAAGTTTTCTATCTTCACTTCAAACTCAAGCCTAATTTTGTCGCATTGCTTAGTTTTGGTGAGAACAACATCTTGCAATTTCTGCTCATGTTCTTCCTTCAGATTCCTTATCTGCCGCATGCACTCTTTAAGAGCACCATCCAAATGTGCTGCTCGATCTTCAGCAGTGAGCTTCGAAAGTGTTACAGTTTCTAAATGATTTTTCAATGCCAGGGCTTCTGCTTCAGCCTTTTCCCAACCTGCAAGACAAAAGTGGTTTCATTTTAGAATAATGGAACAAGAACTGAAAAACCTCAAATCTTAAAGAGCATCTTAATTTTTCGCAGGGATGATTTTTTCACATGTAGCAAGAATAGCTCAGCAGCATACCCGAGACAGCTTCTTCAGCAACCTTGGTATGTTGTTTCACCAGGTCCTCCTTGGTAGAGATCTCTGAATGTGCTGCTGACAACTTCTCATTCAATTCTTGAATCTCTTCCTCCAGCGTCTGAACTTGTTCCTCGTATGTCTTTACTCGATCCTCCAGACCAGTCAGGTGTGAATACGATTCCACAGAAATTTGAACATATTTTGGTTTTTTGTAATTGTCCTGCCATCATAAAAGACAACTAATAAAACCAAGAAGGAACATTTCCCTCGTATTATATAGATACCCATTGAGTGAGCTTTCAATTTCAATATCCCAACTCTGCATTCACTTTTTCACTCATTAAGCAGATCAGTTTAACTAACCAAAACGATAACTCTTGCAAAACTTATCAATACAATAAAAGACTTTTGAAGCTTCAAATAGTCACATGTTGGTAAGAAAGCCCCAAGTTCAAAGAACAAAGTACAATTCATATGCAAACAGATATTCAAATCATGTGAAAGGCTCTGAAGAAGAATTTACATTGCAGATTTAACAGTAATTGCTCTAAAATTGAGTCACTAATTTCAACAGCCATACCTGCTCGCCTTGAGATCCAGCTGAAGCTAAAGCATCAGCAGCAGTGGCAGAGTCCAATGCAGCAGCTGCTGCCTTCTCAGCTTTTTCAGATGATGACTTTTTCTTCCAAGGCCAACTCCGACGGTCCATCTCAAGCTGTAAAGTTTGCATTTATATAAAAAAAAAATAATAAGATGAGATACACAAATGAGTGCGAATTACATTACTTAATTTACAAACAAATAATTAAACCAAAAAATAAATACAAAATCAACAAAAGTAATGAGACATGCAAGAAAAACTCGATAACCAATTCTTTGCTGAGTATGTGAAATTAAACCCAAAAAAATTAATCCAGCAAAAAAATTTTGTTAACGTTTTTAGTGAAACTCAAATATAAGACTTAAACTTTTGTCCTGTATCAAACATGCATTGCTGTATCAACTCCAAAGATATGATTATTTTTTCTTTTTTTTTTTCCGATTGCTTAAGATCTTAAAATCATATAGACGTTTTACATCAAATGGTAGGAGGGACTGCATAAAAAATAAAATAATTATTTTTTTCTTAAATATGTATTATTTCATTTGATTGAAATCAAATGAGATCCAAGAGGTGAAGAAGAAGAAGAAGAAGAAGGAGAAGAGTAACACAGACAATAATACCTAAACAAAAAGGCAATTATTCCAAAATCATGATTAAAAACAAAAGATTTTTCGCAATGTTAATGGCGAAAACTCTAAATTAAAACAGAAGCGAACCTTGAAATGGAAGCTCTTAAAAAAACAGAACGAAACAGCACCGACAAACAGAGATAAGAAACAAAAACATTCAAAATTTGTTGAAATTTTGAAAGCAAAATAGTTTTAAAATTCAACAAGTAGCAAAATGAAAAGGCATTAACTGAAAATAATATGAAAAAAAAAATGAACAATAAATTATGAAGATGATTATCGTCGATAACACACACACCAGCAGTAATGTAGTAGCCTGAAGATATTTTAAAAATGTACGGAACTGGAGTAAAACTCAGTTACAGTGACCAATTTGTTAAAGATTCAGCTATGAAGATCTATTGTTTGAGTTTTGAGAAACGGTGACGTTTCTATGTTTTTTCAATCAAATGAGATGAGGTGGTTGCTACGGCGGAGGAGGCGGCGGTGGTTGTGGAGAAACAGTTGGTGTGTGGACTTAGGTGTCACTTTAAAGCCAAGACGTTGCAAAACAAAAGCTCCGAAGCCATCACCTTTTTAAATAAATGGAAATATTTATTTTTGTTGTAATTTTGTGTTTAATTTTAATATCTGAATGATCATCACAGATTAATCTGATTGAGGATGGGGCTTTGTTTGACGGATTTGCCCCTGGGAAATTAATTAATGGCCAGAGAGGTATCCCCGAGCTTTAGCTGAGCTGTATCCGGTATTTGGAAAGTTCTGCTGTGGTTTGTTGTATGCTACAACTGTGGACCACCGTCAGTACTCACTACAGCTCATGAGGTCTCGTGTAGTGGCGGTAACATGTGATGACGTTGCATGAGCGTTCATGATTATGAATCATCAAATCTGAACCGTTCATCAGGCTATATTGATTAAAATGGAGGAATCAACGTGGGAATTTGCTGTATCGTGGGTGCTTTGATCGGGCCCCACTTACAAAAAAGGGAAAATCCTAATATGTGATGTTTCGTATAATAAATTAATAATATATTTATGACGTGTTTTATATAAGACAGACGTAATGTATTTGGTATATATTTTTTCATTGAAATATTTTTACATACACACACCAAATTTTATAAACAGTTGCATTAAAATTTTTGTATCCTGTATGTTTTTTTTTTTTAATCGTGGGAAATCATGCCGTCAAATCACCCCTTACGAGTTTAAACGGAGTAAGTAAAACCTCCGACTATCTCAGATTCTTATAAGAAACACATTCTCTGAATCAGAATTCAGAACATACACCACCAAACAGGGCCGGTCCTGAATTTTTGGGTGCCCGGTGCGAAAGTTCAAAATGTGCCATTTTTCATCACGAAAACATATGTTTAAAAAAAATAATATTTAACGAGTGCTGGAACCCAAGCGAAGCTGGGGTTAGGCCCTCACGCCCAAATTATATTACTTGAGAAAATATATAAAGGAGAGACATAATACCTAAACCTCAACAATTTAATGCCCCCTTAATTTTTGGGCCCTGGACAGTCGCCCTTGTGGCTCCTGCCCAGGGCCTGCCCTGCCACCAAATCACGTCACTCGGAAATTTTGTATCCCATATACACTTATAAAGGAGTCATACCTGTCATTGATGGAGACAAATTCATAATAAATAGAGAGAATGATGAGAAGAAGAACCTGCCCGTAGTATAATTGGTCATTTTGAGAAAATGGGGTTAGGTTTTCTTATTCTATAACATCATCATTAGCACAATCAACTTGGAAGCCAAAAATACTAATTACAAAACACATATATGCAAAACAAGTGGTAGTATTTTAAGTATATATAAGATGGTCAAATTAGAATAAAGACTCTTAATTACAACTTAAAACAGAAGCAAAACATATTGTTTAATAATCGTGTGGTTATATGTGACTTGCTAAACACTGTTTGAAGACATCACATCTTCTCCCACAAAAGAATAAACTAATTAAATTAATCATATTGGCAATCCCCTTAAAAATGGAAATTTTATGGTTTATAATTAGCTTTTCAATCTAGGAAAAATACTAAACATACATCCACTATTCATATGAACGGTATCACTAATTTATTACTAATGCAGTAAGTATCCCAATAAATTCAAGATTATAATATATCTATAAATTTATAATGTATTTAAAATAACAAAGTTAATGGAGATAATAATTCACATCCTAGTATCAAGATATGTGTTTTTTTTTTTTTTTTTGAAATTGTTGCATACAATAAAAATATTTGCCATGAATTTGAATGGGGTGAGCATTGGTTTCGGTTCTAATCAGGACCGCAAGGAACATGGCCGATTTTTTAGTTCCGGAATCTAAATCGATTCCGTTTCAAAATTAAAAAACCGGAACCAAATATTATAACGAAAAACAACCGTAAACATTGAATATCTACTCTTACTTTATATACATAATTTTTTTTTAATTTAATAAGATTTAGATTTATAGGAACTCGAACTCATTATATTTGAGGATTGTTATGATTGAGTACGGGTAGGAGAGTGATAACTCGGATATTTTTATTAGATTTGGGGAATTGAGATGTTAGATTTGTGGTATCAATGGGAAGGCATCTATGAATATGTCGTTTTCAACAAGTTCTCTCTTTCTACCTCTCAAAATATTTGTGAGTGCGATTTTCCTTGAATAAGCAAACAATCTGTCTTGGAATCAAAAGCATCATCGGAAATGAAAACAGGAGGAGGAGCACTATTGGTGGCCATGTAAATTATGGTTACGTGTGTCTTCAAAATCACAAAAAGTTGTAGGCAGCCTTTGCTATATTTGCATCATCTAAAGTCACGCCTTCAGATCTTTCTCATAATTCCCTTTGACGTCGGATCTACGATACAATCACTAAATGGTTCAAGAGCATCTCTAATAATATTTTTTACGTTATTTTTTTATATTTATTTTAACCAAAAATATTACTTTTAATTTAGAAAATCATTTCAGAGGATTAAACTGTGCCGCAAGGAAAGTGTGATTAGATTCCGATATGATTTCGGACAAACTAACATTTTTGAAAAGATTTTGTTTAAATAATCTTTTTATATATCTCTTATATAATATAAAATATTTTATTATGTAAATTGATTTTTATGGTAATATTCACCATTTAAAACTCCAAATTACCCTGTAAAAAAAAAAAAAGAAGTTATGATATATGTTGATGGTGGTTTTTTGAATGTCACAACCCGATGAATGATTAGATACCGATGAGGAGTATAATTGAGATTATACTTGGCTTAAAGTGGATAGCAAATGTCTAAGGGTCCAGAAATAGAGGTTAGACAGAAAGACTCGACCTCATGGTATAAAGAAGCTCTCTCGAGGGTAGAACTTGTTGGAGATAAAGCTAATGATACAAAAGAGGGATTTAGGGTTGTTTGAAAATCTAGTGTTGACGGTGGATTTTGGTCTCAGGGTAATATGGAATATCACTCCGAGGAAATCCTCCTCCAACTGTGAATTTGTTTGGTTATGGGGGACCAAAGGCAAATTTAGCGGAAAACAAGAAAATACGCCAATCAGACAAGGTGTTTTAACGTGGTTCGGCGGATTTTGGGATCCGACCTACGTCCACGGGCAAGAACAGGATGGTGCTTTTTATTACTCAAATACACCCTCGGGTCTCTTCCTTGCTTTTACAAATTAGAGCTCTATGATTCTAATCTCTCACTCTTGTGATGATTTTCAGATGATCCTTTTTCTACACTGCTCTACCCTTCTATTTATAATAATACAGAAATCAGATTCCTATTTGTATAAGAAATCCTATTGGACTTAATCTTCTCTTCTTGTAGGGTTTCCTGATCCGGTGCTGCCTTCTCCTTTCGTATTCCCTTTTGGATTCTGATTCCTTCTCCTTGCGAGAGTAGGACATTTCTCTTATCTTATCCATAAGAATGGGGCGCGGTCTGTCTTGGACACTTCCCGTCGTCTGGTCGGTTTTAATGAGGTCGGCCATGACAATCTTTTATGCTGAGAGTGTTCCTGCCGACATCTATAGTGATCGGTCACCCAGACCATAGTGGTCGGTCCTTTTGTAATGAGGTCGGTCTCTTCATGATGTGGTCGGTCTCTTCATGATGTGGTCGGTCTTCTTCATGATGTCAACCAGGGAAAGAAATTTACCCTTTCGTCCTTGTTGTGCTGTCTTAAATGCCGTAGTGCCTGAAAACACCATCAACATCTGTCCCCTAGTTTCCGGTTCCAACGAGTATGCGAGTTGGTGCCGGGAACTATATGAAGAGGGTGTGCTTGTTTGTTCTTGCTGGTAGTCGTCCCAGAATGCAAAAGAGAATCTTCTTGCCGTTTCGTTCATCTTTCCTCGAGAAGCACAACTATCATGTCTTCTTAAATGCCTGTCAAATCAACTTTAGGGTTTCTTATTGCCTCGACACTTGTCAAACATCCGCCGGGTTCCCGCCCAAAGGGGACGAATCGACCGTGCATAGGCATTCTCCACAGTGGGCTGATCTCAGCCGTTTGTTCAATTTTGGGAGACCTCTTTCTTGCAGTCGACACCTGGCGTTCATCCGGGTTCCTCCTTTAGATCCAATGGTCACGAGCGTCCCGGTCATGATTATAAGAAGGCGAGGCCTCTACAGTTCCATCTTTTTTCGGCAATCGTTTGCTTCTCTTCTGTAATTTCTTTGTGATCCATTCGACTCCGTGTTCTCGAAGCTCAGGCCGCGGTCTTCGTCCTCCTTCGTTGCCGAGCACCTAAGGAACGAACACCACCTCACCGTATAACCTCCTGCTTTTGAGAAGAACAAGTAAGTTTTCTGGGTGATCTCTTTTCTTTGATGTGCCGTGGTTCTATTTGTTTATTTGTTTAGGGAGAGACTTGTGGTTTTTGCTGGGTCTTGCTTTAGGGCACTTCTTTAGAGACTCCAAATCTAGTTTTAGCACGGGCACCGTGGGTAGCTTCTCATAGACTGATTCTCCTCCTTCTCTGTTTTTCTGGGTGTCAGGGATGTCTGCCCATAGTTCTTCTTCCGAAGGGCTTGTCAAGGCTTCAACCTCTCCTGCTGAAGAGCTCTCCTCGGGCTCAGGGGCACCTAGTGTAGAGGACCTCGATACTAGCCCTACGGTTTCTGAAATCGAAAATGACTCCTACCATCAAAGGGTTCCTCGGAAGGACCCAGAGCCTGGCGAACTTGGGTCGTCGGCTCTGGATATGAACCGTCCCTCCAAGATAACCGAGGATGATCTCGCCCTTCTTCGCCAGCGGTATAATATTCCGATAGACATCGCCCTTGAAGTTCCCGGCCCTATGGATCGTGCCAGCCAACCCGACGAAGGCTCGGTAGCACTCCTTCCTATCTTTTTTGAGTGCGGGCTACGGTTGCCAATCCAGCCTTATTTCGCTTGGATGTTGGCTGGGATGGAGATCGCCCCTTGTCAGCTGAGTCTGAATAGTTGGAGAATTTTGGCCGGGTTGTACACAGCTTGGCATCGGGCAGGGCTTGGGGAGCCCTCTTTTGAAGAGATGAAGAGGGTGTATCGCCTGAAGGCCAACCCAAAGGCTCATCATGGTTGGTATTATCTCTCTGCTTACAATAGCTCTATGAATATCGTCCAGAAGCTCCCTGATTCCAATAAGAACTTCAAGGATCCTTGGTTTTGGGCTACCGGGGATTGGGGGCGGTCCCTGTTTTCAGATGAAGGGGAGACCTTGGTGCCGGATATTTTCAGGGCTGGAGGTTAGGAGTCTAATGTTCCTTCACTCTTTTTGTTTCCTGTTCTTTAGTCTCTTTAAGGTTTTTAACTTCTCTGGTTCCTCCTAGCTTGTTGGCGAGATGCTCCCAAGGTTTCTCGTCAGGTTCGGAAGCGGGTGTCCTGGGCTCGGAATTATGCCGCCCGTTGGAAGAACTTGGTCAATAATGCGGCCTTTGTTGAGTCAGGCCTTGTCCGGGCTGCTCCTTCAGAGGTCTCGGGTCGGATAGGTAGAAGTTTACTGACTGTTTTAATGATCTTCCCTGTTTGTTTCATCATGTTTGATATGTCAGTTATGTGCTCGGTCCCTGATTTCCTTCTTTCTTTGTAGGCATGTCGAAGAGGCCTAAGTTTCTTGAGAAGTTGGCCGGTACCATGGGGAAAGCCGGTCGTGCTGATGTTGGGTCTTCGCGGGCACAGCCTGATACTGCTGGGGCTGAGCGGGCGTCTCGAGGAGATGTCCAGCCTACTGCTCGGGGTCTCTCTTCTCCTGGTGCACAATCATCGGGGTCCGCTCATCTTACCAGTCCGCCAAAGCCTCTTAGGAAGAGGAGGCGTCCATTTGGGGCCGAGGAGACCGAGCTGGTTCAAGAGGAGGAGGAAGGGACCGCTCCGGTTAAGAGGAAGGAAGTCCGTAGGGCGAGGAAGTTCTCTCTGAAAGCTCCTCCAAAAAACGGAAGGGCCCTGTGGTCCTCGGGGTGGATGACTTGGGGGAAAACATCCGGGAGGCCACTTCTCATTTAGTGCCGGCCTTTAATGAATTGGCTGAGGTGATTCCTCCTGAGGAGGTCTCGAGGTATGAGGATGTGTCTCCTGAAGGTGTTGTGGCGGAGATGAGTTCTCAGATGGCGAAGGTATTTTCACTTCTCTTCCTGATCTTTGGGTCTTGGTTTTTTTGTTTTGTGTATGACGCCTTTCTCCTTTTTGTGTGCAGGCCAACTATCTCATGGCCAAGAATAAGGGTCTTCTCCTGACTTTGTTGTCTGAGGGTGGTCAGGCCCAGAGGCTTCAAAATCGTCTCTCCGAAGTGGAGGAAAAGCTGGCTGACCGGGATGGGACGATAGAGAACCTTCAGTTGGCTGCCGTTGAGAACTTCAAAACTAACAAGGCTCTTAAGGCCGCGGCTGCGCTGGAGCGAAAACTTGCTGACACCGCCCGGGAGGATTTGAAGACTGCCCAGTCTGAGATCGGCGTCCTGCGGGGGAGGGTAGCAAGTGCAGAGGCCAAGTTGAAGGAAAGACGAGGAGGTTGCACGGGCCCGAGATAGCCTTGAGAGGAAGAAGACCGAGCTTGAGGATAGAGAGGTTGATCTCGAGGAGAAGGAGATCGAGCTCGAGAAGAGGGAGGGTGAGCTTGAGGCCGAGAAGGAGGCTATCCGCCTAGAGGGGGTTGGTGACTGTGCTGAGCTGATTCCGATGGTGCTGCCAAATCTGAACATGGACCCCATCCGTGCAGCCATCAGTTATTGCAAGGGGGATATCTCCGAGGAGGAGTTTAGGAAGTGGCTCCCTTCCCTTCCTGAGGAGGTGATGGATCCCGCCCCTATTTCGGTTGTTCCAGCTTCCGAGGCTTCTTGCGAAGAACGTCCTGAGGCTCCGGCCGCCGGTGGTGAAGACTGCATTGAGATCCCTGCCCCTGAAGTAGAGGTCTGTCGTGCAGCCGAGGATGAAGCAGCTGTTCCTCCTCCTGATGCCGAGCCGCTTCTTCCGCCACCTGAACCATCAGAGGAAGAAATTCCTGCCCCTGTGCGGGCTGAATGAAAAGGGTAACCCTACCGGGGCCCTATGTACACTTCAACTTTTTGTGTAACAACACTATATTTTTTATATACACATGTATATTTATGTCTTCTCTTATTTCTTCCCTCCTTTGTTTTTGTTGTTGTCCGAACAATATGAGACCCTTCAGAGGTCATTATGAACCGGAGGGGTCTAACCTGACCCCGAGCTGGGTAATGGTCCCTGATTTTGGGGGAATGTTTCCTCCCCAAATCGAAGGAGTTTGACTCGGTGGGACGTAACCCGACCCCGAGCTGAGTAAATCACTTGGTCCTGGGGGAATGTTACGTCCCCAGTCCAAAGAAAGGCTCCGGGGGAATGTTACGTCCCCGAGCCGAAAGAATCACTTGGCACTGGGGGAATGTTACCTCCCCAGTCCGAAGACAGACTCCGGGGGAATGTTACGTCCCCGAGCTGTTAGAATCACTTGGCACTGGGGGAATGTTACGTCCCCAGTCCAAAGACAGACTCCGGGGGAATGTTACGTCCCCGAGCTGTTAGAATCACTTGGCACTGGGGGAATGTTACGTCCCCAGTCCAAAGAGGCTCGGGGGGAATGTTACGTCCCCGAGCTGTTAGAATCACTTGGCACTGGGGGAATGTTACGCCCAGTCCAAAGACAGACTCCGGGGGAATGTTACGTCCCCGAGCTGTTAGAATCACTTGGCACTGGGGGAATGTTACGTCCCCAGTCCAAAGACAGACTCCGGGGGAATGTTACGTCCCCGAGCTGTTAGAATCACTTGGCACTGGGGGAATGTTACGTCCCCAGTCCAAAGACAGACTCCGGGGGAATGTTACGTCCCCGAGCTGTTAGAATCACTTGGCACTGGGGGAATGTTACGTCCCCAGTCCAAAGACAGACTCCGGGGGAATGTTACGTCCCCGAGCTGTTAGAATCACTTGGCACTGGGGGAATGTTACGTCCCCAGTCCAAAGAGACTCCGGGGGAATGTTACGTCCCCGAGCTGTTAGAATCACGCACTGGGGGAATGTTACGTCCCCAGTCCAAAGACAGACTCCGGGGGAATGTTACGTCCCCGAGCTGTTAGAATCACTTGGCACTGGGGGAATGTTACGTCCCCAGTCCAAAGACAGACTCCGGGGGAATGTTACGTCCCCGAGCTGTTAGAATCACTTGGCACTGGGGGAATGTTACGTCCCCAGTCCAAAGACAGGCTCCGGGGGAATGTTACGTCCCCGAGCTGTTAGAATCACTTGGCACTGGGGGAATGTTACGTCCCCAGTCCAAAGACAGACTCCGGGGGAATGTTACGTCCCCGAGCTGTTAGAATCACTTGGCACTGGGGGAATGTTACGTCCCCAGTCCAAAGACAGACTCCGGGGGAATGTTACGTCCCCGAGCTGTTAGAACAAACGGCCTCAGCGGAATGAAATCCAGCCCCGATCCGTTTTTTCGAATTTAAAGGATTTCGTCAAAAAATGAATTTTTATTCATGTTTGGGGGTGGACCGCCCTTTTTACAACAGTTGTTCTGGTTTGGTGTTTTGTCCGGCTTCTGCAAAAAAAGAAAATAGAAGAAAGGAAAGTTGGTCTTTACGGGAAGTACTTTCGTAACATCTCGGCGTTCCATGGTTTCTTCAACCTCGTGCCGTCCAGACGCCCCAGGATGTAGGCTCCTGGTCTTACTATCTCAATGATCTTGTAAGGTCCTTCCCACTTGGCACCTAACGAACCCTCTTCAGGTCGTCGGGTGTTTAGGGTCACCTTTCTTAGTACTAGATCACCTGGCAGGAAGGAGCGGGTCCGAACTCTTTTATTGTAGAATCGGGCCATTCTCTGTTGGTAGATGGCTGCTCTTACTGCTGACTGCTCTCTTCTTTCTTCGATCAGGTCGAGGTGTGATTTTTGATAAGTTCTTTGTTCCGTTCGTTTTCAAAGTGACGGACCCGGTGGGTTGATACTCCGATCTCTGCTGGGATGACGGCCTCACATCCGTATGATAGGGAGAAGGGTGTCTCTCCTGTTGAGTCCTTGAAGGTCGTTCGGTGTGCCCACAGTACCTCCGGTAGCTCCTCGACCCATAGGCTTTTGCTTGATCCGAGCCGAGCTTTCAGGTTTGACTTGATGGTTTTATTGGTGGCTTCAACCTGCCCGTTCGACTTGGGATGGGCCGGCGAGGCGAATTTTAAGGTTATCTGGAGGTCTTCACAAAGTTTTCTGAATCCCCTGCTGTCGAACTGCTTTCCGTTGTCAGTGATGATCGCTTGGGGGATTCCGAACCGACAGATTATATTTCTTTTCAGGAACTCTGTGGCCTTCTTTTCTGAGATGGTGGACAAGGGCTCTGCCTCTACCCATTTGGTAAAGTAGTCTATGGCCACGATTGCATATTTTGCCTGACCTCGTCCTTTCGGCATTGGCCCTATGATGTCTAGCCCCCACTGTGCAAAAGGCCAGGGGCTGGATATGGTGGTCAGTTGCTCGGCCGGCTGATGGTAGAGGTTGGCATTCTTCTGGCAACCTTCGCATTTCCGTGCTATCCTCATGCCATCCTGGTGCATGGTTGGCCAGTAAAACCCTTGCCTCAAGGCTTTGAAGGCGATTGATCTTCCTCCGGCGTGACTTCCGCAGATGCCCGCGTGAATCTCCCTGAGCACGTAGTCTGCTTCTTCTGGTGCTAGGCATCTTAGGAGGGGTACGGTGTATCCTCTCCGGTAGAGTACTCCTTCAATCAGAGAAAACTTGGTACTCTTGAATTTCAGCTTTCTGGCCTCTTTTTTATCTTCGGGGGTTTCTCCCGTTTCTAGATATCTCCTGATCGGTTGCATCCATGAATCTTTGTCTTCTTCTTCTAGCACGTCCACCTCTGTCTCCCCTATGCTTCTTTCTTGGAGGTATATAAGAGGGATTACCCTGGGGTTTTCTGTCTTCATTGAAGAGGCAAGCCTGGCCAGGGAATCTGCCTCGCAGTTGTCTTCTCGTCCGACCTGTTCGAAGAGTACGTTTCCTACTTTCTCCACCCACTTTTTTACTTCGGCCAAGTAAGCTACCATGGCTGGTTCTCTGGCTTGAAAATCTCCTTTCAGCTGCTGTATTGCTAGCTAGCTGAGAGTCACTCCTGATCACTACATTGTGGACTCCTACTACCGTACACAGCCTTAGTCCGGCCAGTATCGCCTCGTACTCTGCTTCATTGTTTGTAGTTTTGAAGGCGAATTTGAGGGCGAGCAGTAGTATTTCTTCTCCCTTCTCACTTTTTAGTGCTACCCCTGCTCCGTATCCGTGCGAGCTTGCGGACCCGTCTACAGACATTTTCCACCTGTCTTCTTCTACGGCCAAGACCTGCGGTTCTGTGAGCTCTGCTATGAAGTCTGCTAAGGCTTGCCCTTTTATTGCTGTTCTTGGGAGGTAGGAGATGTCGTGCTCGCTTATTTCTACTGACCACTTCATCAGTCTCCCTGAGGCCTCCGGTTTCTGCAAGATTTGTCTCAGGGGAAAATCCGTGTATACTTTGATCGGATGGGCTTGAAAGTAGGGTCGTAACTTCCGAGCTGTGGTGACCAGGGAAGGGATAGGGCGACGAGTTCGTGTGTGGGGTATCGAGTTTCTGCGTCCAGCAGGGCTTTACTGACGTAGTAAACTGGTTTCTGGACGTGGTCGGTCTCTTGTACCAGTGCCGAGCTTACTGCGTGCTTTGAGACGGCCAGGTATAGATACAGTGTCTCCCCTGGGAGGGGTTTGGCCAGGAGAGGGGGCTGTGCCAGGTATTGTTTTAGGTGCTGGAAGGCTTCTTCACACTCGGGTGTCCAGTCGACCCCTTTTTGAGCTTTCTTGATGACTTTGAAGAAACGATGGCACTTGTCGGTTGCTCGTGAGATGAACCGGTTGAGTGCGGCGATTCTTCCTGTAAGGCTTTGCACTTCCTTAACTGTCCGGGGAGACTTCAGGTCTAGCACGGCCTGTATCTTTTGCGGGTTTGCTTCAATGCCTCGTGAACTTACCATGTAGCCCAGAAACTTTCCCGAGGCTACCCCGAATGCACACTTCTCTGGATTGAGCTTTAGACCGTGTTTCCTCAGGAGTTCGAAAGTTTTCTTCAGGTCGGCTATATGGTCTCTTGGTTCCTCGGACATTGTTATCATGTCGTCGACATATAAACCAGCATGGTCGTGCCGATGAGCGGTTTGAAGACTTTGTTCACCAGTCTCTGGAAAGTTGCCCCTGCATTTTTCAATCCAAAAGGCATTACTTTATAGCAGTATAGCCCTTGGTCAGTAATAAAGGTGGTCTTCTCCTCATCCGCAGGGTGCATCCTGACTTGATTGTATCCTGAGAAGGCGTCCATGAAGCTTAGTAGCCCTTGGCAGGCTGTTGTATCTACCAGTTGGTCTATATTTGGGAGGGGAAAGCTGTCTTTTGGACATGCTTTGTTGAGGTCGGTGAAATCTACGCACATTCTCCACTTTCCGTTAGACTTTTTCACCAGTACTACGTTGGACACCCATTCTGGGTATTTTACTTCCCGGATGAAACCGGCTTTCAGCAATTTTTCCACCTCGGTCGCTACTGCTCCGCACCGCTCCTGGTTGAATATTCTTCTCTTCTGTTTTACTGGTTTGTGTAATGGGTTTACTGCTAAGTGATGGCTTATGAATTTTGGGTCGATTCCGGGCATGTCATCGTGTCCCCATGCAAAAACGTCGGGGTACCCTTGCAGACATTCCAACAAGTTTTTTCTTAGGGCCTCGTCTAGACTTCCCCCTATTTTTATGCTTTTCTTTGGCCCGAATAGTTTTACTTCTTCTAATTCTTCGGCTGCTCCGAGCCGTGCATCTCTATCGGGCCGAGGAGCAAGGTCTTCCTTCGTATTCTCGTCGTCCTCGTCCCTCTGTCTTTTCTTGGTGCCTCTTTCCACGCAGAGGGTCTCTCGTGAGTAAGTGGCAAAACAGCTGCGGGCTACCTTCTGGCTCCCGCATATGATCCCGATCCCTTCCCTTCCCGCGTGGGGAACTTCAATTTTAAGTAATAACAGGACATTGCAGCCTTGGTTCTCATCATGAAGGGGCGGCCGACAATGACTTGATAACTGCTCATGCAGTCTACTACAGTGAAGTTTATCATGATTGTTCGGGTTTTGGGGGTGGCCCCGATTGTCATAGCTAGTTGAATTCTTCCCAGCGGGACGACCGTTGATCCCCCGAAACCGTACAGGGGGGTGATGTCTTTGGTTAGAGCTGTGCATTCTACCCCCAGGCTTTCCAAAGTTTCTTTGGAAATTATGTCTACTGCGCTCCCGGGGTCCACCAGGATTCTGTCCACTTCTGTGCCGCCGATTGTTGCTTTGATTATTAGTGCGTCGTCATGGGGGAAACTTACCCCCTGAGCGTCTTCATCGGTGAACATGACGGGTGTCGACCGACTTCCTCGGGGGTTTGGGATTTTTTCTGTTTTCAGCACCTCTGTTCCCCGTGCTCGGCTATAATTTTTCCTCGACCGGTTTGAGTCCCCGGCCAGCGTTGCCCCTCCTGCGATGACGTTCACCTCTCGATTCCTTGTCCTTTGTCTGGCGGCCATGATATTGTGGTCGATGTAATTGTTCAGGTACCCGTTCCGGGCCAGGTCCTCCATTTGTTCTCGCAGGTCCTTGCATTCATCGGTCGTGTGCCCTTTTAGATTGTGGTGCAGGCAGTAGTAGGATCTTTTGTTTTTTCTGTCTGGGGGAAATCTTCTGAGGTCGGGCTCTATTAAGAGGCCTTTTTCCGTATCTCCATGATGATTTCTCCTGGCGGCTTGCTTAGGGGAATATACGCTTCCTCTCGGACCACATGGTTTACTTGAGTTGCGGGTCCTTTGCTTTGATTCTTTTGTGCCATTGGTTTGAACTCTCTGGGTCTTGGATTGAACTTCCGGAATTCTCTCTCTGGTCGCCGGTGGTCTTCTCTCCTGGTTACCCTTTCTCTGGCGGTTGTCCCTCTCCGGGATACTTTCTCCTCTCCTTCTAGTAGGACGTACTTCCTGGCCACCTCCAGTGCAGTAGCGTAGTCTGGTGTTTCGTGGATCCTCAGGTGGGTCCATAGTTTCCCGACCCTTAGGGCCCCTTTCAGACTTTCCAGGGCTTCCTGGGATTCGTAGCCTCCGACCTCGAGTACAGTGTGCATGATACCTTTCAATGAAGCTTTTCAGTGTTTCGTCGTCTCCTTGTTTTATGAGCCTTAGTTCCCCTATTGTTTTTTTAGGGGTGCAGGCTCCTTTGAAATGCCGGATGGATAAACGACTTCTTAAGTTGGGAGAAGCTCTGAATGCTCCTCGGGGCCAGACTTCTATACCATAGGATGGCAGGTCCCCCTAAAGTTAAGGGAAATACTTTGCATATGGCGTCGCCCATTACCCCCTGTACTTCCATTAGGAGGACAAAGTTTTCAATGTGGGATTTTGGGTCGGAGTGGCCTTTGTATGGTGCCATGGTCGGCATGTTAAATCGTTTTGGAAACTGCGCTGTTCTTATTTCCTCCGTAAGGGGAGACCCCTCTTCCTCGCCTCGGGTGTCTCCCGCCCCGACTTTGAGGCTTTCTCCCCACTTTGTCATCTCTTTTCTCAACCAAGATTTTATTTCTCGGGTTGTGCCCCCGTGCCGCCTCCTGTGTTCTTCTGTTCGCCTGTTGCCCCGGGCGTGGCGTTCTTCAAACTCAGAGGTCTCCTGTACGTCTTCGTTATACTTTCTATCCTCCCTTCTGGAGTTGTAAAAACTGTCGGAGGAGGGGTCGGGTGATTGTTCCTCCTCTTCTTCTTCCCATGTGCCTTCTGATCTCCCTACTACCGCAGATCTTATCCCATAGGGGCCTCTCTTCCTGGGTCCCTCGTCTTCGCTTATGTCTACTACTCTTTTTCCTCTCTCCTTCTCTTTCCTCTTTTGTCTGGCCTCGGTTTCAGTTTCCTCGTTGTTTGCTCCTTCCATTCTTTCCAGTCGATCCATCATAGACCTCATGCCATCTTCCATTCTTTTCATCCAGTCTATTGCCGGGCCTCCTGGTTGGTGATTTCCGTCCTCCGCCATTTGTCTTCTCACGTGAACTGCTTTTTGTGAAGTTCCCCACAGACGGCGCCAACTGTTGACGGTGGATTTTGGTCTCAGGGTAATATTGGAATATCACTCCCGAGGAAATCCTCCTCCAACTGTGAATTTGTTTGGTTATGGGGGACCAAAGGCAAATTTAGCGGAAAACAAGAAAATACGCCAATCAGACAAGGTGTTTTAACGTGGTTCGGCGGATTTTGGGATCCGACCTACGTCCACGGGCAAGAACAGGATGATACTTTTTATTACTCAAATACACTCCTCAGGTCTCTTCCTTGCTTTTACAAATCAGAGCTCTATGATTCTAATCTCTCACTCTTGTGATGATTTTCAGATGATTTTCACTTGTCCTTCTACACTCACTCTACCCTTCTATTTATAATAATACAGAAATCAGATTCCTATTTGTATAAGAAATCCTATTGGACTTAATCTTCTCTTCTTGTAGGGTTTCCTGATCCGGTGCTGCCTTCTCCTTTCGTATTCCCTTTTGGATTCTGATTCCTTCTCCTTATGAGAGTAGGACATTTCTCTTATCTTATCCATAAGAATGGGGCGCGGCTGTCTTGGACACTTCCCGTCGTCTGGTCGGTTTTAATGAGGTCGGCCATGACAATCTTTTATGCTGAGAGTGTTCCTGCCGACATCTATAGTGATCGGTCACCCAGACCATAGTGGTCGGTCCTTTTGTAATGAGGTCGGTCTCTTCATGATGTGGTCGGTCTTCTTCATGATGTGGTCGGTCTTCTTCATGATGTCAACCAGGGAAAGAAATTTACCCTTTCGTCCTTGTTGTGCTGTCTTAAATGCCGTAGTGCCTGAAAACACCATCAACACTATGGAACCCAACCCGATGAGGTCCCTGTGTTTGCACCCGACCTAAATGGAGAGTTAGACATGATTTCGATAAGTATCATCTATCTCAATATGCCAACCTGATGAACGAAGATGAGATCATAGGTCGACCAATATTGAGGTCTTGTGACATATGCCCTAAATGGGAAGATGTGCTTCCAGAATGCTAATGATGGTGGAAGGAAAACAGTGGTTCACGGTTGTTGTAGGTAATGCCAGTCGCCATAGGATGATGTAGTGGCATGACAGTGGCAAAGCAGAGTCGTCATAGGTCGGTGCAATAACAAGACAATGGCAAAGCAAAGTCGGCATATGTCGCCACAAGCCGATGCAGTAGCAGATGAATAAATATATATGATTGGCTAGATTAAAGGTGGTTGATAATGACATAAACTATAATGATGATCTTGTGACATTGGTTGGCATCACGGTTGGTGGAACATTATATTTTGAAGCTTATATAAAGAGGTTGAAATCACAAATTCAATGGTTAATAAATTTTACATCTCAGTACCGGTAAAATCAAGAACTTAAGAGTTTTAGATAGAGAGAGAAAACTGGTCAGTTATCTGACCACTTGAGAGAGTTAAATCGGCTTGTTCAGACCCGATGTGTTGTATTATTGTATTTGTGCTTTTAATTTGTAAACTCGGGTCGGAATTTACCCCGAGACATAATAAAATTTCCCCATTCACCCATGGACGTAGGTCGAAGTTATTTTCCGCCGAATCACGTAAAATTCTGTGTTTAATCTTCATCTGCTTGTCAAAATTTATGCAATTCCCTAATAACCAAACAAATTCACTGTTTGAATGAGATTTATTCAATAGATAAATTTCATATTTTACCATTAGAAATAAAAACATCCATCAACAATATCCACTGGAACCTCAAGTACTGATAAGATTTTTCAGGGGAAAAAAAAATATATTAAAATTTCGCTATAACATGACAAATTTAGACTTTAAAAAAGCTTTTTTTTTTAAAAAAAAAAAAAAGCCATGACTTGACTTTTTATTCATCGAGAATGTACGAAGTTTGAAGTGACACCATTAAGTTATTATAAAAACTGATGTCATTTATTTTTTATTTATTGTTCAATTTTTTTTAAGATATAGACGAAATTGAATAGTGCTGCATGGGCATGGCCGCGAGGGAACAGCAGCGGTGTGGTACTATTACATTTCCAATGTTGTTTCACAAGTCAATTTTGGATTTTTTTTATAAGTAATTAAGACCTTCGTTTATTTATAAGTGAATGTTTTAAAAATCGAACTGTTTATTAAATTATAATTTTTTTTAATTATTATTGATTCGATAGGTTGAATTATTATTATTAAATTAATAAAATTAGATGATATCATAAATAATTTTAAAAAAATATTATTTTAATATTGATTTAAAAAAATTATGAACCGATCCGTCCGATTCACCGGTTTTCACAGGCTTTACTTTTCCCACTGTAACCTTCTCCGTTCATTTTCTGATTAAATTAATTTTGGACGGCCGTGATTTGTTTTCATCTTGTTGATATTTGGCTTCAACGAAGAGGAGAGTGTATGACGTCGGATGAGGAAATCAAGCAATTATTGAGTAATTGTCTTGTAGCAATATCATTCTGTTGGCCAATCACATGATGACAAGTCAGCTCATTGGTATCGGAAAAAAAACCAGCATCATTTGAAAGTCCCATCAATCTACTGTGGCGCGTGTACAACCGCCAGCCCTTTTCTTTCAATTTTGGGATATTATCATTTTTCATTGGCTAAAATTTAATATAGTTTAATTTTTTAATCTAATTTTTTTGTTAATTAGTGTATTAATTATATTTTTTAGGTTAAATTTCAAACCTAATATTTTAGTCCATTCTCTAATTTATTCTTTAAAATTTTCAACCGGTTTAAAAATTTAAACATGAAAATATAAATCACCACACTGAAAATTTATGTAATATGAATTATTTCTCTTTATATTTTAACATTTTATTTTAGACACAAGTGTATATTTTATTGTAACTTAGACTATGATATTTATCTCGGGAATCTTCAATTATCTACCATTGAATCTGTCTAATAATACTAATTGCAAGCGAAATTATTCTTAATCAACTAACGCATATTGTTCAATTAACAACATAATTATCAAATATTTAATAATTACTAAAAAGAAAGAACCTAACTTTGTTTTACTCGAATTTTATATGAAACAAATATGTTCAATAATCTAAACTATACGAAATTGGAATTTGTGTGATAATCATGCGTGTTGATTAAAGAGCAAACATGGTTGGTGATGCACCGTCAATACAGTGAGTGAAATATCTATGGAGACAAAAAATGGTAGGGTGGGTGTGAGACCCAAAACGCAGCGTATGGTCCCAACCACGTAGACACGCGCACACAATCACAGACATTGAAGCGCGTCTAAGATAAGGCCCATGATATAAGAGCGCCAGATCCTTTATTAATAGTGGAGCAGAAGAAAGTGCAGCATCCAAGGAACAGTTTAAAAGGAAAAAGACACGTGGTCCCTACGATCCACACGTTTCTGTGTAAGCTACGGCCTTTTTATCAAATGGGGCCCACTTGATTTACACGTGTCAAACGAAACCGACAACGTTTCATTAAAACCGGATGCTTATTAGGACCCTAAAATTATCGAAGCTGACAGCAGCGTCGGCAGAGAGAAGCAGAAACAAGGGAAAGCGAAAACGCTGTCGCAGCGCTTACCTGCCTAATTACGACAAATTACCATTAAAACTCCTCAAACAAAAATACAAAATAACAGCCGCCCCAATAGAGATAGTAACCCTTTCTATCTGACAAATTTATACGACACAAGTTTAAGAATTCCTTTTTTGTCCTGAAACCTGGAGGGGAATTTTTTTGTTAGGGCCAGGTAGCAAAACCAATTAATGAATTGAATTTGTATCGAATCCTAAACGAATCGAATCAAAATATGATGGATTAGTATTCGATTCGTTTATTAAACGAATCATAATATCAGGATTCGTTTTCGATTCGTTTATATGAATATTCGTTTAGTCGTGAAATTTTTTAATAACATAATTTACCAGAATTGATTTATATTAATTCTTCACAAATATATACATATGAAATATGTAATTAATAAATTTACTAAAAATATCTCACCAAATTTCGATAATATTATTTTTTCTATTGTAATTATTCATAATTTCTCTTATCTTAATTGAAAAAGAACAATAACTAGTAAAATAAAATAATAAAACGAATCATAAACAATTAAACGAATCAATGAACTTAAATTCGTATTCGATTCGTTTAACAAACGAATCGAATCGAATCGAATCGACTCATTTATTAAACGAATCCATTTTATCAAACCCGTATTCGCTTTAAAGCGAATCGAATCGAACGAAAATAAACGAATCCTGACCCAAATTGACACCCCTATATTTTTTTTTTGCAAAACATGTAGGGTTATTTTGGGAAATTCAAGTTGAATTATTGGTTAGTGTACGTGGATGCCTAAATCAGTTGTATAAATAATTAATCAATCGTAGTCGAAAATGAATAGACACTTTAATTTTTAAATTCTCGTGAACTTAAACATGTTTGCAGTTTGCATGCAAGTTGGTTGTGAAAATAAGACAAGTTTGATCGGTTCGACCGGTCGAATCAAGAATCGGTTCGATCTCCGGTTCGATTAATAATTTAAAAATAATGTGTTTGAAAATTGGTGAAAATCGATTTGGACAAATGAATCGGTTATTAATCGGTGAACCAGTAATACTCGATTTTTGTATATATATTTTTTTATTTATTAAGTGAAATATAGTTATTTTGAGCTAAACAAAACGATACTGTTTTGAATGCTATAAAGTACCCCCAATTCCCAAACCTAATCTTCGTGATTTTGCTAAGCTTTATCTGATCTGCGTCTTCATCTACTCTCTGCGAGCTCATCTGCTCTCTTGGCTAAGCACTTAACTTGATTAACTAATACCCACTAATAAAAATACTTAAACCTGATAATCATTTGTTTTTTTTCTTGGAATTTTTTAAAAAAAACATATAATTTTTAAAAAAACATTTAAACAAGCTTAATCTTGTCATGCACGTATATTTATCGCCAATAATCAAATCAATTATAATTAATTGAATTATTAATTTGTGAGAACTTATCCGGCTTGTCTTTTTTACAATAATTATTAAAGTTTTGGAGTATTTTCAAAGATTAGACTTCACCAAGGTACTATCATTAAATACTTTGACATTTGAGAACATCAAAATCAGACCCTAATAATAAATAAAATATAATAAAAATTAAATCAATAACTGTTATTAAAAAATTTACTGCATGCATGATAAAATTATCTTTGCCCCAAAGTTTAAAAAAAATCTGTAAAATTGGGGATGATATATCCAATTATTAGAATGTTATAGGGGCTAAGTGAGAATTTGCTTCTTGATTTGAACTCAACATTTGAGACCAGAAACGTAGAACATGCTACTGCTGCAAAGTAGGCAGACGTGTTTGATATAACTTTCAGTGTCATTGCAGCGGAAAATAGTATTTGTGTGAAAGGGCTGTCATGTTGTGGTCAAGTCGAGTTGGGTCGGATCGAAGATATTAAATTTTTTTATATAAATTAAAAATTTACGATTCAATATTTAAAAATAAATAAGTAAATCTTGATTTTTTAAACAAGAGGGAGGCCGGACCTATGTGGAATTTTTTCGACTCTTACAAATTTTTAAAATTTTAAAACAAGATCTTTTAGGTTGGGTTGGATTGATGGGTTAGACGGACACTTATATACCCTATATGAAATTATTATTTTTTCATTACAATCAAATCTACAGATATACAATATGTAATTTACTGAAATATTGAATACAAATGTTTATAATACATCTAGAATTTTACGTCTACTATAGACGAAATATTTACTCCCACTCAAATATGGAGAGAATTATACTCCCACTTTAAAGATAATTTTTACTCTCAAAATTGATAAATTTTGACTCACGGCCATTACAAATAGTCGAACTTTTGTTCTCCCAAAAATGTTGTTAAATTGGTGTCATTAAACGGTAATATAAACATGCAAACAAACAGATCAAACAACAAAAGTAGATCTAGATGCAAGAAACCCTAAAAATAGAAAAACCTTTAAAACAAAACCTGGAAATCAAGTTTATAGATTCAATCCAAGTCGAGATATCTCTGTCCTTAAGAACTTATTGGCCCCGTCACAGGTGCTATACGGATTCGCAATTGGCCAATGTCCTCCCAGGATAACATGGTTCCTTCTTGTCCAAAGAGCACTCTTTGACAAGTATTCGAACTAGGAAATGTGGTGAAACTCTCTCTAAAACAAAGAAAACAAAATGTCTCTTCCAGAAATTCAGATATCTTTTTCTGTATATCTGTTTTGGATATAAAGCCTTCTTATATAAGGCATGGAAGGGTGCCAATAGGGCACCCTTTGGGATGGGGTGCAACCCTCCAAAGGGTTGTACCCCTCACAAGCACCCAATCCAACCAAATGACAGAATTACCCTTAATGAAATATATTGAAATTTCCTACAATCCCCCACAATTCTTCAAATATTCATGGAGACACTTGAGAGAGTTATCATGAACTAAAGCTGCATCGAAATAGGTAGCTTTCGCCTTGAACCTTTCCTAGTGAGTGACAATCGGATTTACTTGGCAAACCAGTGACCCATAGTCTTGAACTGTTCTGCCGTTGGTGTAAACCAAGACAATTGCCAACACACAGCTTTAATTCGACCATTTTCCCGTTCTACGATTGTGTTCATTTTGGCCCTGAACAACGGTCCTGGATTCATCAAGCACTTTAGGGTAACCCGCCTTTAAAGGTTCCCATGGAAGCGGCATCACTTCTTACTTGAAATAGGTGATATGCTATGAAGAGATAATCTGTCTTTACCCTCATTAGGACTCATCTCCTAATATAGTGATCATTAAAAGCCTTAGCTTATCCTAACCAATGACAGACAGCACTCAGCGTCATTATCGGAATGGGAAAGAGTACGAAACTCTTCAATGCTTGTTTTGAATTGCACAAAGTTTCTGTTGTCCCTTTTGAACCTAGATCTTTGGATCTCCAGTCAACTAGGTTGGGTTTCCACAGTGACAATTCTTAGATTATAGGCTTCAAGCCCATTCCCCTCGATGACTTATCAACTTGCTCTCGAGGTAAACCTTTAGTTAGTGGATCCGCTAGGTTTTCCTTCGACCTGACATAATCGATCGTTATTATGCCACTTGAGAGCAGTTGACGTATGGTATTATGTCTCTGACGTATGTGTCGAGACTTACCATTATACATTGTATTTTGGGCTCTCCCAATAGCCGATTGGCTGTCACAATGTATGCTTATTGCTGACACCGGTTTGGGCCAACTAGGAATATCCTCCAGGAAGTTTCTAAGCCATTCTGCTTCTTCCGCAGTTTTGTCTAACGCTATGAATTCTGATTCCATAGTAGACCGGGCAATACACGTTTGCCTCGAGGATTTCCATGACACGGCTGCATTACCAAGTGTGAAAACAAATCCACTCGTGGATTTGGAATCCACCGTATCAGATATCCAGTTAGCATCGCTGTAACCCTCTAATACAGCAGGATATCTCTCGTAATGTAGCCCATATTTTGAAGTTTCTCTCAGATACCTCAAAACTCTTACTATGGCTTTCCAGTGGTTGTGTCCTGAATTGCTCGTATATCTGCTAAGCCGATTCACAGCTTGAGCGATATCAGGTCGTGTGCAATTCGTGAGATACATCAGACTTCCGATGATTCTCGAATACTATAGTTGCGATATGCTTGAACCAGTATTCTTTGATAAATGAAGAGTTAGGTCTACAGGGGTTCTAGCCACATTTAGATCCCCTTTGATATATTATCGAGTATCTTCTCAATATAATGAGTCTGTGATAATATATATCCGTCTGATGTCCTAGAAATCTTTATTCCTTGGATCACATCAGCTATCCCCATATCTTTCATATCAAATCTGCTGGATAACACGTTTTTTGTAGACTGAATCATTTCATGATTACTACCAATTATCAGCATATCGTCTACATAGAGACACACAATGACATATCCTTTTTGAGTTGATTTGGTGTACACACACTTATCACACTCATTGGTTTTAAACCCATTTGACAACATTTTTTTGTCAAATTTCTCATGTCATTGTTTCGGTGCTTGTTTTAATCCGTACAAGGATTTTACAAGTTTGCACACCTTCTGTTTTTGTCCAGGAACACTAAACCTTTCTGGTTGTTCCATGTAAATCTCTTCATCCAATTTACCATTCAAGAATGCCATCTTTACATCCATTTGATGTATTTCAAGACCAAATATAGCTGATATGGCTATGAGCATTCTTATCGATGTGATGCGAGTCATTGGTGAATAGGTGTAAAAGTAATCAAGGCTTTCCTTTTGTCTATAACCTTTTATGACAAGTCTTGCATTAAACTTATTTATTGATCCATCCGTTTTCATCTTCCTTTTGAATATCCATTTGTAGCCCAGCGGCTTACAACCTGGCGGAAGATCAACCAACTCCCAAGTATGGTTCTGTAGGATTGAATCAATCTCACTGTTAATAGCCTCTTTCCAAAGAGGTGCCTCCGGAGAAGCCACAGCTTCTTTATAACTTTGAGACTCATTTTCGAACAAGTATGTTAGAAAATCGAGACCAAACGACTTAGACGTTCTAGCTCTTTTGCTACGTCTAGGCTCGATTGTCTCAGCATTTACACGTTGATCTGATTCTTGGTCAACTTGATCACTGTCCTTGACAGTATCAACTGTTCTTTTGAGAGACCCAGTTATTTGTCTTTCCTTACAAGGAAACGTCTCTTCAAAAAATATCGCATTCCAAAGACTCAATTATCATATTTGGATTGATGTCAGGAATCTCCGACTTGTGTACCAAGAATCGATACGCACTACTATTGTGAGCATATCCAATGAATACACAGTCAACAGTTTTGGGTCATATTCTAACATTCTTAGGTTTAGGAACCATTACTTTGGCAAGACACCCCCACACTTTGAGGTATTGTAGGAAGGTACGAAACCTTTCCACAATTCATATGGTGTCTTGTCCAGTCTTCTGTGAGGAAGCTTGTTCAGAACGTAGTTCACGGAAAGCAAGGCTTCCCCCCACAAGTTCTGGGGTAACCCGAACTTGTCAACATGGCATTCATCATTTCCTTCAACGTTCGGTTTTGCGCTCCGCAATTCCGTTCTGTTGAGGAGAGTAAGGAGCAGTGGTTTCGTGAATAATTCCGTGCACAGAACAATATTCACCGAATGGTGAAACGTATTCACCGCCTCTATCACTCCTGATTCTTTTGATTTTCTGGCCAAGTTGGCTTTCAACTTCGTTCTTATAGTGCACGAAGCTCTCAATTGCTTCAGCTTTGCTTCTCAGCAAGTACACATAACAGAATCTTGTGCTGTCATCGATAAAAGTGACAAAGTACTTTTTAACCGCCTCTTGTTTGCACAATATTCAAGTCACATACATCGGTATGTACAAGTTCTAGCGGTTTAGAACTGCGTTCTATGAATGAAATGATGCGCGATGCATTTTTGCTTCAACACATGCTTCACACTTATGTTGGCTATCAATTGAAAATTTAGGTATGAGGTCCATGTTAATTAATTTACGCATGGTATCATAATTAACATGTCCTAACCTCCCATGCCATACATTTTGTGACACAATAATATAAGCAGACGAACTAGCTTTATTAATAGCACGGTTAACAGTCATTACATTTAGCTTGAAAAGGCCCTCAGTTAGGTATCCTTTTCCTACATACATATCATTCTTAGTCAATACAAACTTGTCAGAGACAAATACAAGCTTAAAACCAGCCTTACTAAGAAGAGAGCCCGAGACCAAGTTCTTCCGAATATCTGGAACGTGCAGTACATTCTTCAATGTTAGCTCATTTCCGGATGTCATCTTCAGAACCACTGTGCCTTGTCCAACCACCTGAGAGGTAGACGAGTTTCCCATTGTCAGATGATCGCCGCCATCGACCTTCTGGTACATGAAAAACATCTTACTGTCTGCACAGATATGACGAGTAGCCCCAGTGTCTACCCACCATTCTCTCGGATTCCTAACTATGTTGGCTTCGGTTACCACTGCTGATAGTTCCATCTCTGAGATATCATCAGTCAGCTGCTCGCCTTCAGTAACATGGGCCTCATATTTCTTTTTCTTGCCATTGTCCTGAGACTTCTTGTTCCTGCAGTCCTTTGACATATGACCGTTCTTTCCACAGTTGTAGCATTTTCCCTTAAAATTCTTGTTCCCAGAGTCAGCTCCACTGTTCTTTCTCTTTTTGCTACCCTTTGAACCTTCAATGATGTTGGCCTTAGACTCCAGAGTCTTGTAGCTGGCCTTCTCGGACATCATGTTGTCCTCCTCGATTCTCAATCAAACACTGAGGTCTTCAAGGCTCATCTGCTTCTTTTTGTGTTTCAGATAGCTCATGAAGTCCTTCCATGATGGAGGCAACTTTTCAATTATGGCGGCAACTTGAAACATCTCACAGAGTTTCATTCCCCCATCCAGTATTTCATGAATGATCAATTGCAGTTCACCCAACTGAGACATCACCGTCCTTAAATCTACCATCTTGTAGTCCAGGAACCTACCCACGACAAATTTCTTTTGTCCGGCATCTTCGGTTTTGTACTTCTTCTCGAGAGATTCCCAGAGAACCTTCGCAGAAGTCATGCCTTGGTACACATTGTACAGGATATTGTCAAGACCACCCAAAATGTAATTCTTGCATAAGAAGTCTCCAGACATCCAAGTATGTTCTCGCTCTACCTTGGCAAATTCAGATTCACCCTCCACAGGACCCGGAGGATCTTTGAGGAATTTAGCCAACTGGAGAGTTGTCAGGTAGAACAGCATTTTGCTCTGCCACTGTTTGAAATTTGCCCCACCAAATTTCTCCGGTTTTTCTCCATGAGAGACCGGTACCGTGATATTTCCGCTAGCCATATGTAACTGGAAATCAACAGGGTCAATTAGTCTACGAAAGACAAATTGCACAACGATCAACGAATGACCTTGTTCAAAGTGATATATGATAAATATATGTCAATCAAGATTGGGTGGAATTACTTGTGTATTATTACACTTTAAATTCTCAACCAATTATGCAACAACCAATCAATTCCAACTTTATCACTATGTGAATGCTTGTGATAATTGAACAACTTAATAATAACTTAAATCTATACTACCAAGATTAATGTGTTTACAGTATATGACTAACCAAGTTAATATTAATTAAAGTTTGCAGTTTATGATACTTACAGGACAAAGTCGATAGTGTCACGTTCGTATCTACGTTCGAACGAGACTGTCCAGTGTGTGTGCGTTCGTGTTGCGTTTATGACGTGTTCGAATGTTCTAAGACAGAAGGCTTGCGTTCGAGTTGCGTTTGAAGACGCGTTCGAACGTTCTTACGAAAATTCAAATTTTTAGCATTCGCGTGCGTCGGGCGTTCGAACGCTCAACAGATTTTTCATGCACAGTTCGTATTTTCCAGAAAATACTCAAACCCTAACATGCAAATTACTATCTAATAACACGATACAATAAGTTCTTAAGATTGTTGTTAAATTGGTGTCATTAAACAGTAATATAAACATGCAAACAAACAGATCAAACAACAAAAGTAGATCTAGATGCAAGAAACCCTAAAAACAGAAAAACCTTTAAAACAAAACCTGGAAATCAAGTTTATAGATTCAATCCAAGTCGAGATATCTCTGTCCTTAAGAACTTATTGGCCCCGTCACAGGTGCTATACGGATTCGCAATTGGCCAATGTCCTCCCAGGATAACTTGGTTCCTTCTTGTCCAAATAGCACTCTTTGACAAGTATTCGAACTAGGAAATGTGGTGAAACTCTCTCTAAAACAAAGAAAACAAAATGTCTCTTCCAGAAATTCGGATATCTTTTTCTGTATATCTGTTTTGGATATAAAGCCTTCTTATATAAGGCATGGAAATGTGCCAATAGGGCACCATTTGGGATGGGGTGCAACCCTCCAAAGGGTTGTACCCCTCACAAGCACCCAATCCAACTAAATGACAGAATTATCCTTAATGAAATATATTGAAGAATTTCCTAAAAAAAAAAAAAAAAAAAGCCAAGAACCCGGTGGCACCCAATGTGAAAGTAATAAAATATCATAATTGTTAAAAGAGAAAAAGGATAAAGAGAGGGAAATGGATGGATGGTTCCTTAGTGGCAAGTATTGTAAAGGGAAATTCCATTGCCAGCTAGAATGATAGCATCTTCGAATAATTTAGTAATATTAGACTGGCTAGCTGTTCACAATTGATGGGCTACTTGTTGCCAAATCTTTTTAAATCCATTATAATATATGCTTTTGTTTTTTTTTTAATCTACTTATATACTAAAAATACTTAATTAAAACCAGATATTGCACAGTCATCCCATGTAAATGTTATATGTTTTTTTAAAACTAAATATTATCTAAAAAGACGTGTAACAAAACTAAACATTTAGTAACTTTGGGGACATTAATTATAAATCAAATCTAATATTATATATTGAATATCGAATCAATAATGAAAAGATAAGTTAGATTCATGTGGAGTTTATATTAGAAAAAACTTACAAAATTAGTAATATCAAATATAAACTCAATTTAATATCATATCTTTAGCCCTCGTTATATTCTATGTTAATATACAATAGGATAAATACATTAGAACGAAATTACGATAAAGATTAGCAAAACCCAAAATTTTATTTATTATTTATTAATATTAGTAAATAGCTAAAAATACACAAAATTTTATGATTAAAAAGAATTATATTAGTCATAAATATATCGTGTCGTGTCGATTTGTATTTAGTGAGATGAAAATTTATTGTTTATAATTTCGAGATCACGCATTGTTTTATTCTTTTTAGTTTTATATAGTTAGATTTTTAAATGGAAAAAAAAAAGGTTCGTTGACAATTACGTAAAGGGTTTTATTGAAAAATTCGAAATATGGGGAAAATGGTAAATGAAATTAACATTTAAAATATCCAGAAAAGGTTGGTGCCAGGAAGAAAATGATTGCTAACATGGAGCGTCAATATACTTTTGGGGGAATTTTCAACCTTTGCTTTGTTGGTACGAAAGAATTTTTATGTATGGGGGATATATAATAGAACAGATGAAAATGAAACCCTAAAAAAATTCAACATGAGCACTTTTTTTATCATTGAATTTTTGTATTTTTTGTTTAAAATGATAAAATAATTTTAAATATTCAAAAATTACTATTTTAAGCAAAAAAAATTATAAAAAAAATCGACCAATATCAAGAAATACAAATAGCATTATTCAAAAAATTAAATAAATTATACCCATATAAGGACCCACTCTTACACAAGACAGCTTTAGGCAACCTCCTCCATTTTACTTTTTAATGCCAAAGTTAAGGAATTTTTTTTTCTTTGGATTCGATTTTTGAGCCTTTGATACTTCTCCAAGTCACCTACTCCTTTTTTTTTTTTTTTTTTTTTTTTTTTTGCTTCGCCCTATACTGATCGTTACACATTTTTTAATTATGTGTTCTTAATCTCCTTGGCTTAATCAACATATTAATTAGCATTACTTAATACTTTATCTAGCTAGTTGCTAATACCATGCAAGATAAGTGAAATTTATTGTCATTTGGCACTTTTAGCATCATGGATCCAATGAGAGTATGAGACCATGTGATTGGTTCTTTGGCAAGCCTAAGCATAAAAGTTATTAATCAAGTAGAAATGATATAGTAAGTAAATTGGTTCATTACATGGGATTATAGAAAAATTCGAATCTATATCGATCCGTAAATATTCACATTATCGAATATGGAAAAAATTTATATATGGATGTTAAAGTAATAGATTTGCACAGATTTGGATATGAATTTAAGTGAATTCGGATTCTAAAAATCAGAATCTATATTTTTAAAAATAAATTTATAAATATAACCTGAATCCAGACTATCTAAAATTTATGAATTCAAGTACTTTTTTCCGAATTCGAATTCGAATGTAACAAAATCCGAATCCAAGTTCTGTACACACCTTTCAAATTGTTGAAACGTTAGATCAATAAAATGTGTTCTTGATTTTATAAGGCAAAGGGACTAGGGTTTATGGATTGAATAATGAATAACCTAGGGTTTTGATTTGACACAGAACCGAACTTTGATGAAGGCTGGACCCTAGCTCGTAATTGGCATTAATTGATAAATGGGGCTTAATTAATAGGGCCCATTGTGACTTTGTAATCACGGTTTACTTTTTGAAAATCTAATTTTGTTTGCTATTACTTCATTTTCCATTTATCTTTTGGTGTTTGTTTGAGGAATAATATACTGAAACTAATCAGAAAATTTGAGAGGTTACCCAAATGATAATAAACTTGGATCTCATTAAAAATTTTGAAAGAAACATATTGCTTTCTAATTATATGTTCACTATGTTTCTGTAAATTTGGTCGATGAATCCTATACTAAATCGCAAATCAATTCCTCACAATTTTAGTTCATTGATCACAGATCTAATGGTCGTGAGTGAGTTTTGAACCGATGGATCACTTGAAAAATAATAATAGGGAATAACGGTGGAGTTTCTCAACTCCATCCAATTTTTTATTAAAAAAAAAAAAACGGTGAAAATTCTGCCGCCAAATCACCCGAATCAAGTTTAGTTAGAGCAAGTAAAATCTCTCATGCTCTTACAAGAAATACACATTTTGGACTCGAACCCAAGTCCTGACAATTAAATCCTAGTGGTGTTTACGGGTCGGATCGGGTCTTTTTTTTTTTTTTTTGAATTTTGTGAGAATCGATCGGGTCGGGTCACACTGGTCGGGAAACCCAAACCCGAAATTCGAGAGGCGAAACCTAATCGGGTCGGGCCGGCCAACTTTTTTTAATAGATTGATTATTTTGAAATATAAATATTAGTTATTTTATGTTCCGAAAATTATGATATATATAAAGTTTCAAGATAACAAAAGTAATAAATAAATAAAATAATAGTTAAAACTTTAAAAAATTATAAAAATTTTAGAAAAATTATAAAAATATTATAGTGTTTTAATATCAAACTCATGACCTAACCCGTAAATTTTTGGTCGGGTTGAGTTAACCTGAAAAATCATTAAATTTTTCTGAAACTCGAGCGTATCGGATCGGGCGTTGACCCAAAAATTTACACACCATTATTAAATCCTAAGTTCTTTACCACAAAAACACATCCATATGGGAGAAAAGAAAATCTCAAATTTTTATGATGAATGCTAATTTGTTACTTGAAAATCAATAGAAAACGACAAAAATAAGATGTCCCAATAAAGAAAAAAAGTGAACAACGGATTGAATTTTTTTTAGAGCCATTTAACCTTTAATTTGATTGATTTAGATACAGATACTGGATTTGAGTCTGACTCTTAAGCCAAACACAGTGATAATTAAATAATAATCATTATTACTTTCGACAAAATAATAATAATAATAAAGTGGGTTAAGTGAATTTCATAGGTGTCACTAATAGAATATATATTTATTTATGTGTGAGTGCCGACGAACCAAAAAGATTAAAAAAAAGAGAGATAAAATTTTATCATATTCTTAAATTTAAATATTATTTATTAATATTTTTAAATTTTGAATTTTGATATTTTTACTAATTTTGGAAAAGTCTAGTTATTTATATTTTAATTTGATATTTTTATTATATTTTCTTAAATATATACACAATTAAAAATATTTAAAAATAATTGAACTTTTCAAAACTCGATCTATTTATATATACAGAGATTTGGTGGTTGTAAAGAGTGGAGCTGAAGTTAAAAACATTCTTATTCTTATTCAACGTCCATGCAACAGAATCAGGTCACATTGCTTATCTATTACAGTTTTTTCTGTTACGACACGGGAAGATTGGCGCCAATATATATACGTACGTAAGATGAAAAGTAACTGTTATCAAAACTGCTGAGACCCAACTTTTAGATTCTTTTTAAACATGAGCTTCTATTGAAATGATTTTCAGTAGAGGTAGTGACTTTCGTTAAATTTAAAAATTTGTTAAACGTGTCTCATGAATTAATGAAAAATATAATTTATTAATGAAAGAATTTTGATTTATCTCATTTAAAATGAAAAATTTCATTCATTCAATTTTTTTATTATTATTATAAAAATCAAATTTTGATCTATTGAATGATATTTTGGCTATGTCACTTAGTCAAAAATTATTAGTACATAGACGTAACATATTTCTTAGTAGAAGTGTGCATAATATTTTGTCAATGAGTTAGTAGGCTTCACTTTGAACTGCACGAATTGTACACGTCCCCACTTACAAATTTGGTCAACTTCAAAGTTCAAACTAGATCGATCTGTGTTTGTTTGTTGTTTGGTTTCTTTAATGTATTACTACTGTTCGATTTCCTCATTATTTGGTTATTGCACTAGTTGTATTGAAGTAGTAGCTATAATATGATATGAGTACTGTTATAAGAATCAAGTTGAAGATTTTCTTGCTACCAACAACCGGCAGTGTGATTAATGCTGTCTTAACATTAACAGCATTTTCTTGTTGCCACTGTTTCTTTTTTTACTCACAATAATGATAACTTCATTATTGCTCTTGCTGTCATTGTAATAAAATTTGAGTAATAGTGACGATCCACCCGTTTATAAAATATTGTTCTAATTTATACTTCATGTTTACGATTTTATTCTTGATATGAACCCAAGTCAACCCAAAAATACATTTTGGGCTTCATGCATGAAGAATATCACATCATTCCCTAAACGAAAACCTAATTTTTCACTATGTTTCTCAAGAATTTGAGGCAAAATATTTAAGAAATGTAATCAAACAATTGGTGCCCCCAATCCTTGCTGCAATTTTCAGCCCAATCACGATGCCTTATTGGGCTTTTTGAACTGGAATTGGGTTCCACTACTGATAGCATGCTCTTGGTTTAGGCTATGAGCTCATTCCAAAATAAATATGGGCCTTAATCCATTTGTAATTGTATGGTCCTAGTACTACTAATGCATTCAAAAATTGGATAACTTAATTCTGATCATATATCGTACTTATGAACAAAATTTTTTAAACCAATCAATATGATAGTAGAGTATTGATTAGATATAAATATTTAACTGTCTAATAAGTTTAGTCAAGACTTTCGATGGTGGTTTTTGGTAAGCCTTCAGCCTGAGGAAAGTTGAAGGGTATTATAATAATTGTCCAACCAGATTGATGGAAAGGCCCAAGGATCCAGAGATAAGAGGAATAACGAAGCATAACCTAACCCGATCATGTTATGAATGTTCTCCCCATGGAGAGATTCTGGATCAAGATAGGTGATGGTGGTACCTGACCCGACCACTTTAAAGGAAGATTTTTGGGTGCTCTTAGAGTTTGTATAGTCTGACTCGATGAAGCATCACCAATAGGGATGACAGTGGGTAGGGTATGTTGCAGGTTTTCCATTACCAAACTTGCACCCGCATATGTAAATAAATTACCAAACCCGCACCATACCCGTTGCGGGATTTAATTTTCATTACCAAACCCGCACCGCATATAAAAATAAATTACCAAACCATCATTGGTACCCAACGGATTTTTTGCGGGTTTTTAAAATATTAAATTACTTTGTGTTCTTAATAATATAATTTTTTTAATTAAATAATTTATTTTTAATTGCTAACTGTAGTTTTCACATTTGTTTTTCATTTGACATATACAACATGCAATGTATGTATATACAGTACATAGATAACATAATGTATGAAATACTCAGTACCATATGCTTATTTTTCATATAAACATAATTAAAACGATTTCCTCCCTTCATAATTATAATGATCTAAATTAGCCAACTCAATCGACAATAAGCTAAAAAGTAATCACCAACATTGGTCATATTTTTTGTGTTAAGTGTAATGAAAGTGATACTTACAAGGCTCAAGTGGTGTAGGTGTAATGAAGAAGCAGGAAAGCTACTGAAGTTGCAGCAAACACTAGCTTATTTTGATCCTCTCCCGTTTCTGATTATGTGAACTTAATCCAAATTTTTGCATTATAATTTTATTAACAAGTGTGATTAGAAAAAAATAATAATAGTCATGCAAAAAATCTTCAGTTAGGCAGGTTGCGGGCTGCGGCTGAGTGGGAGTGTGGAACTGTGGATTAGTGTTTTAGGTTTAGGTTTTGTTAGTTGTTTTTATATGAAAGTTTTTTTATATTGTCCTAAATATTAATTAATAAAAAATAATATTGCGGGTATGTGGATACCCGCAGCGGATACCCGTATTTTTTTCTTAAATACCAAACCCGCACCGCACTCGCAGCGGGTTCTGCTTTAAATTACCAAACTCGCACCGCACCCACTAATATATTTACCAAATCATACCCATTGCGGGCGGGTTTTTGCGGGTTTGCAGGTTTGTGGGTAAAATTGCCATCCCTAATCACCAACATGGGTACGACCCGACGACTTTGAAAGTCTAGGTTTGAAAGAGTGTCAATTGTCTCGGTAACCCGACCCAAGGAATGAGGATGAAATGATGACTGTCCAGTTTGGGAGGAGCATGACGTATGCCCTACCTGAGAAGGAGTGCATCTAAAAGGCTACTGACGAAAGAGATAAAACAGTAGCTCACAGTGGTCGTCGACCCTATTAGCTGCCACAAGCCGGTGCAGTGGTAAAGCAGCAGCCGCTAGAGACCGCCATATGCAGGTGTAGTAACATAGGAATAAGCTTATTTGATTGTTTGAGAATATGGTGGAAGTAATGACTAAATGTTGTAATGATGATTCAGTGACACGAGCTGACGTTAGGTTCGATTGTAATATTGGATTTGAAAGCCTATATAAAGGGATAGAAGCCACATTAAAAAGGGTTAGCAACTTTTACATTTTCCAATACTTGTAATTTGAGAGCAAAGCTTGTAAATCAAATTAAGTGATAAAGTGAGTCGTGTACCCGACCACGTAGTCAACCCGAGAGGTGAGGTTATTCGTTGTAAACCCCTGTGTAAATTCCTTGTTAGGTGATCAGATCGGTATTTACCCCGAGTCTAATAAAAGTAATCATCTTTCTCTCATGAACGTAGGTTGTAGTCGCTCTCTACCGAACTAGGTAAATCATTACTTCTGTGATTATTTGTCTTTTGCTAAATTTATGTGATTCTTACAATAAAACAAATTTATAATTGGAGGAAATTTGTTCAGAGAGATAAGTTTTCAATATTAGTCTTGGAATGATAAACATCCGTCAACACTAACTATCACTTTGTGGCCGTTGGCTTTTGAAAAAAAAAAAAAAAAAAAACTAGTTTTGTCGAATGATCGATTAAGACACAACCCACTTTAATTAAAGTCAAAATATGCACATTGTATTTGTCTCTCATTTTTCCTATTTACAGCGAATACAAGTAGCTCGTCACTTTCAAAAAAGATTGATTTGTTTTATACATGTGGTGGATCGATCTATAACTTATTAATATTGTTAATATTGTGTATATTTAATTGCATAATAGTGGCACATATAGTTCAGATGTGATATTGGGAAAAATCAATATGTATAATCAATTGAAATCTCCAAGGTTAACCTAAAATCAGGACCCTCGAATAATAAAAAATATAAATTTTAATATAGAATATGATTTATATATTTTTTAATTAAAAATTCGCTTAAAAACTTAAAAAACTTACTCTAAGCTCGTCCTTGATGTAGCCTCATCCACATAATTATAGAAACTCATGCTGAATTATAAAGTATTGACTTGGACAGAATGACAATTATTTTAATTTTTTTTTAGACTGGTGAATGATCTCCATGTCAGCAATGAATCCACGTTGAGATATGGGGGAACGTTCAAAGATTAGAAACCAAGTGGTTTTTTTTGTTAACAGGAGACATAATGTCAAATGTAAGTGTTAATGGGTAATTAAAATAGTTAATAGCATCCTAAACAGTGATTATGAATTAATAAAAATATAAAAATCTAGGTTTAAAAACTTGTATACACCAAACTCAAGTGTAAAGTAGGGGTGGCAAAACAAGTTTAAATTCATATTTAATTCGTTTATTAATCGAATCGAATCAAATCGACCAATTTATTAAAATAAATCATTTTTTCAAACATGTATTCACTTTAAAGCGAATCGAATTGAAAAACTAAACGAATCATAACACAAAATGTCACCCTATTGTAAAGCTCGTTAGTTGATAATCAAGTCAAAGATTTATTATCATTCAATATTCCAAATGATTTGATTGGTGATGGATCGGCATTAATTTTCCGATTGGATGGCTCCTAAAGAATCTCCGATAATTTTCAAAGGTCTAATTTATAAATTTAAAGGTAATATTTTATTATTTATTTAATATTGAAAAAAAAAATGTGAGAAAGATCAGTTGACCCCTAACATACAATAGATTTCTCTAATTTGGAGTTGTTGCCCTACCAATTATGAATCTCAAGAATATTACACTCCATAGATTAAAAAATCTACATGCAACGAAATTCAAATTATAATTTTTGTTATATTAGTTTAATAGATTTTTATCGATTAAATGGTTTAGCAGTCATACATTTTCGATATTCGATAGGCATGTAACGGATTGGGTCGATGGTTTAGTTTAAAAATCGAATTTGAGCCAACAAGGCCTTAGTTTTATTATAAAAATATAATGTTTATGATACCTTTAGTCACCAATTTTTCGAAAATCATTTCACCTTTATAATTTTAATATATCGACAATTATCTTGATATTTACTTTATATTTTAAAATTTTGATTAATAAAATTTTATTTTATATCAAATAAGCCCATTTGTTTGACTTGGTGTACCAACTCGCAATGAGTGTCTTTTTTATTTTTCGTGTTTCAGGGATTAGGTGTCGGAATAATTTTTTGGTGCAACAGAGACATGAGTGACATGGTATCATCAATAAATTAGTAAATGACATGTATGATCTAATATTCATATTTTTAGTTGTTTTTTAATATTTTTAGCACACGTGACAATGAATTATTAGATTATTACACGGATGATGTGATACCTTCTTTTCACTGTAGATTTTCTCCCGGTCCCGACTGGTAAAATAAACACCCTGTAAAGTGTAAGAATTCATACAAAACATATGCTGTATGATAATCACACCTCATATAGTTATATTTGTTAGGGTTGGTGCTCAGGGTGCCAATCCGGATTGTATTTATGTCTGATTCATAAATATGAACAGTTCTGTTTTCCATAATATTACTAATTTAACAGTAGCACCTTTGTCTTTTATACTCTTATTCGATCTGATTGCGATTAGATTTCTGATTACGATTAGATCGAAACTGAATCTGGTTCAGTGATACGTGTATATTAGACAACGACCCTAGGATTTATGATATAGTGCGCAGTTACAACGTAATTTGTAATTGACATTGGGGAGCGCACTATTAGTTGTATATCCTTAAATAAAGTTTCTGGTTAAGATTTGCTAACATTGGTCGGTTAGTAAAATCCGTTGAGACCAGTACATGTCGTATATCATGACTTGGTCTGATGGTTTATCCCGGTGAACCATGAGTCTCGGGAGACTCGTATAGGTATGTAGGTGTTTATTTGATAAGACACTGAACGACTCACTGAAGGTTTCCTAATAGATGGTACACCAACGTCAATATGAACCTTCTCGAGTTGAGCGAGCATAGTGGTCTTTCGACTTGAGATACCACAGTGGGATATATGAGTTATCCTCCACACTTTGATGGCAATCATGTCAACGATCTATTCATGATCAGACCTCCGCCTGTTCGTTGGGTGTGGACTGATGCTCATGATATCCAGTGTGTATCAAGATAGGATCCGTCAGTCCTGTGTACAGGGCATAGACATCCTCACGTGTTTATGATCTAGTAAATTCATGGCCGTGGTATAACATCGGAAACTAGTTCCGAGTGTTATTTAGAGATCATAAATTGAAAGTCGACTGTATTATACCGAACGTATTTGACGTTCTGATCTATATCCCAGGTATAATACGGATGGCCTGTGACGGATGGATTATACGTATGCTATGACCTCGACTTGTATAGTTTAGCGAGATTATCTGTGGTCGTCATAATCCATGAGTGGGTGGATTATGGACACGAAATTGGATTTCGTGACGGATAGACCTAAACTTAGAGAGTCCCACAATATGAAGTGTACTCGTTGAGCACTTGGGCAACTCGATATGAATAATATGGATTATTCATAATACTTCACCGGATTAAATGAGTTAATTCGGATCGTTTAATCGTTAAATGACTATACATATAATTAGGAGATTTTGTCCGCTAATAATTATTGTGTATTTGTATTTGATACATAATACGATTAGATACACATTAATTATTCGCCAAATGAGATTTTGACACATGTCATAAATTTATGTATTTATTATTTAATGTAAATAAAATACATATATTTATATAAATTAATTGTTTAATTATTTAATAGTTAAATAATTAAATAATTGACTTTTCAATCTTTATCCATTTATTATTAATTGAATAATACTTGGTGAATTTTGATTGAAAAATATGACATGAATTTAATTATACTTTATAAGTGTTCCAATTTGATTGGATAGTATAAAGTAAATGGCATTTAATATGATTAAAAAAAAAAAGGGGCAATAATACCCATTTTCGGTCAACATATATATTGAATAGAAAATTGTTTCTCTCTCTTGTTCATTTTTTCCTCTCCACTGCCGAGACTTCAAAGCTAAAAATGGGTTCCAAAATTGTTACATGAATCCATGGAGAAAGAAGAAACAAATCAAGAAACGAGCTCTAGGAAATTGGAAAATTAAGGTAATATTCAAAATCCTTAAGCTTGAGAAATTGTTTTTCTTGTTTCTTGATAATATAAAGATATCTAGGGTTTCTTCTTTTCATATTTTTTGGGGGCTTTTGTGTTTGGTGGTTGGAGTTGGAAGATAATGCATGTGTGAAGTGTAGATTAGATGAAATTAGTGTAATCTTTATCCAATTTAAATAATTATTGTTTGACAAATTTGTTGCCATTCTAGAGTGTAATAGTCACTCTTATTATGCCTAGAATTGTTCTAGAGTTATTCATTTGTGGTGACTTTGGATTGGGGTTGGATTAATTAGATTAATCTTGGTAAAAAAAATTGGATTTAAAGTATGTATTTTGGCAAATTTGGTAACTGTTTCAGACCTGGAAGAGCTACTGATTTTGTGATTAAAATGTTGTCTTTAAAATATATTGGATGTGTTTTGGGAGTTGGCACAATTGCCGGAAAGTGTTTCCGACTTGAAATAAGTGAAAACGGCGTTACCGGGTGGATTTTGAGCCAACCGGGTGACGGCTTTAAAAACAGTGATTCCGCCACTGTTTGGGCAGCCCGTGAACTACCCCGACACTATTGGAGCTTACTTGGGCAGTTTCCATAAGTGTCGAGTAGTCGGTTCGGTCAAAAACGAGTTTTAGGCAATTTTGCGGAATATTGGTTTTCATAAAAGTTTAGCGAGTTTTCAACTATATTTATGTTAATATATGATATTAAATAAATTGGTTTAGGTAATATATGAATAAATTATTCATATTAGATATTGAATAATTTATTCGGTATTTTGAAAAGTTTTAAAATACGATATCGCTCGGACCCGCGCTTCCGCTGCGTCCCGACGCCCAAAACCCCAACAAAAATGGTATCAGAGCGGGTCTGATGTTTCATCCATTACATTATTCATGCTTGATATTAGATATATAATCCAATTTAATATTCGCACATGCTTTGGATCTAGATATGTTTCTTTACTTTTCGGTTCTACGCTAATTGAAAATGTAACAAAGTTTAATGGTTAAATTGAGTTATATTTTCTTAAGTTAGAATTGAAATGTTTGGAAAATGATTTAGATTAAATTTCTGCATTGGATGTAGAGTATAGCTTCCTTAGGAAAATCCCCACTTTGAAATATGGCTGTAAAGTAGTGTGTATTGGATACATGTTTCTTGGTCCGCTTTGTCAGTACGGATGCAAATGATTTTCTGATACTATAGCTGTATCGTGCCAAAGCTGTGTAGTTATGGCTGACGGTAGTTCTTTTGCGCCGGTAGAACTTATATGATAAGAGACAAATTCAAGTGAAAGTGGAAATCCTGAACGTGCCAAAGCTGTCAGGACTACACCGGTAGCTTGAGTTTGTCATTGACAAGTGTAGCCTTGATACGTCTCCCTGTGAACGTGCCAAAGCTGTCACAGCGAGAAACGATCAGGACCGAAACTGGGAGTCACTAGTGTGTGATTGACAAAGAGTTGTCTACCTAATGAATATACGTAGGCGAGAACATGTCAAAGCTGTGAGTCGAAATATATTCCTGGGATCCTATTCTCACTATGGAATTCAATTTAATTATTGAATTCTCGTTGTCCGTTGGGGATTACGGTATTACGTAAATTGAATTCCCGTTGTCCGTTGGGGATTACGGTATTAAGTAAAGTAGTGGGAGACACTGCTGAGTTTAAAATCCATAACTTAAGCAGTGTGTAATAGTTTGGAATTTACTGCTTTCGTTTTCCTTACATTCTATATTGTTTATAGATTTATGCTTCTAATACACTGCTTGTCTATTACTTGAATATGTTTTCTGACTTTACTTATGGTTGCGTAATTCTAGAATAGGTTCTAGAATGATAGTAGACTTAGATATTGTTAGATTAGTTAAAACCATCGGGAACTGTTATTCCGATTTTTCTTTTGAAAATCAAGATGGTTTGTGACTTAGTTACTAAGTCACGATTAAGTAATCTAAAAGGATATATGTGTTTAAGATATTATTCTAGTTAGAATTGTTTCTTATTCAGTAAGAATTGACTTGAATAGTTCATGTCTCGAGATTCTTGACTGACATTAAGAAAACCCCTTAGGTATTTGTTTATCTTATAATGACGTATCTTGATTTTAGTAACTTTTGGAAGTCACGTGTCTGACACAATTTGCTAATCAATTATTTGCAAATGTTGTGAATAATTGAACGCAAATTATAAAACTCAAGAAAGGAGATGTGTATAGTTGTGTATAAAGAATATTGATTCTCGTAAATACGACAACTGTAGGTATTGGATACCGGATCTCCCATCTAGTTAATTAAAATAATATTTAATAACTGTTTTGATATTTGATATTAGAACTTGCAATTATTGGATAGTTACTTGTTCTGTATAAACAGTTGTTACATATTTTAAGATGGCTAGTTGTGTCATTAATGAAAAGATAAACATAAAGAAAAGTATTCGGTTAACTAAATGACTTAGAACTGTGCTTTATGAGTTTTTATCACAGAAGCATTAGATGCTTGTTCCGTATGGTAAAAGATGGTCTGATACGAGACCACACCACATATCATTATCTATTTAATGAATATTGTATTCAGGTTATGATTAAATCTCATTTAACCAATGATCGTCATTGGACCACCAATTTATTAAACTAATACATTGGATGTGTGTAGTTTGATGAATTAATAATTGCCTTTGATAGTTTTTCTATGCTCCGTAACTTAGTTAATGATTTGTCATGACTTAGTTACGTGTTTCTAGTAGAGAACATGTTGAACGTCTTGAATTGTTCAAAGACTTTCATTATGTCTCTGATGAAACGTAAATAGAATACTTTGAATGGTTCAAAGATATTCTATTTGTAGTGTTGAAAACTAGATCTTTGAAATTCATTGCGTAAAGGCAATCAGTTCTGTAGTTATTTAATTAATGTGATTCTTACTCAATATAAACTTCTGCGATTCCATTTTGATGGAATTGGCCAGTGGGAGTTATCGAATCTTATATGATTTGATTCGTTGATATTGAGTATTACCGAATTGGTTTTCAATGCTTTTGGGGTTATGCTCCAGTAACGCTATTTCGTCTCTTTAATTTAGGTTCCATTTGTTCCTACAATTACATATATGATATGTATTGGTAGAAAATTCGAATCTTGAAAAGTTTGAGATTTGAGACTTTCTTTTGTATAATTGTTATATAATTGAAAGTACATGTGCCTCGGAGGTACGAGTGATAGGTTTATCATTTATTCTATTTAATGTAATATTGTATTCTATTTAATAGAGTATCTTTTCTACGATCCCGAGTAATAAAATTATTTTGTTACTTGGTGGTTAATATTGGATGTTGACGGTTGCAGAAAAGTTTTTACTTATTGAAGTCAAATGTGAGAATGATAAACTGTAATGGAACTACGTATTAATAAGATGAAAAGACCCTTAGACAACTGTCGTATAAGTCCTATAGGATGTCAGAATCATTTACAAAGTATCTAATACTTAATGATTCTGATGTTTTCTTATCGAAAAAAAATTATCCTATAACTTATAGTGAGAGCGATATTTGATATCGATTCTGGAACTCGTCATTGAACCATAGATCTAAAATTGTTCATGGCTTACGACGATCAAGTTTTGAATTTGATTAGGCTTTCGTTATGAATAGTTCATAAAATGTGCAAATTGTTTGCGCAGCAAAAGCATAGTGAGCTTGATAAAGGTTTGACCTTCATAGTATGACGGTGAGAAATTTTATGCTCAGTAGTCTATTGTAGATTCTGAGAAAACTTGTCTCTTGTCGCACTGTTTGGACAATTAAGGATCTGTTGGTTAATGTCGATATTAAACCGTGTGTTTTGGATAAAGAATGCAAAGTGGCGTTCTTGAGTGATTTCTTCGAATGAGAAATTCGTTGTGATTTCTTTGTTTGAAGAATTCGTTCTGGAATGGCCCTAGAGTTTGTATTATGCTAAGATCACAGTTTGATATACTAGCTTATGGAGCCTGTTGTAGACTCAGATAAGCTTTCCGGAAATTCGTGCTCTCTGATTTTGGTACAGTCAGATTGTCTGGTTTTATCGAAGTATGGAGAATACGTATTTGTCAGTAGGGTCAGTGGGAGCGTACAAATTTCTTTCTAGTATTATATTTCCTAAGTCTTCTTTTCTCCGTGGTAATAGTGTGAGTAGTCTCTATTATATTAGATATAAAGTTTTATATAAGATATAAAACTGAGAGACTTGTGAGAAACTTCCATTAGTCGCATATTAGATACGATCTAATAAAGGACACATTAAGACTATATGTATGACAGTTAGTATAACTGTTTGACAGTTAACATGTCTTTTATAAATATAGTATTCGTCTTTCGTAAATGATGATTCTTTTGTCGAAAAAAAAGAATGATTGGAATGTCTAATCAATCTTATACATCATATGATGATGGCGTGATGAATGCTATATTATGTGCGATTAAAGATATCAATTTAATCGTAATTGTTACGAGTTATTTTGATATGGTGTTGACCATATGATGGTTCTAGAAACATGTTCTTTGTGATCTTTGAGATATTAGGAACGAGTTTCTAATTTATGGAGAATTTAGTCAGCAACCATAAGGTCAGAATAGTTTTGATCCTAATTATGACATTAAATGGTATATGTCATATAAAGTCAGAAAAGATGCAGTGGGAGTGTCAATGTTGATTCAACTAAACTAGTGGAATCAGTTGCAACTTATGAAGTTTTGACTTATGAAGTTGCAAAGTGACCTCATTGATTAGAAGTCTTCGTATTAGTGTAGTGCTTGCGGTTGTCTTATAGTATTTTGGATTTGATCTCTAAATACATAGATAACTCAGTAGCTATAACACAATACTAATATAGCATCTGAGTCATATTGATGTGGAATTTGATTCTACAAAATGTGAATGATGCTGGCTTAGGAAAACGATTGGGTTTGTTGGACAGACTCGATTTGATAAAGCAGACTTACTTGTTGTTGCCTACCTCTTGAGTGCTGATGAGCTCTTGAGGGCCACGATATGTGATACACATTCGATGTGTATAGGATACCAGGGATTGGCACTAGAGCAAGTGGGAGAAATTGTTAGGGTTGGTGCTCAGGGTGCCAATCCAGATTGTATTTATGTCCGATTCATAGATATGAACAGTTCTGTTTTCCATAATATTACTAATTTAACGGTAGCACCATTGTCTTTTATACTCTTATTCGATCTGATTGCGATTAGATTTCTGATTACGATTAGATCGAAACTGAATCTGGTTCAGTGATACGTGTATATTAGACAACGACCCTAGGATTTATGATATAGTGTGCAGTTACAACGTAATTTGTAATTGAAGGGGCCAAGGGTTCAGCAGGGTTTTCAAGGGGAGAACTGTCGTTAGACATCCTAAATGTCCGGAAAACAAAAAGGAAGGGGAAGTCAGTCTATAGCTAAAACTCTAAAACTACTTAGGGATTCCGAGAATGCTAAGCGGGTGGGTTCTAAAAATGCCCTAACAAAATTCGACAAGCTATAAGTCACTCCCTAGCAACATCAAAACTAACAAAAGCACACAAAAAGAGAAGAGGTCGTTCAGAGAACTTACTTGTTCCTTTCAGAAAAATTGAAGATTGCACAGCACGTTTGCTCGTCCCCAAAATTTACAGGTCACAGTGGAGAGAGAAAAGAAAAACTCACGGCTGGAAGAAACTCTGGGAGTACTGAATCAAGTGAGTCACGGTTGAAACGTTCACAAGAGAAATTTGCCAAAAAAAAACTACACAGTAAAAGCCTCGTCCTCTTATAGTCATGAGTGGGACGCTCATGGCCGTTAGATCGAGAAAAGAAGTCCGTATGGACGCCAAATGTCAAAAGCGGAAGAGGCCCGCCAAGATCAAACGAATGGTTAAAGATCAAAACGCCTCTACACGGTCGATTCACTTTCCCTTTTGGCGGGAATCCGACGGATGATCGACAAGTGTCAAAATTAGGAAAAACCCTAAAAGATGATTTGATGGGCATTTAAACAGACAAGACTGTTGCGCGTCTCAAGAAGAGGTACTTGAAAAGAGGCGACGAAAAATTCGGATCAGCTCCGGATTGACCACCAGCAGAGTAACCAGCACACCATCTTTGTATAGTTCCCGGCACCAACTCGTATACTCGTTGGAACCGAGAACTATGGGACAGATGTTGATGGTGTTTTCAGGCTCTATGGTATTTAAAACAGCACGACAAGGGTAGAAGGGTAATTCCCTTCTTGGATGATATCATTAATTCTGACCCGACCCATAAAAAGTCAGCAGCAAGGGCCCGAACGCTTTACAACAAAAGACCGACCACAACAGGAAGAGACCGAGCACTTCATAATCGGTAACCGATCACTTGAGTTCAGGATGACCGGTCACTTATCAGGTCGACAGCAGCACCCCCAGTACAAAAGACTATTATCACCGACCACATGAAGACCGACCTCGTGAAAACCGAGCATAGGGCAAGACATGTTCGGGAAGATAAGACATTCTATCCATACAAGATAAGATAATAAGTTATCTTATTTTCATAAAGAGAACTGATGAGTCAGTATCCTAAAAGGATAAAAGAAGTGAATGTAGTTTTAAAAGTAGGAATCCTGATAGGAAAATGAAACCATCTCCAACTGGGAATTCTTGTACAATTAGGAATCTGATTTCTTCACCATTATAAATAGGAGAGTAGAGTGAGTGTAAAGGAGACAAAAAAATCAGGATCAGAATCACCAAGCTCTGACTTGTAAAACACAAAGAACGGTCTGAGAAGCGCATTTGAATAATAAAAAGTATCATCATTTTTGTGCCCGTGGACGTAGGTCGGACCAAGGTCCGCCGAACCACGTTAAATCTCCTTGTCGATTGACGTATTATTTGTCTTTTGCTAAGTTTGCTTTTGGTCCCCCATAACCAAACAAATTCAGTATTGATGGAGGATTGTCTCGGGAGTAATATTCTCATATTGTCCTGAGACCAAAATCAGCCGTCAACACAACTTATATACACTTCAATTAATTCTCAAAATTAATGCTCGTTGTCCTCGGAAATTTCTCAAAATTTCTCAATATAGATTAAGATATGACTTTTTACATATGAGCCAAAGGAAATACACTACCTTAAAATACTAAAAAGATTGTACTAACGTAGAGATTATGGACAATCATGGCATAATTTTCTACAATTTTTCATTAATTCCAATCAATAAATCACATAATTTACAAAAGTGAGTAAGTAATTAAAATTCACTTTCGCATCGAGCCTTCATGGCTTCTTCGATTCAATTTGTCTCAAATTATGCTCAGCCTCCGATTTGAACCCGGGACGACTCGGCGGATAACTCACCCACCTATTTTGCCATCTCCTTCGCATTCTACTGAACAATTTATACCGTGACTCAGCTCGTTGATTAACTCACTCACAACCCAATTCCCCAATTTAATAATTTAATTTCCCCAAAAAAAAAAAAAAAAACCTCCCACAAACTCACCTTTATTTATGGCAAGTAAAAGTGTAAAATTCCCAAGAATTAGTTAAAACCCAACTCGGGCAACTCCGGCATCTAAACCGAGTCACTATTCCTGTCTGCATTTGTATTTCCATCAAGCCGAGCCGAGCAAGCTAACTCGAACTGAGTCAAATCCCGGGTCAGAATCAAAGTATGTATCTTTATTTTTTTGTTTTTTTTTTTGTCCATATTTTGATTCCTTACCAGACGTCGTTATTAGCAATCTCATGAAGCAACGGTCGAGATTCTGTCCAAAAGTCGAATTTTTTCTTAAAACCCACGTGGCAGTACCTCTGAAAATCTTCAAAGTTCACGAACCGGGCCGGGAGACCCGACTCCGACCATGAAATGAACCGGATCGCTTCTTCGAAGACTGTCTCGTCGCATGGGATGGCTAATGGGCCTTGGTTAGTGAAGCCGTACTCCTCTTCAGCTTCAACGAGTAGTTTCTTGAAAACGGGATGGTTCAGGTACGTCGCGCGCACAACAAATCTACTACAGCTGTTGCCTACGCAGACAGCCACGTGTCCTGCTGGGACATCGGACGGTACGCGAGCGGCTGACATGCAGGCCTTGTTGCGCCACCCCTTTAGCATTTGTTTGAGCCTCACTATGTGGCGGATTTTGCTGCATTTCCCAAATCCAACTGACATTTTCCCGGAAAATAAAATGAGAGAAAATAAAATAAGCCTACTTTGGGTTTTTGGGCTTTACAAGTTTCTTGCTTAGTTTTGATAATTTTCCTGAGAGCAAGAAATTTTTTTTTGGGGGAATTGAAGCTGCGGGACGGAGAGGGTTTATAAAGAGGGATGGCTGTGACACTGCCCTTGTTTTTTAAGATAATTACAAAATTGTGTCTGTTGTTAATTAAACATATTAATATTTGCTTTTGGCAGGCTGTGGATTAACTTAGGATATAACATTGTAGCAAAATAATGAAACAAATTGTTTAATTGACATAATTAATTAATAGTGATTATTAAATAAATTTAAATCTAATTTTAAGGAACATGAATTAGATTTCATGTGATTTTTCATGAATTGTCAATTTTAGTACACTGTTGGAATACATAAGGTCAGGAAACCATGTGATTATTCTTAAAAGTAATTGGCTTGATTAAGTATATTAGCGCAAATATTATTTGCTTAGAGCTCATTAATAGTTAATTCTTTGGATTGTCAATCTTCGAAGGGTAAGCTGTGCTGCATCATGTTTGATCCTTTATAGTAATTTAAACATTTTACTTCTTTAATTGCGTGCAAAACCAGGGGAGAATCATGAATCTTTATCATAAACCACTAAGTAGAAGTGTAGAACTTATATTAAATAGCATTTTTATTTTGTATGAATTTGAAATCCGAATAAGTATTAAATATGTTCAACAAAAACGATGTCGTTTTCAATTTGGCCTATAATAACTTTGTATATCTTGAACTATGTACGGGCCAAATGTAGGCCCAATGATAAAATCGACATTTATCCCAAGACCAACCACTGATCCCGAAGCCCATTAACATGATCCAGCCTATAAGCAAAAATGTCATATAAGGAAGCTTCACGGGCCACCTCATGGGCCCAAACCCGTTAAACATAAAGAGAACCAACGGATTCCAGTTACAGAAATCAAGAGATAATCCAAATTCATAAATATCACCATGAAGTCGACAGTTTCAAGATATAGACACGATCGTCAGTTATCAGACATAAATCACCTGAATTAAACCCTCATTAATAACGACTCCAACGGGCAAAAGAGGGACCCCATATCAGAGAACCTATAAAATAGGAAAGAAAAGCAAGAGAGAGGGGATCTTCTTAATAGTGCCCCCCTCACTAAGACTCTACTCTTAGACACCGCCCTCACGGCAAACAATCAGTGGTTAAGGTATCATAAATACCTTAATTCTTTCACCTTGAACTTATTCGTATTGAGGCTAACTTGAGCGTCGGAGTGCCTACGGCTTCCACCACACCGGTGGGCAGTAACCTCCTCTTTCGCTCTACCCTTATGTTGCAGGTTCGCTTTTGCCCCTCAACTCTCGTACTCGATTGTGGACCTCGACCGAAATCAGCCTCCACAAACTATAAATATATGAACAAAGACAAAGACATGATGTTCTGATGACAGTCGACACATGCGATTGATTGAGCCTTCAAATTTAGGTTAAAATTAAAATTTAAAATCTAAGAGAAATTCTATACAGCTAAATAATTTTTTTTTTTTAAAGATTGTATATCACATTGTTGACAAAAAAAAAGTCACATTAGAGCGAAATCGACCTAAAATGAAGGAGCAAAGGACGAAAGCAAGCAGGACGTATAAGTATCACTCCACATGACGATTTGAAACTAAGACGATGGCGAGTCAGGCCGGTCGCCCGACGACACAACAACTATGACGACTCGGAGAGTCAAGACGACTGAACACGAACACATGCTGCGATTGATCCCATGATTTAAACGGTTGATACAGTATCACCCACGACTTGGTAGTTTATTGCGCACAATCTGGCAGCAGTTATGGCACACAATTCAACAGTTGGAGACATGATCTAGCAGTTATGAGAAGTTACGAACTAAAAACCACCCAAGCAGTTAGCAAGTCCCACTATAAAAGGCTCATTCATACGAATGAGAAAGCCCCGATCAAATGAAGACTCAAACGAGCATCTTATTTTTTATTTCGTAGTTTTATAATCTTTAGGACTGTAATTTGTATGTTTGTACCCTTGGAGATTTATTCGCTTAATCAAACACCCCTTGCAGGAACTTTGTCTTATGAAGTTTGAATCTTACACGTTTTTTCAGAAGAAAATAATAAAAATTATAAAATCGATCACGAACATGGACACGGAGAGAAGCGCTATTATATATATATATAGAAAAAATTAATAATAATAACAGCGTTTGTGCTGTCCGTGCGGCATACTCTTGTAGCATATGCACGAAGCCGGAAAATTGAAACTCATAAACCAATCACATGCTAAGTTTGAAGGAAAAAGAAAAAAAGGTTCTTTCACTAGAAGTCGTTTAGTCTATTGAAGATGCTTTTTTGTTTTCTATTGAAAAAATCAAACAAAACCAAGCTCTCTTAAAAAATTAATAGATTTTGTATTCTCCAAATCTGACCAATCCACCATGTGCCAGGATGGCCCACCTTCCCATTTCTTTAAAATTACCAAAACAAAAATCCAAAATGGCAAAATGTCATGTCCTAATCACTATATCACCCAATCAATCAATTTTTTTTTTTTTTTTTTGCTTAATTTTATAATCACCATTTTAATTCCATGACTATGTATGAATATTATTAGAAGTCTTTTATTTTATTTAGTATTAGAGGTTAGTTGCCTGATTTTTGTAGGATTTTAATTATTAGATTTAAATATGTTTGTAATCCCATTAGTTCACATATCCTATTGATTAATAAAAATTTCATTTCATTAGAGACACGTGTCGACATAAAAAAAAATATTTCTCATTTTTTAATGGAATTTCTGTTAGCAGACAAAAGTCCACTAGGAAGATGACACTTGTCATAGTTATATTGTACTAGTAGATAAAAAGAGTTGTACTATAATTTTTTGAGTTGTAATTTTTTATTATTTTAGGAAAATTAGTTTTTCAGTGTCATTTTATAGATATATTATTAAATTATATTACAAATTATATTTTATTTATTAATTATATTGTTTAATTCAAAATTAAATATGAAAGCATTTAAAACGAAATTAAACTAAACTGTAATAATTTTTTTTTAATAGAATTAAATAAAATAATTTTCTATAATAATACTAGATTATAATAATGTTGTTTAAAAAATACTATATTTATAATTTTATAATTAATTATTTTAATGAATTATTAATTATGTAACAATGTCATTTGTTTTATGTCAAAATAAAATATTTTTTTGATTTTTGACCTCAGGTGGAATATTATAAATAGCACTAAGAATGTAATTGACTATTAGTATAAATATTAGGGGAGGACAAGGGAAGACTCTCTTGTATATCATAGTAAATTTTTTCAACTATTAATACTTAATAAATAATTAAAATTTCACCGGAAATTTATAAATTAAATTCTTAAAAATCACAAAATCTTATGATTTACCCCGGTGAAGGGGCAAAATGATATTCACCTTATGAATTTAATATGCCAAATGATTCTAGAGTCTCGATCATTTAAAAATATCGTTTATGAAGGCGAGTCTATAACCCCACAAAAGCGATGATGTGGCAAAATCATTGATTAATTTAATTTTTTTGTTAATAGATGATATGATATTATTAATAAATAAAATATATAAATTTAAATTCAATTTTTTTAATTATTTTTTTAATATTTTATACATTTGATAATGAGTTATTAGAGTATTGTTTCTCATATCACTGAACTTATGTCGAGGAATAATTATACCAACGTCTTACGGCAGTGTCATAAACTGACGTGGCACCATCTTTATATCTTGAGAGAGGCATGACGAATGCGGTCCCGTCCCGTCAACACAGGGCCGTCAGTTGGCCATTATTATTTTATTTATATATTCTTTTCTTTTTTTTTTTCACTGTGAAATTTGATTTGAGGAGAGATTTAACCGTTGACCACCAGTTGAAGGAGAAATTTTTTAATGGAACGGTAATATCACGTCATCCATGAAACAAGTTAATTATTTATTGTCACGTGTGTTAAAATTATTAAAAAATAATTAAAAAAATAAATATTAATTATAAATATCATTTTTTAATTCATTTGTGATATCACGTCAATCATACGTGACATTTGGAAGTAAGTACTTTTCACTGTGTAGGTTCGTAGAGTTGTACTACAACTGAGTAGACCCGGCCGGCGGTTTGGTTCCGGTTCGGAATCGAACCGAACCGGCCGGTTTCCGGTTCCACACTTAAGTGGAACAGAAACACCGAACCGAACCAGAACCGAACGGTTCGGTTCAAAGATTTTTTTTTTTTTTGAAAATTAATAAAAAAAATGAAATGAATTTTATAAATAAAAAAAATTTATTACATTGAAGAGCTTGAGCTTAAATTTTTAAAATTTTAAGTTGCCTACGTATCCTCAAAGGGTGAGAGGAATCAAAGCTCACGTAGTTTCATTACAAGTTTGAGTCTTTTAGACATATCCCCTTTGTAAATTATAATTTTACTATTATCAATCATCATTATCAGTTGATCCTTCGGCTCCGGTTCCGCTTGCACTTGTTGCAGAAGCATTATCGAACAAATCTTCAAAATCATCGGGGGCATCTTCTTGTTGTCTCAGATCAGCTCGAGTCCAATCATCCACACAAGCTGTTGCTTCTAGAGTGCTTAGATATAATGAAGATCGCCTAGCTTCAAATATATTACCTCCCAAGTTGAAGGCTTGCTCAACCGCAACGGTGAAAATAGGTGTTGCCAAGATCTCTTTAGCAATAATAGATAAAACATGATATATATTTTGATGCTGGTTCCACCATTCAAGGATTTTAAAATTTTTACTTCATAAACTTTCATTAGAAAACTCAAAATTTGTAGATAAATAATTATCTAATTCAGGGTTATTAGTTGTTGTTGTATCCCTAGATTTTTTATTTCGTTGCAATAACCAACGATCCCATGCGCTAAGTCTTGTTTGAATTATCGGTTTGCTACTACTAGATTGACCTAATGTTCATAAGTTATATCTTACAATATAATCATTAAATAAAATAATTAAATCACTTTTTAATTTCGTCATTATGCTCGTAATATCAACATCATCTGATATTCCTAAATAACCATAGTAAGCTTGTAAACCACCATTCAAACCTTCTAATTTAAATATATGATCAAAAACAGCAGCAATAAGATAAAGTAAATGAATTTCTCTAAAATAATTCAACCATTTTACCTTCATAGCAGTAATGGCTTCGAGCAAAACAATATTATTAGGGTCGTCACTGTCAACATGTTCATCGAGAGTGCCAACAATATTCAAACTCTCAAGAAGAAATAAATGTGCTGTAGGATAATAAACACCGCTAAAAACTAAAGTAGCATCATTAAAAACTCTTAAAATATCTAAAAAAATTTCACAAATATCCCATTGACTAGGATAAAGTGTGATATTTTGAACATGTTGAGAAAAAAAACTACATAATGCATATTTGTATTGAAATGCTTGACATAAAAGAAAATAAGTAGAATTCCAACGTGTTGGAACATCTCTTGAAAATTTAATCGGTTTAATACCATTTATTTTACAAAACTTGGTCCATTCTCTCCTAACTTGAGAATATGACCAAATACAGTTAAGTGTCGTTTTAATTGGATCAAGGAAATGTGATAATAATTTTAGTCCGTCTTGCACACATATGTTAAGGACATGACATGTACAACGAATATGAAAAAATCGACCCCCTAAATTTGGTTCACATAAGGATTTTAAATCATGAATGGATGCAGTATTTGCAGATGCATTATCAAATCCAATTGTTAAAATTTTTTCTACTAAACCATATTCATCAAAAATTACCTTCATCATTCTATAAATATTATGTGCAGTATGTGGGTCATCAAAAACTCTAAATGCAATAAGTATTTTTTGCATGGTAAATGATGCATCAATCCAATGACAAGTCACACCCATGTATGAGTGTGTTTGCCAATGGTCACTCCAAATATCATAACATATAGAAATACGACATTTCATCTCTTTAAATATTTCATTTAAAATAATTTTACCATCTTTATATAATTTGAAAATATGACGTTTTGTTGTGTTTCGAGTCATTCTACATGCAGCATGGTTTAAAGCATTATGCACGTAATTAGTAAAATGGAGTTTTTCACCAAAGCTTAAAGAAAGATGTGTCATACATGTTAATTTTGCAAATTCTTCTATATTTTTTGCATCAGAATATTTAAATAAATCTACACTACTCGTACCTCTACTAGATGATGCGTACCTGACCATTTGAGTTTGCGTCGTATCAATGTCAAATTCAACCGGATGATGTTTTTCCATGTGCTTGATCATATTGCCGTATCCACCAGGAAATTTATAGATAACCCCACAATAGTTGCAAATTACTCGTTGTGAACCATCTTCTAGGCGTTCCAAAGTAAAATGAATTTTGAAAATATCCGAGGACCGAGCCTTAACTTCTCTTCTCCGTGATTGTGCACTGACACTAGGGCCGCTCTCTTGGGTTGTCATATTTGACATAATGTTCTCAGATGAGCTTGCCATTTTTCGTTTGAGAAATTAGGAAGAAAAATAAGAAAATTGAATAATTGCGATGCGAATGATAATAAATTATCAACTAAATAAATTGAGATTGAGAATAAGAATATAAGATTATAAGAGAATTGTATTGAAGTAAGATTGAGAATAAGAGATTTATAGAAAATGAGAGAGTTGAGAATTTGGTGTGATGAAATTATGAAAAATGAATCATATTTATAGAATTTTAGAATTTTTTTGATACCAAACAAAAATGCCCATAAATATAACTGTTTTATTACCGTTATTAGAGGTACATTAGTAATTTATATTTTATATAATAAATATATATATATTTTTTTTTATTTGGGCAGGGAGTTCCAACAGGAACCGTAGGGTTCAAACCGGAACCGTTCAGTTCCGGTTGGAACCGCCCGAACCGGTGGAACCGTACGATTCCACGGTTTGAGTTGGGGTGGAACCCCAACCGAACCGATCCCTTTTCGGTTCGGTTTCGATTCCGAACCGGAACCTTGACCGGGTTTACAACTGAGCCTCTCGGTCCCACTTGCTCTCTCGTCTCCTTCTCGTACGGCGTAGTTTTTGCTTTTAAAATTCCTAAAATGAAATCGTAACCTTGTTTTTTTTTTTTTTGGAAAGTTACAAGTGAAATCGTAACCCCTTGTGTGTATTTCGCTCACACCCATTCTCAAATACTTCAATAACCATCAACCGGTCAAAGCATTCTGGCGTGTATATTATTATTGATTATAATAAAAGGGAAATACAACGAGTGTTTGATTAAAAAAGAAGAAGATAAGATGTAATTAATATTTTGACTTTTTTTCATTTTCAATAAAAATGATCTCAAAATTATTTATAAAATGAATTTTTAATGAGTGTCCTAAAGACATTCGTTAGCATGACCCATAATAAAAAAAAGAGTTATTTTAACTGATATAAATATGTACGTAGATTTTTTACTCTCGGTAGTTATTATTGGATTGTATTATATATGTTTTTAATGTTTATATTTAAAATATCCCTACCCTAATATAAAATATTGGTGCCTTATTTGAATACTGCCACTTTAGTTCCATTTTATGAGTATATTTACTCTTGTATGATTAAATGAGTGGTTAGGAGATAAAATCAAATTTTATTTTGAAACGCCAATCATGACCATTATTTGGACAAGTGGGATAAAATGTTTGAACACATAATAGTTAATCTGATATTTTTTTTAAAAAATAAAAACTTGTATACATCATTTTTTTAAAAAAAGTTATTAGGAGGGTAGCAAAATTCTAAATAATTTTTTATCTTTTTTTTTTTTTTTTTAATTTCCGTTAAGATTCGAATCCGAATGATAAATTAAATAAAATTACTTGAAAATCATTAATGACACTTATGTACATCATTAACATGTATATATTGGTTGGTTGTCAGTACAGTAGAGGTACAAAGGATTATCACTCACAATTAAATTTCATAAGTTTAACAATTCCATGGTCCTGCAGGCATTGGATTAAGAGACAGGATTAGGAATTAAACAAAATTGACATAATTGTTAATTACTTTTGGAAGGTGGATTGAAGACGTGTGTTGTTTTGTAATTTAGTTACAACAGAAAACTTTTGCTGGTAGTTTTGTACCGGTGTAGTGTTTTTGCTTTGGGAATCTCTTTTCATTATACCTGGACATTTAATCTGGATTAAGGCCGACAGCTTTTGCTAATAAAGTTATTATCAAATAATTAAAGTAATTAATTAATGTCACATAGCTGGCAGCCTGGCACATTACAAGCTTCATTCATATATGCTTTGGCCTTTATATGCTTGACCAACTTTCGGCGTATGCAAATCAGCAATTTAGATGCTGACACTTGGCTAATTACATTCTTTAGTTAATGTGTTTATGATTTGTATATATTCTTCGTTCCTGTTTCTTCTGATAATGCAAACGTGCATGAGCTTAATTTGTCTTGTTACACTGTAATTAACTTGAGGAGATTTGCCCGATTATGAGATATTTGACAGATTACACGGGTTAGTTTTAAAGATTTGATTATGAAAGAACACGAGAGGAGTCCGAATTTTAACTCTAAAGGACTAAATTAATCAAAATGATGAATTTACATATAATTAAACTCCTGTTTTGATCATATCTTGTTAAAAAAAATTGCAAATAAACTATAGGGCTATGACATCTTTTTATCTTGAGAGAGCTTTGTCCTTGTGTTAGAACATTTTACTTATAATTTGATCCTAATTGCCCTTGCTAGAGGGAGCGAGTTATGTTTTTTTTTTGACTCTCTGTATATTGAGGTTAAAATTAAAACATGATAACGTGTAATATTGCAATTTGTAAGTATTTAAGAAGACCAATAAACTGTAAATAAATAAAATGTTGTAAATTCTCTAAATATATATATATATATGTATGAACATGTCATCTAATGAAATGATGCATCTCTAAACATTTTTAGGCATTAGGAAATGATATAATCATTGAGAGGGTTATACCCTAAGGCAAAGAGTGCCCTCAATGGCACCATTCAATGCAGGCATGCCTATATAAAGAAAGAGTTTTGGATTCATTGATCCATCCAGAAAATCATAAGTTTCATCTATTGTTTTAGAGAATCATTTAATGAAATTAGGGTTTTCACGATTTGTCATTGTTCAATATATTGTGAAAGGAGTGTCACTTCTATAAGAAGTGTCCAAGTAATCATGGGAGAGAGTTTCACAAAATCATCCGTAGAGCACCGAGATGAGGCTAATAAGTTATTAAGTATAGAGACGACTCGACTTGGATATCAGTTTCGTCACCATCTTCTACATTTTCCAGATTTTTCTATGTTTTTATGATTTATGTTCAATTTTGATATATTAGTATACAATTGATTGATCGATGCATATTAATTTCGTTTGATAGCACGTATTAGACAACATAAAATCTTTTGGTTTCATATCTACCCAGTAAGGAATTACTTTTTCTTTATTTGGTTCCCCATGCGATATATTTTGGTGACAGAGACAAAATCACTTAAAAACTTTTTGCTGGTTCTTAATATGCTAAAACCACTTGCTTATTGAAAATTATCAGTTGCATTGAGATGATGAAGTGATATGTATATGTAGGGTTTAGATTTATTTATTTTTTATTTTTTTATTTTTTGTTAATAAAGAGTTTAACTTCATATTTGAGACAGTGAACTTCCAAGCCCTAAATACCTCTTAGGAGGAAAATTTAATGACAATAATTTAGATGTGTTTAGAGTAATCAAACGGGTATGATATAGCGGTAGCCAGTTGGATTAATTAGTCATTTGACTCCTTCAATTACAATTTTTTTATTATTTTTTAACAAAAAAAAAACTAAACTATTTTGCTGTACCTCCCAAATTAAAAGGCCATCACTTTTATTCCTTAATCAATGAGTAAATATTTATAAATCGATTTTTAATAATGAAATTTATCAACGAATTTGTAATAAGTGCTTTAGTGGTTTGAATTGTTATGTCCTATTTCATTTTGAGATCTTAAGTTTGAATCCAAATAATACGTTTATTGTAAGAATTTATTTACTTGTGACAATTAGAGATTTTAACTACCTTATTTAATTTGAAAAGTGATGATTTGAAGATAGAATAAATTATCATGGCAAAAAAGTACTACAAAAAATAGCACAATTACTCATATTTATTATTGTTGGGTCAAACAAAGTCTCAAAGTCCCACATTGGTTAGAAATGGGGAAGATCATGGGCATATAAGGATGGACATGTATCTTCATTGGTATGAGGCCTTTTGGGTATAACCCAAGAGCAAATCCATGAGGGCTTAGGCCCAAAGTGGACAATATCATACCAATGTGGAGATATGTGATGTCCTAGTTTCCTTACAGTGGTATCAGAGCCATGCCCCGGAGTTAGCCATGTGGATGAATCCTCGGAATACCGAACAAAGGTGGTGAGCCCCGATCGTGATCCGTGAGTGCTCGGTTAGACAGGCGGTGTGCTCTGGTCTTCATGGAGTGGACGGATGAATGATCGTTTGAGGGGAGGCTCAGTTGTCCTTTGTGGTCCTTTGTTCGAGGGACCATTGGACAAATTGGTTGTGTAATTGGCAAATTGTTTCTGTTAGGGCAGATTGGGTGAGCAATTGCCGAAGAAAATTACCGAGTGTACTTGGACTGATTCGGTTGTGAAATAAAAATGTCGAACATGAGACTCGACATTGGGATATTTGACGGAAAAGGGGATTTCACAACTTGGAAGAAGAAAATGAGGGTCCTGCTTTCTCACCACAAGGTTGCTTTGGCACTGGAACCGGATCCAGAAAAGTGGCCAAAGATGGAAAAGGAAGCGAAGGAGGAAATCCTGGAAGAGGCTTACAACCTGATTTTCCTTCACCTTGGAGATTCGGTCATCAGGAAGGTTGATGGAATGGACACGGCCATTCAACTTTGGGGTAAACTCGAATCTCTTTATTCTGTTATTTCTGCACCAAATTTAGTGTTCTTAAAAGGAAATTTGTTTAATTACAAGATGGATACTAGTAAGTCGATTGATGATAATTTGGATGAATTCACGAAAATGACTCAAATCCTGAAAGGAACTGACCAAGCCCTAGGAGACTCTAGCGAAGCTATGATACTTTTAAATGCACTACCTGAAGAATATAGTGTCGTTAAGAACTCTCTACAGTATACAGGAGTTGTACCTAGGTTAGACTTGGTTATATCTGGTATAAGGGCTAGAGAGCTAGAACTTAGAACCAGTAGGAGAGGTGGAGCGAACTTATTCGTGAAAGGAAAAAATAACAAGAAATATAATGGTCCTAATAATCATCAGACTAGTAACCAAGAACCTAAAGGGAAGAAAAAGAACAAACAGGATAAGAATAAGGATAGTGACAAAAAGTGCTATCATTGTGGAAAGATGGGACACCTTAAAAAGAATTGTTATAAGTTCATTAGGGAACAGGAAAATGAAGGCAGCGCCACTGTGGCTGCCGAAAATGAGTCGATGTGCCTATCTGAGGCATTGACTGTGTGTAGGGATCACATTAGTAGAGAATGGATTCTAGACTCCAGGTGTTCTTTTCACATGAGTCCGTATAGGGACTGGTTTGTCAACTTTAGAAATTCTGATCAAGGCACTGTGTATATGGGTAATGACAATACTTGTAGGATACAGGGGGTTGTGGACATAACTCTTAAACTTCATGATGATAAAGTTAGGATTCTTACTGACGTTAGATATGTACCTGAATTGAAACGGAACCTGATATCACTAGGAACACTAGATGAATTAGGTTTCACATATAAAGCACACAAAGGAAACATGCACATATCTAAGGGTAATAAACTAATCATAACTGGTATTAAGAGAAATGGATTGTATGTTCTAAATGGTCAACATGTATTCTCGGATAAACCCATTTCTGCTTTAACTTCTAATGTTGATATGACTAATATATGGCACTTGAGACTTTGCCACATAGGCCAGAAAGGTATGCAGGGACAATTTGGAAAGGACCAGTTGAAGCCACTTGAGTTTTGTGAGATCTGTGTGTTGGGCAAACAACACAGACAGAGCTTCCCAACTGGAATTCACTTGTCAAAGGCGAGTCTGGAGTATCTACATTGTGATTTGTGGGGACCAGCAAAGGTCCAGACACATGGGGGTAAGAAATATTTCCTCTCTATTGTTGATGACTACAGTAGGAAGGTATGGACATTCTTACTAAAATCAAAGGATGAAACTTTGACTAAATTTAAAGAATGGAAAGTATTGGTAGAAAATCAAACTAGTAACAAAGTAAAAGTCTTGAGAACTGATAATGGCTTAGAATTTTGTAATACTGAGTTTGACCAATACTGTACTAGTGAGGGTATCCTGAGACATAGGACTGTTAGAAACACCCCTCAACAGAATGGAGTTGCGGAAAGAATGAATAGAACCCTATTAGAAAAGATCAGATGTCTTTTATTCTCGTCCGAACTTCCGAGGGCCTTTTGGGGTGAAGCCCTCAATACTGCTACTCACTTGATTAACCTTAGCCCTAATAGTTCAGTTCAGTTTAAGACACCAGAAGAAATCTGGTCTGGTAGAGCTCATAAGCTTGCACACCTTAGAGTGTTTGGCTGTGAAGCTTATGCTCACCAGTCCGTAGGTAAACTTGAACCGAGGTCTATCAAGTGTGTTTTCTTAGGATATCAAGAATGGACAAAAGGGTATAGGTTATGGGAAAGGGAATCACCTGGAGTCAAAGTCATAGTTAGTCGAGATGTTATATTCAATGAACTTTGTTTTCCTTGTAAATCTACTAACAACAATGCAGGTGCCTTAGAAAATGATCTAGCAGATTTTGATTTTGCAGGTAGAGCTCAGATGCAGGTGGAGCCAGGGACATCAAGGACCGCTGAGCAAGTTGGTGACATGTCAGGCACGGAGACATCTGAGGACACCCAGCCCATGAGAAATAACCCGGAGGAAAACAGAAATGAAGTAGCAGTACAAGAACAAATTGAAGTGGGCACAGTAGATCAAGTGGATCAAACTGAGCAGCATGATGAAACACCACAAGACACATTGGCCAACTACCAGCTAGCGAGAGACAGAAGTAGTAGGCAGGTAAGGCCTCCTACCAGGTATGATTACTCAACTAATGATTTGTATTTCTGTGCATTAATATCAAGTCATGAAGTTAATGGGGTTGAACATGCTAGCTTAGGAGTGGCATTAAAGTCTGCCCATAAACTTGAATGGGAAGCGGCTATAGGAGAGAATATGTCTTCTCTTAGTAATATGTCTGAGATGGTTAAAATGGAAAATATACATTATGCAAATGCTATTGGTTCTGTGATGTATGTCATGATTAGTACTAGACCTGACTTGTCATATGCTGTATCTTTATTGAGTAGGTTTATGTCTAATCCAGGTGGAGCACACTGGAGTTCTTTACAATGGTTGTTAAGATACTTGAATACTACTGTTGATTATGGCTTATGTGTTAACAAATCTAACGCTTTAGATTTGGTAGGGTATGTTGATTCTGATTTTGCAGGTGACCGAGTCTCAAGAAAGTCAACTACCGAAGCGGAGTATACAGCCATAATTGATGTGTTCAAGGAAGCAATTTGGCTTCAGGGTATCTTAACCGAAATACAACAGCTGCATGGTAAGACAGTTATGTATTCTGACAGTCAGAGTGCGATACATCTGAGCAAGAATCCAGTACATCATGAGAGAACCAAGCATGTAGATGTGAAGTATCATTTCGTGCGGGAAGTCATCACAAATGGTAAGGTTGAGATTGAGAAGGTTCCAACTGAAGACAACCCATCTGACATGGGGACAAAGATTGTGGCTGCAACCAAACTCTTCCACTGCATGAAGCTGTTGCAGGTGGGGGTTGGCTGACCTTGCAGCCGACATTAGCGGTGATGTGAGTAGGTGAGTTTGCTGTGCTATTTTTGACCTTAGTGTGTCCTTGTATATGGTTAGGAGTGATTAGTGTGTTTTGGCTTCAAGGTGGAGATTGTAAAATGTGAAGCCTTGTCATCCGTTGGATAAGGGACACGTGGCGCAATCCTTGCTGTTGTCCCAATTACATGTATTTGCTCATCCTATATAAAGGGCACTTAGGTTGAGTATTAGGAGAGAGTTTTCATTATTTGTATTCCCTTAATAATTGGCTAAGTGTTAAGCCTATTCCATAGTCCAAGTTAGTGTAGTCTTCAATTGGGAATTTGAGAGATTGTCACTTTTAGAGATTAGGGTTCTTTGTGAGATTTGGGGAAATACATTTTGTAAACGGATTCAAGATTCCGTGTGTAATCTTGAAATTGCTTAGTGCAGCGAGCTCCCTATTCCGGAGTTCAACGTGGATGTAGTCGGGAATCTTTCCGGCGAACCACGGTAAAAATCGTGCATTCTTGATTGATTGATTGACGAATTTGCGACAAAAACTTAACAATTGGTATCAGAGCCATGCCCCGGAGTTAGCCATGTGGATGAATCCTCGGAATACCGAACAAAGGTGGTGAGCCCCGATCGTGATCCGTGAGTGCTCGGTTAGACAGGCGGTGTGCTCTGGTCTTCATGGAGTGGACGGATGAATGATCGTTTGAGGGGAGGCTCAGTTGTCCTTTGTGGTCCTTTGTTCGAGGGGATGATTGTTGGGTCAAACAAAGTCCCAAAGTCCCACATTGGTTAGAAATGGGGAAGATCATGGGCATATAAGGATGGACATGTATCTTCATTGGTATGAGGCCTTTTGGGTATAACCCAAGAGCAAATCCATGAGGGCTTAGGCCCAAAGTGGACAATATCATACCAATGTGGAGATATGTGATGTCCTAGTTTCCTTACAATTATCATTACGTACGTCTTAGTTTTCAAAGAATCTTGTACACATGTTATGGTCACATACATAGGTGTGCAAATTTAAAAAAAAAAAAAGAAAAAAAAAAGAAAAAGAAAGAGTTTGAAATTTGTGAGGAATATATCCCATGTGAAGAGTCGTACATTTATGCAGAGTCGTCATAATTTGCACAACTTGTAACCCCACTTAAAATTTAAAGTAATATATTACGTGTGCAAACCAAAAGGAAAAGACAGTACAGATAGAGAGAGTTCCACTTTGCACTATCTCGTACACTACATGCTAATGCTGACATAAAATTTAAAAATTAAAATAAAATAAAAAAAAGCAAGAAGCAAAGAAGTAAGAACCCACCTCCTCTCCAAACTCACCCATTTTTTTTCATATTATTAAATCCCAACTTTTGTTTTTATTGTGTCAACGCATGCCCTAAAGCAAATATAGCTTATAGCTTCATCTTTTCAGAACCAAAAATTAAATTGGACTGTGAATTAAGAATCTTAAGCCCAAACAGGGGATTCCTCAATTACCCAGAAGAATTTTAAGAGAGTTTTTAAAATTGATTTATATTAATAAAAAATATATAAAAAAAAAAATTTGAGATTTTAATCATATCTGTTTACGTCGACTTTCTAAGAGATTAGAAAGCCCATGGATTCTAATTCAATGAACTTTATTTATATTATTCCAAGGCCAACCTAATCAGTAGCTGCCAGCCCATACAAAATATACCTTATCTATACTGACAATTGATAATAAAACCCCATCCTTTTTTCCCCCTTTTTTTGCATAATGTAATTATAATTATTTGATTATTGGCCATTCCCAAGAAATCCGTGCTTTGTTGCTTCTTCAATTCTTCTACATCGAATTTTGAAATACATTTAACACACAAAAAATACAACAAAAGTATATTTAAATATTATTTGTCTTATTTAATGAGGTAATGGCCTCATTGGTAACCCTCAAACCTTCCTCTTTAGGAGGGATAAGTTCTCTTATATGAGAGTTGATTCACAAGCTGTGTCTTGGTTGATTTAGTATTTGTAAGTTCCGAGTTACGTCTCTGTTGATTTCTGGACAGTGCTATAATTGTATGTATCTAGAATCACAGTTGATAACATATTGTAATATATGTAGGTTGTAATAATTCAAAAAAAATATTGTTTGTCTTAGTTTGTCTTATAATAATTTTATGCTAATTATTGTATTAAATGTACAAACCATTTTTTGAAAAAAATAAAAATAAAGATGAGAATGTATTTGACATTAAAAAACTTGTGGTGGTAGCTGTCCTAACTCCTAACAGAGTAACAGGCTAGCACTTGGTATTTCCCCCTGTATAATCACATATGAAGAAATGATATTAGACTTATTAGTAAATGTAGGGGTGTGCATTAATCAGTTTTAACCGATTAATCAAACCGTTATGATCCATTTTTTTTTATAACGGTTCAGTTATTGTGATTAAATCAGGTTTTGCGATTAAAATTTTTGACTTTTTCAATTATTCGGTTTAGTTACGGTTATGAGATTCTTATAACCGAACATACCGATTTATCGAAATATATACATGCTTCAAAACCCTAAATAAGTAAATAAAAAAAATTAATAAACCGATTGTTAGATAAATTGTTAAAACCAAAAATTATTAAATTATTGGCTATTAAGAAAATGAATTTATATTTGTGTTCAATTGCTTTATTGAATGTCGAGTTGATGAATTAATATTTGTTAGACTAGTTAATAACCGAATTAACCAAAAACGATCGAATATAATGGTTATGTGTCATAATATGGTTAAATCGGATACACATTTACTTAATCGAAAAATTTCGATTAGGTAAAAAAATTAAGGATTAACCGACCGAACCGACCGATGCACACCCTTAAGTAAACGACCTTATGGGTCATTGTTAATGGTGGTATTTATTGACTGCAAATTATGGTGGGCAGGATACAGGTCAAACTTAATTTATTGCTAATCACTCATTAATGACCTACTTTTTTTAATTAATTCAAATGATTGAAAATGATTGATGTAATCACTTTGGTATAAGTTTTTATACATTATCATGAACTATATAAACAATTTACTGACAGAGAATCGATTGCCAAACTTGAAAACCAAACAAACAGTAGAAATTGATTTTTTTAGGGGCCCAAAAACGAATAAAAAATAAGATGTTTGTGGAATCAGAATCAAACCGAAATTATCTTGTTCGATTTCGGTTTAATTTTTTTTTAAAAATCAAAATTAAATTTTAAAAGAATTTATAATTGGATATTATTATCAAATAAATACAATAAAAAATTTATTTATTTGAATTTTATTAAATTAAATTAACAACTTAAAATAAAAACTTAAAATTATTTAAATTTTAATAGTGGTATCGTTCGGTTCCGATTGAAACCGAAACCAGACGATTCTGGTTACTTCCGACTCCTAACCGAACAATATGAAATCGAAAAATTCATTTCAATTTGATTTTGGTTCCGGTTCCGGAACCGATATCGGATCTACCAACACATGCATGGCGTAATTGGAAGGTGTACTTAAATTGTACACCGAAATCCACTATAAAAATGATTGATAAACTAACACTAGATTGTGGGCCTAGTCAAGGTGTAGCTCACAAATGCTGCAGTTGCATATTAAGCTGGAATAAAAACAAGATTAGACTGTCAGAATCAGAGAATCGGAACAGAATAGTGGGTTATTGACACGTGTCCAGTCTAGCTGTAGCTGACAACAGCTGCAGTTGGTTAAGGCTAAAACCGGCGTCGGTTTGAAGCTCACCGTTTTATACATTTTTTTTAGAGATATTGGCTTTTGATCCCATTCATTGAGGCTTAAAAGAGAGCTAAGAGGCGGCAAAATATTTTTTCTTAACGTGCTCTTGTTTTTGCTGATTAAACTTAACTCAATCTCACATGGAAAGTGAGAATATATACATGCTTAATAAATAAGGGACACCCAACTGATAACAAATGAGGTGTTTGTGAAAGAAACCCCATAACCATTGAGATGATGAAAGTCAAATTGAACAAGATTTGTCTTTGTCATATGAGCTGTCCATATTTACAATTGCAGCAGCTTTATATGCCAATCATGCAAGTACTTGGGAGTGTATTATACGAATGTACTTTGCACCCCCATATCCGCTATTAAAACAGAACCGGAAATAAGATCGAACCGATAATCTAAAAAATTCGATGGGTCATTGATTAAACCGGTGAAACTGTTCCAAAAAAACAGACAAAACCAGCCGAAAAAACTGCTGCAAATCTTTAGTAGTCGGTGGTAGTATTATTAACCAGCTTGTCGAAAAATATGCAAATGAATTGCTGGTTGATAAAAAATTCGGGCATTAAATCTTTAATCTAGTTATTTGGGGAAGTTATGAGAAAATGATTAGCCGTAGTCTACTGTAATCTTCTAAGCAGATTATAAAATGTTCCATTGTATTAAATTGCAGGATGAGGGCACTCCTTGAAAGGTAACTGAATAATGTATTTAATCAACCTTTATAATATGTGAACATTATTACATAACAATTGTTGCAGATCAATAGCAGTACAAGTCAACTTCATGAAACATGTACACTGCAGAAGAAGCTCCCTCTAGGTATGGTATTTAAGGCGCACCATGATTCAAATCAAAAGATTTCAAAGGAAACTAAGCTATTTTTCCTACGAGAACACATTTTCGCTTTGCAGTTTCCTCAAATTCGTATCAACATGCTTTCCCGGAAATCACCTTCTATCCAACCAATGTTGGCAACTCTGCAAGCATAAAATGTACACAATTTGTGGAGAACAGGTGAAAGTTTAGGCCAAACTTGAATGGCAAACTAATAAGATAATCATTAACATTCATGATCAATTATTACAATTCGGCAACATTTATTAACGAATAGAGTATTTGAAGACCTAATGATTTTTTGCAGACCTTTAGACACTTTGCAGTTAGTTATCATATAGAGATGAAAAATTACCCACAAAAATCCTTCAACAATTAAAATCTCACAGCAGACTTCAATAATCTTCAGCAAACCTACGCTTCTTTGACTTCTTAATTTGATGGTGATTACTCAAGGGAGATACGACCCCACCAATGGTTTCATTGTCCTCCATCCTCTTCCTAGCGCCACTGCAGTTTCAATATCATTATGGTCATGAACACCTTTATTGGATGTATATTTCGTTCAATTTTAAAACTTCTTCGAAATTCAAGGAGTCCAAGTTCGAGTTCAAACCTATCAGTTAGCGAAACATCTTTTGATTTCTTATCCAACCAACGTATACTTCTTGTATGAGCTGGCATTAAGGATCCAGAAATGTGCATAATTTCTTCATCAAAATTGAAAATGATTCAAATCTTAGAATTCATGTATCATAGACTTCAATGGAAATCTACTTATTTTTTTTAAATGAGCAATTCAATAAAAGCAATAAATCACCTCTTGACTAAAAACCGTATCATGGTTCCGACCTTTATAATATGCCGCTTGTGTGATCTACTAGCAAATACTTCCTCACCATGTTTCTATGTCATGAAAAAGGAAATTCTGTAAGTAATCATATAGAGTTGAAAAATTAAGGGAAGAGAATAAGGAATGAATAATGACCAAAGACATCAAAATAAAATGGCCAAGTGGTACTCACAGTTGCATAATTGAACTCTTCTCGAATGCCTTCATCTGTTATTATTGCAGATGAAAATCCAAGAACAATGACATGAATGGATTCTTGTGTAAGCTTCACAACTTTCCTTTCTGAAAGTGGAAAAAATGAAACAAATGAAGGAGCAGCACACCTAATCAGCAACAATGAAATATACTTTTATATAAAATTCAGCATGACAGACATATCAATACATTTATAATATTGTTTCAATTTAATCCAAAAGCAAATTAACTTAGGAGAGTACTATAACCACTAAACGTAGTTCTAAATTCATCAAAGAAACTTCTATGTCTAATGATAAGTTGAATAAAACCAAGATTGAAAGATCAGGAAAATATTACCTATGAGCATATTCGGCTTTGGAGAAAAAAGTAAGAGCTTTGCTTTTAGATTCACTCCAAAATATGGATGAATCCCAGAAAGAATTTTTCCACTTTTATCCAAAATGTTGACATCATAAGCCAACACAACACCTTCAAAAATTTCACTGAACCTGTCAGTCAAACCAAATTGAAAAAATTGTAAAAAACCAGTGGATTTTTAATAACAATATACCAAAGCAAATCGATTGTCACAATATATTCTCAGTGTCAACTTCAACAATGGCTCAAAGTACAACCCACAACACAATCATGTTTCAAAAATTACAGTTCCATATATCTAATAATCCAAAAGTTATAAACTTGACCACATTTTGAAGAGTAGTAACCCTTATTCAACAAATAACTATTAAGGGTATGCTTGTAACTACCGTCTTTTTGTTTTATTTTGAAAACACACCAGCTAAATTGTTTGATATAAGCTATTAGCTATAATTAACAAAATAATAAAATAATTATAACCAAAAGACGAGCTTAAGTAAAGGGAAAAGAAACGAACTTGAAGAGGAGAGAGCTGAGCTCGCAAAGGATGGCTTGAGAAACCCTATTACTCTTCGATGGGTGCAAATACACTTGCATATCGGCATCTGATACTTTCAGTCCCTCCATTTTTATCTGTAAATTAAAGCCAAATTACGATTACTTTTGTTGCTCCAAAAAATTTGTGATTTCTTTAAAACTTCTGCCCTCTGCAACCCTAGAACCCTTCAGCTTCCGTCTTAGGGTTTTGCTGATGAAATTTAAACAGTAAATAAGGTTAATTAAAAATGGGCTGCTTGTCTGCAATCTCAAACTTTGACCCAATAGCAAAAAAGGTCAAAGTCAACGAATTCGAAGCCCCCAATGACGCTAAATACACTTCTCTAATTTCTGAATACCCTCTTTTTGAAAACGGGCATACTCAGAATTTTGGTGAAGCGCTTTTAGAATCATTCTGTTTAAACTTTATAGAATTTTACCTTCTCTAGTAATGGGACTGTCAGGCCCAAGCCCAACACAGATGGAAATTCTGTTTGTTTGTTGTTTTCGTTTTTTTACAATTAAATTAAATGTTTTATGTACCGGCAATCACTTGTGTAAAATGTCATATGGTCCAGCAATATGGAAGAAAAAAAAAAAAAAAAAAACAATTTTTAATCCTTCTAATCATCACATGCATTCAATGATGAAAAGCTCATATCATGAGTTTCTAATGCAATAGTGGAAGCTCAATCACTAGAGAGAGAGATGATGATGATGATGATGGAGAATGCTATGAAAAAATAAAATAAAGAAAAGGTACTTTTTTATTCCATCTTCCATATTGAAAAAAAAAAAAAAGCCCATAAAGCAGCCTTGAATCTCGGCCCACGACAATAAGATGAAAAGAAAAAAAATAAAGTGATTAAAATAGTGCAAAGTGGTGAAGTTAGAGACAAATTGGAGTTCAATATCGTCAGAAGATTCAGTAGCAAATGTCCCCTTACATCCCTACAACTTATACTGCTTCAATGTTCCCCCACCTTCTTGCCACGCCCCGTTTCTAGTTTCTTTCACTTCCAATTTATCATTTGTGGACCCATATTCCCTTATAAGCTATTTGGCTTGTAATGCCGATCAATGCTTTCAATTTTATTTTTTATTTTTTATTTTTTGATATCTATATGAGAAATACAATCTGTCATGTGTTTATAAATGGCCCAATTACGCCCACTCTTTAGTATTAAAGCACGCATCGAATATATTATCCGTGGCTCAATTATTCTCTCCCGTTTTTATTTTGACTATTAAGTGATCTAGTTTTGAAGTTTTTATCTAAAAACATCTTACTAGTTAAAGATGATTAAACATTACAAGAACATCACCAACATCATTCTCAAAAATATTATAATATAATCCCATTGTCTTTATTGATATATATTCATTTGTATGACCTTATTAAGGAATATTAAGAAATATTATTATGGAAATAATATTAAGGAAATAGTATCTATATATTATGGAATTAATATTCAAAATAGAATTCACTCTTTTGGGAATCAATAGCTTCAGCATCCTCTTGGGCTTCGGCTCCCCATTTTGTCTTTGTAGGTTAAAGCTCTCAGGTTATTGCACTCTTTTGGGCTTCGACTTCCCCTTTGGGCTTTGTAGGTTAAAGCTCTCAAGGTTCGGCACCCTTTTGGGCTTCGGCTCCCCATTTGGGCTTTGTAGGTTAAAGTCTATTCGGCTCCCCGTTTGGGCTTTGTAGGTTAAAGCTTTCAGACTTCGGCACCCTCTTGGGTTTCGGCTCCCCCTTCGGGTTTCGTAGGTTAAAGCTTATCAATTATCTCAAGGTTTCCAACCTCCAAATTTTAAAAGTTCCAATTTGAGGACTCCGCTCTCTAATTTCAAGATACAACCTCAAGTTTGTTCATTCATCACCGGCTTGAGTTTGAGAGGGGGGTGTTAAGGAATATTATTATGGAAATAATATTAAGGAAAAAAAAATCTATGTATTATAGAATCAATATCCAAAATAAAATTCCTAATATCTTTAGGATTCATGCTTTTTTTTTATATTTATCTATTAGATAAGATTTCTTATATTAATTATTATTTTTCATAACTATAAGTTTACTTTCCTATTCTAGTTGCCTATATAAAAGTCTACACTATTATAAATTCATATAGAGTGAAGTCAATACTTTCTTTCATTATCTAGCAGACCTAACTAGTAAGCTATTAACTTCTTTAACGGTCCAAATATTAATCCAACAACCAGACCCTCAAGATTTTGTTCATAATATAGGTGGCTCAATTCTTAAGACCATTCGAAAACGCATCTTCTCAATATTTGATAAGAGAGAAAAGAAAATGAAAGTAATATATCACCCGACTATTAGATTATATATATAGCGTTTGTACTCAATTGCGCATCTTGATGATCGTTTAGAGGCACCTCAGACATTTTCTCTTTTATATTGGCCATGAATTAGGCAAGAACTAAGCTTGTTTTAGGGTCAAGTTTTCTAGGCAATTTTTTTTTGTCTGTTCTATAACATGACATGGCATTTGTATGATTACTCACAATCTCTCACTCTCTCAACTTTTGCTTTGACAAGAATCATTACGCATTGCTCAAAATTAATTATGAGAAAGAAACTAAGCTGTATGTACCTATAGCTTCTAATGGCTTGAAGCATGGGCATTGACTACTTTCACTTTATTTGAATTGACCCTCCACATGATTTATTGCCCTTAAAAAAATGGATCCCACTTTATATTTGGAAGGACCCACTTCATCAATATGTAAGATGCTTAATTTATGCACATTTTTGCATTTGATATCAAGCTTATCTTGACTTTTATTTTGTGATGTCATTTGCTTTAAAGGAAGTAAAAAGCTGGACCACTATTACAATGAATGCTAGAGATCTGAATCCAATTTCTTTGATTTTGAGTTTTTGACCATCTTAAATATTGGAGATTAAAATGTTTTTGATTAAGGTCAAATTTAGGTCAAAGTATGGTGGATTGAGGCCCATTTGATATGCGTGCATGATTGTAACGTGTAACGAGATGAGTGGTCATTGGATAATACGCATCGTTTTAGAGAATCAAAGCGAGAGCTTAAGGAATTAAGTGAAGGGGAAGCTGAGAATACGGCGAGTTTCAGTTCCAATGCCATTGAATTATGTGCTTTAAAATAGAGAGAATTCGAGAATGGAGAGCTCCGCGTGCCCGCTCGATTTCAGAGTCAAATACTAGCCGTCCGATCATGGTCCACATCCATATAAATGCATGCGCGAGGCACATGTTTCCTCCAAAACGTAACGTTCACACTTGGGGATTGCGGATTATTAAAAAAAAAAACTATACAATATAAGATATCTGTTACAAAAGAATTAGTAAATTATCTTTTAGGCCCCTTTAATTGAAAGTTATTTTCGATGGATGTTCGATACATGGGTGGGTAAATTTCCCGTTTCCGTCCTGAAATTTTCGAGATGAGATAGGTTCGGTAATATATTTTGGAACCGATAAAGTAAAATTTGAACAGGAATTCCCGAATCGGGATCGGGAATTCCCGAATCGGGATCGGGAATTCCCATACTTGTTGTTTTTAAAAAAATTTAACATATGAAATGATGTTGTTTTATTATTTTTTTAAATGATCCGATGTGCGAATATGTATCCACAAGTACCTAACACCCGGTTAGATATTTTATTATTGTCTTTAGCTAAAAATTATAAAAAAAAAAAAATAAAATTGACCGGTCCGGTCCAATTCACTGATTTCGACCAGACTCACGAACGGTTATCGATTCAATCGGTCCGATCTGATTTTTAAAATATTGATTATTAATAAAGATATTTTTTCAATTAGATATATGAAACGGAGCTTAAATGTAATAGTGTGGGTGACACCGGAAAATAATTATTTGAAAATGAAAAAAGGGGGGGTTGCGTGCTTGACGCTTTTGCCATGCGTATTCAACCATGCAACAGTGGCTAAAAGATATCATTCTTCATTATCATGTACATGGCATGAGTCATCTATTATGGAAAAAAGCCAAAAGGAGCTTTACTTTTTCTTCTTAGTGGATTCTTTGAAAGTGTGCTCTAACAAACAAAATATATTTTGCCATTTCTTGATTTTGATTAGACAAATATTTAGAGAGAGAGAGAGAGATTTTTTCTGAACCAAAAAAATATAATGGATGCATTATTTGTTGTTACCCCAATAAGCTACTCATATGATTTTCTTCTCTTTAATGGCCCTCTCTAAAGTTGAACAAGATCATAAATTTTTGACAAGTTGCTAGGCGAAATGTTCAGTTTGAGTTAATTTTGGTTTTGCTTCAATGATTTGTATTGTGGGTAATTAATTCATTTGCTTGCCAGAGAAATTTAAGAAAATAATAAATAACATAATAATAATAATAATAATGGAAACGGTGTCGTGGCCTCGCGGAGGCAGTCAGCATGGCAACACGTTTTTGCTATTATTGCTAACGTGAGCCTCCGCCGCTGCCACCATTGATTTGTCGGGAACTTAACGTGTGTGAACGGTGAAATTTCGGCGGCGAAAGCACATAAATAAGAGGGAGCAATAAAATCTATGGTTTGAGTCAACTGAGTTGATAAAATTTATTAAGTGAAAATAATAATTATTGGTCTATAATTAAAAATAAACAAATTTTTTAATACTATTATTTAATTCCAATTAATTTAATTTATACATTGGATTAAAAAAATAATAACACACGATAATGTCATTTATTTCTTTCAAGAAATCTACTATTCTCCGGTCCTATAATGATATATTTACTTTTATTTTCACATAAAATAAGAAAAATTCATTAATATAATTATTATAGTAAATGTTACTTATGTGTTTCATAATATATCCATAAATTTACTTGTAATTTAAAGTACAATTAATTAATGATAGTTTATATTTACTAATAACAAGAAATAATAAATATGGATTTATTAGACAATTAACAAATTAGCTATACTCTAAAAACAGAAGTGAATTATAATTTGAGACGAATAAAAAAGAAAAACAAGCATATCATAAAACAGAGGGAGTAATATTTATAATTAAAAATTTACAGAAAACTTATATCTTAGCTTAAAAAATCTGAGTCTATATATTGTTATTATTATCCAATCATATTTCCATTAAAAATTATGTTATCATATCATCTATCCAATAATTCAATAATATATTTATATTAAAATAATAAAAAATAATTATATTAAAAATAATTATACATACAAAATGATATAAAATAATTACTCTAGGAAAAAAAAAGAAAAGATTCCATTTAAAAATAACGTAAAAAAGGAAATGAGCGTACATATGTTGCCATTTATAATAAGGCTAGAGCAGGTGAAAAAAATGGTGGATGAGCAAAAAAGCCTAATAAAAGAAAAGAAAAGAAAAGAAAAATCCTCGTAATCCACGTGCTAAAATGCGCCACCTTGACAATACCCAACACGAAAACAGAGCTTTAACAATTACTCCCACACTTATTGAAAAACAAAACACAAACACTCTCTCTTTTGCACTGTGTATAAAGTACTACTGCTGTTCGTGTTCGATTAGTCTTGCTCTGCTGCTTTTTCACATTTATTTTATTATTTTATCTTTTTTTTTTTTGGGGGTTGGCCCCCTTTTGATTTTCCTTTACAGTTTAAAGCTGCAACGTAATCGCCTTGTACAGACAGTGTGTGTGCGAGCAGGGATAAGAGCTTACACACTCTTCCAGTTTCCGCCTTAGCCCGAGGCAAAAGAAGGAATCAGAAGAGTATTATTATTATTAGGTTGATGAGTTTTGGTTTCATTGAAAGGTCTGTTTCTTTAGGGGATAAAAACAAGAATAACGCTCGGTAGTAGCCCAAAAGAGAGACCAGTCATGCCTTGGTTCTTGTGCTTTGATGGTAACTGATGGGTTTCTTGTTGTGCAAAAGCTAGCCCCCCCCACCTTCTGATAGATTGTTACAGTACATGCTACTACCTTTTTTTTTTTTACTTGCAGCAGGCTTTGTTCCTTAAATTTGGACTCTTGAAAGTTGAAAAGGGATTTGCTTTTGTGCTCAATTGGAGTATTGGATTGCTCTTGGGATTCCATGACATGGTTCGATCGTAATTTTGGAAGTTTTGGGAAAAACAAATGAGGAATGAATGAGGAGTTTTGTGGCAAATGGGGTTTTGGTTTTTGATGTAAAGATGGAAAGTTTATGTTGAGTTGTTCTTGTTGGTGGGAGATATATAAGCACTTGATGGGTTCTGTTGAAGAGAAGATCAAGGCTGGAGGATTGGTTGCTCGAGCGCAAACATCATTGCTTGAGGAAATGAAGTTGCTGAAAGAAATGCAGGATCAGTCTGGTTTGTTATGAATTTTTCCAACTTTGTTCTTCTTTTTTAAGTACCATTTGAAGAGTTTTATCATATTGCAAATTGGTGATTTGGTTTTGCTTGACTTGATGGGATTTTACTTTTTTTTTTTTTTTTTCATTAAAAGTTTGGCTTATTTTTTTTTTAAAGGCCTGGCTTTGAGCACTTATGGTCTAGATAGTATGCATTTAGAATTTTAAGTATATATTCTTCATTTGATGTCTCATTGAAGAAGCAATTCTCTTGTGTGTCTCATGTAGATTTGGTTCTGTTTGATTTCAGGGACTAGGAAAGCCATTAATTCCGAGCTATGGCATGCCTGTGCTGGTCCCCTTGTTTTCCTGCCTCAGGTTGGAAGTCTGGTGTATTACTTCCCTCAAGGACATAGTGAACAGGTTTGAATTTCTTTCTTGTTCTTTTGCTTCTTGGAAGAATAAGTAGAAATAGCCTTTGCTTTATGCTCTGTTGCTACATTCTACTACATTGAACATGATATATTTTCTTTTCAACTTTAAACATTTAACTATCCTTTTCTTTCTGAAATACTTATGAGGTGTTATCTTCGTTCTGCATTGAGGGGCTCGGAGGGCTGAGTATCAGAACTGTTATTGCTGGTATCTCAGACAATAAGGCCCCATGATCAGTACGGGAGACTTTTCTTTCAAACTAACAAACTAAAGCTAGATTTGCTACTAAAATGGTTCTCAAATAACTCATTTAAAGACGAGTCTTTTAATTCAGCTTCTATTCAATATTTCTAGTGATAAACAACTAAACATATTGAGTAAGAAACTAAAACTAATACTTTCATAGAGGAATGTTAGAATGCTATCAGAAGTAAAGCAATTATTAGACTGAAAAACCATCGGACACATGCCTT